>CM050523.1:58260240-58860240 GCA_027563665.1 Antrozous pallidus | reverse complement strand
CACACCCTCTTCAGAAAAATTAATTCAAAATGGATCACGGGACTAAGTGAAACTAGAACATAAGAGAAAACTTACATAGTCATGGGTACATCAGTGACTTTAAATGTAATGCCAGTGGCATGATTCATGAAAGAAATAATTGGTAAGCTTTATTAAAATTTAAAACTGTGAAAGACAATGTCAAGAGAATGAGAAGACAGGCCACAGACTGGCAGAAAACATTTGCAAAAGGCATACCTTATAAAGGACTACAATCTAAAACATAAAAAAACCAAAAATCCTAAAAATAAGAAAACCTACTTAAAAAAATGTGCCAGAGAACTTGACCCTTAACAGACATCTCACCAAATAGCATATGAAACAATGCCCCACATTATATGTAATCAGGGAAATA
Organism: Antrozous pallidus; assembly: GCA_027563665.1. Classification (NCBI taxonomy): domain Eukaryota; kingdom Metazoa; phylum Chordata; class Mammalia; order Chiroptera; family Vespertilionidae; genus Antrozous; species Antrozous pallidus. Next base: position 58,859,846 of record CM050523.1, on the reverse strand, counting down.
TGATTAAAAAAGATACCACTACACACCTAATAGAAGGGTCAAAATCCAGAACACTTGACAACACCAAATGCCGATGAGGATGTAGAGCAAGCATGTTAAAGTCGAGGGCCATAACGAATATTTTTGCGGCCCAGCCAATAAAACAGTATGTAAGAAACATAACGTTTCCATTAAAATTTTGTAACTTAATTTTTACAATATGCTGTATTATTAATAAAAAACTACAATGTTAGCACCATTTCTCTCCACTAATACTAGCAGCGAGTATTTTAGCAGCCAATTGCCTTGTATTGACTTGTTTGTTGTGTGCAACAGGAAATATTTCGCTTTCAGGGAACAAGAAAAAAAGTTTGTATTCCATTTTGTGCAGTTATTCAGTGTCTGCTAAGTTAATGTTCAATAAAAATATTAATTTTTATTAAAATGTAATACTTTATGTGAACAATTACTCATTTATTTAAATCCTTTGTATTTAGCATGTCTCTTTTGAAATAAATCTACATTTCTATGAAAATTGAAGGTTTTGTTTTGTTTTTTTTGCAACCCACCCTTGTTTATTTAGCCTGTGTTATCCTTTGAGTTTGACATGCTTGGTGTAGGTTCATTAATTGTAACAGATGGACCATTCTTGTGGGGGATATTTGATAATGAGGGAGACTATGCATGTATGGAGCAGGGGATATATAGGAGACCTACCCTAATTTGCTATGAACCTATAATTGCTCTAAAAATTTAAATCTCAATTTAAAAAGTCTTATTTTTTTATTGTCTTGGATTCAAGCTAGGAGGCTATATAGTCCATACATATTTTAATAATACATTCCTGGACACTGTCTTTTGTGGATTTCTAAACATATTTTTATTTATTTTTTATATGTTTTTATTGATTTCAGAGAGGAAGGGAGAGGGAGACAGAAATTGAAACAACAATGATAAGAGAATCATGGATTGATTGTCTCGATCCTGCAACCTGGCCATGTGTCCTTGACTGGAATTGAACCTGGGACCCTTCAGTCTGCAAGCCTGACACACTATCCAGCCAAACCAGCTAGAGCTGATGGATTTCTGAAAGAGAAATTCCCTCCCCCTTTTTAAAAAATAGGTTCTATAAATCCTCTAAGTTTCTAAAAAGTTTATATAAAAAGGGAGAGGTCCTAAAATGTGGACATCTATTAAAATAGAAATTGAAAATTCTAGATTGTTAAATGTGCACTTTGTTAAAGGGGGAGGAAATTTTAAAAAATCCTATCTAATAAAAGAGCAATATGCAAATTGACCATACCTTTGCTACACCCACAAGCCACGCCCACTAGCCAATCAGGAGCCGGGGTGGGGCTGAGGTGGATGGTGAGCATGCGAGGCAGGAGCAGGGCCGAGGTGTGCGTGAGGCGGCCAGCGAGCCTTGGAGGGGGTGGCCTGAGGCCTGGCGTTCACTGGCAGCCAGGGCAAAGACTGCTGGCGAACAGGCGAGGTGGGTGAGGTGAGGGGCAGGGCCATCGAGATGTGTGCGGGGCATGCACAGCGTCTGCAGGTGTGCATGTGCGAGGCCGCGAGTGCAGGGTGCCTCTGGGGCTGGCCAGTTGCCGCCGGTGCTAAGGCCTGGGCTAGGGGAGGTGGGCTGAGGTGTCCAGTGAGTGTGGGGCCCCCAGCGGGTCAGGCGGTTGCCAGTGGCCTAGGCTAAGGCCAGAGCCAAGGGGGACGGGGCCGAGGCAGCTGGGCCGGAGCCAGCCATCAGCCCCATTGAGGGGACAGATTGCCTGAGGGATCACCCACCCCCAGTGCACGGATTTTGTGCGCTGGGCCCCTAGTATAATAATAAAAGGCTAATATGCAAATCAACCTAATGGCGGAGCAACCAGTAACTATGACACACACCGACCACCACTGGGCAGACACTCAATGCAGAAGCTGCCCCCTGGTGGTCAGTGCACTCCCATGGGGGGGGGGGTGAGTGCTGCTCAGCCAGAAGCCGGGCTCATGGTTGACGAATGCAGTAGTGGTGGTAGGAGCCTCTCCATCTTCGAGGCAGTGCTCCAAGGATCCTTTGGGAGATGCTGGAGGATGCAGGCCTGGCTAAGGAACCCGCTCCCCCTCCAGTGCATGAATGTTGTGCACCAGGCCTCTTGTTACTAAAATAATGATCTATATATCATGAATTTCCCTTATATTTTCTACCTGGCCCCTCACTGTTTTCAGTAATCCTATCTAATAAAAGAGTAACATGCAAATTGACTGTACCTCCACTACACTACCAGCCAATTGCGGCAGGGGAAGGGGCAGGGCTAGCACACGGGGGGCGGGGTGTGAGGCCAGCAGGGGCGTGGCCACAGTGCAGTGAAAGCAGCCACCACACTATAAGCACTGCCCACAAGGTACTTGAGGGCCGGCCCTCCTTAACACTTATGGTGCCTGAATCACATGCAAATGCCTGGGGTCTCTGCATGCCCCCCAGCCCAGCACCCACAATGAGAGTGGGGGGGGGGCTGCTACCAGTCTCTGGGGTGTGCAGAGACCCCAGTGGTCACCACCAGGTGGAGAAAATTCACAGTGCTCTTGGTTCGTGCAGGGTATTGGGAGCACCAGGAATTCTGGGGAATGTAGTTCTGGTGGCAGACCCACTGTAGGAGAGACTTTGAAGTACTGAGCATGGAATATGGAAGTGGCGGGGAGCGGGGGGTGGGGTGGGGGGCAGCAGTGGGGAGCGGCCCACTGTGGGGAGTCGGCGGGGCAGGGGTGGTGGCTGGGAGTGGCCCCCCGGGCACTGCACACGGAAGTGCCTGTGAGCGTCCAGCCCCTGGGGCAGGGTGGTCACAGGCAGGAGACGAAAGCATGTTAAATCTGTTTATCCCACTTAGGAATAAAGAGTTTGCTCTGTATCCAGTAGCAAATGGTCACAGCTATGTTATAATTTTGAACCAAAGGTAGAATGTTGTAGGCAGAAGGCATGGGGAAAGTTCATTTTGAAATCCAGTACCTTCTCCACAATAGCATTGTTTTAGCCATGGTCAGTTAAAAAAACATCTAGTTTCTCCTGCATTATGGTTGAAATAAATCACAACATGATTTTATTTTTTAGTTTGAAGAGAAATTGGCTTTAAAGTAATAAGCTCCGGAAACCCACGCTGGAAGCTAAATCACTACAAATACTAGTGTTCAGAGAAATATGGAATCTGAGTGTTATCAGTGGAAGTGAAATTCTTGAGTGACAGCAAAAGAATTTCCTGAGTCCTCCCCTGACATACTCCCCCCACACACATAAGGGAGGATGGCAGCTGTTAGAAATCTTTATTATTGATGAAGGATTAAGAGGGCTCCCCTCCAAGGTCCCATCTTTGTCCATCTTGTCATGGAAAAAATCCAGTTTTGTCTTAATTGGGGCTAGAATAAAGGCCATTTTGCCCAGAATTTCAGCTCTTACATTAAAGGACTAGTATAGTCCAGTCTAGGATCTGGCTAGCTTAGCTTGTGTTTCCAGCTGTAGTCCATTGTGTGTGAGGTCCACATTGCTACGAGAGAGAGAACAGGTGAGTGCAGGCACAAAGCAAGACAGAACAAGAGCAAGATCCAGGGAACTTGAGGGATTTTTTTTTTTTTTTAATCAGAAGCTTCTTCAAACTAACGAATTAACTCTCCAAGATCTCGCACGCTTCTGATGGGGTCCATTCCCAGGCTAGACTGACAGGCAAGCACCTTCCCTACATCATGCTGACTTCTATGCATGTGGTTCTCTCCCCTGTCTTCCCTCAGCAATCCCGTACTGAATGAGGGAAGGGAGGGGTGTTAATCCCTTTGGAGGAATAATACTTTGTGAAGCTGTAGCTTCTTGGTGGAAGTTCCCAAGTAATCATGCTTATAAAGTCTGGCCTCCCCTCACTTCCCTTTATTAACATTAACTTGCTGATTATGATGATAACATGAAGACTGTGTCCTAAAAGGTGAAACTGTAAAATCTTGCTGTTGATTGTTTTCTGTAAAGGACCAGTAGTAAGAAACATGACCAAAGTCCGCTGCTCACAGGACTAATGAATGATTTATTTATATCCAGACTAGGGGCCCAGGTGTCCAGTGCACAAATTCATGCACCTTGAAAGGAACTGGGCCATGAGGCTGTGGTGGGCACAGGGGCGGGTCTCGGCCCATCCTCTGTGCTCCCGTCTGGCCCCTCCCACCACAGGCCCCAGTCCCCTGTCTGCAGCCGCCACAGCTCTCACGCACTGATGGTGCCGACCCCATGCGCACTTGCTGACGATGTGGAGCCATGAGTGGGTGCGAGTGGCAGCTGATGCCCCAATCACCCCTCAGGAGCAGGAGGAGGTGGAAAAGCCCACAGGGGCGATCGGGGCTGACAGTGGGTGCGAGCACCATGCGGACTGCAGCTCACAGCAGCAAAGAATTTTCAGTAACCACTAGAGGCTCCTCCCCTATGACAGTGACTGGCGTACCCAACACCCCCCCCTCACCTCCACCATCCCGCCTCAGCCGACACCCACCATGTTCCCCACTCTGCGCCTGCTGCCAATGCCTCCCATGTTCCCTGTGCACCCCCTGGTGGTCAGCTCATGTCACAGCAACTGGTTGTTCGGTTGTTCCACCCTTCAATTTGTTTGCATATTAGGGTTTTATATATATAGATTCTTAAACTCAAATGTGTTAAAGGTGAAGTAATTATGTGATGTAGTATGGAGATTGAGCAAATGCAATGAGAGGTGTAAAGTTGCGTCTACCTTTCAACTTTGGTTGTTGCTCTACATTAATACTTGCCTGTGTTGCCAGGTCTCCCCATTTTTAAAAAAGCCCCCCAAAAAGTTTCTTTAATGAAATCTCTCAAATCTTAAGTGGCAACTCAACTGTTTTTTTATTAAGAATAAGACTGGTGCTCACTTCAGTAGCACATATACTAAAATTGGAATGATACAGAAATTAGCATGGCTCCTATGCAAGGATGACATGCAAATTAGAGAAGCATTCCTTTTTTTTTTTTTTTTTTAAATAATAAAACTGTGTAGGCCAAACAAAACATGGCCACATATGTTTTGTGAGAAAAGGGTTATTTTTCTGTTTTGTTCACTGCTATATCCCTACACCACCAAATGAATTCAGCCTGCAAGCCTCAAATTTGCAGTAAGTCTTAGTGTTTTTACCCAAGGTTTATTCATTGACATTTTATTTGTGGACTGGTTTTCCTTTTACCAGTTATAAATTGTAGTTCTACCCACCATTTGCTTTTCATTCCTTATTAAACTTCCATATTATAATGTTTAATGGAGTCTTAATGATCTTTGTGATAATGACATTTCTGAAGACATTAGAACTGCCAATGGCTGAGGAAGTTCACAGATGTAAGGAGGAATGGAACTTTTAAAAATTTGTAATAGAATTTCCCCAAATTTAAGATGACAGTGGAATCTTTTTCATAGTGGCAACTATATCAGCTCTGGATGCCATTTCAAAGACATATAATATTCAATATTTAAAACACAGGAGCTAACAACTACACCCAGGAATAAATGACTTTTTAAATGAAAGCTATAGGATAGTCTTGACTAGATCTAAGTTGGATTCAGTTTTCTCTTCCCCTCTACTCCCATATTTCATCATGTCTATGCCTTACTGAACCAGTATGGTTTATTAACTATAAGTTATGTTATAATGGCTCATCTTTCCCTTCACTGTACTTGTTTTTTAGCCTTATGCTAAGCCTAGACCATCTTGTGTGCCCTCTTCTTAGAGGTGGCAAAAAACAGTAATGGAATAGTTTGGCTTTGAGTTGGGTCATTTGCATTCCAGTTACGATTTTTCTTTTCTTGAAAATTGTGTAAACTAGGACCAGATAATATCCTTGGGTGACCTATGAAATGGGGGTGATAGTCTCACAGAGTTGTGATGGTTTTGAAATAAGTACTAGTACAGTGCTCCATGGACTCAAACTTTGCTATAATATTGGTGCCATCACCCCTGCGTGGTTGTAGATACATTTGATGATCAGAAACCCACTTGTTTTGTGATTGCCCCTTTTTCTATTCTTATCTGATCATCTCACTCATTCCACAAGTCTTTTCCCGAATTACCCATACTCACAACATTTAAGCCAAACCTTTTTTCTCACCTCTCTATCTGTGCTTCTCCTCGTGCCATTTCTGATATTCCACATTCTTCCTATTTTTTCATACCAACCAAACGAGAAGTGATACCATTTATTTTTCTGCCTAAGCATGCTTAATTCCTTGGCTTACTGCTTCTAAAATATTCTTCTTTTTTTCTTTAAAATATTCTTAGATTGCATGTGCCAGTTTCTTGATTCAGTGCATGAACTTTGGATCCTTTTGTTTGGTCAACTATTTCACATATTGAATATTATAAAACAAAGATCACATATATAAATGGGTTCTCTGTGACCACCATTAAGTAGATACTAACAGTTTTTAAAAATCATAATGCATTTATTGTCCTTTTCCACTTGCTCCTAGGTTTTTTAGAACTTCAACGATAAAAATGGGCAGAATTTTCCTTGATCACATTGGTGGTACCCGTCTGTTTTCTTGTGCAAACTGCGACACGATTCTGACCAACCGCTCAGAACTCATCTCCACTCGATTCACAGGTGCCACTGGCAGAGCATTTCTTTTTAACAAGGTTTGTGGGAAAATCGGTTTCATTTCCTAAGTGGGTCAAGTGGTGGATATATTTGACAGTAGTTCCAGAATACTCCTCAGAACTTGGAGATACCAGGAAGGCTTAAGAATGAAAGCTGCAACCTGTAGAAATTATTACCCACTAACTTGTCTTTGAGTGGACTTTAGGAAAGTATTACTAGAATGTGATTTTTTAAAATGGAAGTTGAAAGACTTGTAATAAGAAGGGTAGTCTCCATTCAGAAAACATTAGTGTAAGAATGTAGTAGGGACTTCATAGACTATGGAAGGAAGGGGCTGAGACATCCCCATATTTCTGTCACTGATTTCTCTTTATAAGGAGATAGCTTGACAATGCAAGTGAATAAGAATCATCTGAGCAACTTCTTTTGCTCTAATTTATGCTCATCAGTCATCCCTCTGATTATGATTTAGTTTATTACATAGATTTGCCAACAGGATGTTTCCTGATTTGCAAACAAATGTCTAATCTACCTGCTTCTCTAATTTCTGACTTGCTTTGAAATGAGTTGATGTGATATCTGCCTCATGGATTCTAATATCTACTAGTGAGGTTGGATTTCCAAGGCGTTTAGGCTAAGGAATAGAATTAGTGCAAAGGCATTGCTCTTAGAAGGTCATCTAAACTTTCCCAGTGGACACCCCTCTGTTCAACTCAGAAACAAGTTTTTCTCTCAAAGAATTGGTAGTGTGTACTCCTTGATCTTTATTTGGATATAGAGCAAGAGCTGGCACACCATGGCAGGCCAGCTTCCTGGGTATTTTTTTAAATAAAGTTTAATGAAGCTCAGCCATGCTCATTCATTTATGTATTATCTATGGCTACTTTGTGCTACAACAGCAGGCTAAATAGTTATAATGAAGAACATATTGACCTCAAAGCCAAAAATATTCATTATCTGGCCCTTTACAGAAAAGTAAAGTTTAGCGTATTCAGAATCATTGGAAATTCTTCACAGATTATTTTTTTTAATATATTTTTTATTGATTTCAGAGAGGAAGGGAGAGGGAGAGACAGAAACATCAATGATGAGAGAGAATCATTGATCGGCCGCCTCCTGCACACCCCACACTGGGATCAAGCCCACAACCCAGGCATGTGACCTTGACCGGAATTGAACCTGGGACCCTTCAGTCCACAGGCTGACACGCTATCCACTGAGCCAAACCGGCTGGGACTCTTCACAGATTCTTTGAACTCACTTGAAAACGATGTGTTGCCATGTATGGTCTATAGTAGGCTTATCGTAGTCTGCTTGTATATAAAACATATTTTCAGAAACAAATTTAGTAAACTTTTAACAAATACCTGTTGTGTACTAGGTCTTTTACATTGGTAGCCTTGTTTTGCACTCATCATTGAATAGTGAATAATAACAATTAAACACAACCCTATAATTTATGTATCCAAGTCAAGGACTCTTCAGCTTAGTATTTATAGTGTGGCTTGAACTAGTACATTAATGTGTGATCTCATTAGATGTCCAATACAGTACAATTCCAGATGTTTATCTGTCCCAGCAGCTTCTAAAAATAGCTCTTAGGAAGGGGTGTTTGTAGGTCTGATAAAGTAACTGCTGTTTGCTTTTCTGAATTTGCTGTTAACTGCACCAACCAAGTATTACGTACTTTTTGGCAAATAATTTACTTGCTCTTGCAATTTTGTTTTCACGTTTCTTAGGTAGTTAACCTGCAGTACAGTGAAGTTCAAGACCGGGTCATGCTTACTGGCCGCCACATGGTTCGAGATGTGAGCTGTAAAAACTGCAATAGCAAACTGGGCTGGATCTATGAGTTTGCCACTGAAGACAGCCAGCGTTATAAGGAAGGCCGTGTGATCCTGGAACGTGCTCTAGTTCGAGAGAGTGAGGGTTTTGAGGAGCATGTACCGTCTGATAACTCTTGAAGAAAAAGAGAAAACTTCATCTTTTCCCAGGTCTCCTTCACTGAAAACAAAAATCTACTTACATACACTGTCACCTTAGCACAGAGTCGGATTCATGAACTGAGGAACAAGAGGTTATGAGAATCTAAGATGGAACCTTTCTTTTTTTAATTTTCTATTTTACATCCAACAACTGTATGTAGAGAGAATATTGTGCAGATGCTGTTAAATTTTTCCCCCTGCTTTTACATCTTGAGGCAGAATAATCTATCTGCAGCTATGTGGTGGGCTATGTGAGAAAAAAAATCTGGGCTATTAGAGTGGGAAAATGTGTTTTATGTAAATTCTGAAAGGAAAATGTGTCAAGAGCATGGTTTTTAAAATTATTTGGGCTTTATTTTAAAACTTTATTTCACTTGATTTGCTAGCTTTAGAGAAGAGATCCGAATTTGTGACCAGCGCTAAAGGTTCAGTGTTAGTATGGCTTGTGCTGGCCATCGTGCCATAATCTTGTTGGAGATGAACCGTAGCACCAGAGCCCATTCTTCCTTGTCAGACTTGACCCAAAGATGCCACCAATCCTAGTTACTTGTCACCATGTAATTGGCGTTGATTGGAAACTTTTCCTGAAATGGGACAGAACTGCTTGGTTGTCCTTTCCATGTAACTTAAGCATAGTAATATAAATAAAGTAATAGTTGAATTGTTTTTGGTCCTGTGTTGCTTTTAAAAAACATTCTTTAAAAGGGAAGAGTATTAGATAATTTTCATAGTACTGTTTCTTTTCATCTTTTAAGCTAAATTGACTGTATATGAGATACTACTTTGTTTAAATTAAAGCATACTGTTTAAATCCTTACAGTATTGTATTTAGAAAACAGTTGAACAGAATGTCAGTGTGCATTCATGCAGAAAGCATATCATCTGCATCTGTTCCAAAAGGGGGGAGATGAAGCAGCCTGTCTAAAAATACTACTCTGCAAAGCATTTCAGCATGTCCTTAGTTTTGCTTTGATTTTGACAAGTCTGTAGAGCCTAATAGTTTCATCAAAGGACCACTCTCATAAGCATTATTTTATTAACTCTTCCCTAAGAAATTCAGCTGTTGAAATTGAAGCTGGACTTGGTCCCTTGGTCCCTTTGGAAGGGAATCAAATTTGACTCAGGGTGTTAATCTTAGCCCAAAATTTACATTATGAACTATTAACCTGTAAATGTTTCTTTATTCAGACTATTTCTAGTAATCTAGTATTTGTTTCTGGTAGAGTAAATGACATTAAAATTGGCTAATTTGAATGGATGTTTGAGTGCTGGATTTATAGGTCTTTATCTAGAGAGGAATTTTATCTCAATTAGCAAAATCTGTCATTGATATTAGAAATAACTTGTCAGTACAGTTAAGATTAAATTTTTCTTTGGACTTTTGGTTAGAGGCATAGGAATGTGATTAAGTAGGTATATAATGCATTTGAGATAAGTGGACACAAATTATGTGTTTCCTTCAGTGTGGACTAAATCTTCAAGCATTAAGAAACAAGATTCATTCCCGTTCATTTCATACTGGCTTTGGATTATATGCTGATTCCTAGTAGCATGCCTTACTTATAGCACTGTGTGCATTTGCTGTTATAATAAAGTATATTTTGACTTGCATTGGTGCAATACTGCTACTTATTTTCCACTGGTCCTTGTCTAGTAATCACCTTGTCTTAGTTTTATCTATGAACACATACATCATACTTTTGAATGGCTATAGCTGGTTTTAATTGGTGCCAGGTGGCATTCCGGCTTAGTTAACTCTACCTAATTTACACCTGGGATATTAAATTCACCAGTATTAACTTCTCTGAGATTATTTTCCTTCAGATGCGGACAACTACAAAAAAAAAAAAAAAAAGGCATATCGCCAGGTTAACTTTTAGGTGACTGAGGCAGATAAGAACAGCAAGCAATATGGAAGATATAGTCAGATTGGATTCTTTACAGAAAAGCCAACACATTCACTTGAGAGAGAAAACCACTAATGCAAATGATTTTGCTTTGGGATGGGAAGATTAACCAAATACAGGTGAGTGAACTACAAAATAAGTAGGTTACTGAGTGGTGTACAGATAAAGTTTTTTCCTTTGAAGACTTGAGAATCTTTCCTCTTAGTTTTAGGTGACCATGACTGTAAGTTGTTTTGATCTTAATGTGAATGCTTTTATTTAAAGAGACCCTAAGTATGAATACTGTGAGTAAAAAATATGCTAGTAATTATACAATGATTTAAATAACAAATGTGACGCGCTATTTTGAGATTGGAGGAGAAAAATAGTGTAGCCATGTCTATTTTTTAAATTTACCTATTCGTAAAAGTTATATGGGCTGTTTAAATGTTGTGTCTGGCCACAGCGCAAGCCAAAATCCGTCCTCCTGTAACTTTTGGTTGGCCAGGATTGGGAAGCTACTGATTCTAAAAATTCTTCAGAGACACATTTATGATGGTTCATTTCCACAATTATAAAAAAACTCACAGTTTAAACAGATGACCACTAATTGCATGTCTGAGCAGCTACCCACCAGGGAGCCATGTAAAACTCAAACTCTTTATTTCTAATCTAGGGACGGTGTGAATTGGGAACAGAGCAAGATAAAAACTGAAAAACTCCTGTTTGGCCAGCACTTTGCACTGATATGAAGATATGTTTTAGAGATAAAGCAGAACTGAGAGGAAAAATTAAGTTAGATACCCTAAAGGGGTGTGAAACTCATGGCTTCTTTATTTTAAAATATTGTGATTTCCCAAATTAAAATTTCTATATTTAGGCATAGAATACATTCCAAAAGCACCATGGAGGATTTTGTGACCCCAGACATCACTACATTTTTTTAAAAAATCACTTGCAATTTGACCACTTGGGTGGCTGATTAGTAAATTATGTCCCTGTTCCCCATCCCCCACCCCTACCCCCGGTATTGGTCTCTGCAGTAGAGCCAAGAAATCCAGATTTTTATTTTTTATTTTTATTTTTTAGCAAACTGCAAAGATAAACCTATCTTATAATACATGAAAATCACTAATATGGTTATTCATACTCAATGTGTGGTTGTGGTGTGTTACCACTTGGTAAAAGTCAGTATTTGTCACTAGAGGTCCACAGACTGAGAAGTGTGAATAAGAGAGGAGATAAATAGGATTTCCACCTGTTTAAAACTGACTTCAAAATGAATAAGTACAACAGTTAGATAAGGTGACTTCAAGGAAAGAAAAAATCTCTGGAAAAGAGTTTCTAGAAAGATGAATAGACTTTAAAGCTCTGTCCTCAAATGCTGATAGAGCTATATTAGCTATGAGAATTTGGAAACTGTGACTTAACCTTTGAAACTTAGTTTTCTCAAGTGTAACTTAAGAAACCCTTAAATGATTCTTGTTTGGATATAGTGAAATATTTGGTCTAAACACCTGTTTATTATGCAAAGGTAGGAGATAACTACATGTGTGGGTTTTTTGTTGTTTTGTTTTTGAGATTCTGGACAACTCTTTACAATAAATTCTGCTCTAACACAGAATGACCAAAATGCTTTTGTTTTTGAGATTCTGGACAACTCTTTACAATAAATTCTGCTCTAACACAGAATGACCAAAATGCTTTCAAAGTTATTTAAGTTTGACTCACACGTGAAGGTTGAAGGGATGTGGCCAGGAGCCTCTGGATGCTGAAGAGGCAGGAAGGACACTCCCCTGGAGCCCTTGCAAGGGAGCACAGCCCAGACACCCTGATTTAGATTCTGCCCCAGAACAGGGAGACATGTTCCTGTTTGTTTGGGCCAGTCTGTAGTTACGGGAGCAGCAGCCACAGGAAATCCCTTCCTCCTTGGCCGCCCTTTGGGGCTTTGACTCAAAAGGTTCTGGGGACAAAAGAGGCCTGTGTTCCGGCAGAGGAGACCCCCCTGAACCTCTCAATGCAGGGTCCCACAGGGAGATTCATCCCTGTGTCTGTACCTCGGCCCTGTCGTCTTGGAACAAAAGCTTCAGGATATAGACCCCTCCTCGCCCCTCCTTTTGGGGCTTTTACCAGGTTCTGGGGACAGCAGGGGCTCACAGGATGATTCATCTCTGTGCCTTGCCTGTCTCCCACCCTCCAACCCCCTCAGCAGTGACAGTGCAGTGGGCACACCAGGACTGACGGATTGGTGGGAAGTGCAGGCTACTAGGCCCAGGGACTCCTCCCCTTGTCCAGCCCCAGCTATAGGAAGATGCAGGGTACACTCACAAAGCCCTGCCCTTACCTCCCAGGCATTTACCCTGAGTCCAGCCTGGAGCTCCCTTTCCTGAAGCACCTGGACTAATAGGAGCCAGCAACTGGCTTGTGGTGCCCAGATTCTAGATGCCAAAACAGGCTCAGAGGAGGAGCAGAGTTCCCTACCTCAGGCCACCTCCCCCTCAACTCAGCCCAGCTCACAAGAGGCTCTGCCAGCTGCCAAGAGGACGAGGCCACAGGATAAGCTGGAAATGGGCACCTCAACAAGGAGTTAGGGGCAAGTAAGCAGCTGGAAGTGGGCATTTGAATGGGGCAGGGCTTGTGATGAGCCACAACTGGACACAGCTGGATGTGGGCATGTGAACAGCGGAGCAAGGCTTGTGATGAGCTGGAAGTGCCATAGCCTGAAGTGGGCATGTGAATAGGCGGGTGGGGCTTATGTTTAGCCAGAAGTGTGCAGAGCCTGAAGTGGGTAAGTGAACGGGGTGAGGCTTGTGATCAGCCAGAAGTGGGCGGGTGAACAGGGAGGTGGGGACATGTGATTATGCCGGAGATGTAAGGTGAGGACAGAGAAGGGCCCACATGAAGACTGAAGTGATGTGGCCAGGAGCCCCAGAAGCTGAAGAGGCAGGAAGCACCAAGCAGCCTCCCCTGAAGCCCTTGGAGGGAGCACAGCCCCAGACACCCTGATTTCAGATTCTAGCCCCAGTAGGGATAAGAACATATGTTCCTTTTTGGTTAGGCCAGTCTGTATTCATTGGAGGAGCAGCCTTAGGAAATATACCACTCTTTTGGGGGCTTTGACTGTACTGGGGGCACCAGGGCAGCTGCTTGGCTCAGGGACTCCTCCCCTTGCTGAGCCCCCAGCTGCAAGATGATGCAGGGTACTCACAAAGCCCCACCCTTACCTCCCAGGCTTTGCCCCTAATCAGTCCAGGCTGGGACTCCCCTTCCTGGACCACCTGGCTGATAGAAGCCAGCAACTGGCTTGTGGTGCCCAGATTCTAGATGCCAAAACTGAGGCTCAGAGAGGGGGAGCAGAGGTCCCTAGCCTCGGCCACATACCCCTCAACTCAGCCCAGCTCACAGGGGGCTTCCCCAGTGGCCACCCCTGCATCCTGCACCCACCCCGTCACAGCCGTTTTCTTGAAGCCCTCAGGGGGCTGTGAGATCTTGGGGACGCTAGTTTTGCCTTTGTGTCCCGGCCCCTGGCACAGACAGGTGCTCAATAAATCCGGAGGAAGGGAAGGAGGAAGCAAAGAAACACCTCTCATAGGACTGGAGAGGATTCGAACCGTGAGCACCTGGTACAGAGCTGGGCACAGAGCAAAGCCCACTCCCTTCCTGCCACCTCCATTTGAGCCTGGGCTCCAGCACCTCTGCCTCATCCGGTTTGGACCGGCTCAGGGCAGTCTCCATACCCGCAGGCCTGTGTCTGTTGCCCATTTGGATGGAAGGGAACTACTCCAGGATGCAGACTGCACTTGGCTTCATAAAGAGCTGGTGTGTTTGGGAGAAAGGCCTGGACTGTGCACACTTGCAAGGGCCTAAGGGTTGACCTGGAGCAGGGATTTTCAAAGGGGTTTTACACTGAATACTTTCTGTAAACAAAGCCTTACTTGAGGCCATTATATAAAACAGATGGAAGCTAAGCTGCTTGGGGCGGGCAAAGTGCCCTTTTCCTTAGCTATGGGTCCCAGGGAGATGGGAGTTGGTGGTGGGATGGGGCAACCGGTAGAGAGGGAGAGCCCTGGGGAGTGCAGTGGCTGATATCTGCTAACTGGTACAGAAGGGCTTCCATATTTTCAGAACTGTGTGTTCGTGCCCCTGTGGCTGGGCCAACAACTCATCTTTCACAGCAAGAAGTCAATCTATACACACAAAAATGAAAATACATCCTTGGGGGAAATCATAATGACTTCAGCCTTTAATGTTCTCGCAGTTTCCTTTTTTTAATCTTGAAGGGATATTTTAGGGGAAGTATCTCTTATAGCAACTTCTCTCTTTTTTTTCTTTTGTGAAATTCAAGTAAAATTAAATTTAAAATTGTATCCAAAGGAAAAAAAGTTCTTTAAATTCCTCCTGGTCTTAATATGCACAGCTAAACCTGGAAGCAAGTTAGGGCATGAAATCTGCATCAAATGTTACTCTCGGCCTTTCGCCACAAGGAGTCTTTCATAATCGACTACAGTAGACATTTGACTGCCTTCAAAAATTATAGAAGCTCCTACTTTTCTCCTACCATGGAACAGAAGGAAGAAATGTAAAGGTTCATTGAATATAATTTTTTAAAATATATTTTATTGATTTTTTACAGAGAGGAAGGGAGAAGGATAGAGTTAGAAACATCGATGAGAGAGAAACACCGATCAGCTGCCTCTTGCACACTCCCCACTGGGGATGTTACCCACAACCAAGGTACATGCCCTTGACCGGAATCGAACCTGGGACCTCTCAGTCTGCAGACTGACACTCTATCCACTGAGCCAAACCGGTTACGCATGAATACAATTTTTTTAATTGGTCAAACTTTATTCTAGTAGTTTCATGTTTACTTTTTAATACAATCTTAATATAAATTAAAAATAAAATAACAAGCCTTAGTTGCCCTCTGTTAGAACCCTACAAGAAATTTCCACTCAGATATTGACTAGTTACTTATCAAACCCAATCTTCTTCCTTCATTGGCTGCTTTCAAATACAATTTCATTTCTCTGTATTTATCTCAGCCTAGTTCACACTATTGTTATGATAGTCCAGTTTTTAAAGAACACTAAGGTTGTGCCTGGCCACCTTGGCTCAGTGGTTGAGTGTCAGCCTATGAACCGGGAGGTCACGGTTCGATTTCCAGTCAGGGAACATGCAGGGTTGCAGGCTGGATCCCCAGTGTGGGGCATGCAGGAGGCAGCCAACTGATAATTCTCTCTCATCATTGATGTTTCTCTCCCTCTCCCTTCCTCTCTGAAATCAATAAAGGTAGATATTTAAAAAAATAAAAAATTTATTGGCCACTGAATACCATTAGTCTTTAAGAAAAGAATCCTAATGAAACAGGATTTTGTGTGTGTGTGTGTGTGGGTGAAAAAGACAGGTTTTAGGGAATTTTCAAAATTAAGGGGACCATGGAAGAAGCACAGGGCTGCAGAGCAGCAGAAGGTATATTTCCACAGAATAGGGAAGCTGAAAAGCTGCAACGGGTACATTTCCATAGAATGAGGGAACTGGAAACAGCAAAATGTCTATATTTACAACATAAAGAGAAGGAAGCCCTTCAGAAGGAGAAAACAAAAGCCCAAAGGGAATAGGAAAATAATAAGGAAGGAGGGAGGGGGTGGAGAACCTCATATGACCCATGTGAGGTTCAGCCTTTGAGCCCAGGAGTTACTATAGTACCCAGTCTAAGGGAATGGGGACCAATCAGAGGGGACATCAAGACACCAGGATCTGCAGCCTTTATAAGCTGTAGGGACAAGGAACTCAGGGGGACTCTTTCCCTCTCCCCATGTGGCAGTCTGTATTTCTTCTTTAATAAACGTCCACCTTTGCTATACCATCTTCTGTCTGTGGATATAATAAGAAAAGAAAATGTCTTTTAAAAATATATATTTTTTGATTTAGAGAAAGAGAGAGAGAGAGACATGAATGTGGCAGAGAAATTGATTGGCTGCCTCCTGCAGGTCACCTAATGGGGAACAAGCCTGAAATGGACCCAACAACCTCCCTCTTCGTGCACATGATGCCGCCCAACCAAATGAGCCACACCCGCCAGGGCAAGAAATTTGTTTTTGTAATATAATAAAATCAGCTGGAATCCATGTTACCAAAAACGTACCAGCAGATGGCATGAGTATGCAAGAAATTTAGTTCTTAACAGCCACTCTGACCTGTTTTGGAAAAGAATAACATTTGGGAAAGTTTGTTATTAGTTGCTAAAGTGAGGCCATTTTACTCCAATCCAGTAGAGTTTGAGGCCAAATGAAATCACATGTGAGAAAATGCTTTGGAAACTACAAAAAGGTACTATATACAAATACTAGTACAGTTTTCACGTTTTGGGGTGTCATTTTTCCTGCCATGTTTGTTTTAGTGTCTAAAGTTCTAGCTTACATAACTTCAAAAAATTTTTTCAACAGTTTTTTAATATCGGCTTTTATTTTGCTAATGACAACCTGAGGTTATAGAAAATTAAACGTCTTAGTATGGCTTTGAAGTTTGTTAACCTCTTGAAGTCTCATTTTCTCAACTTCAAAATGCAAGAAATAATTTTTAGAGAATGTGTGTGAGCACTTATAAATCATTCAGTATTCTAAAAATATCTATAATAATAAAAGCATAATATGTTAATTAGACTGGCCATCCTTCTGGATGAAGCTGGGGCTGTGAGGGAAGCCTGGGTCCTGGGTGCCAGAGGGAAGCCAGTGCTGGCAGCAGGGGTGGGGGGGAGGTGGGAGGGGAGGCCTACTTTTGCACAAATTTTGTGCATCGGGCCTCTAGTATTCCTATAAATTCAATGAGGTTCAATGAGTTTTTAACTAGCATCAGCATCAGTTGCTAGAAGTATGTGCTCTATCATTTATCTATTCAGCAGTATTTGAGTGCCTATTATGCATGTCGGGCAATATGCTAATAGTTACCAACACCTGGCACTTATTTCCCAGCAGCCATATGAGGATGTTTGCAAAGCCCAGTAGGAATCTTCAGAGCCACTGCATTAATAGTGAATGTATTCCTGCCTCAGGAAATGAGAGACATTCCACATTAGGGTGCGTAAGTTTATGAAACATAATAAAAGACCTCATTCTTCGGCAATGGATTAATTTCTAAGTTTGAAAAGAGGAACCCTCCTAGATTTAGTAAAAATAACAGAAATCACCTTTCCATGTGCACTGGATTCTGAATTTGTAACAACCTTATGTTCTAAAACAAGCCACATCTCTCTTCCTTCCATAAACAAATATAAAGTAGCATTTTGAGGGCACTTGCAAAAAGAATACCAGCTCGCACCTGACAGTCATGCCAAGTAGAGGACTTCCATAATAGAGGTGGGGAGCCTGGGCTCAGAGCCTTGGCACAGGAAACATCCCGGGAAAAGTGCTCTTTAAGTTAGATTGGTGGGGAGGAATGGAGAAGAAAAGTGAAGGGGAAAGAAATGAATATTCACAGGGCCTGACATTGAGGCATTGTCTGAGTAGTGATCTCAAACCCAAATAAATGCCTTTGGATGCCAGATAATCCATTAAAATAAGAAACTATGTTATTTGACTTCTCTGCGCTTCAGTCTCATCTGCCCACTTCTTCCCTGGGTTGTTAGCTTTAAACGCCTAGGGCAGTGGTTGGCAAACTCATTGATCAACAGAGCTGCAGTTTGCCGATCACTGGCCTAGGGAGAGACAGTCAAGCATAGTGAACACAAAACAAAGTCTTAAATGCTCAGTCTACCATTTAGCAGCTGTATGACCTCAGTACCTAACTACCCTAAGCTCCAATTTTCCAGCCTCTTCAATGTGCAAAACAGGACCAAGCTTGCAGGGTTGCTGTGAAGGTAAATGAGATAACTCAAGGGAAATTACTTAGCATCTGGACATATAATGAGCATGAAGTAATTTCCAATAATATGTTATGACGCTGTTGTTATGGTCCATGGGAGGTGCTTATTGTAACCGGCCTCTACAATGTCCCCTGGGATCCATGAATCCATACCCTCCTGGAGTGTCCTCCCATGTCGAATCACAGCTACTACGCGTCAATACAGTGCAAATGACGATGTGTGTCTTCCAAGGCCAAGTCATAAAAGCCATGGCAGCTTTCACTTCAGCTGCTTGACTCACTTGCTGTGGGGGAAGTCAGTCTCCCTGCCATGGAATCACCCAAGCAGTCTGGAGAGGCCCCCAAGGATAGGCACCGAGGCTCCTTTCAACAGCCAGCACAAACTTGCCAGCCATGTGAGTGTCCCCGGTTCCCATCCCCCCGCACACACTCACCAAGTGGATCCTCAGGCCCAGCCAAGCCTTGAAATGACTAGGCAGGCCTGGCTGTCATTAATGGCAACCTTGTGGGAGACCCAGAGCCAGAACTGCCCAGCCAAACCAACTTCCGGACCCATAGAAACAAGGAAAGATAATAAATTCGTGTTGTTGTCTTAAGCCAATCACTTTATATGCATCAATAATTAATACAGTGCTTTAAAAAAGTCTAAGTGAAAAACAGCTTGGCATTTCCATCTGCAAATTCATCTGCTCTAACATGTGAACAACAGAGGGCACCATCGGACCATTTTCTGGTCTAGCTGTGGGCATTTTCCTCCCTTAAGCAGTGAACACACCCCTGATGGGCAAGAGGAAATGCCAGATCTGCCAGAAAAAGGCCAGCCACCCCAGGCCCGTGCTTATAGGCAGACCTGACGTGGTCTCAGGGGAATAGCTGTATGCAAGGATGAGCTCAGAGTAGGCCCTGGCCAGGAAGCCCAGAGAACAACTCAGAGTCTGCTCCCAACTCTAAGTTTGGGGCAGACCGGAATCCTACTCCCAGTGGCCAGAGATGTTCCTATTCTTGGGCCTGAGCAAAGACCCTGATTGGATTACTATGGCCACGAGGTGACTCATTTGTCCCCAAGAAGAGCCAGAGAGACCCTGGCAGCAATGACAAGCCTTGTACCCTCTGGTGTACCCCAGTCTCCTACCCTGTCAGTACACCCTTGTGGTTGCCTCATGATCAGCATGTGAGAGAGTCCTAAACCAGGAAGGCAGTTGACATCTCCATCACATGCCTGAGACTTTGGGGCCCCTCATCACATACTTGCAGACCCAGGCCCAGCTTCAAGGAGCAAGTGCCTGACCACTGGGTCTGCCTCAAACTAGAAGAGCTGGGAAACCAGAGACCATTCCTAGGGACCAGAGAGCCAGCCCTAAAGAAGTCCAGACAACAAGCTTGAGATAGCTGGAGCCAGAGTGTGGGCCCTCGTTCCTGCTGTGAGGGCAGAGAGGTGGTGAGATGCTGAGCACAACTCCCCACTCTCGGGTGTCCTTCGGACAACAGAGAGCCCTGATGGCCCTCATCTCCTCTGAGCCAGAGACACAGGGCATCAAAGGCCTTCCACATCCTCTGGGTGTCTCCCTGGCCTCTTCTGGGGAGGGAAGAGAAGGGGAGAACATTATTCAGGATGCTTCACCCCATTTCTTATTGGTGTACAAAGTCAGGATAGGTGGTGCGAGAAGGAGGTCATCTGAAGGGATGCAAGGGTAAAGATCAATGCCCCAGGAGCTGGCTGATCCCCAACTCCATCCATGATTTTTGATACCTGCTCCCCTTGCTAGGAGGACTGGATAGGAGGCAGGACAGCCCTCCAGTGGCCCTGGAGGAAATGTAGGAAAGGCACGGTTTTTTTCTGGTGTGGAGAACATAAGCACCAGATCTACCAGCATCTTGGTCTTAGACTTCTCAGCCATCCAACTGTGAGAAATGAATGCCTGTTGTTTGATCCAACCCTTCTACGCTATTTTTGTTATAGCAGCCCGAATGGACTAAGATGCCAGCTTATACTTTGTTTGGGGAGGCCTCCAGTTGACGAGTCTGACTTTGTAGTTACTGTCACAAAGTACCCCAAAGCTATCTCTGCCCTGTGTTTTGCATCGGGACTCTCAGAGGTCGGTCCTAGCGGTGCAGTCAACTCCAGTCCCCGGGAAGGTCTGAGTTAGATGGCTGGGCTGGCTCTCATTGGCCCAGCATGTGGCTTTCCCTCTCGGGTATGCTGTGCTGTCCCTGAAGAAGGGCATCTGTTTGAGTGACAGAGTTAATCACAGCTCTTTGCCTTTGTTTTCAGAATGTTCCTGTCACATAGCAGGCACTCAGTAAACATTTTTATAAATGAATGCTTCAGTAGGCTCATGGTCTAGATGGCATGTTACAACTAAATAGATAAAAGAAACAGTGTCACGGGAATATATTTACTCTATAAATGACTGAACACCTGTTGGAAGCAGCCCATTGCCTTCACTAGCAGAGAGGTGTGGACAAGGAACCCGGAAGGCTGGCCAACCTTGAAGCTCTGAAAGGTCAGAGCCAAACACCCCCTGTCTAGTTGAGACACTGGGAGCTAAGCAAGGTCCATCTTTTAATCTTATGTAAATCCTTGCTGATTGGCTGTTAATGGAATTGCCTGCCTAGAGCTATGGGTGGAGCCCACAATCTGAATAAAAAGGATGCTAGGCTAGAGTAAAAGTGAAGTCCTTCCTCTTGAGTTGAGCTCTAGCCTGGCTCCCACTATTTTCAAATTAATATTATCTAGTCTCTTTCATTTGTGTGCGGCCTCCTCCAGAGCCCGAACCCTGAACCACGCGGGTCATAAAAGGGGTTCACTACAAGCACCTATTATACACCAGGCCACGTGCTGAGCGCTGTGGGGGATTCTAAAGTAATCCAGTAACAGATATCCCCCATGGAAACCACGTGTAAAAATACCTCACAAAACAGCCCTCTTTCTCGTCAGCCACTTGCAACACACCCAGAAATGGTAGACCTGGGTCTGGACTGCCACTGGATGACATGTGTGGAAGCCATGATGCTCATACACAATCCTAAATTGTTATTCAGGGGGAAATGCACAGCAGTGTGCCCAGTGGAAACTACTCTGAAACCACCGAGAAGTTGGGGGGCGGGGGGCTCCCTTCTGGTCCAGGGAGAAAAGTGGGGAGCAGTGAGGGTCAACATGGTAGGCTTTGGGGAGAAGCTGGACACCTGTGTTTGTTTGTTTTTAAATGATCCAAAAAGGAACTCTCAGGAATATCCAGATGAGGTGGGTGAATGACTCCACGGCAGGGACACTCACTTCCCAATCCCTAGTCTAGTCAGGGTGTCCTTAGCTAGAGCAAGGCGAATCAGGGGACGCTCTGTCAGCCCCCAGTGAAGAGGATCCCAGAAGCAGACTGTTTAGAAAAGCATGGCCCCTCTCTATGTGAAAAGTCTCAGTCGGAAATGTCCTCTCCTCCTTACAAAGATACAAGCAGCTTTCCACAGCTCCAAATAGCTCCACCCACTTCTCCACGGCAGGGAAATTGATTTTCTGTGTTCTCCTGACTCCCTCTGGACTGTGGAACTCAGTTATCAAGCTTTACTTCCTGTTCTCTCAGTAACCCTGTTTGGCGAAATTAGAATTAGGAGTCTAATTCAATGTAGTGCAAAGCTCAATGAAATTAGCTTTATGGTTTCGAGACCTCTTGCTAAGAAACAGAATCCCGCGTTCTCTATTCCTTTTCCAAAAACTGACAGACAACTAAAGGGAGGTGGGAGCTGGTACAGCTCTCCTGGGTTCAGGGTGCCAACCCCCTTGACTGTCGTGTCTTTGAACTCTGTCATTGCTGGATATTGATGAACCTGTTCTGAAAAACTTGACCTTCCTTAAGAAAAAAAGTGACTATTAGGTTTATTTTCCATGATGCATAAAAATGTGGCAACCTGAACCAAAAACACAAATAGTGGACATTCTTCAGGCACCTCTCAAGTTGGACAAAGTTTGCACATGACATTACCTTTGGCTGGTTCAAGGACATATAAAACCCATGTAGTTCACAGGGCCACATGCTCAGAAGGGCCCACACCTACTCTATTCTTCAACTGTCTTGAAATTATTAATAACTTTTGAGCAAGGCATCCTGCATTTTCATTTTGCACTGTAACTCTGCAAATTATATAGCCAGTTTTATCTTCACTATAACTCTGTGGCTTAGTAGGTATGTTGATTCCGTTTTTTAAATGGGAAATTGATATTTAGAGGGGTTTTGTAACCCACCCAACATCATACAGATGGGAAAAAAGCAGATCTAGGATTTCAAGCTAGGACTTTGCTACCAGCCCCAATCCACGCTGTTGACTCAGTGGTACTGGCCTCCTGACTTAGTCATCTAATTCAAGTCAGCCCATCTCTGAATTGGAAGAGTAATTCTGGACACTATAGGTTAAAGAGCATTATCAGGTAGATCTCTAGGTAGTTCTGCATGTATAGTTGTTTTTTTCCCCTAACAAATGTTTTTTTCAGCAAAATGTAACAAATTTTGTCTTTTAAACCTAGGCAATCTTTTTATCCACACACACTGTTAAAATGGCATTACAGTCTTTGACATGAAGAACATTTGCTCTGTAACAAAATGACATTTCTCTCCAAGATGTAGTGATTTAATATTTAAAACGATATCTGTGAAACATATATTCAAGTTATTCATAAATAACTTAAATAAGATTGTGGTTGCTAAGAGCCAATTATCATGTAAGATATCTCTAATGGTTGAAATAATAACAGAACAGAATATTAATCCTGACATTCTCTATAGGCCATGATTATAAATTGCTAAAATGGTCTAATAGGTTATGGAGTTTTATTGAGGTTTGAGGTGGCCCTTAAAATGTTTATTGTGTGTTGTTAGGAATTAGTTGTCTTGATTGATTTGGTTTTTAATTCTATTATCTATTATATGTTTACAAGATGGGAGGAGGAAGGGTGCCATTGAACTGAAAAGCAAAGTCCATTCTACTTATCATATATACTAAAGGTTTGGTGCACAAAATTCATGCAGGGTTGGGGAAGAAGAGGGGGAAAAGGTGTCCCTCAGCCCAGCCTGTACCCTCTCCAATTTGGGATCCCTAGAGGGATGTTCGACTGCCCGTTTAGACCTAATCCCAGTTAGGGGCGACCAAGCTAGCAAGGGAGGGCAGTTAAGGGTGACTGGGTCAGCAGTGAAGGGCAGTTGGGGGTTACCAGTCTGGTAGAGGAGGGCAGTTAGGGGTGACCAGGCTGGCAAGGGAGGGCAGTTAGGGGTGATTGGGCCACAGGGGAGAGCAGTTAGGGGGCGATCAGGACTGCTGGTTTCCAACTGCTTGCCTGCCTACCTGCCTGATTGCCCCTAATCACTTCTGCCTGCCAGCCTGATCACCCCCTAACCACTCCCCTGCCAGTCTGATCAATGCCTAACTGTT
The DNA here is from genome assembly GCA_027563665.1 of Antrozous pallidus. NCBI lineage: Eukaryota > Metazoa > Chordata > Mammalia > Chiroptera > Vespertilionidae > Antrozous > Antrozous pallidus. Next base: position 58,836,099 of record CM050523.1, on the reverse strand, counting down.
CCCCTGTAGGCCTGGTTGCCTCCAACTGCCCTCCCCTGTAGGCCTGGTCCCCCGCAACTGTCTTCCCCTGCAGGCCTGGTCACCCCTATCTGCCCTTCCCTACTGTCCTAGGCACCCCCAACTGCTCTTCCCTGCAGGCCTGGTCACCCCCAACAGCCCTCCTCTGCCAGCCCATTCACCCCCAACTGCTCTTCCCTGCAGGTCTAATCCCCCACACTGCCCTCCCCTGCTGGCCATCTTGTGGCAGCCGCCATCTTGTGTCCATATAAGGGTGGCCATCTTTGACCACATGGGGGTGGCCATTTCGTATGTTGGAGTGATGGTAAATTTGCATATCAGGCTTTTATTATTATAGGATAAAACCTTAATATGCAAATAGATTGAATGGCTAAACAAACAACCATCATTATGACATGCACTGACCATCAGGGGGCATGTGCAGAACATGACAGGTGTCGGCAGCAGGTGGCAGAGCATGGAACATGGCAGGCAGGACAGTGGGGCAGGTGAGCAGGAGCGCTACACCAAGGAGGGGTGCCTGTCACTGTCATTGGAGTGAGTCTCTGGTGGTTACAAAAAATTCTTTGTTCCCACATGCTGTGGCTCCACCCGGCACTCACACCTGCTGCTGGCACCTGGCACCAGCCCTGATTGCTCCAAAATGTCAGTGGGTGTGAGCAGTGGCTGCCAGCCCCATTTGCTCCCCAGGGTTTCTCCACCTTCCCCTGCTCCTGAGGGGCAATCGGAGCCGGCAGCCGCCTCTCACACCCGCTGCCAGCACCCGGGACCTGTCTCAATTGCTTGGCGCTGTCAGCGGGTGTGAGCAGCAGCTGCCGGACCTGATTGCCCCTGGCATTTGCCCTAATCACTCCACACCATCAGTGGGTGCGAGTGGGGCCAGCGTTGTCAGTGCATGGGAGTGGAGGAAGTGAGAGCAGGGTTGCTGGTAGACAAGGGACCAGTGGCCAGAGCAGGAGGGGCTGGGTGGGGCCATGGAGGATGGCCTGCCCCTGTGCCCACCATAGCCTTGTGCCTCACAGTTCTTTTCAAGGTGCACGAATTTATGCACTGGGCCCCTAGTGAAATAATAATAGTAACTAAGATGGTGGCACCATGATTAAGAAGTTCAGACAAACCTATATTTGAATCCCAGCTTCACTTCATTCTAGCTGTGTGACCTTGAGCAATTTACTTCACAAATCTATAGAGTTGTACTGAGGAGTAACTCACATAACACAGAGCCTGGCACTTAGGAAGCACAAAGTAAATGTTAGTTCCTTTGGTTTCTGCTGCCACAATGGGGGAACTTGAAGGGTTTGGGAATATAGACCTTTCTTACCTTGGTTATTTTGCATCAACTGCGGTCTCAAGGGCCATGGTGTTATCTTTAGCATCAGTGAGAAATTATGGGGAACCTAGATTTGTAGCTGATTTCTATTGTGTAAATACTCCCAACATGTCTGATTTCAAGCGAGGAGTGATCTCACTAAATGTGGACTTGGGAAGCTATGCGGCACTCCCCTCGGGAGAGCTGATAAGGTCCAGCTCCCACACACCGCTGGGAAACCGTGGGTTCTAATTCTGGCTCTGCTGCTCTCTGGTTGCATGACCCCGCCAATTCCCACCCTTCTTCCCTGGGCCTCAGCTTCTTCATCTGTGAAACTGAGACTATAGTCCTTAGCTGGTATGCCTCATAGGGCTGATGTGACAATTCAGTAAGTAGAGGACATAAAAAAACGATTGAACCTGTGAAACACAGCGGAACTTTCATGGGCAGTAGTGATGCATAGACTCCTCTGTAGTTACAGAGTCAGCTTTGTGTGACTTCAAGGTCCCAAGACTGCAATTCCTTTGTCTCCTGGTTTATTTACCCTAATCTTTTTTTCCTCAAGTCCATTGAACTCAAAATGATTATCTGCACAATTAACATAATAAAGCAAGTTAGTTAGGCTCTTTCAGGCCCTAAGAAACAAAGGCTGGCTCGGGTTATTTGAGCCCTCAGAAGCAGCTTGGGAAACCATCAAAGCTATGCCCAATCATCCAAGGTAGCAGGGAACAAAGGTTCCCTGTCCTCAGGTGGACCATTGGCTGTCCTGGTGACCTGGTCACCTTGTTTTCCCCTCTAGACATCAGTGTCCTTAGTTCCTGACTCCAATCTCCTTGACAGTCACAAAACTCTGTTTCTGAATATAATCTTATTCATATATATATATACACACACACACACACACACACATATGTATGTGTGTGTGTAACATGTATATGTGTATATATATATATATATATATATATATATATATATGTATATTGATTTCAGAGAGGAAGGGAGAGGGGGAGAGAGAGGGAACATCAATGCCAAGAGAGAATCATCAATCAGCTGCCTCCCGCACACCCTCTGTTGAGGATCAAGCCCCCAACCCACGGTCTCCTAGCTCATGGGTAGATGCTCAATCGCTGCGCCGCACCGGCCGGACTCTGTGTCTGGTCCTCATTGCTTTTGCTTTGGTTGTGTTTGAAAAAGCCATTTCGTGGCAGGAGCATGAGCCAGACTGCCGGGTTCAGATCTAAGTGCCGCCAGATACTTACTTTGGGCTGATTGCATAAGTCACATTTTTGTGCTTCAGTCTCTTCATCTGTGGAGTGGGGATAGTAGCACCCACATCACAGAGCTGTTAGGAGAGGTAAGGAGCCAGACGGGGGTAGTGTTTAGAAGAGTGTGGCACATAGTAGTCATTGCTGACAGCTGTGCTACTTCTGTGCCATCTTTCTGTGGTCTCCCCATCGAGCCTGGTTAGGTCTTGTGTCACTGTTCAGTGTTTCCTTCTAGTATAGAATAGTAAGAAGCTATTAGTAGGGTGACTTAAGCTACTTACCCTCTGGTTGAGGAGAGAAGTGCAAACCATTTACTCTTAAGTGTCCTTGGTTTAGGAAGACCAGGTTTGCTAGGTGTACACAAACTGCTATTTAAATACCTCTCTCAGTTTCCCAATTCCACTTGTCCTGGAATTTTCCTAGCTTCTTCTTATTCTACTAGAGGCCTGGTGCATGAATTTGTGCACCACCGGGGTCCCCCTGCCTGGCCTGCAAGATCATGCCAAAACCAGTTCTCCAACATCCCCTAAGGGATCCCAGATTGCAAGAGGGTGCAAGCCAGGTCAAGGGACCCCACCGGTGCATGATTGGGGCTGGGAAGAAACACAGGAGGTTGGCCAGCTAGGGAGGGACTGCCGAAGGGTTCCAGGGCATGTCTGATCCATCTCGCTCAGTCCCAATGGGCCGGACCCCAGCAGCGAGCTAACCTACTGGAGCATTTGCCCCTTGGTTGTCAGTGCACGTTATAGCAAGCAGTTGAGTGGCCTTGGCATAACATTAGCATATTATGCTTTGATTGGTTGAATAGCTGACTGAATGATCAGACACTTAGCATATTATGCTTTTACTAGAGGCCCAGTGCACACATTTGTGCACTGGTGGGGTTCCTCAGCCTGGCCTGTGCCCTCTCACAATCCAGGACCCCACAGAGGATGTTGGACTGCAGATTTTGGTTTCGAGAGATAGAGTAGTGTGTGAAGCTGCAGGTGGCCAGGGAGGAGCCTCAGCCGTGGAGGGCACCTCGATACTCCCACTCATCCTACCCTGACTGGACCTGCTGCTGCTGAGCCCTGCATCTGGCACCCATTGATCAACTGGGAGGTTCTCCCACTGTGAGAGCACACTGACCACCAGGGGGCAGCTCCTGCATTGAGCGTCTGCTCCCTGGTTGTCAATGTGCATCATAGTGACCAGTCAAAAGGTTGACTGTGCTTAGGGTTTTATATAGAGAGAGTATTTAGGATAATACTTCCTGGATGGAGAGTATTCTAGGCCTCTGCCTAACCTCAGCTGCCTATGGCTAAGAAGCACAGTCATAAGACACAAAGCATGATTCCAGGGGAGGAGCCCACCTCCACGGAGGAGGGCTGTGGTTGTGCGGACACCCCCAGTCTCTTGGCTCCTCTTGGGTATAGCAAGCAGTCCTTTCTGAACATCATAGAGGAGGACCATCAGTCACAACCATACCCTGGAAGACATTCCATGCTGGGTATAGGAGGATTCCGAGGGTTATCATCAGAGGCAGATGTTTTTTCAGCAGTGATATCTCAGAGGTTTGCCCTTTACTCTCCTTGATTGGAAATCCATTCCTCGAAAGCCATGCTGATTGTCAGCCTTCTTCCCGCCCCTCTCCTCCCCCGCACCTCCTGCCCCCAGCACCACTCCATTGGTAACAACCTCTGAGGATGCCGTGGACCTCGGATATAATCATCTCAAGGGCAGGTTTAGCATGATTTTTTTTTTTTTTTTTTAAGAATCAGTTTCCTCGTTTTCCTCAGAGGGAAAGTATTTAAGAGTGTGTTTCCAAGGTTCAGCTGCTTGTCTAATAACAATAATAATTACCTTAATGCTCTTCAATAAGGGATTAGTGAAACAAATTATGGTGCAGCCATGGTACATGATGCACCCATTAAATTAAATGAAGTAGAACAATACACTGTATTACCGCTCCAAAGTGGAAACATGTGGGTGTTGCTGGTAAGGATTTTGGAACTAAGGGGCCATGTCCATGCCCAGCTACATCTTGAAGTAAAATCATACCCCTGGATGTGAGCCAAAGTTGTATTTTCATCCTGGCCACCTAACAGGGGAGGGAGAGGACCCCACATGAACAGATTTCCTAGATGCCATTGGAAAGCCATTGTAGAGAGGAGGCCATGGCTGGAATTACAATTTCTGGGAGATGGCATATTTCAGAACTGGATATTATAAGTGGAGAGTGATTATGGGAGTCACTAAATTGAGGAAGTCTCTGAGACTCCCTTGTGGAATCAGTCTGCTGCTCAGGCTGGTTCAGGGCCAACAACCTGCATGCTCCTCCCTAAACCTTCTCCCCCCTCACCACTGCCTTGGAGACTGAACATCTGGAAAGCACCAGAACATATTTGATTTGCAGGGATCCCTGTGCTGGGAGCAGAGAAAAGGTTTGGGAAGGGGCTAGAACATGCTACAGAAACAGCGTGGAGGAAGAGGCCGCAGAACAGGGAGATGCTGCTGCCACCTGAGCATTTCCAAGGCCCCACAAAAAGGGGAGTAGGCAGGCAGGCATGTCTGGGTGGGTCACCCCCACTGTTCTGAAATGAGCATATGGCAGGGTAGGTAGCAACTGGGATGGATATGTCAAATCCCTTATCTTCCAGCAGAAGTGTTAACATCTCTAAAAATTATCATGAGGTGCTTTCTGCCTGGGACCCAAAGAACTAGGCTGGCAGGCCCATGCATGCCCTCACTGAGTTCCTGCTATAATGACAAGCAACCAAAAATGAGCAAACCACAGGGTACTGGCTGTCATTTTTATTCTGAGGTACCATCTAATGTGGGTGCCAGAGAGCTGAGAAAGAGAGAGAAATACTTCGAGCAGCCAGAGAAGCAGGCCTGAGAAACAGAGCTCAGACCTGAGATGTCTAAGCAGGCCTCAGTCAGAGCCGAGGGTGTTATGGCTCCACCCCTGGGGAACAGATTCCTGGCATTCCAGGTCTCAGGGGTACAGACAAGCAGGCTCCGGGCCCATGATTCTCAAGCATTGGGTAGGAGTCTCTAATTTGCTGTCCATGTACCAGAGTTGTCAATACTTGAGAACACTGTACTCTAGTCATTGATCCTCTGACTTTTCAGTGTAAGTGGGATAACCCTAAAATCTGAGAGGGGTGAAGATGTCTTTGTATAATGTCGGGGATCTTGTCCCAGCCTTACAAAGGGTTCAGCAATCTAGAGAAAGGGGCTGATGCGTAGATTCAAGAAGGAATCCAAGGAGAAAAGATAATTTTGAAAGGCATTGGGGGTCAGAGGATCTTCAGCTAAAGGAACTGAAGACTATCTTGTCTAAGGACCCCTTGCTATTTATTTAACACAATTTTTCCTAAGACAAAGTGGAGATATACACTTCAAAAAAAGGTAAGGTTTAAAAGGGTTTACAGAAGCATTGTCAGTTTGGGGAATAACCTACAGCTGTTCAGGTATTTGGCTAACAGGAGGCAATAAAATGCCCTGAGCTGTCTGGCAGCAAGTGATTATCCTATTCCGGTTTGGGGGAAGTGCCATTTAGCCATTTCCAACAGATAAATTACATATGTGACTCATTGTTGTTGAGCCGCCCAAGCTTTACCAACCTTTTGGTGAAACTTGTAAGTATTATATGTTGGAATTGGTTTCCGGCAGCATAAGTTGTCAATTGCTTTCTAACAAGTTAGCCCAAAACTTAGCAGCTTAAGACAATCATGATGTCTTCTCTCTCTCATGGTTTCCATGGACCAGAAATTCAGACCCAGCTCAGTGAGGATGTCTTGTCTCTGCTCCACCATGTCTGGGACTTTAGCTGGAAGGAGCAAAGGCTGGGGTGGGGATGATCTGAAGGCTAATGTGGATGATGACTGTAGGCTGAAGGACCAGCTGGGCCATCGAAAAGCCAACATGTGACATTTCCATGTGCCATGGGCTTCCTCCAGATATGGTGGCTGGGTTCCAACGGCCAGGGTCCCAAATAAGAGAGCTAGGCAGATGCTGGATCCGTTTTATGCCCCAACCTTGGAGTCACAGACTGTTGCCTCTGCCACATTCTGTTTGTTAGAAGTGAGTCACTAAGTCCAACCCATATTTAAAAGGAGGATTAGATTCCATCTTTTGGAGAAAGGGATGTCAAAGAATTTGTGAACCTATTTTGAAACTAGCACAGGCCTCCCTGGTATGTGGATTATGACAAGTAGGGGCATTTAAAGGTTGCTTGCTCCCTTCCCACTTTACTTTTCCTCACCATAACTAAGAGATTGAGGCTCAAAGAGGGTAGGAATTGGAAGATGTCCTTGAGACTTTTACGCTCATGATGCCGTTCCATCCCCAGCCGAGTATGTGAGAAGGAGGTAAGATGGATTCATTCAGGCTCCAGCCAGAACTACCCAAACAATTCCCAGAAGGGAATTAACTAAGGTCTTAAGAAGATTATGATGTACAGAAGGAAGGTTTTAGGCTATAAATAGGGAGAGTTAATAGGAGACATCATTAGACGAGACATTAGACATCTCTTTGGGAAGGTTCCACAAAAAAATCAACAGAGGGGAAGGCGAACTGGACAAAACCTGTTGGCGAGTGAGCTGGAATCTTCCTAGTGTCCATGATTTGACTGACCCTGGCCTCTGGAATAAGCTATCTATTTAAATTACAAGTGACTGACAAACTCACTTAACTTATGGGCTTTAGTTTTCCCATCCATAAAATGTGAATAATAACAACACCCATCTCATAGGGTCAATGTGAGAGTTAAGTTAGGTGATAAGGTAATGGCAGTGCCTGAGGCGTGCATCTTCAGGTTGGTGTTTGTTGACCTGTCACCAGCCTCCCCCCCACCCCCAAAAGGGACTCAATTCCTCCCTTTGGCTGAAGCTCTGAGGGGTCCTCCCTTGCCAGGCAAGTTTTCATGAGCTCTTTCTATGTGAGAGGAGAGAAAAGAGGAGAGGAAAAGGAACCAGGACTCACACTGAGAGAGTTTTTCAGGGAATTTTGAAGGATGGAGTGAAGGAAAGCTCAGGTGCAGTAGATGGAAGAGAAAAGCTGGATTTTCTAAACCTTTCATGTGGTTAGAGGAATACAGTCTGTGAACTTGAGATACTTTCTCATTAACTTTTGGTTATTGTGGATATTCTTTGTTTGGAAAACTGCTCAGAATCTAGACCACATGGAGACAGTTTTTAATGCAATACGTGTTTTTAACTAATATTTAGAACTGTTGATGTAGTTTGCTTTCATTTGTTTTTGCATAGAAATTTCTAGGAGAAATACAAGCAATGGTCATGTTCTTGGAGCTGAGGGAAAGAGACTATTTTTCACTTTATACCTTTGTTTCTAATAAGTTTTTTGTCAACTTGGGCGCATATCACTTTCTTAATCTACTTAACATAAAATAGATGGGGTGTGTTTTGTTTGTTTTTGTAAATAGCCATTTATTAAATACCCATTACATATCTGTGTTAGGAATTTCATTGTATCTGATTCTCACAACAGCTTTTCCAGATTGATTTCGTCATCGCTTCTGTTATGGATGAGCCAATTAAAGCTAGAAAGGTGAGGCAAGTGTGTTGGGGTTCTCTAGAGAAACAGATACCCCTATAAATATAGATATTTACGTATGTAATTCTATCATGTATATTAGGGTACATGTATAATAGCACACACACATACATATGTAGTAGAATGTATGTAGGAGAGTAATTGATTTTCAGAATTTGACTCACATGATTGAGGGACTGGCAGGAACTCAGAGAGGGCATGCATGGGGCAGGCCAACAGGCTGGCAGCTGGGCTGAGTGATGATGCTGCAGCCTTGAGTGGAGTTCAGCAGGGCAGCAGCAGGAAACAGGCAGGGTTTCCATGTTGAGGAGAATTCCTTCTGGAAGCCTCAGTCTCTGCTCTTATGGCCTTCAACTAGTCAGATGATGTGCTTATACTGAAGTGGGTTATGGTTATAGAGATGTGATCATATGCCAAAATCCACTCATGTGTGTGTATTGCAATATGTATGTTATAACTCAATAAGGAAAGGTGAAAGGTTAAAAAAATAATATTGAGCCAGGAAAACAAGCTGCTACTTTCTTTTTCAAATGCAAGGAGATAAATGTCATGCAAGTCAGGGCCTGCTGCCTTTAGCGGGAGAGAGGGGGTTGTAATTAGGGAAGGGCAGCAAAGGATAATATTCTCAAGTGAGGTAATAGTCTATTTCTTAACCTAGGGGTGCTCACAAGATGGTCACATTTTTACGTTTATGGCTGTTTTACAATTTAAAGACAAAGTTTTAAACATTTAAACAGGCAATGTAGTTGTTGCTTTCATAATGTAGCTGAAGATCTGAGGCTCTAGGAAGGCCAGCCAGGCAGAGTGGCTTCAGCTCAGAGGGCCTGCTGCCCCTCCGTGCAGGGACCACCCCCTTTACCTGCCCTTCAGCCTGTTAGGATCCTGGAAATAGCCACTCCCTCATTCCAGCGCTTCTGATGGAGAAGAGGCGTATTTTATTGTGGAAAGTGCGTTCCACTTCACATAAGAAACAGCATTTTCTTCCCTTGTCTGATGTGTTGATTAGATTTCAGACGGGATTAGTGGGGTTGATGCCATTAAGTAAAAAGTAATCTCCTTTGGAAACAGCTCAGAAAGTCTGGATTCCATTATTAAAAGCCTCAGATCCCATTAAGATGACATATTGAGAACCATGTGATTGCGACTTGATGGGAGAAGTCAGAACGTGGAGTACTAGCAGACTCCTGTGGACACCTGGGGGGCGGGGTGGTAAGTGAGGACAGCATAATTTGGCTGTAAGATCAGAGCATTCTCAGCCACTCGCTTCCTCAAGAACAAGTAATCAATAAATCATACACAGCCTATCTGCCATGGAATGACTGAATCAATTACAGTACACCCACACCATGAAATAATGTGCATCCATTTAAAAAGTATAAATCAGATTTACACCAGTGGAGTTGAATGGATTTCCATCAGGTATTATTAAAGGAGAAAAGTAAGATACTTTAGCTCTTAAAGCATCTATTTTTTAAATGTTTTTTAAAAATATATATTTATTGATTTTTTTACAGAGAGGAAGGGAGAGGGATAGAAAGTCAGAAACGTCGATCAGCTGCCTCCTGCACACCCTCCACTGGGGATGTGCCCGCAACCAAGGTACATGCCCTTGACTGGAATCAAACCCAGGACTTTCCAGTCTGCAGACCGATGCTCTATCCACTGAGCCAAACCAGTTTTGGCTCTTAAAGCATCTAAATAACAGTCCTACCATATAAAACAGTGAGAAACTACCTTCTTTCTCATTTATGTACAGGAATACTTACATACATGTGTATGAGTCTACATGTTCGGTATGGAGAAAAATACACTAGTAAAAACAAACATCTCTGACTGTTAATATCAGTTACTCCCAGCAGGATTTTGGGTGGTGGTGGGTGCTGAAGAGGCTGGAGGGGAGAGGAAAAATGGAAGCGAACAAAAAGGAACAACAATAAAAACAGCCAAGTATGATGTCATCAAATGTATGTGTTTATGTGAAAATGAAGGAGGTAGGGGATAAAACTATGCACTGCGTCTCTATGTCTCCAGCCTTGCCGCAGGCGTTGTAAGACCAGAGGAAGGCTCTGTCCACACACCCTGTGGGAAACAAGGCATAAACTCTTGCAGCACTTGGTGAGCAAGTCAACATGATTTGACATTTTCATTCTCTGTCTCCCACATTCCTACTATTCCATTATATGGTTTATTATTTTTAAAATCTTTATTTTTGAAAGTATTACATATGTTCCCCCTTTTTTCCTCCATTGACCCTCTCCAGCCTTCTCCCCTGCTCCCCCCCACCCCAGGTCCTCACCACCTTATTATCTGTGTCCATGGCTTATGCATATATGCATACAAGTTCTTTGGTTGATCACCTCTGTTAACGAAAAAAAAAAAAACCCATTGAAACCTATAAAGAATTTCAGTGAGTTTATTTGAGCCAAACTGTCGACATATGCCGGGAAGCAGAATCTCAATGAATTGAGCTAATGCTCTGGAGAATGGCGGGTTACATTTGTATTTATACATTGTAATCAAAGATGGGTTACATGAAATTCATTGGTGATGGATAAAGCAAAGCGGTGAGAAACCCCTGGGATTGGATAAAAAGTAGAATGACGGCCACATGCTTAGGTGGGTGCAGAAACAATTGACATGATAATGAAGGAACTTGTGGTATCTGTCCTGGCACCCAGCACATTTGGTTGTGCCCCAGGGGCTCCAGAAAAAGAAAAGTTACAAGTTACTCAGACATTTCAAGATATGTTATCTTAGAGGCTAAAAGGCAAATGGGCTCAGGAAAGATCTAAGTTGATCTTTGTCAGGGAAAATATCGGCCTGGGACATGACTACCCACTATAACCTGTTTGTAGTTAATTTTCAGACCTTCCTTTGTGGTTATTTTAGGTCTCTGAGTTTGCAAGACCGCCACGCAGGCCTCCCCTGAGCTGGTCAGGTTACCATGTGGCTCCTTTCCTCCACACCTCCCACCCACCCACCTCTCTCTCCTGCCTTACCTTCGAGATATACTGTTTATTTAACAGGTATTTGCTGAGCCCACAGTGTGTGCTGGGCATGATCACTGCCCTAAATAACATATCCAGGGGTGGGAAATGCAGTATACTTAGAGATGGACACATAGAGGTGCAAAGTAAATATTGGTTGAAGTGGGATCAAGTAGCTGCAGTTTGAACAGGGAGGTGCTCTATGAGGTTTTATCTTTACAGTCTTTGTAATCCACCAGTCACATCAAGCTCCAGGACACCTGACTAGTCTAATGTCCGTATTTTACATAAGTGGAAACTGAGACCCAGGGAGAGTGGATGAGAGTAGTTACTTCTAGTGCCCAGCAGAGTTGAGATCACAACCCACATTTCAAGGACCAGTTTTGCTTCTTTCCATCATACCATGAAATCTTCAAGCAAAACTGAGAACAAATAATGCCTGAGAGTGAAGCATGGGACATTTTTGTCATCTTACAGATGAAGCAGCTGATATAATAAGGAAAACATGATACGATGGAGTGAGGTGTGTCCCCCAAAAGGACATGTTCAAATTTTAACTTCTGGGGCCCATGAATGTGACATTATTTGGAGACAGGATCCTTACCGATATAATCAAGTTAAGATGAAATATATAAGATTACAGTGGTTCCTAAATCCAATATGACTGGTGTCTTTATGAAAAGAGGGAAGTTTGGACACAGAGACACAAACAATCAGGGGACAAGGTCATATAAAGACAGAAGCAGATGCGGAAACCAGTTTGGCTCAGTGGATAGAGTGTAGGCCTGTGGACTGAAGGGTCCCGGGTTTGATTTCGGTCAAGGGCATGTACCTTGGTTGCGGGCACATCCCCAGTGGCGGGTGTACAGGATGCAGCTGATCAATGTTTCTCTCTCATCCATACTTTTGACTTTCTGTCCCTCGTCCTTCCTTTCTGTAAAAAATCAATAAAAAATATTTTTCTTTTTAAAAAAAAAGACAGAGGCAGAGACTGGAGTGATAAATCTACCAGCAAGGAGCACCAAGGATCACTGGACGGCCAGAAGCCAGAAGAGGCAAGAAAGGATTTTCCCTAGAGGAACAAGTTCCTGCTGACCTCTTGATTTCAGACTTGTAGCCTCCAGAACTGTGAGAGGCTATATTTCTGTTTTATCATGGCAACCATAGATAGCTAATATTCATGTCTTGGAATTTGTTAGGTATGGGGTAAAGTGTGTTTTTTTTTGTTACTTGCAGGATGGATGATCTTGGGCACATCAACGGACTTCTTTGGTCCTTGGCTTCATTATCTGTAAAATAGGATAACAGCACCTCATGGGCTGTGAGGATGAAACCAAGTAATTCAGGCACAGCTTCTAGAACCTGACTCCTTTGACTGAACTCTGGGAAAGAGATTGGACCAGGCTGGGTTGGGGGAGGATAGCAGGCACTGAGTTCTCTTCCCTCTTCACCTCACAATGCCATGTGAAGCAAGACCGGGTAGTTCTTTATCTTTTCAGCTGCAATTAGCCAACAGTCATGGCTGGCATGTTGTAAAGAATGATGCTGTTGGCTGAAGTTTGCCCCTCCCTGACGTCAATCACAACTTCCTTCTTTGTCAAGCTAGTGATGCTCCAGAAAGATTGGACTCAAGCTGATGAGAGAGAATTGGGTTTGAGACCCAAGATGGGGTGCTATTCCTGGGTTGGGGACTTGCTCTGTGACCTTGAAATTTGCATCCAGGGAGGAATAACACCACCACCTCGGCCACAAGAGGCACTAATAAAAATGGATGAGTTTTTGTGTGTGTGTGTGTGTGTGTGTGTGTGTGTGTGTGTGTGTGTGTGTGTTTTAATAAAACACCAACTGGTTTAGCTATAGATACAAGGGAAAATTTGGATCTAGCTCCTAGAGTAAAGACAGAATTCTCTCTTTCTTGTATGCATCCACCAAATATTTTTTTGAACAATTGCTAGGATTGGAGGACACAGCAAGGCATAGATCCCCGTCCTCGTGGCCCCACAGTCTGGTGTGGAAGATGGAGTGTTGCAGGCTCATGAGCTCATGAGAGCCCTCAGCGGCTGTGATCCTGCTGAGACCTGGGGGTTTCTGCAGCCGGAGTCGGCAGGAAGGAAGTTCAAGGGAAGACTTATAGAGGAGGAAATTCTATGTCATCTTTTCACTGCCAGGTGTAAACAGTAATTCTGGCCTCCAGATTTCCAGGAAGAGTATCAGAGATTATGGATCCACCTCCCATTCATTCACAACACACCAAAGACCCTTTATCTTCTTCTTTTGCCTGGTGCTTTTTAAAAAATGAGGTGCCTGGAAGAATTACACCTGCATAAAAATCTGCACACGGGTGTTTATAGCAGTGTTATTCATAATTGCTAAAACTTGGAAGCAATCATAATGTTTCTTGGTCAGTGAATGGCTGAGCTGTGGTACATCCAAACAATGGAATGTTATTCAGCATTAAAAATAAATGAGCTATCACCAAGCCATGAAAAGACATGGAGGAACCTTAACTGCATATGACTTAGTGAAAGCCGCCAATCCGAAAAGGCAACATACTGCATGAGATGGACTAGATGACATTCTGGAAAAGGCAAAGCAATGGTGACAGTAACAAAGACAGAGGTTGTCAGGGGTTAGGGTGGGGGAGGATGAAGCACGGAGGATTTTTAAGGCTGGGAAAATACTCTATATGAGTCATTATGTATTTGTCCAAGCCCATAGAACTCACCAAGAATGAACCCTAAAGTAAACAATGGATCCTGGGTGATATTGGGGTTCTTTTCCCCAGCCTTACAAAGGATTCAGCATTACTAGAGAAAGTTGCTGCAGGTAGATGATTAAGAAGGAGTCCAAGGATGAAAGATATTTTTGAGAGACATTGGGGGTCAGAGGAGCATGCAGCTGAAGGAGCTAGAAGGCTCTAACCTTGACCAAGGAATCTGCTTTTATTAAACACAATTTGTCCCAAGGCAAGGTGGAAATAGACACTTCAAAGGGTACGGTATTAAAGGGTGTACAGAAACATTGTCACTTTGGGGAATAGCCTACAGCTCTTCAGGTGTTTGGCCAAAAGGAGGCAATAAAATGCCCTGAGCTATCTGGCAGTTAATCCCATTCAGGTTTTGGGGGAGTGCCCTTTAGCCATTTCCAACAGGTAAACTACGTGAGACTCAACCCTGTTGAGCTCCCCAAACTTCACCAACCTTTTGGTAAAACTCTTGTAATTATTACATGCCGGAATTGGTTCTCGGCAGGGTGGTAATGACATGTCAAGACAGGTTCATTGATTGTAGTAGATGTACCACTCGAGGGAGGGCTGTTGATATTGGGGAGGCTATGCCTCTGTGGACAGAAGGATATGGGAAATCTCTGTACCTTCTGCTGATTTTTGCTGTGAACCTAAAACTACTCTAAAATTTATAGTCTGTTTTTTTAAATGAGATGCCAGTGCTCATCTCTTAAATTGAAAAACACCTGTCCCAACTCTCCCTTCTCTAGTCATCAAACTGTTTCCTGTTCATAGCGGCCACTGGGTGGGGCTGCAGTGAGGCCGGGTTAGGGAAAGAGCTGTCCACATCAAGAAAGAAGAAATGCTGGCTGCCTTCTGGTGCTTATTAACTTGAACACAGAGGCTCTCCCTTGATTTGTTTGAGGAGGGACCAGGAGGGGGCGCTTGTTAGCATGAGCACATATCACTGGATGCTTCCTTGAACTTATTTTTAGCAGATCTGTGTCAATGTCACCCTGAAATGAAAGTGCCTGGATGGTGGCAGAACACCCTGCTGAGGGTAAAGGGGTCAGTAATTCAGGGCTGTGGGCTGGACAGCAAAGAGTGATGCAGAGACGAGGGAGGGGAGAGGTCACAGTGGCCCCAGTGAACCAAACCCTATGTCTTGAAGGTGGTAAAACCAGAGGAGAGAGGCAGCTTTAGCAGAGAGGGGTTGCTTTCTCTTCTCCCCACCTTCCCTACCGTGGCATGCACTTCACGTGCATTTCTTAGTTTTTTGACTTAGCCTGAACATGACCACTCCTTTTTGGAGTTGTGGGACCCTGAAATGGGGACAACGCAGCTTCAAGTGGGGCACGCTGGGTGTGGCTTCTGACTTGCTACTCCACAGATCCCTCGGTCTCCTTGAGTTAGCAAACAGGGATGATCTTGCATGTGGCTTGGGGGACATTTAAGGGGTTTAATAAAGAGCTTCCATTTGATTGTCTGCAGCCATAAGACCAGTGCTCTAACACACGCTATCTCACTTAACACCCAACACCTGACAACCACCTGTGAGAGGTTACACTCTTCCCATTTCATAATGAGGAAACCGAAGGGCGGAGAGGTTAGGTCTCAGAGTTCTCTCCTGTCCTCCAGTAAGCACCAAGGTCCCAAGTTTGGTTCCATTCATTTTCTGCCTCCTAGGGCAACCCACTGTCCTTTGCCTGCCTGCCTCCTGTTCATTCAGAGCTCTACTGAGATTCTACCTCCGTCCCACCCCACAGTGTGTCTTTCCTTTCTCCACCTGCCATGCTTAGTGCATTCCATGCCACGTGCTCTGGCTCTGGGCCTTGTACTCTTGCCCTCTTTGGGCCTCAGTTTCCTCCTTGTAACGGGGGAGGGAGAGTTGGTGAGCCCTTGAGGCCCCTTCCAGCTCTGCCTTCCAATCTGTGATTCCACACGCACGGGTCTATGTGCCCCAACGAGGGTGTGAGCACACTGAAGGACAAGACCCAAGCTTTCTCTGGTAGGTGCCTCGGTTCCTTGTGCACGTGGCTAACACTTGCTAATGACTGTGAAGCACTCGATTCCTTACATCAAAGGTGCGTTTGTGTATATCTGAATCCCACTTGCTCTCTTGACATGATTCCTATAGCTTCCCAACCATTAAAAATTCCAAGAAAACATCACTTTTAATGGTTATCATTGTCCATTATAATTTATCTAACCATTTCCCTATTGTTGAATATTTACATTATTTTCAATTTTTTACTATTTTAAGTGGTGATATTATGAATGTCTGCATATAACTTTGTTTTTATCTCCATCTGTTCTCAGAAAGATGAAACTACTGGTTAAAGAGCACCAACACTTAAAGTTTTACTCCCCAAAGAAACCATAACCCCAACATCTAGAACAAATATCCTAAAGGAAAAAAGTGCTTCGTTCTACTCTCAACCCCCAAGCCAGAAATGCATCCAATGTTGATTGTTTGGCTGCTAGTGGGTAGGAAATGAATAGTTGCTCAGTAATACTCAGCTCTTCTTCCTAGCTAATTCGGGCAGGGCCCAGGCAGTGATGAGCACTTGGTGTAGGATGAAGGGGGTAGGGGGAAGCCTTCTGGCTCAGGGCCACTGGCTACAGAATTTCTCCCAGCCCTCCCCTACTTGCAGGAAACCAGTCATTACCTCACCAATAGAGATGTAAATAGAACAAACAAGAAACCTGGTTAACCCTTAATGGATCTGTTTACTCACCGTTTAGGTGAGACATTGGTAGCTAAAGTAGATGCCACCTTTAGTCTTATGTTTACTCACCGCTTAGGTGAGACATTAGCTGCCACTTTTTAGTCTTATGTTAAGTATGAACTATTCACATATTGTTTAGATGACACATTGGTAATTGAAGAAGCTTCCACACTTTTAGTTTTATGTTAATTCTTGCTGGTTGATTTCATTGTTGAAATTTCCTGACCTAAAGGACATGAAGGTATCACTTAGCCCTAATAAAAGGGGATAGCAAAGCCAGAGCTAGTGGTGTCCTTGCCCTAGAGGTGGACTCTCGCCTAGCCCCCATTGGTCCCAACATTGATGCTTTTCCAGTCTCTTTCATTTGTGTGCGGCCTTCTCCAGATCCTGAACCCTGACATGGGAACCATGGACATGCGGGACTTGAAAAAGATTCCAACACTCTACTGTGCTCAACATGTGGTTTCCCCACTGTGGGGAGAACACCTCATGGCAGAGCACTGGGACTGCTCCAGACCTGGCTCCCAGCACCCTCCTCACAGGAGCCCTCCAGCCTGGGAGCACTGCCAGGGGCCGAGGAGCGATCGATGTTCCTGTAGCCAGTGCATCTGAGGCTTTCTCTTGGCCGGGATTCAGAGCAGGGAGAAGGAAACTGCATCTGGGCCAAGGTGAGGCTGTCTGGTTGGAAGCCCCTGGGCCTGCAGGAGGAGAAGGGCACACAGAGCTGCCAGCAGGTGTGGTGGTGGAGGAGAGGGGAGATACACCTGCTGACCACATGGAACTCTGCCCTCAGCCTGAGGTGCCCTTCAATTCGAGATAGTAGCCCTGGCCTGAGGGCGGTCAGTCACACAGCCTTCACCCTCCACCATCTGCTCCTCAGTGCCAAGGCCACCCCTTGATTGGAAAAGGAAGAGGAAAGAAAACCAGTTTCCCCCGAGGATTTGCTGTGTGCCGTGCTCTGTACAGTACATGGGAGACTTGTTAATATTCCCCTTGTTACAAATGAGAGCACCAAGGCCAAGAGAAACAAAAGGCCTTGCTTAAGGTTACAGGGCCAATAAATTAAAGAGTTTGGACTAGAGTTGGCTGCCGCTCAATCCCGGCTTCAGAGGCAGGTGCAGCAGGGGAAGGTCACAGGCCGTGGGCTCCCATTCAGCTCTGCTCTGCATCAGTTCTTTGAACCTACAGCTGATGCCACGCTCCCCGAGCTTCAGCTTTCCTGTTCCGTGTACGGGGCCACCTGCCGCGTGGGCTCCTCCTGGAGTCACAGGGATGAGGCTCGCAAGGACCTGGTTGGTGTCATGTTGGGCCCACAGGAGGAGCTCACTATGCCAGTTACAAATTCACCTCTTCGGCTCTGTCACTTCTGAAGGCCCTGCTGGGGAAGCCCATCCAGGTAAGGAGCCCAGGGATCCGTCTCTGAAACTAAGCCCTCGCTCCCCAATACTAAGTGGCTTCCAAGGGCTCACCAATCATCCCTCCCCCATTACAAAGAGGAGACTGGGCCCCACATTTGCCCCCAGCCCGGCGCCCCAGCTACGAGACTACTTGGCAGTGTTTTGGCTCTTCCCTTAAGCAACACCTTGGCAGGAAGACCAGAGAGAAGGCTCGGGTCTGTGCACGACTCTCCTGCTTCCCAGATACACCTGATCCCAGATGAAGGAAGGACAAGGCGCTGGCTCAGAGCCAGGGTGAGGAGGAGGTAACTGGACATGTCCTTCACCCGGGTGACAGTCCATCCTGCCCCTTCATAGGGATCCCCATTGAGCACAAGGGCTGATGGTGCCTTCTCGGACCCAGGAATGTGGCTGAGCATGCCCACACCTCCATGGTGTCAGCCCTGGGGTCCCCTTTAAAAACCCTGGGTTGAGCACAGCCACCTCAAATAAGACCACATCATGGAGGAGCAGCCAAGCCCTGAGAGCCGCTTCCCAGCCTGCCTGGGAAATGTTTCTTTTTCTATTTGCAGAATCACAGATGTTGACTTTTGATCTCTCCCTCTCCCTCTGGGCCTCCCATCAGTGATGATAGCGCTTTCATTTCTTTTTACTTTCCCCTATAAAGTGGGAAAGCCAGGAGCGCTCACAAAGATTGTTAAGAGATCAGGAAGGGTTATTACACACTGGCTCGTGGGTGGCGGTGAAGATCTAGCCCTCGCCGTGGGAAGCTGGCAGCAGTCATCAGGAGGCCGAGTGGGGCTCCCTTTACCGCAGTGTTTCCTCCTCTTTCGGGTGTTTGTAAACCATCCCAGGATCCTGTGGCCAGGCAGATTCAATTCAGTGGGTCCCAGGAGCTCCCAGGTGAGGACCGCACCTAGAGAAGCAAATGCGGAGGCTCTTCCCGTTTGCTCCAGTCCTGAAATGCTCTTATCCATCAGTCCTTCACGCAGCTGGATCTGTGTAGGCAAGATGCTGCCAGGCAAGCTTCTCTTAGCAGACACGTTAATGGAATTAAAACCCACACTCAGATTGTTATCTCGCCTGCACTGTTGAAACTGGAGGACACTCAGATATGCACAGATTTCCAAAGAAGGTGTCTTTGAACCAGAATCTGTCCCAACAGGTCACCAGAAGACTTATTGGAGTGTGTGTGTGTGTGTGGGGGTGTTCTTCCTTCTCTCACTCCATTTCATCCCTTCAGTTCATGTGTGTATGTGTGTGTGTGTGTTTTAATGAAATTCAGCCCAATCATTGTGATATTTTGGCTATTTTTTAAAAAATATATTTTATTGATTTTTCACAGAGAGGAAGGGAGAGGGATAGAAAGTCAGAAACATCGATGGGAGAGAGACATCGATCAGCTGCCTCTTGCACACCTCCTAATGGGGATGTGCCCGCAGCCGCGGTACATGCCCTTGACCGGAATTGAACCTGGGACCTTTCAGTCCACAGGCCGACGCTCTATCCACTGAGCTTAACTGGTTCGGCTTGGCTATTTTTTTTAAATTTTTTTTTGCCATTCCACAAATGGGCAAATCTCTGAATACCCAATGAAACGTACTTTTTTCCATATATATATGTATGTATGTGTGTGTGTGTGTGTGTGTGTGTGTGTGTATATTTCTAGTTATTTTTAGAATTAAATTCTATTTATTTTGCTTAACTTTAAGAAAATGCATTTATATGATGATTCAAACATAAGACAATAGATAATTATGCATTAAAAATAATCTCTGGATTATAAAAAGACTCATTGTAACATGGCTTCAGGTGCTGAGCTCTTTCTGGGCATTTAACTATGAAAATCTTGCTATCTGATTCTGATGTAATTGGTCTGAGGAGGGACGAGGGCACTAACTTTTTTTAAAGATCCCAAGATAATTCTAATGCACTTCCAGGTTTGAGAACTACTAGACTAAACGATGTCAAGTTTCCCACATTAAACTATTCAGATGACTTGCTCATTGAATATCAACACCCATTTTTGTGCCCCGTTGTATGTCAGGTACTATGTGAGGCTTCGGAGACAGGAGGAAATCAGCCCCATTTCCTATCTTGAAGGCTCCCACAGTCTAGCAAGGGAGATCAAACATGCAGCACTCATTTCATCTGGGACCTGCTTTTAATTGCCTTGCCATTTCACAGTTCTTTGAAGTATTTGGATTGAATTCAGGAAGTCTCCTGCAAGGGGAGGAGCAATGACAATCCCTCAAAACAGTAAGTATGAACAAATATTAACTGGAACTGTCCTCAAATCCTCTCTGGGACCCAAGCACTCCAAGAGTTAGATATTATACTATTTTACCAATAAGCAAACAGGCTCAAAGAAGGTGAATGTCCCACAAAAGGTAAGTGGTTCGAGCCCAGACTTCCAAGCTCTGAGAATGCTCATAGTATGACATCATGATTTGTATTCTGTTCGGACAGTTTTGCTCTTATTGAATAAAAACTCAAGAAGGAAAATGATCTCAAAGAAAAAACGGGGAATTGAATGGGTGAGTTAGCTGTCAGGACAGTGCTCTTGAGTCACCAGGAGGGGGCAAGAGCCTGCCTTTTTACTAGATGCTGACATCCTTCGAAGCCCATCCCTTTCACTGAGAGGGAACCCAGAGGGAGCAGGGAGATGCCAGTGTGGACCGTGCTGGAGGCCGGCTTCAGGCCGCGTGCATCTGAGAGCCAGGTGCATGGCAGAAAAGCCCTCCGCTCGGGGCCTGCACCCAGAAGGCTGACAGCAGCACACCACATGCGCATGCACAGGATTTAAACACAAACAAGTCAAGATTTGGGTCCTCCATCGGCCATTGTCTAGCCTGTGTCATTTTCTCTCTCTGCTTCTGTTTCTGCATTCATGAAAAGAAGATATCAACACCTGCCTCGCAGGAGTGTTGGAATAACCAGGTAAAAGCACTTTACAAACTATGAAATATGCCCACAGGTTAGCTGATGTGTGTTTGGATGCTGCCCCCGCCTGGTGTCTCTCAGTAGCACAGGAGTTGGTGACAAGATGGCCAGGAGCAGCCTATGGGGAGGGGAAGAGGCTTGGGCTGGCACTGTGGCTAGGAAGAGGGAGATGACACTGCCCCACTCTCTAGTCAGAGTCACCTGACCTCAGGACACTCCATCCCAGTGTGGTGTGCTTTAAGTAGGCTGCCTCTCCGCTGGGGTCCTATGTCCTCCAAGGAGAGCCCTAAACAGAGGAGCCGAGAGCCTGAGTTTTAGCAATGTGGCCCAGCTCCCTCCGCCCCAGGCATCATGGTCAGAGTTCCTTCCCAGCTGGATGGCTCAGAACTGAAATGCTGCTGGTGAGGCTCAGCAAGAGAGTCGGCGTACCCCACCCACACATACCACTTGTTACAGTCACAGCAGTTTGCAGTTCTGCCCGGGAGCACAACTTTCTGTCCCATTTCGTGGTTTGGTTCACCAGACCAGCAATCCTGAGAGGCAGGTAAAACAAATACAGCTTTATTCTTCCTCCCCCACCTCCCATCCCCGCCTTTTTTTTCTTTTTTTCTTTTTAAGATGAAGAATTCAGCAAGCTTAACTGATTTTCCCAAAGTCACAGTGGTTAAAAACAAAACAAAGTAAAACTCAGAACCAGTTGCAGTAATGTTTTCACCAATAGAGATTTTTCCATCTCCCTCTCTCTCTCTCTTTAAACTTCTCGGATAGATACATAAAGTCATCATTCTCTCTCTCTCTTTTTAAAAAAATATATTTTATTGATTTTTTTTACAGAGAGGAAGGGAGAGGGATAGAAAGTCAGAAACATCAATGAGAGAGAAACATTGATCAGCTGCCTCTTGCACACTCCCTACCGGGATTGTGCCCGCAGCCAAAGTACATGCCCTTGACCAGAATCGAACCTGGGACCTTTCAGTCCGCAGGCCGACGCTCTATCCCCTGAGCCAAACCGGTTTCAGCAAGTCATCATTTTCAATTTAGGATACATTATCATTATCAAGCTATGCAAAGACCCTCTCTTGTTTTGCTTGATTTAGTTTTATTTCATTTTTCCTATTCCCAATTTGTATTTCTACTACTCTATACACTCCGCCCCTCCCACAAATGGGTTCTCCCTCCAATTAGGTTGGTTGGCTAGTTCATTCATCCATTTATTCATTCATTCAATCAGAGGCTTGAGACAGATAACATTTCTGACCAATAATGTGTTTATGATTTTTTTAAAAGTATTTTTTGTTTTTGCTGTTCACAACTCATGGAAACTCTGGTAATTTCCCATCTTTTTAAAAAATACTTATAAAATATTTCTTTATTGATTTCAGAGAGGAAGAGAGAGGGATAGAAAGACAGAAACATCAATGATGAGAGAGAATCATTGATTGGCTGCCCCCTGCACACCCCCCACTGGGGATCAAGCCCACAACCTGGGCCTGCCCCCTTGGCCGGAATCAAACCTTAGCTGCAGGCCGACGCTCTATCCACTGAGCCAAACCAGCTAGCAATTTCCCATCTTATATTTATATGCTGTCTCCTACTCTTGCCATTCCTAAATATATTACTTGCTACTTGTGTTACTTTGTTTTATTTTATTGGCTTCTGACTTGTTTTATATTATTCTGGACTTTAATGATCACCTTGGAGCTGGTTTCCCTGCTGCTTTTGTATTATTTGTTTGTTTGCTGTACATGCTTTTGAGTCCTTCATCCAAGTTGGTGACAATGATGTTCAGAATTAATCATTTTAGGTCAGTTCTCAACC
This sequence comes from Antrozous pallidus, assembly GCA_027563665.1. Lineage (NCBI taxonomy): Eukaryota > Metazoa > Chordata > Mammalia > Chiroptera > Vespertilionidae > Antrozous > Antrozous pallidus. The sequence goes on along the minus strand of CM050523.1, from coordinate 58,813,349 downwards.
AGCACATAGAAGTCGGAGGAAACTCCTGATAAGGCTGACAGTAAATCATTGATACTCTTGCTTTCATCTGGATCCTTTGACAGCTTTCACATACTCTAATGGTTGAATGATGAAGCAGTGGTGTCCAGCAGAACTCCCACCGAATGGAAACGCTTTATATTTTTGTACTGTCCAGTGTGGCAACCACTAGCAAGATGTGCAACTGAGAAGTTGCAATGCAGCTTGTGCGACTGAGGAGCTAACTTTATGTTGTGTTTGTTTCTTTCCATATTAACTGTATGTTTACATCTTCTCTTTCTTCCTTTCCTCCATTTGTCCTGTATTTGTATATTTTATAACCTTTAAAAACACCCAGATTGTTTAATGTCTTATTGCTGTACTCTATTTCTCTACTGAAGAATTCAATTTAAGGGTCTCCTGGAGGATGGATGATTTGGGCTTACTCCTCATAAGTTATATATTTTTTCTTTCAATAGGCCACCCACAGTCTTACTTCAAAGGAGCACCAGTGGTGGAAATGTCAGGCCCCTTGGCAGCCTGGTGTCAGGGAGGAGGCAAGGAGATGCTCTGAGCCCCTCACAGAGCCCAGTTAGGCAGTGATGTAGAATTTTGAGAAATATTCCCTTGGTTTCCAAGGTGCAGACATTTTTCTGGATGAGATTCTTGTGAATGGAGGCTGTCAACTCTCCCTTTTGGAAACACTCCTCCTTTTCAGCTTTTCTTAATGGCCACTCCCAGCGACCTTTGAACTTTTACTGAGTCCTGTTTTTTCTACCATCTCCCCAGTTTTATTTTTTTTAAGTAGATCTTATGCCCTCTCAATATTCCTGACTTTCTGATCTTCTTTCATAAAAGTCTTCTTTTTCTATAGCATTTTTGTTTGTTTGTTTGTTTTTAGAGCTTTTTAAAAAAGTGGTTTCAAACATGAGGTGGGAGATCGGATTGGGTCACCTTGGGCACCATCCTACCCTGAACTCATTGATTCTATGAAATTAAAATGTGGTTAACACTAAACTAGCTCCATTGAGGATCACTAATGATTAAATCTTCAACTATGTGGTTGATGCCCTTTTGCCTAATGAGAAGATAAAGCACTAATCAGCAAGTTCTTAGGTGGTGTTAAGATTAGTAATTTACTCTGATATCATTTAGTTCAGTGGTTGGCAAACTGTGGCTCGCGAGCCACATGTGACTCTTTGGCCCCTTGAGTGTGGCTCTTCCACAAAATATCACGGCCTGGGTGAGTCTATTTTGAAGAAGTGGCATTAGAAGAAGTTTAAGTTTAAAAAATTTGGCTCTTAAAAGAAATTTCAGTTGTTGTACTGTTGATGTTTGTACTCTGTTGACTAATGAGTTTGCCAACCACTGATCTAGTTTGAACATTGCCAGCGTGCCATGAAAATCCTATCTTAGTAATGACAGGAATAGATAAGACGCAATATACCAGCTACTGTCCCAAGTACTTTATATACATTAACTTATTAATTTCTCACAGTAATGCTATGACATAATTAATATTTTTATCCCTATATTACAGAAGGGAAAACTGAGTCATAGAGAGTTTAAGTAATTTGCCCTGAATTGAGTTGATAAATGATAGAGCTAGGGTTCAAACTCTGCAATCTGGTCTCTTAATCACTCTCCATACTACCTCCTGAAGCTCAGCAAAGATGATTGGGTATCCCTCCACCCCCATATATAATTATGCTATCATATCTCCTCACAGGAGACTACCAAACCTCCTTTATCTCATTATCATTATAACTTGTGTCTTGGTTTTATCTTTTGCACACTGACAAGAGTTGGATTTAGGAGACCTTAGAGATAATCACTCCTGCACGTCCCTCCACCCCCCACTGGGGATCGAGCCCACAACCCAGGCATGTGCTCTGACTGGGAATCAAACCGTGACCTTCTGGTTCATGGGTCGATGCTCAATCTCTGAGCCACACTGGCCAGGCAATAAAAATATATTAAAAAATAAATAAATAGATAGATGATAGATAGATAGATAGGTAGATAGATAGATAGATAGATAGATAGATAGATAGATGATAGATAGATAACTACTATCAGTAAAGAAACTGAAGGCACTCTCTCTCCTGGGAGCATGCCTGCACCTTTCCCTCCCCACTTCTCCCACAGGCATGCCCTAAACTCTAAGGGACCCCATGAGACTCACCATCAAGGGAGCAAAGGACAGCAGCAGCTCATCCGGGCTAACCCCCTAAACCTGTCCCCAAGTCCCCCTTTTCTCTGACTCCCCAGTGAGCCGACAGCAGCCTCTCTGAGGCTCACTTCTCTCCCATAACATAGCTAAAGAGCCAAAGCAGCCCCGCCAGCGCTCCTATTGCTGCTTCTATTCTAGGTCCTTCCTTGTTTCACTGTCCTCAGCTTTAATAAACATACTCTCAAAACAAAACATTTTTTTAAAAGAAAAGAAACTGAAGCCACAATAAAAAAAAAAAAAGGAAGTAAGCAATGTTTGAGTCAAGTAAGTAAGGTTGGCGAGGAGAGCAAAGGAGGAAATGAGGATCTTATGGAGGGCTTGGAAATTATACACACATGCCATACAAAAGAAAAGGAATAGAATGAAACATTCAAAGTCGTAAAAATGTCAATTTTATCTATAGAATTTTAATGGAAGTCCAACAGAGTGTTGTGTTTCATTTTATTTTGTTTGGAACTAGACCATCTGATCGCAAAATTGATTTGGAAAGGCAAAGGGCCAAGAAAAACTGAAAAGCAATTTTGAAAAAGTACAAGGTGGAAGAACTTGCCCTGTCAGGACTTACTATGAAAATATTTAGTAGTGAAGACAATAGGGCTAGGGCAAAAGGATAGATCCATAGAGCAGAACAGAGAGTTGAGCCACTGCTCACCCATGTTTGGGGTACACAAGGCAGAGGTGATACAAAGCAGGGTGACAGGGTGGCTGTTAAATAAATGAGTCCTAGGAACAACTTTTATGCACGTGGAAAATAGGAAATTAGATTTCTACCTTAGATCTGGTAGATTTAATCCAGGAGGATTAAAGAACTAAAAGCAAGATGAAAATAATGAAAAATTCTTTATGACCTTAAGATGAAGGAGTGCTTTTAAAATACACACACACATACACACACACACACACAAAATGGAAACCATAAAAATCGATCATTTTGACTACATTAAAATTAGCTTCAACACCACAAAAGGCTACTATAACAAGATGAATATAACACGTAAAGAAATCACTCAAATTAATTTTAAAGAGACAGCACAGGGGGCAGATGGACAAAGAACATAAACTATTGATTCATAGAAGAGGAAACCCAGAAACTCAATAAAAGAACAGAAAAATGCTTGCTCTCACTATTAACACATAAATACAAATCAAAATAATAATAAAATATCATTCACACTCACCGGATCTGCAGAAATTTATGTCAGCCAATGCCAATGTTAGCAAAGATCTGCTAAATCACAGAGCCTCATTCACTGCTGGTGGGTCTGTCAGTTGATACCAGTACTTTGGAGAGCAATTTAGTAATAACTAGTAAACTTGTAGGTGGTCATGTCCAGAAATTGTACTCTGAAGCATATAGCCTTGTATGTGTGCATCATAGGATACATGGATTGAGGTTATTTGCTGTAGCATGGAAACAACCTAAATGTCCATCAACAAGAGAATGAATGCCTAAATTGTGTTATATAATGAAATGCAACAAGCGTATGTTAGCACAGATAAATATCTCATCATTGCAACGCTAAAGAAGAAATGCTCATTGCTGAAGATTTTAATACTATGTATACACTTATAGCTTAAAAGCCAGCATAATAATACTTTAAACTGTCTATAGATACATATCCTATCTAATAAAGACAGAATGTGCAAATTGACCATAGCTCAGCAACAAAGATGGCAGTGCCCACAGCCAATAAGGAGGGAATATGCAAATTAACGTGACAAGGCAAGAGGCAGAAGGTGGCTCTGGGCCAGAGCAAAGGCAGAAAGGTGACTCCAGCCAGAGCGAAGGCGGTGCCGCAGCCAGGGGAAGGAAGGCCTATTCTTGCATGAATCTTCATGCATTGGGCCTCTAGTCTTTTTTTTTTTTTTTAATATATTTTATTGATTTTTTTACAGAGGGGAAGGGAGAGGGATAGAAAGTCAGAAACATTGATGAGAGAGAAACACTGATCAGCTGCCTCTTGCACGCCCCCTACTGGGGATGTGCCCGCAGCCAAGGTATATGACCTTGACCGGAATCGAACCTGGGACCCTTCAGTCCACAGTCTGCCGCTCTATCCAATGAGCCAAACCGGTTTTGGCGGGCCTCTAGTCTATATATCCTATCTAATAAAAGAGTAATAGGCAAATTGACTGTACCTTTGATATACCCACAAGCCACGCCCACCAACCAATGAGGATCAATATGCAAATTAACACCCAGCTAAGATGGCTGCTTCCCAAGGCCAGGGGTGAGCCGTCAGTAAGACATCCTCTGAGGGCTCCCAGTGTGTGAGAGGAGACAGGTTGGGCTTAGGGACCACCCACCCCCAGTGCACGAATTTCATGCACCTGGTCCCTAGTATGTATGTAAAAGTGACCAGCCACTGGCTGACTGGCTGACAGCTATGATGTGCATTGACCACCAGGGGGAAGATGCTCAATGCAGGAGCAGAAACCACAGGCATGGAAACATGAAACACACTGATGAATATCAGACAGAAGGGGCGTGAGAGAGGGTGAGAAGAGATTAACCAAAGATCCTATATGCATACTAGAGTCTCAGTGTATGGACTTGTGCACCGGTTGGGTCCCTCAGCCTGCCCTGCAGGGATTGGGCCAAAACTGGCTCTCCAACATCCCCCGAGGGGTCCTGGACTGTGAGAGGCTGCAGGCCATGCCAAGGGACTCCACTGGTGCATGAATCTGTGCTTCAGGCCTCTAGTACATTTAAAATTTTATTTGTAATATCTTAGCACGTAGATAAAAACCACAGACTAATACAGTGGACCATTGTGGATCCACTTTCAGGTGTATCAGTCATGAATGATGAACACTGTGTTCAAAACAGTACCTAGCTATAGGAAATGAGGGAGCAGAATAGGATGGGGAGGAATACAGAGAGAAACCCAATTGTATCTTTGATATTTACTCTCTTTAAAGTAGAAAGACCTGAAACAAATAAGGCAATCTGCTAATACTTGTCCATGGTAGGATTGCATTTTCCATCCATTTTGCAATTAGGGTGGCCTAGAGATTTACTTTGGCCAATGAACTGGAGTGGAAGGGACTTATGTTTCTGGCCTCATGAACCAGTGCACAAGAGTTTTGGTCAACATGGCAGTGCAGAGACAGAGCTTTGTCCTCCAGTCCCTGAGCAGGCACACTATCCCCAGGCAACTCATAGAGGACTGAACCTTTGTTGATTTAAGCTACTGAAATTTGGGGATGTTTGTTATCACAGCACAACCAAGGTCATCCTGAATGATATACCTGGAAGGGGATCCACAAGGGTCCACTGTATTAGTCTGTAGTTTTTATTTAAGTGTTAAGATATTACAAGAAAATTTTAAAACAGTTTTAGCCTTTACCGATTTGGCTCAGTGGATAGAGCATCAGCTTGCAGACTCAAGGGTCCCAGGTTCAATTCCAGACAAGGCCATGTACCTTGGTTGCAGGCACATTCCCAGTGGGGGGTGTGCATGAGGCAGCTGATTGATGTTTCTCTCTCATCAATGTTTCTAACTGTTTCTCCCTCTCCCTTCCTCTTCGTAAACAATTAATAAAATATATTTTAAAAAGAAAAGAAAAGAAAATCCCATTAAAAAAGTAAAGCAGTTTTAAAATTGTACTGGCTTAATCATATTTCTCAGTTCATGCCACATTATCTTTACTGGTCTGTGCAAGGACCCCTCTTATTTTATTCTTATTTTTTAATAAGTACTTTAGACTTGGGATGGAAGCAAAGCTGAACTACAGGGCATCTTCATCAGAAGAATGAATGATGAGTTCACACTCCCAGCATGAGTCCAGGTTTCCTCCGCTGCTCTCTGCTAGCCATTAGTTTGTGGCAGCCAGAAGAAACCCAGTTGTAAAGTCTTAGCTCTTCAGAGAAATGCAAACAAGAATTGTGAGAAATGCAATGGCCCCACTATTGCTGACCCTTTGTATGGCTTTTAGAAAAATTGTTTCCCCTTTGCTCCCAATTCTCTGATGTGTCTGAAAGCAGTGGCTTGTCCCCCAGAGACCCCCTCCCTGTCCCCTTGGAGCCAGCACCTGCCCTCCGTCCCCCTGGACCAGGAACTGTTTCCCCAGATTCAAGTCACCTTTGTAAGAAATGCTAATAAAACTTTCCCACACCTCTTGGATTCCAGGTTCCTTTTTTGGGCTGCTTGCAAAACCCTCAGGGAGTAACACCCCCCAGAAAGAGTGGGGGGAGAGGGACAGAGTGCTGGGAGAAGGAAGAGAAACTCCTTGCTCTTGGCCAGTTCTGTTCTGTACTATGCAGCGAAACACAAGCGGTGCCTTAAGTCACCGTGAAATGCAATGCCTTTGAGAAGTTCCGTGGAAAGAATGACATCATGACTAACCACTCCCCCACCCCACCTTTTTTCCAGTGGGAGTGAGAAATAAATAGACTGACACATTTTCCAGTCAGGGAGCAATTCTGGAGAGCAAGTTTACCTTGGCACAGGCGCTCAGGTGGGGCGGTGAGAAACCTTATCTGTACTTGCCCAGTAAACAAGGAGCCTTCAATCTCCCTGGAGCCTTGGACACTGAGCAGGTGACCGCAGGAGGCAGGTGAGCAGGGTGAGCCGAGGGCTGCCAGAGCCACTGCAGAGCCAGCCTGGCCCACGAGCAGGCTGTTTTGGGGTAAATATCGCCTAAATTTGATTGACAGACTCATTTACTGACTGTTGGTTGCCAAGAGAAATGCCATCAGATCTACCAGATTCACAGGTAAAATTGCCATCCCTTAATTTGATGATTCTCAGACTGCATATGGTCACCTGGGGATCTCATTAAAATGCAGCTTCTGACTCAGAAGAAATTGCATTTCTAGCAAGCTGCCTGGTGATGCTGATGAAGCTTGGTCCAAGGACCACACTGTGAGCTAGCAAAATCTTAGTGTTCAAGTGACCATGTGCATTTTACACAGTTGAAATAGTTACCATATAAGGGTCTCCATCTGCCTCTGTGACAGGTGCTGTACCAGCTGTTTTCTGTCATCTAGCTCTTGTACCCTTCACACCAACTCTGCAAGGTGGGCGTTGTTATCCCTGCCCTTCCCTTGGCAGGCAAGGAAATGGAAGCTAAGAGAGGTTAATTTGTGCTGTCTATGTGCCATTTCCAAGAGATGTTATTACTACCTTTCCTTCCTTTCCAGTGATCTGAAATAACCCAAAGACAAAGGAGATAAACACCCCATGGCAGGGCTGGGTATTGTCTGCTTGTGGCAATTGGCCCTCTTGACACCTGAGAATGAATAATTCCTTTTGTACAGAATTATTGGGTCCAAGCACAGGAATTCAGGAATCCTAGAATCAGCGTTTGGCCTAGTAAGACCTAGCCTCAACAGGTGCTCAGAAAGGTGGACAAGGGTGGCTTTCAAACCCCTCCTGTGCTGATGTGTTCATCCATAGGACATGCTGTTTTTTAAAATATATATATTTTATTAATTTTTTACTGAGAGGAAGGGAAAGGGATAGAGAGTTTGAAACATCAATGAGAGAGAAACATCAATCAGCTGCCTCCTGCACACCCCCTACTGGGGATGTGCCCACAACCAAGGTACATGCCCTTGACTGGAATTAAACCTGGGACCCTTGAGTCTGTAGGCCAACGCTCTATCCACTGAGCCAACCAAACCGGTTAGGGCTCAATTGAGGTTCTTAATACCAGGAGGAGATGCTTTGATGAGTCAGTTTGGAAAGAATGTCCCTTAAGGGCCATTCAGGACTGCAGGAGTGGGGGGGGGGGGGGTGCCCCAGCTTGTGAAAACACCAAAGTGAAGGCGATTATAACCAGCTGACCGACCCAGAGATAAATAATTAAATGCCTCGGACAACCACGATGTGCCCTTGCAAAACCCAGACAGCTTCCAGGTATGAACTTGCATCATGTCTGGATCTCAAGGAGCAAGGCGGCCGACTGGCTGTACACTGCACTCAGGGCCACCTGGGGAAAGCTCAGGAGTCTCCCCTGAGACCCTGGAAGACCTGGATTGTGGTGACTGTTCTGCATGTCAGGCTGCCCAGGACTCCGTTCGCATAGAACCTCATTCACAGTAGTTTCACGATGAGACTGTGATGTGCACACAGGAGAGGAAGGTCCAGGCCCTCCTGGAATCCCACCACAACTCCAACACGGGACATTGTGACACAGAAGAACCTTCTCAAAGAGGCAAGTCCCAAGACTAATGGAAGACCTGCAAAGAAGTCATGTTATTTACATATTACATCATCCTAGAAAGTATTTGAGGGAGTTTACAGAAACCACATAAATAGAGCAAGGTTAAAGGCTAAGAAGAGAGCTTGGCCATGTGGCTCAGGAAATCATGTTTCGATTCCCAGTCAGAGCACCTGCCCAGGTTGTGGGGTCAATCCCCAGTGGGATTGGGAGTGTGTGCAAGAGGCAGCTGATCAATGATTCTCTCTCATCATTGATGTTTCTACTTCTCTCTCCCTCTCCCTTCCTCCCTGAAATCAATAAAAGTACATTTTTAACAAATAAAAAGAGGAAAGATTGAGAGGAGGGTAAATAAAAGGTGAAAGAGAACAAAGTCTGGTGTGGTCAGAATCTTCTCAAATACTGTAAGGTCCATGCACTTGGACTAAGGTATCTTCAACTCAAGCCCTGACTTCTTAACCTAAAAACCGAAAGTGCAAGAAAAGCACATACAGTGCTCACTGTACCTCAGATGTAAAAGAATGAAGCAGTTGCTTTAGAGAAGCACATCTGCTCCTGACAGGGGGCACAACCAGAGGACACAGTGGAATGTCATGGAGTGTCCTCGGCACCAGCTCTGGGGGCACCCTCATAGGTCGTTTCATGGGGATGTTTCCTGTAATACCCCAATGCAGCTGGTGGCCATGCCAATGCCTTGCCCATCGAGGGAAATTATGGAAGACTCCAGAATAACCCCTGCTGAGCTGACTTAGTCCCAGGATAGAAATCAGAGGCAAGGAACTGCTTTGGTAATCTGCTGATTTCTAAGCACCCCATCCCACACTTTCTCTCTGGGAATCTGAATTTAGACTTCTTCCCAGGTCTGGTGCACCCTCACTCAGTGCATGAATCCCTAGCACGCCCAGCAAAACTGAAGACATTGAAGGGTAAGACAGAGGACGTAGCCTGAAGCCCATTTACAGTCTGGGAGCAATGGTCTTCCCACCATGATGTGTGGAGCCCGGAGCAAGCATAGGCCGACCAGCCGGAGGACCAAGTGATGGCCCTGAGTTCATCACTCACGGTCAGAACTGAGAAAAGGCAACCCCTCTCTCTGGACCCTAACGTTGTTGCCTGCAAAATAGGGAAGATGGACCAGCCTCTAATCTATCCCTTCTCTGAGGGTTCCCCCAGCTCAGTCAGTGGTCGACAAACTGCAGCTCGCGAGCCACATGCGGCTCTTTGGCCCCTTGAGTGGGACTCTTCCACAAAATACCACGGCCTGGGCAAGTCTATTTTGAAGAAGTGGCGTTAGAAGAAGTTTAAGTTTAAAAAATTTGGCTCTCAAAAGAAATTTCAATCGTTGTACTGTTGATATTTGGCTCTGTTGACTAATGAGTTTGCCGACCGCTGCCCCAGCTACACCCTCTGCAATGCATGGCAAACGGAAGAGAGGCAATGAAGGAGCCTTGTGAACTTTGAGGTCTGTGATGGAAATAAAAACGTGTCACCTGGGTCCCCTTTCAGCAGAGGACCTGCTGCCCAGCTGTGGTGAGTGGGGTCAGCAAACTGCCTCCAGCTGTCAGCTCCTTCAAGGTCGGCCTCTGTGACAAAGAGCCCCTCTCCCAAGCCCATGCCCTTCCCCAGGACAGCCCACGGTTAAGACTGACAGAGAGAGGCAGGGGAACAAAGGCCCAGGCATTTTGTCGCAGTGCAGGCCTCTCGGACAGGAAATATTTGCTCCAAAGCACAGGCTTGGCTGGCAATGTGGAGCCCGCATCTCAATCAGACTTCTCTCTCATCCCAGCCTGCTACTCCCCTCTTCCTTCTATCGATGCTGGTCTCAAACCCCATCTTTGCATCTGCCACGGAAGAACCCAATCTGCACCAGGGCCCGGCACCCAGGGCTCCGAGGCTGCCCGCACCTGAACAGCTGGTGCGAGTAAGTTCTGGAGCTTTATCTTCGCATCACCTCCTCACATCATCCACTCTTCCCACAGACGCTGCCTCCCTGGTGGGCCATGGCGACAGCCCCTTGCTGACCTCCCTCTGTCCCGTTCACTCCTCCTCTCTTACTATCAGGCTATCCCCGTGCATGCCTCCCGAGGCTCCCTGCATTGCTCTGAGAAGGAGGGGAAGGCCAGGCATGCTGGAATCACACCAGTCCCTCACACCTGTTTCCCCTGAAGTCACTGGGAGGTGTTGGTTGCTGCCTGTGACAAATCCCCAAACACAAACAAAGGTGGTGGGACAAAGTGGATTGGACGAGAGGCTTCTGTTTCTGTTTCCCCAACTCGGATCCAGAAAACAGAGCATGCAAGGGTATGAGCTTGTGTGGACATGCAGAGGTCCCGAGAACAAAAGGCTGGGCGACTTGAGGCAGCCGCCACCACGCGGTTTCTTAATGTTCCTTGTTGAACAAATAGCTGTAAGATGCCAGTGTCCCCACGTGTGGAAGGGCGGGCTATGAAGGTGGGAGACGGCGAGCCTGCCAATGAGAGTGAGTGTAACCGCCCTGGGCAGCCCCTGAGGGCGGCCACTCTCACACCTGGGTGTGCCCAGCCAAGGCCTTGGCTAGGGTGAGACCCGGTGCAAATACCCAAAAAGTGTGCTGCGAAGAGGGAGAGTCCAGATATCAATCATGTTTAGCATCGCTCTCTCCTGATATAACTGGCTCGGCCTCTCTTTCTCAGCAAACAAAAGGGGGTTGCTGACTCTACTAAGTTTTTCTGTTAACAAGCAACAAAATGAAATCATTGATGTGGCTTTTATTTTCCCTTCTTTTTAAAAAACATATTTTATTGATTTTTTTTACAGAGTGGAAAGGAGAGGGATAGTTAGAAACATCAATGAGAGAGAGAAACTGGATCAGCTGCTTCTTGAACACCCCCACCTGCAGATGTGCCCGCAACCCAGGTACATGTCCTTGACCAGAATCAAACCTAGGACCTTTCAGTCCGCAGGCAGACACTCTGTCCACTGAGCCAAACCGGTTTCGGCTATTTTCCCTTCTTTACTGCTCATCTTCAAGCAGATGCAACAGAGAATAATTTGACACTGCCCCTTCCTGCCAAGGCAGACCAGTGCTTGCCACTGCGGCTCCCCCATCAGGCTGGGAGCTGAGGGCAGGGTTATCAGGCCCATTTTTACAGAAGAGTAAACTGAGGCCTGACGAGTGAAGAGACCTGTTTGCTCTCTTATTATGCATGGCAGACGACATCACATGCGGTGTATAATTCATCAGTGTTTATGTTTTCTTTTCTTTAAATGGCAGCGAGGCAATACCAGGAGAACGACCCTGGTGTGTTTGTGGGAAGGGGGCCCTGTCTAGTGTGGAACTGGGAGGGAGTGAGTCAGGACTCCGATTGGTGCGCTCTCCCACCACCCCCAAATGAAAGAGCATGTGGCCAGGAGTGGGGAACGCCACCCCAAACACTCAAACACACGAAATGCTCTGGCTTTTTTCAATAGTCACATCAAGGCATTAAAGAATTAACGTGAAAAAACAGTCTCAGGAGAATTGCCTTCCACCTTTCTGGTTTCCTTTCCTGAGCAGAGGCCTGGCTACGAAGGAACAAGACAGCCAGGCACTGGCTGAGAGGTAGCTGGGGATCCTCAGGCTGCAGGGGTCAGGGCAGAAGGGGTGGGAAGTCAGCTGCCCTGCTGTCCTCAGTAGCTGACAGATAGTCACATCACTGGCTCTCCAGGCCTGTCAGGTGCCCCCCTGTCACTCACTGGGCTTAGACACCCTTCAGGAAAGCCCCGCTGCCCGCAGGCCTCGTTAAGCTGGTGAAAAGGCATTTGGCCTCTCTTACCATCACTTGTCATCGGCTGTGCTCCGGCTGGCGCAGGACCTCGTGGTGGATCAGGGCCACCTCTCGGGTGCACACCTGGACTTCCGGGCCTGGCCTGGCCTGGGCAAGGGCACTGGGTGCCTGGGGCCCACTTGTGGGAGTCTGAAGCTCTGTCCCTTTGTAAGCAGGGAGGAAGAAAAGGGTCTTTTGAGACCATTTTTACTCCCTTCCCATTGGTCACTGCAGGTAATTCATTAAAATGTCTCCATATCCCAGCTGAGGGCAAGGATTTTTAACCAGACCCTCCGTAGGGCTGTGACCAATAGGGAAAGCCATTCTAGATGGGTGCCCACTGCTTGCACCCACCCAGCCCTTCCGAGGGATTCACTTCCTTCTCCGTCTTACATTGGCTTGTTTTCCCTCAGACTTGGTACATTAGCCATTGACCACAGAGGCCTCGGAGACCACAGAGATCTTGCCTCTCACCCATCCACCCCGCCTAAATGCCGCTATTTGGGGCCTGGGAAGTATTACAAGAAGGTCATTCTCGCCATAGTGTGAATTGATTTGTCAGATCAAGTTCTCTTGCCTGGCAGCTGCCTGAGATTATGGAGCTGAAAGGTGAACAGATAAAGTGTCAATGGAAAAGTAAAGGATGGTTTTGGAGTTTGGGAAGCTGTAATGTTGTTTTTGAGATCAGTGAGTGTCTGGGCGGGTCAGAGAGAAGTGTGAAATAAGAGGGAATGGAAAGGGGAAGTCTCAGAACACACATTTCACATAAACCCAATTTGACCTATTTAACACTTCTGCTTGGGCCCCACCGACCACAGAAGACATGTTGATATTCACTCAACGCACAGGTGACAGAACTGGATTGGGTTGGCTAATAGGAGTGACAGAAGTGTTTTCCTGCCAGAAATCCTGTGCACGGTCCATTCTGCAGAGCACACAGCCCTTTACTAACAAATAAGAATTCCAGTTAGCATGCAGACTGGAAGTGGTGGGGACTCTAGTGACCCCTCCCACGATCTAGATTCTTTTGCTCACTTCCCAGCACACCCCTGACACTTCCTCAACCCTGTGCCTTTGTTTGTGGTGTTCCTGTTTCTAGGATGGCCCTTCTCTGGCTTCGAATCATCCTTTGAGGCCAGCTCAGTGGCATCCTTTCCCTTGAGCTTCTCCTTCCTGATGCCATGCATTCATTTATTCAACAATATTTCCTGAGTGCCTACTATGTGCCAGGCACTGTCCCAGGTGGTGGAGGTACAGCAGTAAAGAAGACAGACTCAATCCTTACCGTTCCAGAGTTTATAATCTGGTGGTCAGCACCTTCCCCACAAGACAAGAGTAATCATGGGACCATCCCCTCCCCCATGGTCACTTGCCTCTATTGCAGCAGTTATCATAGGCCCATCTTACAGGAGACTGGCTTCTGGTCCTTCCAGTCTCCCCATTCCCTGCTCCAGAGGCAGCTTCTGACTTATTTAGAAAAGGAACTTGGGAGCAGCAAATCTGGAAGAAAGGATGGAGACGCGGAGTCTTCTACGCAAACTGCTCTTGCAAAGCAAGTGGGCCTTTTCCACTCAGCTTCATGGTGACGTCTTGAAGCTGATTACTAGGGCAATTTAGAAAACGTCTTAAAGCTGTGTTGGCCTTGACCTAACTGGTTTGGCTCAGTGGATAGAGGTCGGTTTGTAGACTGAAAGGTTCCAGGTTCACTTCCGGTTAAGGGCATGCAACTTGGTTGCGGGCACATCTCCAGTAGGAGGTGTGCAGGAGGCAGGTGATCGATGTTTCTCTCTCATCAATGTTTCTAACTGTCTATCCCTTTCCCTTCCTCTCTGTAAAAAAAAAAATCAATAAAAATATATTTTTAAAAATCAATTAAAAATATATTTTAAAAAGCTGTGTTGGCCTATCAGCATGTGTGTTGTTTGGAATGGTTGGGGGTGATGGAGATGGGAGGGAACAGAAGTTCTCCTAACGCGGTTCTTGGAAGCACTGCCTCTGGTTCATACTGGGTGCTTACTACCCGCCAGGTGAATTGTTGAAAGGGCACGGAGGTGTAACATGGACCCAGCTATCTGATCTCAAGGTTGGGCACTGTGTGGGTGTGAAACACACCTGGGACTCCAGCGAGCCTGGTGGGAGCTCGGGTTGCAGGTCGGGGAGCTGGCAGAGGCATTCGGAGGAGCTGCTCCTCTGCATAATTCACGCTGGCTCCTGAGGAGGAGCAGTGGGCGTGAAGAAATAGGCAGGGACACAGCTGCCCAGGAGGAAGCTAGCTGACATCCTGTCAATTTGAAAAGAAAACTGAAAGTGCTTTTCTTCACAAGAAACTATTGTAAGTGTATTCCTCTTTTTTTTTTTATTACCCTCTCCCCCTCCAGGTACAGTGGGCACAGAGCTGTGGGTGAAATGTCACGGGGGTGAGGTGGAGGGGCTGAGAGGAATGAGGGAAATGTGGATTGTTCTGTGGCCCGTGCTCTTTGTCTGATCTGGGGAAGGTATCTGCCGGTGGGAGCCCGCCCCAGAAGCCCGGCTGTATGACATGTGTCCCGGCATAGCCGATAGCAACCTCTCCTCTGGCTGTGGGCGTGCATTCCTGGGGAGCTGTGGCGAGAGAGAAAGCATGCTCGGGTCAGAGCTGGGACAGGAATGTGAGTATTTCCTTAATTGGACACGAGAGCCTTGAACTGGTTCCAGGTTTAGTATTTTCTTTTAAGAGCCTGGACCCTAAAGATTCCATAGAGTTTTCTTTCTCTGAAAAATCCCTTTGGTTCAAAGGCCCCTTGAGAGACATAAAGAAAAAGCCAGGGCTCAAGCTCTTTGATATTTGGGAAGGCAAGAGTTCATGAGCTGCCAGATCCCAGGCTTCTTCTGGGGGAAAGAGGGTTCTGGGTAGAAAGAAGGAGGCTCCCGCTGAGGTGGCACATGGCGGGGGTACCCACAGGCTTTATATTGGGCCACAGAGCTCTGATGATAGGCTGCAAAGCACTTTTCTCTGGAGCATTTATAGAAGCAATTTCTCTCAGCCTTATTAGCACCTCGAGAGCTAAAAAGAGACATCTAGTGCCTGCCTTATTTCTGTAGGAGTCTGAGACACAGCGGTCATACAACTCGCCTGAGGACATCCAGCAAAGCCAATGAAAGGCTGGAGGATTTTGTGCGGTGGGTTTGGGTTGCTCTGTGCTGTAGACTGCTAATTCCCTAATAGCCAGGATAGGAACGCAGGCACACACCCTCAGGCCTCACCCCTCCATCCTGTGTCCAGAACCCAGCTGGACACTTGCTGGGAGGCACCAAAGATGGGAGGATTTGGAGAGGGTGCTGGGGGGACACCAGGGCTACAGCAGTGCCAATCAGGCAGAGCTTCGCTATTTGCCTCTGTCCCTCCAAAGCTGAAAACTTCAGTTAAGGGGCTCCAGGGGAAAATGGGGCGGTCTGTGGTTAAAATGAGTGAAAAACTGAGGCAGATGCAATCATCTCTGCTGAACCCTCTCTTTCCCCACCCCAAACACCTTAAAAACAAGCTATGTGTCTGCTCAGTGCTTTCCAACTCACCAAGTGTTTTCATAACATTATCTCATTTCAGCCTCACATCAACCCACACACATTCTTGCCTTTCAGATTTCTTATGTACTCAAACAAGTTTCACCAAAGAATTGGCTAGAAACTCCCCTTCTGCTATTCACCTTCCTCTTCTTCTTCTTCAACCCCAGGCCTTTGACTGATATCTTTAAGAAGCTCCCAGATCCCCCGGGTGGAAAATTCGTTAGCTAGTCCCCAATAATGGACACCAGTAGCTCTGGACTTTGCTATTGGAACCCACACTTTTGTATCTAGTTTATAGTTGAGCCGTTAAAACAAACAATTAAAACTACAGAGGCTAGGATAAGTGCAGTATTGTGGGCTAGGCACAGGCTTTAGGACCAATAAGCCCCGGAGTCAAATACTGGTTCAGCCATTTGAGAGCCTTGCCATCTTGCCCAAGCTACTTAACATCTCAGAGCCTTTCTTCCTCCACCTGTAAAATGGGGCAATGGTGCTTATGTCTTGAAGTTGTCGTGAGGCATAACTATGCTAACAGCTATAGCTGTGCCTCACTCAGCAAAAAGTTACTCAGTGAAGTTCCTTACAGTCAGCCAAAGGACCAGTTGTCCCACAACTTGGCAAATTAAATATAATGCTGTCTTTTTGCAAGGCAGAGGGGAGAAAAGGTGTGGGAATATGTGGCTAAATGAATTTTAATGGGGACATTTTTACTCCAGGAGTAATTAGCTACTTGTCCTGCATACATAGCAGTGGCACCGGAAATAACTTTAATCCTATATAGTAAAAGGCTAATATGCAAATGACCCAATGGTGCATTGTTATGATGCGTACTGACCACCAGGGGGCAGACACTCAATGCAGGAGCTGCCCTGGTGGTCAGTGTGGTCCCACAGGGGGAGCGCTGCTCAGCCAGAAATTGGGCTCACAGCTGGAGAGCATAGCAGCAGTGGTGGGAGCCTCTCCCGCCTCAGTGGCAATGCTAAAGATATCCAACTGACAGCTTGGGCCCACTAAGCCGTCAGTCGGACATCCTCCCAGGGCTCCCGGACTGCAAGAGGGGGCAGGCCAGGCTGAGGGACACCCCCAAGTGCACGAATTTCGTGTACCAGGCCTCTAGTAAGACATCAAGCTCGGTAACTTTATTATTATTTTTTAATTCTAAATTTAGGTGAGGGAGAGAAGGAGCTGGAAAACTGGACTTGTGTAATGTTGGAAAACAAAGCAGTTCTGATTACACTTGGATTTTTATTGAAGCAGAATTGCAATTCAACCCCTTAGTTCCTGGGACAAAGGTGGGAGGAGGCAGGAGGGGGTGCAGAGGGCTTTAACTGAGTGTTTAGTTCCTTGATCTGCACATAGCAGATGCTCATTAAATGTTGGTGGTTGGCTGAGGTGGCTGAGAGAGTCCAGATCGTGTATTTGACCTCTGCTGCTGACTTCTTGGCAAGTGCCATGGGAGATGCAGGGTTGTGGTGGAAAGAACATTTGGCCATCCCTGTGAAGGACTGCGTTCAGGTTCCATCCGCACCACTTAATAGCCTGCTGACCTTGGACCTGCCATTTAATCTCTCAGGTGTCTTCTCACCTGTAAAATGAGGAAACTGGATTAGGTGATTTGGAAGGTCTCTTTCAGCTCTAAGTTTCTGGGCTTCTAAGTAACTCCATTCCCTTGTGTTTCTTTTTCTTCTTTTATTCAAAGGCAGTGGGATAGGAACCTATCTCAGAGGATGTTAAGAAGAAGTGGTCATTCTGCATGACCAATATCCCTATCTTTTTTTTCAATACCCATATCTTTAAAAATCTGAAGGAAATGCAGAAACCCAGATTAATGTAACAGAGTAGCTCTGTGGTCTTTGGCAAATCCCCTAATTTATTTCAGCCTCAGTTTGAATATTTGTAAACTGGGGGCTGTTAGCTGTGCTATGGTACTCTTATTATGTTCATTAGAGAGCTGAGTTTATGAAAATGCTTTGAAAAGCTGCGGGGTACTACCTAAAGTATTATGATCGAGAAATGTCATACTTGCTATAGTTGTATCCAAGTTCAGCCCCATGCCTCCCGTGTTTTCAAATGAATGAATGTGTCACTGTGGTCTCAGAAGGGAAACAGAAAGTATAGATTTGGGGGGTCACAGCCCAAGTCTTGGTTTCTACTCCAACTTACTGACAGAGGTGAAATTTACTTAAAATGGGCATTAACACAACATTTCCGCCGAAACCAGTTTTGCTCAGTCGATAGAGTGTTGGCCTGCGGACTGAAAGGTCCCAGGTTTGATTCCTGTCAAGGGCATGTACCTTGGTTGCGGGCACATCCCCAGTAGGGAGTGTACAGGAGGCAGCTGATCAATGTTTCTCTCTCATCGCTGTTTCTAACTTTCTATCCCTCTTCCTTCCTCTCTGTAAAAAAATTAATAAAAAAATTTTTAAAAACACACATTTCCTTTAGGGTAGGCACCTCAGCGTTCTCCTATATAGGGATTTTTCCTGGAGGCCAGCTTTCTGCTGATGGAGGTCTTACTTCCCACCCACTGCTCCAATATGAGGCCATTTTGACACTTCCAGGGTATATGTGTATGTGAGGATGGGTCTCTTTCTGAGTTTTGAAAGTTGCACTAAGCAATGATCACAAATATATATATACTGCAGGACTGTTGGCACATAAACGTTGTGTGAGGTAAATCCTTCATCCAGGTCTTGCCAGGGGTTGCTACTGGGGAGAAATGGCAAGAGGCATCCATGCTGTTTGCCCAGGACCTAGCTCAGGGCTCCCAAAGTCCCAGCCTAGAAAACAGTGGCTTCTCCTTTGGTTACTTGCATGAATGACGTCATTCCCAGCCTCTGAGAAGCTTCCCCATCCCAGGTAAAAGGCACAAACAGCCAGTCCCCAGCAGGAAGACCTTATCTGGAGCACCCCCATCAGCTCCTGTCCATAGAAGCACTGCCCCCCAGGAGGACACCTCCTCCAGAGGAGCAGAATGGGGATGGTACTCGGCAGAACAAGTCAATGTATGATTTAACTCTTGGGAGGTGGGTGGGGAGAAGCTCCTGAATTTCGCTGCAGGGAGGGAGCAACTAGGAGGTTTGTCTTGAAGCTTCATTTTCCCAGAAAGTACAGTTTTTACTCAGATTACATATATGAATGACTAAAAAGAGCAAAAAATATTTTTAATTATTCTTATCCATTCTTTTTTATATACATAATCAATACTCATCCATTCTTATAGACTGGGTGGGCTGATGAAAATTACACCTCTGTTATGCCCTTACCATTAAGCCTATCATCCTTTACTTGAGCTAGGATTATTCATTTCTACATTTAAGTGCACATAAATGGATTCAATACATTCACTATCTTTCAAAGAGCTGGCTGACTTCAAAGCACGTTGTAATTTGCCAAGTTTTTGACACCTACCCCGCACACTTACACACACACACACACACACACACACACACACACACACGTCCTCACAGTACACACATAGATCAGGGTGACAAAGCCATGTTACAGGAGTGTGTGGAGCAGAGGTCTGAAGAATGCACTCCATCCACAGAGGGGCAGGCTCCCGGCCCAGCTCTGGGCTGTGCAGATTGCCTGCCTGGGCAGACCCTTGGAATTGCAATTCCTGGGCAGTGTGGAGGGGTCCCGCCGAAGCTCTTTGTTTCTTCTCCTTGGAGCAGATCTGGGATCCAAGGCTAGTGAGGTGTGCTGAGCGGCTCCCACCCGCACCCCGGGCACCGCGCCGCTGCTGTGTGCATGTGTGTGCGCGCGCGTGTCTGCGTGTGTGTCCAATGGAAAAACCCTAAGACGACACCACTTCCTTTCTCACACAAACAAGACACTCCATGGATCTCAGGACTAGCCCCTCGGAGCTAATGCGATCCCCTCGGCCTCTCGGTTCCCCCAGGTCCGCGTTCCCTCCCACCTCCCAGTGTTTCTTGAAGCGCTCTTCTCATTTCCACGCAGCTTGCCAGGGGCAGAGGGGACGCAGCGATAGAGGTGCCGCAGGCGAGGATGCCAAGGAGAGGCCTAGTTTGGGGGATGGACGCTGAAGCAGGGTCCCGAGGTGTGGGCTGGGGAGGGCGAGTGAGTGCAAAGGAGAGCGCTGGCACCAGGCGGCCAGGATCCGGGGATGGCGCCCCCCTCCCCCTCGGCGCAGCGCGGTCCCCAAGCGGTCACCTCCCGAGGAGCGGACCCAGCGCCTTCCTCAGGCCCAGGGTCCTCGCGCCCCCAAGTCCCTAGGGGTGAGCGCAGGGATGGGGCGCCTACGAGGGCTGGTTTGTAAGCTCGAGGCGGCATTGACATTGAACTCCAGCCCCGGTTCGTTCGTGCGTGTGTGTGTGTGTGTGTGTGTGTGTGTGTGTGTGTGCGCGCGCGCGCGCGCGCGTGTCTGTGTGTCTGGGTCGTGGGCAGGGGGGCGGACTGGAAGCTGCAGCAAACCACGGCCCTCGAGGAGCAGAGCCGAGCGCGCCCCCGAGCTGCGGTCCGCAGGATCTGCAGGCGCTGAAGCCATTCATGCTTTTGGTGACGTTATTCCAGGAGTGGGCGCGGGGGGGCGGGGCCTCTCGGGGTCGGGCCCCGCCTCCGCCCCTATAAATACGGCTTCCCGGGCTCTTTGTGGGGCCGCGAGCTCGGTGGAGAACCCTGAGCTCCGTCTGCTCCGCCGAGGCCGCCGGCAGTGGGGCTGTCTCCGGAAGAGGGACCGCGGACGCCCGGTGCCCTCCCGCCACCGCCTGCCCCCCGCCCGCCGCGCCTGTCTGCGCCCGTGCCATCCTTTACTCGGGACGCAGTGACCGTTTTTAAATCACAAGGGCGTGGGTCAGCCTCCCCTAGGACTTCATGTCTGTATATTTCCCCATTCATTGGTGAGTACTCTGCGCCCTCGGCGGGCATCCATCTCGCGGCCGTGGCTCCGGGGTCCGGGCGCGCCTCCTCGTGCCAGCTCGGGTGCCGGTGGAGCCGGCGGCGTGGCAGTAACCCGCCGCCCGAGCCCGTGCAGGAGTCAACGTCAAGGTTGCAAAGATGGGGGTGGGGGGAGGTGGTGCTGAGAGCATTCTAGACAAAGGAAGTGAACTCAAAGCCCTCACTTCAGGGGCGTCTGGGAAGGTGTAGATACGCTGGGGATGGGGTGGGGGGAGGTCCAGGGGTCACGCCTGAACCCTGCTCGTAAAACTCCCTGTGGGGAGGGCTGCGGGAGCCTTGCCCTGTTCCGGGGGCTGCTGCTCTTCTCGAGCCCCTCCTCTTTTTCTTTTTGTTTGCTTTCAAGTCTGAGCGTCGAGGCCGGGGCAGCGGGGCTGAGCTGGTGCAGGCAGCGTTTGCAGAGCTCGGGGCGGTGCGGGGGAACGCTCCCGGGTCTCGGAAGGGTGGTGGTGGGGGGAATGCAACCCGTCTGAAGCCACAAGCGGCAGCTCCAGCGCCCGCTGCACCTTCCCTACTCCTTCCCTCTCCGGAGCCCTTCAAAACCGACGCGCTTTTGTGGGGGCTCGGCCTGGGGAGGAGCCTGGTCCGGCTGGAAGGAGCCAGGGCCGGGCAGGGGGCAGCGGAGGTTTGCACTGGACCGGGGATTGGGCTGGAAGGGATGCGCATATTGCGGAGCGAGGCCCCAGGCCGCCGGGACTTGCGCCCGCTGCTGCTGCTGCTTCCTTCCTGCCTGCTCCGTGGAAGAGGAGGAGCGGCCGGGGTGCGAGAGCTGGCGGCTGCGGAGCGTGCTCTCAGGTGCGGGCGCGGAGAGCCCGGCCCCGCAGATCAGCTCGGCGCGTCCCTGCGCCGCCCGGGCACCCTCCAGAAACTTCTTGTTTCTCACTTCAACTTTCCCGGCCGGCGCGGGGAGCGAGCGCCCCTACACCAGGCGAAGAGCCTGGCGAGAGAGAGCCCTGTGCGCGCTCGCTCTTCTGGCCGAGTTCTTTGGGGATGGGGGTGGGGGCGCGGCGAGGAAGGGGGGACGGCAGTGTTTCCATGACCCAGAAGGAAAATGCCCTTGGAGTCCCCGCTCCTGACCCGAAACTTGCCCCTAATCCCAGCGTCTTCTCTTAGACCCTTCTCCTTCGGGGTTCCGCTTACCAAGCACCTCCGTGGGTGTAAGCAGCCAGGTGCCATATGGGTGAGACTGAAGGTTATTGGAGGCTTTGTGCCCGTGACCACTAAAACTTGCACCCCTTAGAGCTCATCGGCGTTATTATCCCCGAGAAGTTAAGATTTGGGGTTATTTTAGAGTTGACTGGCGCTTCCCTACCGCCCCCCCCCGCCCCCACTTCCCGCCCTCCAGATGAGCTCCTTAGCATAACTGTGAAATATGCATTATTAGCATCTTGGTGACAGACACACAGGGCACCTGTGGCTCAGAGAAGTTCTATGACTTGTTCAAAATCACACAGCTTTTGAGCGGCAGAGATTGGACCGGAACCTACTGTGTCCGTTCTCAGACCCAATGTCGTTTCTATTCTATAGAACCCATAAAACGAAGAAGCAGCGTTTGGTACCCACGTGTCCTTAGACATGATCACTCTACAGCGCGTTCCATTTTTACTTTTTCTTAAAACCCATGTGTAAAGGCATGAACATATTGGGTATTGTGTAATGAGTACATTGACTTTGGTACCACTTGGCACTATGCTGTCGGGACCTTATCTGTGCCCATGGCTTGTGTGAGGATAATGGAATGTTTGTATCCTGCTTACAGAGTACAAAGCGCTTTCACATGTCTGCCATAGGTGGGCCAGCTTGGCCCCTCTGGAAATTTCCTTTGCGATCAGAGTCCGGGCATCCTTAAGGCTTTTTTTTTTTTTTTTTTTAAATCCAGGGATGTTTTTCAAGCTGTGCGCTTGCAGCTGCTGTGGCTGTGGCTGGAGAAGTGGGTTGGATGGCAGATGTGAAGCTTGCAGAGAGCTGACCCCTTGGGGCTTTCAGTGGGACATTTTGGGGGGGGGGGAGCAACACCAGAGAGAAATTAAAGAAGGCAGTATTATTGGACTTGGTTTCCCTGAGGTTGACCTGTTATTATTATGTAACAATAATATGCAGTTCCCCAGGAGAAGGGTTGAATTGGTTTTCATACAGACAGATGGGCTCAGCTACCTACTGTTTTGGTTTCTTTCTAGTTTTGACCCTTAAAAGAAAACCCATCCCGCAGCGCCAGCAGCACCAGCGCAGACCAGTTAGTACAGAAGAGGAGGGAAGAGGAGGTTTGCCAGAGAGGTTTGCAGACAATGGGCTTTGTTGATCAAGTTGAGAGCCCCATGCTCTGGCCTTGTAAAGGCACTTCCTCGGGGTGTGAGCTTGTTTTTCTCTGACTTTTGTTTTGAGCACCTCTCATCCTGCCTCCAGACACTCCCCTGATGTCGCAGCAGAGTGCACAAGAGGAGGAATGTGTAAGTGTGTGTTTGTTGACTTCTGGTCTGGGTTTCTTGGCAGCCCTGACTATCTGAGATCGGCCGAGATGACTGAGGTGATGATGAGCACCCCATCCATGGAGGAGATTGGCCTCAGCCCCCAAAAGGATGGCCTTTCCTATCAGGTGAGTTCAATATTGGGTTCCTTCTAGCTCTGCAGAGCCCAGTGGCTTTTGCTGGGCCTGGTGGCAGACCTGGTTCAGCATCCCAGTGCCACTGATAGCGGTGTGATCTTGGGAAAGTCCCCTAATGCCGCTAAGCCTCAGTTTCTTTGTCTGTAAAATGGGGCAACAATAGTCTTTACCTCATAGAATTGTGGTGAAGATTCGCCATGCTGATAGAATGTGTATAAGGCACACATAGAACCTGGGACATAGTAAGGATTCAGCAAACAGGAGCCGATGCTGTTCTATTAATTAGTCATCGTGGTAGCTGTGGACTCTCCCATTCAAGGCAGCTAAGGAGGAAGTAATTTGCGCAGTCAGTTCAGACAGAACTTCCCCTCTCGGCCTGGCCTTGGGCAGTGGGAACACTGCTTTGAGGGGCAGCTAATGGGAAGGGTGGTGTGGTGGAGTAACTGGATTCCAACAGAGTTAATGTTCAAACTATTTAGACTTGGAGAGGGCTTTCCCCAAAGAGAGGCTCTCTCAGGGGCGCCATTGCTGGGATCTAGCTTAGGAATTGTCCCGGGTGGTGGATTTAAAATTTGATCTGAAGGACCAGAAATGTGGCGTAAGTAAGAGCTTTGGATCCTGGAGCACAGCTCCTTCTGACCTGCCATGTTGCTCCTCCGCTGTGGTTACCTGTGCGGCCGATTTCCGAGGAGAGCACCTAAGTACTACATTAGGAGCCTGCTTTTAAGGAAAGACCTTGGGGCTAGGGAAATTGTGTAGGGTGGCTGTGGGGGAGAGGAGTGATGGGCCCGTTCAGCAGATATTAACTGAACGTCTGCTGTGGGCCGTGCACTGTACAGACGATAGTGTGAGAGGAAAGGAGAGCGAGAGAAACATTGATTTGTTGTTCCATTTGTTTATATATTCATTGATTATTTCTTGTATGCGCCTTGACTGGAGATCGAACCCAAAACCTTGGTGTATGGGGATGACACTCTAATCAGCTGAACTACCCAGCCAGTGCCTCCTTCCCTCTTGACCACGGCCCTGAAGGGGCATTCCGGTTTTATGGGTGAGGAAACGGGCTCAGCCTGAGCAGGTGACTTGGGTCCGGAACTGCAAAGCCTTGCTCTTCTGATGGCTCATGTGTTTGTATCTCCAGTTGGTTCTTGACCGGGTTCCAGACCTGCTCTGGCTAACCATTCTTCAGAACCGTCCCAGGGGCATTTATTTAGTAAAGGAAGAGACAAGTAGAAAGCCAGGTGGGTGCGGTGGAGGGAGGGTGATCAAAGACCGCCTTGATGAAAGCTAAGGTTGGGTAAAGTAGATTGGCAGGTGACAGGCATGCTGGGGAGGTTCAAGAAGACCCTTTGTTTTGTCAATGTGGTCTACCCACTTTTTCTGGCTGGAAACAAATATTCAGGTGGTCTGAGGGGTTGGGGGGGAGGGGAATACCCTTTCCTGGGGGTTTACATCCTCTGCACCCAGAGTGGGTTTGAGCGAGACCATTGGCCCCACAGCATGTGGGAGGGCAGAAGTTTCCTGGCTCGCCAGCTGGGGTGTTTTCAAATACCAGTTTCCAAGCCACTGAATCAGTCTGAATCCCTTTGTGGTTACAGGTGAGGTTTTCTTTCAGTTCTGAGTTTTAGATTTCCATCACAGAACCTTTCCAAACACAGCCGTCGGTATGTGTGGTGTGTGCTTTTTATATTCTCCGTTTGAATGTGTCCCAGGATAAAAGGCCAGGTCCTACAGGGCACTTTTCTCAGGCCGTCGTGCTGGGTCTGAGGGCGAGGGCAGGTGACGATGGAGGACGAGGACGGGGCTGCCACACGGGGTGAGGAAGCCTGAGTGGGGGCTGCAATGGCAGGATGAGAACCAAATCACCTCTGGGCTCC
Source organism: Antrozous pallidus (assembly GCA_027563665.1). Classification (NCBI taxonomy): domain Eukaryota; kingdom Metazoa; phylum Chordata; class Mammalia; order Chiroptera; family Vespertilionidae; genus Antrozous; species Antrozous pallidus. The sequence continues at coordinate 58,788,227 of CM050523.1, read as the reverse complement.
TGAAATGTCTTGGTGTGCTAGGAAAGGGCCCTCAACTCTCCCCTGTGGTGCTGGACTGGGGGCCACCATCCAGTTCTCACAGCTCTGCAGGAAACTTGTCGCTGTGGCCTGGGTGGGGACTACCATCCAATTCCAACATATCTTTCCTAGAACTTCAAAGCACTCTTTGCAAGTTGCACAAAATTTCAGAAAGGTCTTCTGGTTGCCTGGTGAAGAGAAAGCTTGTCATCTTTAACCAAGCAACACTTATTGGCCATTTGATAAGTGTCAGGTGCTGTGCTGGGCACCCTCACAGAGAAGGTTTAGGGCTAATGGGGAAAGCCAGCAGGTATATAACAACGGGCACACAGGCAGGCTCATGCAGCAATGCAGAAGCCATGGTCAATCCAGGTCTGGGTGGCAATGAGAAGACTTGGATTGAGGTCAAACGGGGGCTGGCCTTGAAAGAAAATTAGGACTTTGAGAAGGCACCTCCATCTCTAATCAAATTTTGTTGCATCTACAGATCCCCCCTGGCGTGTCCCGTGGATGTCAGGTGCGGGGCTCTCTGAGAGCCGACTTGACAATGGCTATCTGATGGGTATTCTCAGGGCCGCTTCATGCTGGTGCCTTCCCATTAAACACATTCCCAACAGCGCTCTGGGGATTGGCTGGGACTGCACTTGGCCAGAGCCGGCCACGGTGCATGCTCAGGCTGGGCTCAGATCTGGGGGCGGAAGATCTCAGAGCTCTGTTCTTGGCATTCTGCCTGCGGGTAATAATAGTACACGGCTTTTCACTGAGACCTGCTTTTCCAAGGAACTGAAAGTGGGAAGGAGACATCAATCCCGACTTGGCAGATGAAATAGAATCTGAGGCTTGTGATTTGACCTTGAAACAAGGTCGTCAAGCAAATAGGCACACTGGGCTTTGTCAGTCATCCTCCCACCTTCCAGGCCTACCTGGTGGGAAGCTTTCCTGCTTTCTCCGCGCCGTGGCTGACCTCTTTCAACACCTGTGGCACGTTGTGCTTTGGAACGATGCTGCACTGGGTTTTGAGGATTTGGGTCCCACTTTACCTTCTCTCCCCGCTCAGATCTCTGAGGGCAGGGGGATGACTTCTTATCCTCTTGGTGCCCATCAGGCATCACCTTTCTTACACCCCACCCCAAATCAAGGTGCCCACTGGCTCAGGGCCTCCACAGAGCAGGCGCCACCAAGACAGTGGTGGTGGTGGTGGTTTCAGTGGCACCCAGTCTCCTGGTTCTAAAGCTAGCCAGCCTCGCTGCGGCCTCAGGACCTGTGAAGGGCCCCCTCGGTCTCACGCCGGTCACAGCTTGACAGAAATGCCTCGGTATCCCCTGAAAGAGTCAGGCAAGCTGGATCTTCTGTGTTTAGGAAGTTAGTGCTATTTTGTGAGCATTGTATAAAAATCGACAGAGCCAGTGCCTTGGTTTGTCTTAACATTTATTTAGAGAATCACTATGAGAAATTCATGCCTGCGTACTCACTTGGCATGAATGACGGCAACACCCACCAGTTGGTGAGTAAATGGTTACTAGAAAGTCTGAGTACATTTTGGGCTGGCTGTGGGTGGCAGCCAGCTCACGGGGCTGAGTGGGAGGGTCTCGTTTAGGATATTTATGTCCCTGCAACTCCTCTCCCGCCCCTCCTGTAGCCCACCCCCTCCATACACACTGCATCTGTGGGCTTCCCGAGGTCCTGTCCTGGGATAGAATTTATGCTGTCTAAGGCCTTCTTCCTTTCCCTAATCCAAGGAGGCAGGTCGGTGCTGCTTGGCAGAGCCCTGGCTCCGGGGGCTCTAAGCATGTGGCATTTGGAATGCTTCTCTGTTTGGGTCTCCTTCCATGTTGCTCATGATTGGCCTGGATCCTGAATAGGGAGGGGTCCTGAGCATTTGCCTGGGGACACGGATGCTGCCACAACCCCAGGACCCCCAGCACAGCATGCTGAGCTTCTCTAGGTTTACTCCCTTGCTAAGTTCCTTCTAAAGCATCTGACCAAGATCTGATGACTTTATCCTTCCCTGGGTTTTTTAAGTTCCTCTCCTATGGGTGGGCAAGGCCCTTACCGGAGGCCCTATGCGTTCCTTCTGCTGGTCTTGGTCACGCACTCCTACCACCGGAGGCCCATCTCCCCATCACACAGGTGGCCGGCTCTCCCTCTCAGGGAAGCCGGGAGGATGTGCTGTCACCCAGAAGGAGTGAGGCCTTCACACACCACCATGCCCCATGTCTGCGCCCTCCCTGGGAGCCACAGAGCTCAGAGCTTCCCTGCGTCTTCCCCTGCATCTCCCACAACCGGAGGGAGGGACATCCTGGTGTTTTACATGGTAGGGAGGAGGGACTGGAGGAGGGGGGGTGACCTTGCCACAGCCCTGCCATTTGCTCCTGGGAGTCCGAGCACCTCGGTTCTAGCTCCGCATCAGGATGGATCTAAAGCACTATGCTGGCTGCGCTCACCTCGCCCTGGACCGAATGCCCAGCCTCTTCGGGCTCCCTGGCCCAGCAATAGCTGGCTCCTTTCTCCCCGCTCCTCACCCTTTATCAGAAGCAGGGAACAGGCTGGGTTTAGTCACTGAAGGCAGGCAGTGGTTAGAAAGGCTGTCTTCACTCAGTCTCCACGAGCCTGCCTTTCCCGGAGCCCCTTCCACCTGTTAAAGGCACGTGTTGAGATATGTGATGGGTTGAGCTTCTCTGAGTGAAGTTCTCAGAGAGGTTCCTGCTTCCTACCCCTGCCTCCGTCTCCCACAAGCCCCTGCTCATGAGTCTGTTCTGGGCATTCCCTTTTCAACCACCTGCTTCCTCCTCCTCCTCTCCCCGTGTCTCTTGGTGCCCCCCAGCTGTGGTACCCCTGCATGTTCTGTGAGCAGCCCCTCGCAAGCCCCGTGGTCACCAGGAAATCATCTTTCACAACATTAGACTTAAAAGACCTCAGTCATCCCTGGAGAGACATAAAGCTGACATTCCAAGCACTTGGCAGGAGACATCGAGCCATGGACACGACACGTTCCTGGAATTGCAGCGAGTTTTCTCTCTCCCGTCCCACTCTCCTCCCCCCCCCCCGCCCCCCTGGCCCCGTCCCTCCTCGGTACAAATCGTAATCAGGGGATGCAAGTCAGGCAGTGAGGGCCGCGGGGTGCAGAAGCACAGGGAGTCTGGCGCTTGGGGTGGCCGTGTCTGCAGCCTGCTGCTTTTGGAGTCTGCACACACTGTTCAGACCCAGCCCCCTTTCTACGAGGGGTCCGGCACCTTCCTTCCTAGGCCCGAAGCCTGGACACAAACATAGTGTTCTCTGTTTGGAGTGCCCCTGGGTGAGGGCCTGCGGAGGGCTAGAATTATTCCCATAGAGGTCCACCCCCTCCCCTCTACCCCCCCCCCCCCCCCACACACACACCATGATCACAACAGTGAGTCTGTAGCCCGTCCAGGGAGAGAACAAGCTCTCTTCACTCTCCGCGCCAACGCGGCGCACACTAGAACCATACAGCCGGCCCCTCTCAAAGGGCCTGTGTTAGCCCGACGCCTCTCAAGTGCTGGCGTGTTCATCGCGCCTGGAGCCGGGTCTGTGTCTTAGACTCTGCTTTGTTCCTGCGGTGCTCCACGTAGTGTCCTCCCGTAGCCGCTCCCCGAGGGCTGAGGGGCTGGCGGGCTGGCTGGGTCCTCCCTCCCTCCCTTCCCTGCACTGAGGACAGTCCCTCTACCTTGGCCACCCCATGGCGTAGACTTTCATAGGCTCAGCATTTTCTCTATGTCGCCCCAGTGTCCCAAGTGGGCTAGAAAGGAGGACCGTACCATTCGGGAAAGGGATGAGTTTGGGTGGCGCATCTTGTGACTAGGGCCAAGAGCTATTCCTGGTGTCTAGTGAATGTCCTGAAATGATCTCCCAGGCCCGAGTCCTAAAATAATCCTCGGAGGGTATGAAGACAGCCCCTCGTTCACACGGGGCTCAGAGCTGACGGGACTTCACTTCTTTCCAGTCTGCCAGCCCCGTGCCACCTCTGCTGCCTGTCGCCTCGCCACCTGTCCTTCTCCTGTCCCCCAGCCGCTTCAGGAGGAATCTTTATCAGGGAATTCAAGCCTGTGGCTGCGGCTTCGCTCCTCAGCCGGGGAGGGCCCCTTCTTGCACAGACCTGTCTGAGGAAAAAACTGCAGTCAGCCAAAAGTTTCCCCAGCGGTTGTCCAGCTAGTTAGCACTTTGACCAGGGGGGTGATTGGGAGCTCCCTCGGCCCCTCCCGCTGGAGTTCATTCCCTCCCACCGTAAGAAGCTCCTGTTCAGTAAACTGTGCAGAAGAGGCGCCCAAGCACTTAGCTGAAGCAGCAGCGACAGCTTGCTTCTCCACCAGGAATTTTATTGGAGCCAATGGATAGGAAGGGTCTGGGTTTCTCAGTCAAAGTGGAATTGGCCTGAGCAACGAGGGTGTTCACAAACCTCAGTCCAGAGGCGGTTGGTCTCTGTTACGAGCATACCTTGAATTGAATAGTTGTCCCCAGGCAGAATTAATAGTACACCTTCTTACTTTGCCCATCCTGGGTTTGAGAGGCATCCTTAGCCTTCTAAAGGGCGTGCGTGCATGCGTTATATTATAAAGGTAATAATCATTCCTTTTAGAAATTTAGAAAAAAATATAGAGAAATATAAAGAAAGGAACACCCATATTCTTTTAAAAAAAATACATCTTTATTGTTCAGGTTATTACAAGTGTTCCTCTTTTTTCCTTCCCTATAGCTCCCCTCCACCCGATCTCCCACCCTACCCCACCCCATGCCTTACCCTGTCTTCATCCATAGGTGTAAGATTTTTGTTCAGTTTCTTCCTGCACCCCTCACACCCTCTTCCCCCTGAGAATTGTCAGTCCACTCCCTTTCTATGTCCCTGTTTCTATTATATTCATCAGTCCGTTCTGTTCATCAGATTTTTCATTCACTTGATTTTTAGATTCACTTGTTAGTAGGTATGTATTTGTTGCCTTTTTTGTAGTTCATAGTTTTTGTCTTTACCTTTTTCTTCTTCTTCCTCTTCTTAAAGAATACCCTTCAGCATTTTATATAATCCTGGTTTGGTGGTGATGAACTCCTTTAGCTTTTTCTTAGAACCACCCATATTCTTATTTACTGAACCATTTTGGTATGTTTCCTTCCAGTATATTAATATGCATTTACATTTTTAAAAAACTGACATAATACTGCCTATGCTATACTGAATCTTTTTGTTCACATACTATACTACTGTGACTGTGTTCCTGTAATTTGTTTTTTTGTTTTGTTTTGTTTTGTTTTTTGTAAAATGGCATTTCATTTTGTTATGCACCACTTCTTATCGCTGAAAATTTAGGTGGTGGCGTGTTTTGTTCTTATAAAGAGCACTGCTCCAAGCCTCATTTTACGTAAATCTCTGCCTAGTTCTGATTCGTTTCCTTCGAATAAATTCCTGGAAGTGGAGTTACTGATTCAAAGAGATTCAACATTATTAAGCCTCTTGATTACCTTAAAAACAGAAAACAAATCCAAGAGTTTATCCAAATATAAGCTCCTGGCATTGGAAGCTCTAGCCAAGAGGATCTCCCGGGTGTCAAATCTGTAGGGATGGAATAATGGAGGGGCTTTGTGGACTGAGTCAGAAAGGTGCTTGGTTATTTTGAAGTGGTTAGGAGATGTTGTACATCTTCCTCTAGTTTGTTAATTGCTTATTTTGAGCAGAGATGATAGCAGTTGATGATGTTAGGCAATTATCCAGCATTGCAAAATAGCTGGTGATCATGTTCTTGTCCCACAGTGGGTGTGTGGACAAAATTACACGCGAATATTTGTACAGGCCCTACTTATCTCCTTTATTCTGTTAATGACATCAGAGGCCATGTGACCTGAAGGAGGACCAGTGACTCAGCCTGGCGTGCCATGAAAGTTGGACAGATCGATGCTCCATCCCCTGAGCCATCTTGGTATTTCTGGGGTTCCAGGTCTGGCTCATGAATGGTCATGGACTGCGCTTTTAGAAGTAGATCTGAACATAATGGAGACTTGGGCCCAGGCTCAGGGGCCCTCTGCCCAACCCTGCAGGCCCCAGGTGCTTCGTAGCGAGTAAGCAGCCTTGGCCATGATCCAGGGTCCACAAATTCCTGATGGTTCAAAAAGTTCATGTAGGTGTTACATAGACAAACTTTAAAAATGCCAGTATAACTTTACGGTTGCTACCTATAATAAGTAATACTAGTTTCCCATTTGTGTGGTGATGCTTTTATTTTTTTTTAACAACGAGTAAAGTGGAAATAGACTTGAGCCATATGTGTGCATGGGTAGGAAGGGATAAGGGCTTCCTGAGGCTGACATCACTGTTGTCACCACGAAGGAATTTTTTTTTTGAAGAGTTGAATGTAATCCTCGTAGTTGGAAGCATTCTTAAAGGTTCGCTAGTCCTCAGTGATGAATTCTGTATTCCTTTGGTCATTTGCCCCCCTGGATATAACAGTTAAAGGTCAGATCCTTCCTAGCTGTTTTTCTTGGCATCCTAATAGTGGAGTTTTCGTGCCAGATTACTTTTTAATACATAGAATGTTCTATGTGTATATTACTTCATGTTTTAACAAAGTGTTAAAACAGGAGGACAGCTGCCCCTGGGGTTCACAGAAACTTTCCAAGGGATATGACAGCAGACAGCATTTTCGGAAAATCAATTTCCACATCTTCAACTTCCTTCTGTTGCTTTTCTAAAATTGCATTTCCTGGAGACAGGCTTCGTCAGTTTTCTCTTCCTACCTTTCCTATCACAATTTCCCACCTCCCCCCTTATAAGAGAAGGACCTGCCCCTTCCTCTCCCCGATATTTTAAGGTGCTTTCCTCCAGGATATAGCAACCCTGGTAGCATCAAACAAATGAATCACTCAAAATGTTAAAATGTTACTGTCTTAGGAAGCTCCATAAGTCTTCCTATCACATTAAGAAACCAATCTAAATAACATATCATTGTGCTTAATAACTATGGCATGTTTACCAATCAGATATGTACTAATAGCCGCAATAAGCCAATTCACCAGAATTTTTAAAAATTACTAAGCCTTAGGATCATGAGACATAAAACCTTAATTCATTTTATATACACAAATACATCTTTTTATTGCAGTGAAGTATGAAAAGCTGATGACTTAAAACTTTCAAACATAAAAATATTAAGGAAAATCCTATAGGAAAGTAGACTGGAAATAATAGTTTCCAGTGGAGAAAGGAATAAGATCTGACTTAAGAGCTTTTTTATGAGTTGTTTTTTTTTTTAAGTAAGTGATTGTTGATATCAAATTGCTGTGGCCATATGAATGCATTGAAAAGAGTGGTGTAAAGGTTTTATTTTAAAACTAGGGGCCTGGTGCATGAAATTCGTGCGCTGGGTGAGGCTGGTCCCTCAGCCCAACCTGCCCCCTCTCAAATACTAGGAGCCTTCAGGGGATGTCCTACTGATGGCTTAAAGAGGCTTTCGGCCTGGCCAGGGGACCCTCAGCCCCCTCAGATCGCTGGCTCCGCCCCTGCCCCCTTGGCTCTGATGGCTTACCTCACAGTGACCCGGGTGCCAGGATGTTCCCGGGACACAGATGCTGGGCGGCTATGTATGCAATTTAACTGCCATCTTTGTTGGGTTAATTTACATAATCACTGATTGGTTATGGGTGTAGCGGAGGTACAGTCCATTTACATGTTTGTCTATTATTAGGTAAAATGTTAAGATTTATAATATATCAGAAGTTTTAGGTATCAGTTTAAAAACATGTGAAAGGAGACACAGTTTTTCAAAGTTCTTTCAGGAGGGACCCAAACAAGATTGTGGATGTATACTCTGTTCTTAGAATCAGACCTGTGGCACTACAGTCTCATGGGGTGGGAGGTCACCTGTGGGACTGTGCTAGGCTCCCGTCAGATAGAGGGATGCACATGGTAGCATGGCGTTGGGTCCCGTAGGTGCTGTTTGGATGCTGCCAGTGCTGTGGTGCCCAGACACTCTCCGCACAGAGGGATTATGGATGACGAGTCTGGGTAGCTGGTCTGTAATCTTGGTTTTGCCACTATCTGTGTCAGTGTGGGCAACTTGCGTCACCTCATTGGGCCTTGAGCCCTCTGTCTTTAGGAGAGGGTGGATTGTATCACTTTTGTTATTAGAACACTATGTAGTAAGGTGAAATCCGCCATCCTGATCTCAGATCAGTCCTGGGGTTAAAAAACTGGCTCTCTTCCTTGTGTCAGTCTTTCCGATACTGAAGGCAGCTTTCGGGTTCCCTTTAAACCTTTTCCAGTCTTAAAGTGCTTTGACCTTCAACCTTGATGTATAGGATCCTCCTCCTGAGGGTTCTCTAGGCCAGTGGTTCTCACACATTCCTAGAAATGATTGAGGGCCTTTGGATATTTGTTCATGTGGATAATGTATTCTGCTGATATCTTCTGTGAATTATTTTTTTCAAGCTGTATTTATTAATTCCTTTAAAATAAAAAACCATTACATGTTAAACATAAATACGTTTATCATAAAAACAAATCTATTTTCCAAAATAAGAAAAGTTTTGTGAAAAGAAAAGCATTGTTTTTCATTTTTGTAAATTTGTTTGGTGTCTGTCTTAATAGAAGATAGCTGGACTCTCATAACTGTTCCTGCCTCAATCTGTTGTCGTGTGTGTTATAGTCAATAAAGAAAATCTGGCTTATGCAAATATGTAGTTATAAAAAGAAGAAAATTTAAATATCCTTTTAATATGTTTTTATTTGATATTTCACCTAGACTCAACAAGTGATGGTTTCTTAAAGGTTAGTGGTCAAGTGGAATCTGAAACCTTCACAAATGAACGTTAAAGTTCTTCCAAATGTTGACACATTTCATTATCTAATGTCAAAAAAAGAGAAAGAATATTTGTTAATGCCTCCACTGGCTTCATCAGAAGCCCTTCAAGTATTAGGAAACTGTCAAGCTTTCAGTGGCTGATACATGTTTTCCAAAATTCTGATTTTTGTTTGAAAGCTCAATTTTTATCATTGGTAACGAAGACCATTAGTCATTTTCTTTGAAGTGAGAGGGCTCATTCTATTCATTTTTGAGAACATATCTGCTAAATAATCAAGTCTGGATAACCATAGTTTGTTGGTCATTTTCTCAAGTCAAAATAGTGTTCTGTGGGAAAAGTGGCTAATTCAGCTTGCAACTCAATCACATAAGTACTTTTTTTTTCCTTCGAGACAACCATTGTGCTTTGCTATGCAGCAGAAGTGTTTTATGCTGACTTTCTATTTCATCACGAAGAATATTTAAAAAAAACACAACAACCGGTACTTAAGAGTAAATATTTAATAAAATTTCTGCTCTGTTGCAAATATTATTATTTTTAATTGTGAGCATGAGATGGGGAAAAACAGAATGACTACAAGTATAGTTTATATCATTGCATTCATTAATTCTTGCTAAGGGGCAGCAATTTCACCCACTGTTGTTTTTCATACCACTAGTACAAGTGTCAACCCAGAGAAAAGGCAAGAAACATCTTAGCATTGTTAAAAAATATGTAACTCCATGGACACTCCCTCTCTGAAAGAACGTAGGGAACTGAGCTTTGAGAACCACTGCTCTGAACTGAACAGAATATGACTGACCAGAGGACAGCGGGGCCTTCGCCTTCCTGTGAGTGCGGAGGGCCTCCGTGAGAGGAGTGCACGCTGGGAATATAGCCCTGGTTACTTCAGGGTTTTTTGTTTAGCATCAATACTGCACTTATGACCAACTGAAATGTCCAGGCCTCTTTTACAAGACCTACTATCAAGCAAGGCTTCCTGCTTGGGAGGAAAAAAAAGAGAAAGTTTTAACTTAAAGACACGGAAATCAGCTCATGACCTCAGTGTGGGACAAGGTAGATTGGAGGTGATGGATATCATCCAAAGTGGAGATGTTTCACAGAGCGTGGGAAGGTAAACATGTAGTTTGGACTGGGGAACCAGCAGCCTAAGATGGACAGGCGAAGCCAGGAAGCTGCCTGAGGCTGGAGAAATCCTAGAATGACTCTGAGTCCAGGGAGGCTCGAGGAAGATGAGGTTGGACAGGTCAGGTGACCCTGGGCAGGGTCATGAGAATCGAGAGAGTGGACGGGCCAAAGCAGCCTGACTGGCAGGTCGGGTGCTGCAGAGGTGGTGCCGACTGAGGCTGAGCGGAGGCTGTGGGCAGGGCGGGGATGAGGACTTGAGACTAGAAAGAGTGGTTTCCATACAAGGGTGGGTTTGATAGAGGTAAGGAAGGGAACCCTAGCCAACGATGGGAAGGCTGTGGGACCAGGCCGGGTCTTCAAGATTTTTGTCTCCAAAATGAAGATGAGGGAATGGCTGGAAATGGGAGCCACACCAATCAATCTGTGCTTCCTGAGAGAAGTGGGTGGGGCTGTGGGACATTTGGGTAGCACCAAAGGAGAACCAGAGAAAGGGATCTGTCCAGCTGCGGAGACCCAGAGGGGATTGGGAGGTGTGTCCTCTTTCCAAAGGGCAATGATAATATAGTTGATAGGATGTGGGTATTTTCAATCATCTAAGCCAGATAACTGCAGTCTTTTCTCATTGCCCTGGAGGACTTGGAGAAGGTTCTTTAACTTTCCAAAAGCCCTGTCCGCTCGCTCACTCGCTCACTCGCTCAGCCAGTAGAGCTATCAGTAGCAATTAGTGCTAATTAATTGGAATTTGGAACTCTCATCTTGCAGGATGGGTGTGTGTTTGAGAGATGTTTATGAAAGGTGGTGTTTATCCAGAGGATTTCCTTTTCTTTTAAGTCAAGGCTAGAGGCTCAAGCATCCCTAATTCAAAGGAAGGAGATCCAACAGTTGTTATTTAGCTTCAAATCTCTGTTGGAGTCTCATGGGATTAGAAACACCAGAGCAGGGTAGGAGCGGGTGAGGTGGCTGTTCACGGCCGCAGTCCAGGCGAGATCTGAGCCAGGCGAGAGGCTCAAGGATGGAGAAGGAGATGACTTGCATCTCAATGGAAACTGGAGAATGTTCTTCCCTTCCTGAATCTAGGCAGCAGCCACTCTGCCCCTTTGCTGTAATTTTTCTGTTCTTACCAGCCACATTTCACTTTTGAAAAGTCAGTAAAATGTAAATAATAATAATGATGATGATGATGATGATAAAATAGCAGGAGGGAAGTATTTCAAAAAACATATTTCTTGCCTTCACTTATTGTTAGGGTGTGCTTTTCATTTTAATTAGTTGCTGCTGCTCATTCATTCAGCCCTTGGAGAGCAGGATACTGGTAGAGATCTGCCCGTTGTTAGAAACCAGCCCCTCCCAGGAAGGAATGAACACACAGAGCCAATACATTGTTGTTCTGCAGAAGTAAGAAACCCAGACTCTGGGGATCGAGGGGCAGTGCGGGGGGGGGGGGGGGGGGGAGGGGGGGGGAGGGAGAGTGACTTTCCTGTGCAGTAGGCTGAGGGAAAGGCGCAGAATGGAAAAACCTCCAGCTCTAGGACTTTCACCCAGAAACCAGGACCTGGACAAGGCAGTGGCTTCCATCCTAGCTGGCGAACCCAGGCCCTAGGGAAACTGGGAGAGAAGCAAGGTCAAACCATTTCTCCAAAGAACCTGTCCTGGAGTTTGTGAGCACAAGCCCAGGAATGTTGCTGACTTGCTCCTGTCCTAAGCCATAGCTATTGACTTCCCAGCTCCTTACTTTGAACCAATGGTTCCCAAGGTGAGGCACTCGCCCCGCACCCCCCGGGGCAATTTTATTTTTAAGGGGGGGCAATTTGAGTTATTAACAGTGAATTTTTTTGGCATTTCTTATGGTTCTAGGGGCCTCATATACAGTATATAAAATATATATTGTGACATATTTATGCATTTCAGTTCTCTATTACATGTTTTGAAATTTGATTTTTTGTATCACTTTATATTATTATTTCTTAAACAATTTCTTAGTGATTTCTTCCTCAGTACTTCAACTGTCCTTTCATTCTTTTATTTTTCTCTTTCATGGATGCCATGTTCTTTGGAAACTTGTTTAGACCAAGTTAATGGCCTCTTAGGCTTCCTCCACATGAATAGGAGTTCACTTTTTGAAAATAAGAATTATATGTCCTGGGGGAGGGATATCAGGATTTTAGAGATGCTTATAGGTGGGGCACGGCCAAAAAAGGTTGGGAACCATGCTCTAAATGGCCTCTGGAGACCCCAGTTTTACCTAATAAGAACCATTGTTAGGAATTTAAAGTTTACAGAACATGTTCACAGATCCCTTATTTTAGTCTTTCCAAAGGCCCATAAAATGGGAATTAGCATTAACCCCAATTTATAGAGGAAGGGCTTTTGAGCCTGGCAGGTACCATGATGGCGCTCAACATGCAGCATCATGGACATCTTGCGACAGTACTGTAACATGGAAATTCCCTCATCATCTTACTCAGGAGGCAGCTGAGGCTCAGAGAAGTTAAAATGATGTGACCATGGTCGTGGAGACAGTATACCTTGGGGCCAGGTCACAGCCAGGTTTTCAGACTCCGGAGCAGCCATTTCCCATAGCAGGTTAGAGGTGACGTTTTCCCCTCTGGAACCAGAGAAGGGAGAGGCATACACAGAAGCAGATCACTCTCAGTTCCTTGGGGAGCTACCTGATTCTTCATCTCAGGCCCTCTGCCCTACCTCCCCTTTCCATCCACCCCTGCACGCCTCTGTTCCACCCCAGCAAAGCGGAGCAGGGTGTTTAAGCTCCCAAGGTCTCAGCTTGCAGAACTGGTAATTAGCCCTTTGTGTCCAGTTAGCCATCTTTCATCCCCTCTACCTGCCGGTGTCCGCTTTCTCCGTTAGCATCTCTCAGCTCTTTGCAGAGCCCTCCGCCCACTCTGTGGCCAGCTCGGGCTGTTTGTCAGGGATGACTGAGGGACGCACACATGCACACAGCGGGAGGGCTGGTCCAACCAGAATCACTCACATTTTCCATCCCAGGTGCCAGACATCTCTCTCCTCTCTCCACCCCAGAGACAGCCAGGTTTAGGTCACCTGGCTTCGAGGCAGACAGTTGATAGCTAGGCCCCCAAATTTCAGGCCTTTGGAGGCTTGGTATTGCCTTTCAGGTCCCCTCCACGGATGAAATGGGAGCTGACTGACTGGCAACTTTTATACTTAAGCCAAAAGCCTGCCGACCAGCTCCTCATCTCCAGGGCTCACCCTTAACCCCAGACTTCTCTGCTCCGAGGCCACCTGTGTTGGTCTACTAGCCAAACATCCCGAATTTGCCCTGCTTTCATTGTCCTCCTATTTACACGCTTATGTTTGCGCTGTCCAGTGCCACAGGTATAAACATTATATTTAAGTATATCCTATACATTTATGTTAATAAAAATGAAAGAAAATTAACATTTTTAGCCTTGCTTCAAGGGCTCAGTGGTCACCTGAGCCCTCGGGCAGCGCAGGTAGGAAATGTTTCCATTATCACAGAAAGTTCTGTCAGACAGCTCTGATCTACAGCCAGGAATTCTAGTGTCCCGACATCCAAACCACATCTCAAGGCCCTTTCTTCCTCCTGGAAGGACCTAAAGTTCCCTTGACCTTTCAAATGAGCCCATTTGAGTTTCTAAAACGTCAGGGCCTCTTGGCATCAGAGGTCACCAGGAAAGAATGTCCCGAAGACGTGTCTCCCAATAAAATTCACCAGGACCATGTTTGCATACCTGCTCCTTCTACCCAGCGAGATACCTGGGGCCCGGGGTATTCCTGATGTGTTTGATCTGCAACACATCACTTCATTCATAAAAGAGGGAACTTGGTGTCTACTAGTGTAACCCAGGCCAGTGGTCGGCAAACTGTGGCTCACGAGTCACATGTGGCTCTTTAGCCCCTTGAGTGTGGCTCTTCCACAAAATACCACGGCCTGGGCGAGTCTATTTTGAAGAAGTGGCGTTAGAAGAAGTTTAAGTTTAAAAAATTTAAACTCTCAAAAAGAAATTTCAATCATTGTACTGTTGATATTTGGCTCTGTTGACTGATGAGTTTGCTGACCACTGACCCAGACCATCAGCTCCCACAGCCGAGGGTGTGACAGCTGGATTGTGGAGTCCAGCACTGGCAGAGGGAGAAAGGGCAGAACGGAGAGAACACAGCCTGCCTATCTATCCCCTGCCCCCAAGCCTTCACCACCCTATTGTGTGTGTCCATGGGTTATGTACATATGCAAACAACGTCTTTGGTTGATCTCTTCCTGCCTATTTCTTTCTTTCTTTTTTTTTTTGCTTTGTCCAGAGAGAAGGGGTGCTTTGGAGTAAGCGGTTTAACCAGAAGCAGTTTCTTTTTGGAACAGGGGCAGTTCCTTATTCCCTGCCAGTTCCTGCAGGCACACGGCATGCCGGGCTGGCCCGCCGCCTCGACCCTACCTGTCATGTGCTTGGCAAGGCTGACTTGAGTCCTTTTTTTCCACTGCCTTCCCCACCCCGTCAAGTAACAGTGGCAACCTCTCATTTTTCTGCTGCCCAGATGATTAAAAAGCATGACTTAGTGGAAAAATCTTGACCTCCTTAGGGTCAGCCTCCTAGGCAGCTGTTGGAGATAAGAGTGAGCTGGCGAGATCCCACTGTCCCCAAGGCTTTCTGTCTGTGTGCAGGGAAGCGAGGAGCTGTTGGTTTCTGGGTGCCTTTTGTTTGTCTTTGGAGAGAGCTACCATTTTCAGGGTCATAAATTGGTATTATCTACTAATAAAATAAAATCTCTGATGGAAGGGTTAGATTATCATAGTGATTTTAAAAAATGTAATTAACAGGCTTTGTAAAAAAAAGTTTTATATTTTATGTGTGGTTTTTTTTCTATTTTATTTTTTTTATGGCGCCTGCTTTGAACAATTCAGGGAGCAAAGTTCTCTGGCAGCTAAGCAGTATCAGAAGTTCACTGCTCAGACTTCCCCCAAGCACGTCAGAGACTTAATTGTGCAGCTGCTGGTAGGAAAGGCATTGTGTGGAGTTATGTTAATTGCTGCGTTAGCACTGCTGCCTCCTGTTTGCAGATTGAACTCTTACGGAGTCCTGTTGAGACTGCTCCAGAAAGGACATTCAAATGTGACTTGAGCGAGTGTCCTGAAAGCCTTTTATTATCTTCGTATTTGCCCAGCACTTGTACCCATCTAGAGAGATAGGAAGGTCACTTTGCTTCTCAGAAGGAGGAACTGAGGAACGGGTGACTGAGAGGACTTGGGTGGAGTTATACAAGTGATGTCAGGGACATAATGAGAATCTGGGTTCTTTGGTGGGACACTGTGTTATCCAAGGAACACATTACTTGAAGTCCTTCAGGTCTGAGTTTGGGTCCCGGATCGGCTACTTCCTAGCTCTGTGGCCTTGAGGAAGTCGCTTGCCCTTTCTATACTTCAGTTTCCTCATCTATAATAGAGGGATCACACCGCTGCTTACTTCAGAGGACTATTGTGAAGACGGAGAATCTGATCTGGGATGTGCAGATACGCTACGCCTGGCGTGTCTCCCATCATCATCATTATTTTAACCACCCCTACCCCCCGCCTATTTTAGCTAAAGACCTGCTTCCAGCTTAAAACAAACTTCCATGTTCTCCACCCTTATTACCCTCCTCCTCCTCCTTCTTGTCCCTGTCACTCTTGCTCAGATGGGTGATCACAGTTAGATTCATGTGGGAGTCACAGGTGGGCACAGCCCTGGGCTTGCGGTCAGAGGGTAGAGGTAGGGGGCCGAGTCTGTCCTGGGCCCGATGTCCATCTCCTCTTGACATTTCACATCTCTTTCTTGAATCCTGAAGATTCAGAACAACTGTCTGGACTGGGAAGCTCAGCTGCCCTGAGGGTCATCATGGGGCCCCCAGCAGCCGAATGAGCTATGGAAACCCATAGTCTTGCCCACTCTCCCTGGTCAGTGTTGTGTCTGTAAAATTGGAATGTTCACCCAGTGGCATCCATCCATTCTTCAGAAGGTACAGGCATTGAAAACAGAAGATCTGGGTGTGAATCCTGGCTCGTCCATGTGGCCCTCAGAGCCTCAGGGTCTCACTGCTCTTGGGGGTGGTGAGGCTGAAAGGAGGTGATGTCTGAAAGCTTCATAGACGGTAGCATGCTTTCCATTTGTTGGGGCTCCCCTCACAAACCCTGAGCTTGTGCTTGGAAGGGCGCCTTGTATGGTCACACACAGGGAGGGGCTCCCCAGAGAGACTCCCCAGAGAGGCCTTGGCCCTCTCCTGGCTCAGCACGGGAGGTCTGTGTGCACAGCACAGTCTGAGGGCAGAATTGCAGGGCTGGCCACATCAGGAGGAGAAAGCCCGCAGTCAGGTCAACCTGCCCGTGCTTTCTTCCAGCCCCACTCCCCCAAGCCCTTCCTTGCCTTCCCTGTTTTCCTCCTGGCTGCCATTAGGGTACTTTTTATAAGGCTTGTTAAGTCTTTAATGATGCCTGGTTGTGCAGCTGGCTTAAGGCTTAATCCCCAGCAATAGGGCTTTATTGGATAAATGGTTAATAATCACTTGTCTGGAGGGATTGGGGAGGTTTCGGTGAGGCCCATGACCCCCGGCAGCCCCGTGTGACCTGTGACATGTTAGTGACTTGACTGGGACAGCATTGCTTGGGGTTGGGGTGCAGGAAGATGGGGCACCCTCATAGCACCACAGAAAGCCTGCGATCGTAGGAGAGCATTTCTGCTTCTGGGGAATGGAGGCCACCTGCCTGTTGCCCTGGGCCTGTCTGGATCTGAGCCAGGCATCTCTTCAGATGTGTATTACCCACTCCTGGTTTTGCCTTTCTTTCTCTCGCTATTAATGAGCTGTGTGACCTTGACCAAGTCTCCTGACCCCTCTGGGCCTCAGTTTCCCCACCTATCAAATAGAGAGGTTGGAAGAGATGGCTTTGAAGAGTGCCATGTGATTCTGAGAGCCCTGGGGTCCCAAACAGAGGCTCCTCTCTCCATCTCTGGGATGTGTTGCCAGGACAGTGAAGGCCAAGGGACCGGCAGCCCCTTGGATTAAGTACTTAAGCTGCTGGGCAAAGAATTGGGTCAGCTGTAGTCACAGGGCAGTGTATGCGAAGGGAATACACAGAGACCTCGATTTTAGAGTCTGGTTTGGGGTTTCTCCCACTTCTGGGCCTCGTTGATGGGCCTCTGGAGAGAGAAGTAAATTCTTTCTTTCTTTTTAAAAAAAAATATATTTCATTGATTTTTTTTTTTTATAGAGAGGAAGGGAGAGGGATAGAAAGTCGGAAACATCAATGAGAGAGAAACATTGATCAGCTGCCTCTTGCACTCCCTCTCTCCCCATTGGGGATGTGCCCGCAACCAAAGTACATGCCCTTGGCCAGAATCAAACCTGGGACCTTTCAGTCCACAGACCGACGCTCTATCCACTGAGCCAAACCGGTTTTGGCGAGAAGTAAATTTTTTCAGGTGCGGAGCCATCAAGGAGCCAGGAATTGTTCACAGGTGAAAAAGGAGCCTCGGATTTTGTCCCCAGCCTGCCTGTGGCTGGGAGCCACACCTCAACCCTTACTTGGCCTTAACTGTTTAGTTGAAAGGAGATCAGGACCCATCTATTGGAGGAGTGGGGATGGTACTGGGGCACAGGCACACGAGTCAAACAGACCTGGGTCTAAATCTCCTTCCACTTCCACCACCCATTTCCAGGCGGCATGGCCTGGGCAGCCTCTTTCTCTGAGCCTGGGATTCTTTATGAGAGTATCATAAACACCTATTTGTCAGTATGACTATGTTAGTTCAAAATTATATATGTAAAGCACCTGGTAGCTGGCTCATACAAGGTGTCAGTAATGATCCTGGGAGAAATTGTGTGTGTGTGTGTGTGTGTGTGTGTTTTAATTTAAAAATTGATTTGAGAAAGAGAGAGAAACATTGATCTGTTGTTCCACTTATCTTTGCATTCATTGGTTGATTCTTGTAGGTGCCCTGCCCGGGATCGAACCCATGCCCTCGGTGTATCAGGGCACCACTCTGGCCTCCTGAGCTACCGAATGAGACCTGCCAGACTGGCAGAGTGAAATGCTTGCTGCAAACAGAGATGTGGCTTCCTGAGGCGGACGCGGCTTTGAATTATTTTATCAGAAATAAAATAAAACAAACAGTGCAAACAGAGCTACCCCACCTTTTAGACTTGGTGGTGCTGCCCTGAAACCTTTCAGCTTCAAGCTGAGGGATGCTTTCCCATGATGCCCAGAATTCGCTTCCCGGGTGCTGTCCCCCTGCGTAGCACAGCCCATGGCGTCCCGCAGGTGCTCGGCGCTGCCCGCAGGTGCGAGGTGAAGGAAAGGAGTTGCATTTTTTAGATCTGTGCGTGACCGGGCGCTTGCTCTGCTTTTATTTCAGATCTTCCCAGACCCGTCAGACTTTGACCGCTGCTGCAAACTGAAGGACCGCCTGCCCTCCATAGTGGTGGAACCCACAGAGGGGGAGGTGGAGAGCGGGGAGCTGCGGTGGCCCCCCGAGGAGTTCTTGGTCCAGGAGGATGAGCAGGACAACTGTGAAGAGACAGCGACAGAGAACAAGGAGCAGTAGATTCCCACCGACTCCCAGCGGGTCACACCAGACAGCATCTGTACCTGAACTGTGTTCTTTCCCATTGTGCCGGATGAAGAGAGTGGGCCGCCATTCTGCAACGTCAGACGCCTCCGTTTTGCTCCTGCAAATCACTGAGTTGGTCTTTCCCTTTCTTTTCTTTTCTTTTCTTTTTGAAAGTGTCAAGCCCTGGAGCCCTGCGGGGCACTTTGCAAGGTCTTCTGAGAAAGGAAGCTGCTTCGAGCAGGGGTTGGGGTGTGGGGTAGCTTTGGTTTTTGAGATCAGTATCTGAGCTCTGCACCTAGAGGCAGCGGTGGGATTCCAGGTGGGGTTCCAGGGGGCTCTGCGGGTGAGGGGATGGGGCGTGCACAGCGAGCTAGGAACATTGGGCTAAGAAAACAAAAGGGACAAAAGGGAAAACGCACGTTTTAAGGAGAACATTGGGCAGAGAGGTGCAGTCAGGAAGTACTTACTTCTTTCTCAGTGAGCCATCTCTCTGCTGCTGGGGCGTCAGAAAACCAAGCCTTCATCTCTCTCCAGCTTCACCCACCGCCAGCTTTTGCTTTCCTTTCCGGTGTGTTGCCTGTTACAGGGAAGGCAAGTAAAGGAGAGCAGTGCACCTTGGCTGCCTGCAAAGCTGGAGGTGATGCTCGGGAAAGGGAAAGGCCCCCCATTTCTTCTCCAGGGCCCCTCTGCTCCAGGCTGTGGCAGGTTGACATACCTGCGGTAAGCTGGAGTGGTTGTTTTCAAGAAGCAATGCTTTTGAGCTTCTCTTCCCTTATTTATCCTTTTTGCTCTGCCCTTCCCGGCCACCCCCCTCCCCACCCTTTTGGGAGTAGTGAGAGTACTTCCTGCCCTTGTCGGAGGACTGATGTGGACAATTGGACATGAAGATCCCCCTCATACTTGCTCTCAGTCTGAGCAGAGGCACAGAGTGGGGGGGGGGGCTCTCCCAGACTGGCCCTCCTCTCTCCTTATCATGCCCCCTCTCCCTATCCCCTGGCCATAGCCATGAGGCTCAGGTGGCTCCCAGCCCTGCAGGGGGTTCCAGCCAGCTGAGTCAGCGGCAATACCTACTCCTGTGTGGGCTTGTGGCCTGCTTTCCTGGTGGCAGCTGCATGGCGCATAGGAGACCTTTTCTGTTTCTTCTTGGGGAGGTGAGCTCATTTAGTGTACATCCTGAGAGCGGGCAAAGCCCGGGAATTATTGGATGGGTGAGGAGGCTTCTGTGCAGCAGCCTGGGGATCGAGTGTGACACTAAAGGGTGTCATGAGATCCCTGGCTTCTCCCCTTGTGTTCCTGGATGCAGGTGGGAGCGTGGTGAGGTGAGGGGAGCATTGAACAGTAGTTCTCCTCACTCCCCACCTCCCACCTGTCCTCTGCAAGGGCATAGTTACCCGAGAAAGTTAGCCTTGGACTTAGAGCTTCTTATCATAGTTCAGAACCACCAGGAGCCGCACGATGCAGGGCACTCTTCATCTCCATCTGGTGCCGCCAACAGGTGGGCTCCAGAGCAGCCCTGGGCTGAACTCTGCCCAGCGAGGCACCCAGGTGAGCCCTCAGGTGTCCAGGCAGTCCAGGGTGACCGTGCTTGGACTTGCATAAAGGCTGTATTTAATACCTCAAGGTTCATGTGGCTCTGGGGAAGGCTGGGCAGGAGGACCAGGGTGTGCTGTTGATACGCCAGCAGGGTTTGGTTCTGGGCAGCCTACACTCTCCCATCCCCCCCTGCTCCCTTCCTCTGTGTTGACTGCTTGTGTTACTCACACCGATCGACGGCAATAACTTCTTCCAGCTCCTCGAGGAAGTGGGAGAGCCTGCAGCCTGCACTGGGGTGTTTCTCTTGCTCTCGCTTTCCTTCGGTTTTGGCTGCAGAGACCCCTCCCTCCCACTCTCATTCCCTCACAGCAGCATTTCTCATCCTGTGCCTCCCTCGTGGATGGGGTCTCGCCTTTTAAAGTCCCGTGTTTCCATGTCCCCCTCCAATGTGCTCCCCTGTATCATCTGTCCGTGTGATGGGAATGTGCTTGTAAACTGCATAACAGATCTACTTTGTGTAACATGTGTGTTTAGGGGGGTGGTTGATTATTTTTGCTGGTCGCTAGACCCCTTTGTACGACCATGTGGAGTCTGAGCAGGCCAGAGGCTGACAGCTAACGTCAGGACCCTCAGCGGTGAGCCTGTTGGGGGGGACCCAGTCACTCTTGGACAAGTGGCTGAGCTCCTGTCTGGCCTCCTTTTTTTTTTTTTAAGTATCTTGTGTGTATTTCTAACTGATCGTATTGAAAAAACAGACTAGTATTTCAGTAAACATGCCTGTTGTAAGATGAACCTCCTGTAACTTCTATCTGTTCTTTTTTGAGGCTCAGGGAGAAACTAGCTTTTTTTTTTTTCTTCCCCAAACTACTTTTTGTCACTGTGACAGTTGTAAATAAAGTTTGAAAATGCTTTCCACTCTGGTCTGGTTTCCTTCTTTCCTTCCTGCTCCATTGCAGCGGAGAGAGTGCGAGGGAAGCCAAGGTACAACTCTCAGAGGAGGCTGGGTAGCGGGGAGCCCCATGCGAGGTTCCTTACATATCTCACTTGCTGGACCTTCCAGGGAGCCTATCCATGTTTTTATTTTGTAACTTGGCTGAATGCAGGCAGTTTGTTTTTCTATGTCTGGGTTTCTCAACTCTGTTTGCACATCAGAATCACCAAGAAATATTTTTATAAAAAATATACAAATACCTGTACCCTACACCCCAGAGGTGGCTTTCAATAGGCTGGCATGAGGCTGAAGCATTAGCATATTTTAGAATCACCTGGGGAGATTTTAATTTCAAACCACCATTCTAATGGAAGAGAAATACCCAAGATCCTATATAATAAAAGGCTAATATGCAAATCAACCAAACAGCAGAACGACTAGTCACTGTGACACACTGACCACCAGGGAGCAGATGCATTGCCCTCTGGTGATCAGTGCACTCCCACAGGGGGAGTGCTGCTCAGCCAGAAGTGGGGCTCACAGCTGGTGAGCGCAGTGGCGGTGGCAGGAGCCTCTCCTGCCTCAGCGGCAGTGCTAAGGATGTCTGACTGGTGGGGAGCAGGCCTAAGCCATCAGTTGGACATCCCCCAAGGTCTCCCAGATTGCAAGAGGGTGTAGACTGGGACCCTCCTGAGTGCATTATAAGTATATTATAAGTTTGTTCACAAAAACTAGGGGTGAATGGAAGGGTATGTATGTCACTAAAGAAAGTGCCAGCACGAATTAAGACCATTTATTGAGTGCCTACCACTTATTGGGCATTTTGAGAGGTTTGGGCTAAACAAAATAGCAATGGTCCCAGTCTTCATGGCATTACTTTAGTGTACATTTCAATGACAAGTATGGTGAGTACAAGGCAGGAAAAATAGGGTTCTCTGGTAGATCAGTTGGATCTAAGATCAATATATTAAAAATTAATCGTATTTCTATATAATAGCAATAAACAATTGGAAGTTGAAATTTAAAATACCACTTACATTAGCCAAAAAAAATATGAAATTTAGTGATAGATCTTCAAAAGTTGTGTAAAGTCTCTTCAATGAAAATTACAAAACACTGCTGGGATAAATAAGATCCACATAAACAGAGAGGTATACTATGTTCATTGATCTGAGAACATAATGTTAAAATGTCATTTTCTCCAAGTTGTCCTATGGATTGAACACACTCAAAATCCCAGCAAGCTTTTACAATTGACAATCTCTGAAGCCCATACGGAAATGCAAAGAACCTAGAATAGTTAAAACAATTTTGAAAAAACAATTTGAAAAGAACAAAGAATTCAATTTCAAACCTTCTTACAAAGCTACAGTGATCAAAACAATGAGTAGCATCTAGACAAACAAATAGATTCATGGAACAGAATAGAGAATCCAAAAATAAATGCAAACATAAATGGTCAGTTGATTTTGACAAAGGTGCCAAGGCAACTCAGTGGAAAAGGTTGGTCTTTACAACAAATGGTGCCGGGACAATTGAATATTCACCTGCAATAGTTCCAGGGGATAGGAACTTGTGTCTTCACTTTTGCTCCCATTGTTTTAAAATAGAAAAATTACGCATTCATAAATAAATTTCTTTTTCATGGTAGGCCGATAGCTTCACTACTGTCCCTATTCCACCCCAGGCTGCTTCTCTTCCTAATGGGAGAGCATTGGGTGGCAACTGGTGACCTTTGTTGTGTTATTCAGGCTGACTTGCATTCAAATTCTGCTGTGCCCCTCCATGTGTCATTGGGATCCAGTTTCTTAATGTCCAGGATCCTCAGTGTCCTTTATGAAGCAGGCTAGTCTTCCTGTACAGGGGTGTGAAGCTGAGCACTCAGTAGTTGCTCCACAAGTCAGGATTTTTTTCTCTTGAAGATCTGGTGTCTGCGAAACTAGCTCTTGCCTTCTCTTCCCACTTCTTGCTCCGGGACGTTTGTGCACAGCAGAGTCAAAGGAAACTTCAAGATGAAGACATCTCGCTGTTTGCAAACCCAACTCCCTTAGTCTTTACTGTGGGGGTGGAGGGGGCGAAAGCAGGGAAAAGAAGGGAACTTTAATGCCTTCTTTCCACCAATTAGTGGGGAGGGAAGTGGGAGTCATGGCCCACTAAATAGGCCTGATGCCTGGCTCCTTTGTGATCCTTGGGCAGAGATCTATTTGAAATGATGGTTGAGCTTTGTGTATATTTTTCATTGGGGAGAGCTTTTAGGCAGGGATGACACCCAGTACAAAGGCTCCACGGTAGAAATTGACCTTTTTGAGGAGTATCTGTAAAGCTGGCATGGCTGGAGTACAGAGAAAGAGGAGTAGCTGAGGTCAGATACCACAGAGAATCACTATTGCCCACTGTGAGAAGCCCCCAGGGAAGGAAGCAGGCTCGCCAGGCATCCCAGCCCCTAAAAGTCTGCTGGTCAGTCCATCCAAATTTACCTGACTCATGACATATGGCCGTCAGTATTGATGGACCTGAGGCACTGCCACATCCTGAAGGGACTTCTGGGTCATCAAGGAAGAATTAAATGAGGTAGAATTTAGTTTGTTCATCTGTCCTCCAATTACTGAAGGGAGCTTGTGGCTAAGAGAATGGGCTCTGAGATCATGCTCCCAGATCTGTAGCTCAGTTCTACCTCTTACTAGCTCTTGGAAAAGTTTTTTTTTTTTTTTTTGTGCCTCACTTTCTTTATCTGTAAAACAGATACGTAGAGTTGTGGTGAAGTTTAAATTCATTATTACAGGTAACGTGCTTGGAATTGCACCAGGCACATAATAAGTGCTCAAAGAACAGTACTAGAATGATGGTGGGCAGAACAATGCCCTCCATTCCAAAGATGCACATGTGCTAATCTCAGGAACCTGGATGTTACATTACATGGCAAGTGGGAATTAAAGTTTCTGAATCAGCTGGCCTTGATTTGGGGAGAGTTTGGTTTTTTCAGGTGAGCCCAATCTATCACAATTTTCTTTACAATGAAAGGGGGAGGCAAAAAAGAAATTTGAAGATTTAACGCCGCTGGTTTTGAAGATGGAAGAAGGGGCTACTAGCCAAACAAGTTAGGTATGCCTAGAAGCTGGAAAAAGCTAGGAAATGATTCTCCCTCAAGTTCCCAGAAACACCTTGATTTTAGCCTAGTGTCACCCATTTTATACTTCGGACTTTGAGAACGGTAAGATCATAAATTCATTTTAAGTCATTAATTTTGTGGTAACTGGCTACAGACACAACTGGAAATGAATGTGGCCGCTGTTAGAACTACAGTGATGATGACGATGGCAATCACAGAGACACTTCCTGTGTGGTGTCCCAAAGCTGGGTGGCAATGAACAGGAGGGGGTCCCATGCAGGCCCGGGCCACTTTCCAGCAGCTGGACCCACCCCTTCCTAAGGCTCAGCATCTTCTCTGGGTGGCACCGGGCAGAGGTGTCTGTCAGCGGGGGGAGGGGCACCACCTCACTGGGACTATAAATTTGAGGCTGTGAAGCCCTTATTCTGGAATTTTGAAAATGAGTCATGTGTGATATGTTCATCAGTAATAATCTATGAACCAGAAGATTCCTCAGAATACTCCCTTCTCTCCGTTTACTTCGACAGAAAGTTCTACTTTGAAATGTGATTCATTTGGAATACTTCCTTTGCCATACCCACGCCCCCCAAAAAAATTCACTATTTTCAAATATTAGTTACCATTTACAGAGCATTGGCCTATAGATTTACCTTCATTTCTGCTAAGTTTT
Source organism: Antrozous pallidus (assembly GCA_027563665.1). NCBI lineage: Eukaryota > Metazoa > Chordata > Mammalia > Chiroptera > Vespertilionidae > Antrozous > Antrozous pallidus. The sequence goes on along the minus strand of CM050523.1, from coordinate 58,763,466 downwards.
GTCAAGTGTGGGTTTTTATGTATAGAATTTTTTTTTTCATTTAGCAATGATGGAAATCATAAAAGATGGTGAAATTTTGGGACTTCATCTTTCAAGTCCCATTACTGTAGCAATCAATTATTTGCATTTTTGTTTCTTGCCAGTCATTGTCCCTCTTACTTACCAGAATGTGCTCGATGAATATATTTTTTTCTCTGAAGTAGGCATTTTACATGTTATTTTATAGATGAGGAAGCTGAGGTCAGAGGGCTTCAAAATACACCAATTCTGGAACCAGAAAGAGCCAGATTAGAATGGGTGGTGTGCTGGTAAAGGTGTAAAAGCTGGCTTCGCAATGAGGGGACAATAGCCCTGATTTGTAGCATTTGCCAATTTCTCTGGTGTAGACGCCCTCATCGTGGCTGATCCCATGGGCAAGCTACTCAGCCTGCTGCACGTTAACTTCCTTTTCTGTGAAATGGATGTAACTCCAAAAACCAGGGCAGTGCCTGGTTCAGAGGCCTGTGTAAACGCTAGTACCCTTCCTTCATTCAGAAAAGGGAAATCCTCCAGAAAGAGATGTTTGGTACAGTGTTTTCCAAACTGAATCATGAATCCTTATTGGGTTGTAGAACCGATTTATTTGTGGGTTGCAGCTATAATTTTTTTTTAAAGGGAAAAAAGAATAGGAAAAAAAACACCCCTAGAATAGAACAGAAAACAACTCGAGAGCAGCAGGCGTGGGAAGACGACGTGTTATTCCCTGAAATCTTTGTTTTACTCCCACACAGGTACCGGTATGTGTACTAGATCATGGTAAAGGTATTTTTCTGGCTGTAGGTTGAAACCAGAACAGTTTGAATTCACTGAGTTAGTGAACCTAACTTTCTAGAAAGCAGTGCTTTTACCTTATAGAGTGGTGAGGTGAGAGAGAGGTTGGCATTTCCTACTCTGCAGAGAAAATGGGGCTCCAAGAGCAGAGCCTGGTGGCCAGTGTCTAATGTGTGTTTGGGGGACAGGGGATTAGGCCAGGGTAGGCTCCAGGCAGCCCTCAGGGTGCCTCACCAGCACCAGAGGAGGGAGGTAACCGTGCATGGGGGAGGAGGAGGAAGCTGCACAGGAAATCCTGGCTGCAAGCTCGCTGCTGCTGGAACCTACCAGAGTAGCTACCAGACAACCAACAATAGTACCGTTAGGTAAAAATAACCCTGGGGTCTGTGGCTCTGCCATGCAGGAGCAGGGGTATGCTGTCTAGAGCTGAAATGTCACCAGGCTACAGCTGGGGTCCTGCTGGTTGGCACTAGGCTATGTCTTGATCTCTGATTGTGAATTAGAGGACAGTTTTCCAGGTGCAGGTCTGGGACTGATGACAGGGATGGGCCCCTTGGCCCAGGGTCCCGGCTCCCCTGCTCTCCTGCACAGGGAGGTATGCAAATGCACTCATGCTACGACCTTACCTTCTGAATGCACTGCCTCTCCCAGGTGGATTTTCATCTTAAAAGAGGGTCCCAGGAGGAGCTCCCCAAAGCTCCTCTCACACAGGGGGATGCTGGGCACCATAAGGATGGAGGCTTCGCTGGTACTCTCCATGCCTCTTCCTGGCTATGGCAGGGTCTGAGCCTGGGCTGAACCCAAAGCCCCTGTGTAGGCTGAGGAGAAAGGCTCCTGGGTCCCTCAGTGCCCAAGCTCCACCAGCTGTCCCTCCTCCAGCACTGAGGACTGGAGGGAGGAGGTGAAGGTCACACCAAACATGACTTTACCACAACAAAGCCCAGTGAGGATCTGCAGCCAGCTCTGGGACACAGAGAGGGCTCCCCTGTTTGTTCTTGCCTTGACATGTGCCTACTGGCTGGTAGTCTAGGCAGAGCCTGCTTCTCAGCTTCCCCTGCTCATCCCAGAAGCACCCACATCCCTCTAAGACTCATAGAACTCACCCCAACACTGTGCTCTCCATTTGCAACATAAGCACACACATCTGATCTTTCATTTACCTAAGAGCATTTTTCCAACTGGGCACATGGGTAGAATTCAGGAGTGTGTGTGAATTTGGATGGGTTAAAAATTGCATCTATATTTTCTTTAACTACCAAGTAATTTAGCACTCCCTGCTGTGAGGAAGGTGGGCAACCAGCCACAGTAGTGCCAGCACCCCTCTGATTGTCATCAGTAACAATCACGTGGATTTTCACTCTCTCAGGACACTGTGGCAGCTATCATGAATTACCATCTGTAGGTGTGGCCACTCAGCATCACGCCTCCTGCCAGATCGAGTTAGGTAAAGCATTGACAAAGGAGGACACATGATTTTATCACAAATGTGTTTTTAAGAAATCTTTTGATAGCTGTATTGCAGCATAATTGATTTTCTTTGCAACTCTCTGCATTTTATTTTACTCATTTAAAGCATTATTCTAAGAGGATTAAAACTCCCTCAAGTTGCCACAAGGATCCAGAACCCAAAAAGATTAAGAACGCCCTGAGGCACTGGTGCTGGGGCCTGAGCTGAGCTGGAGAGGAGTGTGCAAAAGTGAGGAAACCTCACCCAAACCCCAGGGGCTCAAAACCCAGAGAAAAACCCATGAGGAAACCAACAACTGCAAACTCGCCTGGGTGCTGGGCGGGCAGAGGTTACACAGACAGAGGTGCACTTGGGGAATACCTGGGAAGGCAGCTACCTCATATCAGACCCTCGGGGGATGGGCAGCCACCTCTGACCTACCCCATCCTGGGCTCCTCCTGAACCTCTCAGAGCCCTGGGAGGATGGCTTCTTTCTGGGCCTCAGCCCTTGGCCTGGGAGCAGTCCCCCCTGCCTCTGCCTGAGACGTTTCTCAGAACTTTCGGTGCTAAAGCCAGGAGTCCCGGGCAATCAGTATGGCGGTTGGTCATCCTGTTTGGACAACCCCACCCCCTTTTGACCTAGGACTAATTCAACTGCCTGGAATTTGGGTCAACTTTTTCTCATCAGCACTTTTCTGTCCGTTTGTCCATCTCTGTTTGTACCTCTCTGGCTCTCTCCCTTCTGCCCTATTTCCCAAAGTTGGTCCAAGACCCCAGCTTCTGGCTGTCAAGTGCTTTGACTGCCAAGGGCCTGTAAAGCACCACTTGCTCTTTGTTTTTAATTGAGGCGTAATTTACATAAAGTGCTCAATTCCCATGTGAATAGCCCAGTGGAGGCTTACACACCCATGAAACCACCACGGAGGTCTAGATATAGAATGTTGTCACACCCCAGAAGGCTCCGAGTGTGGCTTCACTGTCAATGACTCCTCCAAGGAGTGACCTCTGCTGGGACCCCGCCACCTTCATGGAAACAGAATCACGCCCTCTGTACTGTGCAGGTCCTGGCCGTGGTGCCAGCACTGAGAGCCTGCCTGGGAGGAGCCCATCTCAGCGGGACCATAAACAGGACTGGACAGAGAATGTAGGGAAACATTAGACCTCGTGGCTGAAGGGAATAAACAGTCTCATTTTCCATTCAGGACTCTAGAACTCCTCAGAGAGGGACTGAGCACAGGAAAACAGCCCATTTGAGGAAGCAGAATTGAGATTCAAATCCAGAATCCCAGGGCAAAGACCTTCCTTTAAACCTTGCTGCCTCCTTAAACCTTGCAGAAGCCAGGACTAAGTCCTGCCCACTGGAGGTGTTTGCCTGGGAGAGGCCGAGTGGGCATTCTCTGTTTGCCCTGCTTCTCCTCCGCCCAGGTGCCCCTGGCGCCTGAAACTGCAGGGCTGCAGAGCTGTGCTGCTCAGTGCTGGCTGCACGTCAGAATCACGGGGGAGCTTTAAATCACGCTCAGTGCTCAGGCCTCACCCAGACTAGCACAATCAACGTCTCTGAGAGGAAGACCCAGGCGCCACCATTTCTTAAAATTCCAAGGCGGTTCCAACATTCTCAGCCAAGTTTGTGAGGCAGAAGCACTTCTCAAACCTTGGGGCTCTTGTTACAAATGCAGGTGCAGGTGAGGCCTGACATTCTGCATTTCTAACGAGCTGATGCTGAGGCCAGCCCTGCTGGTGAGGCCCAGGAAACATGCCTAGAGGAGCAAAGATATCCTGCCCCATTCTTCCTGCCTCCCAATTCTTCTTCATATAAATTGGTATTTTGCATTGTCTCCTGGACATAAGGCTCACCCATCTACCCAAATAATTATATATTTGCCCACCTTTCCTAGGATAAAGGTATCATGATTTACCATGTGATCACTATGGGCCAGATATTATTGTCAACAACTTCAAGGGTAGGAAAATAAAGAGATTTTAGGAATATGACAACATTGAGAGTGGGGGATGGAAAGGGATTAACCAAAGAGCTTATATGCATCCATGCACAGCCCATGGGCACAGACAATAGGGTGGTAAAGGCATGGGATAGGGTGGGGTCTCGGTGGTGGGGGAAATGGGACATCTATAATATTGTCAAAATTAAAAAAATATATATGACAACATTGAGTAGAGATATAGGGAGCAGGAATAAAATACTTAATCACATCAGCTGGGGCTTCTAACAAAGATTAGAAAGAAAATAAAGGTGTATGATATTCAACAAGAAAATGGATGAGAATTTGTCATAAATGATTAAAAGCAACATTCCAAGTATTTGAGAAGGCCATTAAGTCTCCCCCAAAAGATAAACACACATCTAGAACACAACAAACTAAAACATAGAAAACCTAAGAAGGACACCCTAAAAGCTGCCAGGAAGAAAAAGACCATTGACTTCAGTGGAATTAATAGTAATGCGATTTCTGAAGCCCTCACCCCTCACCAAAGGAAAGCACTTTGAGATGTGACAGTCCCGTTTTCATGCTGAGAAACAGGAGCTCAGAGGCCCATAGTGCTGTTGGCAGCTTTAACTTCCAGGTACGGAGGCTCTCTTGGCTGAATCACTTGCCCCTCCCTACCCACCCCTCATAAAATTTGGGTGTGCTGTATTAAACTTTTGGATCTAACTAAAAATTGACCTTGGAGGTCCAAATCTCACCTAGTCTCTAGTACAAACTTCTCTGGAAAAGGGTCCTGCCATCTTTCTAATCTCTGCCTCCAATCACATGTTCACTTCTGAGCCCCCTGAGTCCTTGCCTGGCCCAGTAAGACTTTCACTAAAACTTCTTCCCAACCCCCACTTCCTTCCTCACCATTGCCACTGTCCACCCCTGCCCAGCCCATTGCCCCAGCCCAGGCCTGTGGCAGGGCTTCTCACCTAGAGGGTTAGAGAGAGCTGTCCAGCTAGAACTCCCTTAAACAGCTCCCCTCAGAACACCACAGTCCTAGCTTGCCTCTCCATCCTTTACCCAGCACCACCAGGTAGGTTGGGGTATGGGATCCCCCAATAGTCCTGCCACTCAAGAGAATTTCCCTATGGAGGTGAAGGCTATGTCCCCAGCATTGTCATAGCAATTCAAGAAGCCATCCTACTGTCCCTTCACTGAGGGCAGGACAGATGACAGCCGACAGCAGATAGCAGACAGCAATGACGCCCACAGGACTTCCTGGTTAGTTTTGCCCATTGTCATTTTCTAGCAGGTCTGTTCATAGGGACCAGCAATGAGTAGAGCAGGTTCTCTTTGGAAGCCTGTGTCTTTGTGGTTGGTGTGTGTGTGGGAATCATTTATGAACTCTCTGGGACATGTGACCTAATCACCACCGATGGGCATACAGGGCCATCATGAGCCAGCAAGGCCAGCTGTCCAATGGGGGGCAGCCCTGTGTGGTAACAAGAGAATGGATTTTAGAATTGGAAAGCCCCCGGGTTCAAATCCCAATTCCCCCAGCACTTACTAACCAGCCCTATGACTTAATTCTCCTTCTCTGTGTTTTCATTTCCTTGCCTCTAATTTGGAGAAAGACAATAATAACTCAATAGAATAATTATTGTAAAGATAAGGTATATATCATGTGTGACATCTAGCATGCATCAGGTTTGAACAATTCTCTGCGGCCGCGAGGGTTGCAGCGTCCAGAGCCTGTGGAAGGGGTCAGTGAGCTGAGCCTCTGGCTCATAGAAGGTGCCCTTTCTTGACAACCATCTCTCTGATGCAGACCAAGCCATTTCTCTGCTCTTCCTTGATCCCAGGTAACAAAGGGGTGTGTGTGTGGGGGGGGGGGGGGGGCGCTGAGGTCAGGCTGCCAACCTCCCCAGGGCCACCCTTCCTGGAGCCTCCCTTGACCATTTTGCAGCCTGTACCTTTGCTAAAATTCTTGGGACCAAGGAATGTCTAACCCCAGCCAGGCAGTGGTTCTCGCAGGTGAGAGAGAAGAATGTTGGCCTGTGGACTAGTTCACGGTGGCCCCAGCTCACAGGCTGCCAAGGATAATCACCGTTTTATCAACCCAACTTGTTGGAAAAAATGACTACAATTACATTTTACACATCAACAGAAAGGAAAAAAAAAAAAGCCCCATTGGAATATCTGAGTCACTCTTCAGAGCCTCTAAATTACCCATTCATTCGTCATGACCCTTCTCCTTCCCGCCTCCCCTCCTGTGCAGGAGAAAGTGCAGGGCACTGTACCTGGCTTTTGCCAGGTGCTTGCCAGCCTAGTCAGATGTCCCTGCAGATCAGCTAAGATTTGTTCGGGCCCTTTAAATAGTCGCCAAAGAGTTAGTTATAAAGAGATCAGTGGGGCGTGGAGAGTCTTTTACCGGCTCAGTGCTCTGGGCTACTGGTGACTTGGGTGTATCACTTACACACAGATACAAAAGCTGGGAAGCATCACGTCCACAAGGAGACTTGGGGTCAGCGTTTGTGCCAAGATGTAAACCTTCATTGTTTAAAAACCAATCGCTTCACTTAGAGAAAGGGTGAGAGGACTGAGAGGTGTCTCCTTCCCACCCCAAGCCTTCTAACTCTTCTGCCTCCAGAGGTGAGCCATCTGATACATAATTTGAAACAATCCATATACCCCCTAAAAACTGGGCATAAGTTAAACTCTGGTCTCTAAGATCACATGTAAAATGTACAGGAACAGTGATAGTAAGAGTATTTTAGGGGTCCCACACTCCATTGAGGATCTAATGGAAGCTTTGGTATAGACTTTCTCCCCATAAATACTACATATGGCACACAGAGGGAATTCACAGTTTCCCTGAGAGGCAAGGTGGTGGGGAACCCATATTGACTTGGATGGATATATTATCTGAAAAACAAACAAACACAAAACAAAAGAACTCGGCAATGAATTTGTTGGGAAGTGTCCTTCTGGTCTAGGAATCCCTCTCCCACTTTTCCCCTTTTGTGTGTTTTCTAAGACTTCTCCTCGACAAGCAGGGCCTTTGCTTATAGAAAGAGAAGCAGCTTGGATACTGAGGCCTATGGGTCCCTGTCCCAGGTCGTAATGCCCCAGATCTGGCCTTTCAGCTCATTCAGATACCAGGACATTCTTTCCAAAGGAGGAAATCAGATCAGGCCAACCCCAGCACAAAGTGCCCACTGTCGAGGCCTGATGCGTAGCCTGGCCTCTCCCATGGCATTCCTTATACCCTGACAACAGGACTGTCTCTCCACCAAGCCCATAGTCCCTGATGCCCCAAAGGGAATGCTACTGAAGGGCAAGGCAAGACAGGTTTTCAGGATGAAAGTGCACACTGTGATCCCTCGTGCTGTCAGAGTCTTGGCTATTGTCCATTCATTCTTGGATTTGGTCATTAAATCTGTGGGCTGCAGTGGGCGGTAAGCAACAGGTCTGGGCTGGAGGAGGCTGTTTACGAAGCAGTTTTATGCCTGCCAGTCTGTCTGTGAACTTTGGACTGCTTGTCTACCACCGCAATATAGTAATTATCAATAACGATAATAATGATTTATTTCTTACATTTGTATGACATTTTACCTTGTATAAAGTACTCCTGAATCTATCTTGATTGTGGTAAAATTATACATAATACATACCATTTTAACTGTTAAGTATCCAATTCAGTGGCATTAAGTACATTTGTAATATTGTGCAACCATCATCACTATCCATTTCCAGAACTTTTTTATCATCCCACCCAGAAACTCTAATTTCCTTATCTCTATGAATTTGTCTGTTCTAGGCGCTTCATATAAGTGGGATCATATAACTCATATCCCTTTGTGTATGGTCTATTTCATTTAAGAAAAACATTTTCAGATTTATCCATGTTGTAGAATTTCATTTCTTTTTATGGTTGAGTAATATTCCATTGTAAGTACTTGTATATGGTATTGCATTTTGTCTATTCATTAGCTGATGGACAATTGGGTTGTTTCCAGCTTTTGGCTGTTGTGAATAATGATGCTATGGACACGTGTGTGCGAATATCTGTCTAAGTCCCTCCTTGCAATTGTTTTGGGTATTTCCCAGCAGTGGATTTTCTGGGTCATATGGTGAGTGTATTACATTTTCCTATTTATATTGCAAGAAACAACTCTTACTTGATTATAACCAATTAAACATGAAGATACTGAAGCTCAGAGAAGTGAAGGAAATGAAGTCACTCAGTGGAGGTTGCTTCTCACCCCCACTTCACAAGACAAGTCATTTTACATTTACTTCTCTAGCAAGAGGACATTTGGGAAGATGGGATATTTTTCTTGTTAATTAGTTCATTCAGAAAATCTTCATTGAGCACCTACTGTATGCTTAAGCTCTGGGGACACAGAAGTGAACAAAATAGCAGGAAGTCCCTGCCTTTGTAGAGCTACATTCTAGAAAGAGGAGACAGACCATCAAATAAATAAGTAACAAAACATCTAGTGGGCCTGATAGTGATGTATAATGGGAGAGAATGAAGCCGGGAATAAGGAATGCTGAATGGGGCTGGGAATGCCGGTTTAAATTGGGTGGTCATAAGAGTTCTCATAGGGAAGGGAACATTTTAGCAAAGACCGGGAGAGTGTGAGAGTAGGAGCCCCAGGATATCTGCGAAGGGCATTCCAGAGAGGGGAAACGGCCAGTGCAAAGATTCGAGGCAGGCCAGGAGTGTGCCTGGCCAGGTGAGTCACGCTTGTGGCCCTGAGGGGGTGATTCCTCTGTACAGCACCAAGCAGTCTCTTAGACTTGCCACTGAAGATGTAAGTTCTCTGGCCCCAGCTCACACTGACCCTCTTCTAGGAATCACCAGGGTGGCAGTTGTGTTTGTTCTTCCTTGGCCCGTCGGATCCTGCTTCCAGGAGATTTTGTTAATGGTCTGGTCTGTTCTCAGGTAGAGCTGTTATGTGGCCCCCAAGAGCCATGGGGTGGCCCTGTTTGCACTCCCCCCTCACCTATATACACAGAAGCAGAGGAAACTGTTGGTGAAGAGATGGCGAAGCAGATGCGTAGGAAGGGGAGAGGAAGGCCTGAAGCAGAGATAGATCAACATGATAGATAGACCAGAGGGACTGACACAGAGACTGGGGATGGGTGTCGGGAGAGAGACTGCCTTTGGGGTCCCAATAGCTTCAGGTTCCTGTCTCTCCCTGCAGAGGCCCCACGGGGTTCCTGTCCTTGGATTTCACCAGCTATCCCCATCTCCATAATTACTAGGACTCCCACCCGCCCCTTTGTTTCTCCTAAGTGAGCTCTGGAGCCCACCTTCTGGGATTCTTCTATTTGCTGCTCGTTCTTCATAGACCAGCAAGCACTCTCTCTTTGGCCATCTGTGTGCCTCGAGGAGTGGGACTCCAGGCCAGCAACCCTGCTGGCTTTAGGCACCACAGTGAAACAAAGAGGACACTGACCTGGACTCAGGTGCCCAACTTCACCCTCCAGCCATGTACTAACCACACAACCTTGAACAAATCATGTGAATCCCTTGAGATTCTCTCTTCGCTTCTAACGTGGAAGTGGGGCTGTAACCACCCACCCTGCCTGCCTCTCCACATTGCTATGAAATGACTTAGAATCTATATGGACATGTTCTCCAGTTGTCAAATGCTATGTAAATGCAAGTAGTTATGACCCCTGCCCAGGTCGACCCTCTCTCCCCCAACCCCTCAGCCATAAGCTCATGACTTAGCTGGCTTCCTTGGCCCAGTGCCCTGGCACTCAACCCTGCGGCTGAGCCTCCACCTCAGTCCCACCCAGCCTGAGTTCCACCCAGCTTCTCTCTCCTTCCTGTTTCCTCCTTCTCTTACCTTTTAAGTTTTCCTATTGAGTTGGTTACTCTGAATCAGTTCACCCTTCACTGGCTTCTCAAATATCTACATTTTTTCCCTAAGCTCCTTTGCTCTATGAAAGTCCCCACCTTCCCTGTACAAAGGGACCCATCTACAACCCCACCCACCCTCGCAGAGGCTCCCCACCATCTCTCTCCACCTGCCTCCTGCAAGCCTGGGTGTCCTATCTGTTCTAGAATACACTCAGAGACTCTGGACCCTATGCTCTTTCCACTTCAGAACTGTCACACATGCTGTTCCCTCTTCCTGGAATGCTTTGCCTGACTAATCCCACTCATCCTTCAAGAGTCAGGTTAACTGTCTTTTCCTCAGGAAGGCCTTTCTTGATTTCCAAATCAAAAGGGCCCCTCTCTTGCCCCACTCATGCTCCTAGAGCTTCCTCTTCCCCATCACAGATTTGGCATAGTTGTAAATATAGTTATCTGTGTGATTTTTGTTTGTTTAATGTCTGATTTTCCACTAGAATGAGAGAAGGATCATGTCTATCTTGTTATTTCTATATCCTGGCACCTAACCCAATTACCTGCAACCTAATAGATTTTTAGTAAAAATTTCAAAATGATAATAAACAAATACATGTTCCTTCTTGCCCCCTAGTTTAGTAGATTTTTTTTCCCATTTGCACCAACCCTGTCTACAGCCTCCATTCTTTCCCTCCTAGAAAACTCCTATTTATCCTCATGACCCAATTAAAAAAGCCTATCTCCACAATTCCTTCCTGGTTCCCTCAGGCAGAAATTAGTTTCCTTCTTCTCTGTAAGCTGATAGTCTTTCTCTTCTTTTGGTATTTTAGTGACTTGTTGGTGGACCTTCTTCCTACTGAAGCTGGACTCGACGGTCATGTTCTTTCTTCCAGTGTTGTTCATTCTTTTGCAGGATGATTAGACAAATAAATGAGCTAACGTGAGCACATTAGTTAGCTGTAGTTTTAGAGTAATTAATGTACATATGAATGGCCCAGTATATGTGCTGAACTTGGATCACCGTGAAAGTTCTTATGCTGTGCTCCCCCTGGCCAGAGCTTTTGGGATCTTCCTCCTGTGCTTCTCTAGTTGGGCCTGGAGCAGGCCTTTGATGCAGGCTACTGGGTGGGCTTCCAGAGTGGGGAAGGCCACGGTATTCTCTGCTCCTGAGGAGTAGAAAGGGGAGGTGCCAGCCCTATCTACTCCCCCGCCCCGATTACTGATGAGCTGTTTTCTTGGGAAAGCCTGATTCTGTTTTAGGCTCCGACTGGCAACCATGGAACTGTTCAAAGCCAGCAGGCCTTAGTTCCAGATTGCGGATGGTAGGTAGAGACCAAGGCCAGGATGGAGCGAGGCGAGGATCTGCCCCACGTATGAGAAAATGAAGACATGCTTCACAGCCAAGCTCCTGGAAGGCAGTTCCTGGAATTTTCCAGCAGCTGCTCCCTCCTGCCCGAGGCACTGGTACCCAGGAAGGGCCTCTGCATTCTCAGGACTACCACTGTGTAGCATGGGCCTGGGCCCCAGCAGCTGGGTAGGAGCCCACTGTGTTGGTTCACGTCTGCTGACCAAGTGGAGAGAAGAGCAGGCCTGGGGGGGGGGGGGCAGGGGAAGTCATCTGGGGACGCAGCTGAGGGCCCCCCACCCAGCACAGCCCCGCCCTGCTGTCCTCAGGCCCATTTTCTCTTCCTCTGGCCAGGTCCCCAGCCTGAATTATAAGGGGATGGGATGGAGGGCAGGAATGGCGTTTGGAAAAGAACCACCTGCCGTGTGCTAGGAAATAGTGCTGGAGAGTGGGCAGGAGACCGCTGTCCCAGTTTGGCGCAAGGTTGATACTGTGCATAATAGTAAGCCAAAGCTTTCTTTTAGTTCCCATCCACTCTCTCCCCACTGTTTCCTCTGTCCATCCCCAGTCCAATCACTTTACCTTACACAGATTGTCCTGTTTGAGGACTTCCCCTCCTCACATGTTTCCTAAGCACCCCCTGCATGCAGTGGAGGCGGGACTATAGTGTAAGAGGCTCCTCCATGGGCCACCTCAGCCCTCTGAGCCTCATTGACTCTGGGGCTCTGGGCTAGTGGCTGCGCTCCAGCTGCTTCTGGGGCGACCAGCTCAGCAGCGGTTCTGGCAACTTTTAGTGGACGCAGTCTTCCAATCCCTTCACCTCATACCCACATAGTGCACCTCTCCTTCCTACCTCTGGGCTTCTGTCTTTCCTCTGAGGTGTGAGATCCCAGTAATGGGCGTATACTCACAACCCCAAAAGGTGAGGGGTAGGCACAACTTTGACCAACGGATGCAGGAAGCTAGACATATTCTTACCCTTCCGCGCCCCTGAATGGGCTGTCCTGAGACTGAGCACTTCACACACCTCCGGGAAGATGGCCCCATAATGTCAAGCAATTGGTTTATTCAATCTAAGCAGGGCCAGTCCAGTAGCAAATTGAATGTTGGTTCTCCTGGCTTCCTGCCTCTCCCCCACTTTTTATTTGCTCTTGCTTCCCAAAAACTCACCCCCCAATAAAGCGTAGTATATCAGTGTGTGCCTTTGCTTGCTGGGGCAGGCTAGTGTGGAAACAGATACGAATGTATTCGGCTTATGCTAAAGAGAAAATAAGATTGACAGGGAATTCCAGGCTGAACATGATGAGTTTCGTTCTGTGATAAGAGGGAGCTGTGATTTGCAGAAAGATAAAGCTCATGGCTGGGTGGAGGGGAGAAGTGAGAAAATGGAGACAGAGTTTGGCTGGTAGCTGTGGCATGCATCTGGGGAGAGCTGGGCTGCTTGGGCAACTTTGGGGTAATACTTGCGAGGTGGACTGTGAGTGACCACTCTATTCTGGAAGAATCTTTTGAGACTTGTTTGAAGCTTTTTAGGTGGGAGCAAAATAAGCTTGAGTCGAGGGCCAATTTTCCCATTCCTGGGGCAGACAGTGATTTGTAAGCAGGAGAAGGACATGCTAGGATTTGCATTTAAGAAAACCTTTCTGGCAGCCTGAAAAAGATGAAGGGAAAAGATGGGGAGGGCAGACAGAGACCCAAGCAGAACCCATTGCTTCTCGAGACCAGGGAATGAGGACCAGCTCAGGCAGTAGCCATTGCAGGGGCTGGGTGCACCAGGCTTGGAGCCCACTGTGCTTCATGTGGGCAGAGAAAGAGGGAATAGGGTGAGTCTGAAATGATTCAAGATTTCCCATTTGGGCTTCTGGGTGGTTCAGAAGAAATGAGATCCACATGAAACCTTAGAGAGGTTATTAGACACCAGGCGTTTGCAATCACTCCTTCTTGAGTAGTCAGAACCAGAGGATCAATTCCAGGAAGGCGGCAGTGCTGGGATCCATACAACCTAGCACTTCCCCTCTGGGAATCTATCGGCTGGGCTTTTTCCACCGCTGGCTGAGAAGAACGTTAGCATTCACATCAAGATCCTGAGCATCTGCATCTTCTCCTGCCCATGACATCACAGACTTTCTCTGGTTCAAGGGAAAGATTTCTCCGTGTAAATGTGCCATCTGGTGCCCTGATGAGCTTGGCATTTTTATAATGTGGTAGGATGCCTCAAATTTACCTTAATACCTTGGTACTGCAATTATATTAGTCTAGGATCAGGTCTGTCTCTTTTGAATGAAAAAATGTCAATGAAGAATTTCATTCATAAAATGTTGAAATGGCCTCCCTAGTTCTCATTGAATGATCCAGAGAAATTTCCTCAAGGCCCACAGAGTCTATGTTTAGTCCCAATCTGTGATCCACCCTCTTATCTATTTTCAGAAGAAAATGTTCCTCCATAAGCTATTTACCACACATATCATTCCCCCTTTCTTTGATGTAGCAACATGTTTTCTGGCAGGAGATCTGAGAACATGAACCAAGTGGACTGTTGGAACCATGACTTGTGGGAGGAAATGTACTTTGTCCACAAATGTACTTTGTAAAGAAAGAGTTAAATTTTTTTTAAACTCAAGTAAGTGAGACTCATTTACTTCCTCTCTCTTCTACCTCCCCAGGCTGTGAATTTGAACCACAGTAAATGGTGTCTCTAATGAGCTTGTTCAAGTAACAAAGCACCTTCCCCCTGCCAGGGGTCCAGAAAGCCAGGAATTAGGGTGCTGAAAGGGCTCTTGTTTTCCCCCAGAATAATAAATATTTGGGGCCCAACCCTGACAGTTGAAGAAAACGGAAATTTTAAATGTAAACATCACAGTTTATACATTTTGCAAATTATTGGGGCATTCTCTCATTTCCTCTATCTTCTGTGTTTCACACATACATGTATACCAAAGTAAGCCAATTAACTGTACTGGTAAAGTCACATTCAGGATTTGTTGTAGTTCTTAAAGACACTAAAAAAACAAATACCCTCCACCCCAAACATTAACTGAAGGTAACAGTGATCCACCTCAATATGAAACCCCCTCGATTATTAAGTGAAAAAAATCTGAAACCGAAGGGTTAAATTATGTGTGCAATGAATGCCATACAAGTGATCTGCAAAGAGGCAGGCCCCACCTGCCTTACAAAGCGAAGAAAATGCGAACTCTGGTCTCTGTCTCCTGGCATCAGATAGGCAGCTCTTAAATGATCCCAAATACCAAAACATGCCCAGGCTGTATTTCTTAAGCACTGATGCTGAAATTTCCAAAATAACAAACCCCCAAACAGTTGGTTTCCAGCAGTGCCTGGATATGTTCAAGCCTGATTCTGTACAAATCTAGGAAAAAAGAACAGAAGAATCTAGAAGGAGCAATAAGTGGAGTGGGGTGGAAAGGGAGTATGAGGGGGAATTGGTGAGGATAGGAGAGCCCTGAGGTAGAACAAAATTCAAATGATGGGGTGAAAATAGAAACAGTCTCCTAAAGGTTAGGAAGAGACAATATATTATTAAAAAATTATTCTCAGAGAAAGGTAAAATCATGATTTGCATCCTCCTATATAATAAAGAGCTAATATGCTAATTAGACCGAGCAGCCGAATGACCTTCTGGACATCCTTCCAGACAACCTTCCGGAAAAAGCCGGGGCTGCGAGGGCCAGGCCTCTTCCACAAATTCCGTGCATCAGATTCCAGTACAGATATAAAATTGTACATATTTAAGAATTTATTTTCTTCATGATAGCAACCGGGCAGATGTTCAAATGAAAAGTCAAAACCACACAAATTTATATGGAGTGAATGAATGTTGAGATGAATTGGAGATAAATGGAGATAAAACTGGTTTTAGGAAGTCAATTAAATCTCTATCAGTTCAGAATTTACAGACCTGTCACTTACAGAACATTGCAAAATAGCTCAAAGACAATGAACAATAGAATTTGAGAACCAAAAGAGTATGTGATAGACAATGCATAGTTTTCTACAATATTCACAGATGTTTGTTAAGCAGTTGTTTCTTCGGGGGCTTGCCATGGGCAGGGACATCCCTTCCCAGAGAGGACGAGGTCGTGGAGTAGTTCTACCCATAAAGGGTCAGGTTAAGGGTGTTGATGGGGGGCTTCTAAGGCAGGAAGAAAACAATATATGCAGCCTAGTACTTTCATGATTTATTAAATTTAGCCACCTCTCTCTCCCTCTTTCTGTCACACACACACACACACACACACACACACACACACACACACCTCTAGCACTAATGTGGAATCAGAATATGGAAACTAGTAGAAACCTCCTTGATATGGTCTAGGCTCCCCATTTCACAAACGAGACACTAGGCTGTGATTTGCTCAAGGTCACTCAGTGTCTTAGTGACAATGGATTTGGTTGTTTAAAGTATGTCAGCCTAGTGGCCATGGCCAGGTTCCACCCCCTTCCTCACCCTCCATGACACCCCCACTCCCACGTATGCACAGTTTACAAGCATCATCAAAGTACAGTTTTCTAGGGAAGAGTCTAGAATGTTCATCATAAAGGTAACCCTGGCTTTACGTTGTACTCAGCAGTACACAAGATACACATCTAAATCTAGTTATAACAAATATGATTGTCATGTGGCTACCTTCATAGAATTTTCAGAAAGCTTTTTTTAGAGGAAACATTTTAATAGCCCACATCTCTTAAATTAAAAAGGAAAAAAAAGAGGCTAAGAAATTTGAACAATGCATTCCTTTTCCCTGTAACAAGGGAAGGCATTCCAAATAATTCCCTTGTTCCTTCTAAACTTAACTGTTTCAGCATTGAGTTGAAATCTTCTGTTGTGAGAATGTGGAGTACAGGAATGTGGTTTAATTACTCAATTTCTTGTGTGTATTCTCTTTCCACCCCTTCTCCATCTCTTGCCCTACCCCCCACCCCCAGCAGAAATGGTACGAGGGACCTTTATGGGCGGAGTGGGAGGAGTGAAAAGAAGGCACTTCTTCCCTGTAGCACACTAGCGAGGGACGTCAACATGATCAAATGGCCATCAGACTGAAGGATTTCTTTTGGGATTCCAGCTGTCCCCAGTCTCCTCTGCCTCCCTAGCTTTTGTTCCCTTCATGAATCTTGGACTGGTGATGCAGACCTTGCTGTAGAAACTAAGTCAATGAATAGAAGAAATTGACACGGGACAAACTGAAAATGAATTGCAGGCATGGTGGTCAAGAACTTGTTTATCTAATGCATGTGCTCTATGTCGATGATAATCAGTTCATCCCTAAGCTCCTGTGAGTGGATACCTCTAGCTGGGCATTTAAAATAAGGGTTAATCTACAAATCACAGGCAATCCCCTCAGAAAGAAGTAGGCCAGGGCCAGGGCAACTGGCAAACAAGCAGGGGTGAGTGGACATTCCTGGGGCAAAGCAGCAAGGACGACAGGGTGGCTGCCAAGTGCTCTACTGTGCCCCACTTCAGGGCTACTATCTGCTTTAGGAGTGAACTTTGCATTCAAATGTCCATCTTGGAGACTCTTGGAGTCTCTGGTGTGAGTGCTTAGTGGCTGCTATTATCAACTGAGACAGTGGGGACAAGAGAAAGTAGAAATTTTGAGGGAAGAAGATACTGAGAGAAAGTTTGGATATGGTGAACCCAGGGAGTCTGAAGGACCCCTGGATAGATATATCTCTATAACATGGGATGGAAGAGCCTGGAATTCAAGGGAGCAGGCAGGCTGCAAATATACAATGGGAGTCATCCGTGCCAGTTGGGCATGGGTCAGAGTTTTCTCTCCAGCAGCTGTGAGGAGTTGGACTGACCTTGCATCCTGCCTCCACTGTTGTTCATAAGCATTGAGTGAAAGGCAACTGACTACAATTAGCAAGTGGAATACAAAGGCCCCCTGACCACCACGTGGCTGTCAATCCTAACTTCTCGTGGAACACTGTGGTCCATGTGGGTGAGTGGGATGCTCTGATTCATCCAGGAAAGGATGGCAGTATTTGTGAGGCTGTCATCCAGTAGCTGGATTTTCTGTCCATATTAGGCTGAGAGTAAGGGTGTCCTTCTGGGCTGTGTAAACCACTAGTGGGTGATCTGATCTGTTTGCACCTGCCACATCATTCACTGATGACTTCAAGCAGCTATGGAAGCCAAGAGAAGAGAAGGAATATGTGGGCAAGACATTGAATCACCTGTACATCTGCCCTCTGAAGACTCAAAGATGCCCACTCTGTGCATCCTGAGTAATTCTGGGCCAGGTTCCCAGACAAACATCACCCCCAGCTTCCTCCTTCCCTCTTTCTTTCTCTGCATTCAGCCCTGCCTACTCTCAGTGTACTGAGTCTGCTCTCAGTAATAATGTCTAGTCATCTGCCTCCAGGGCTGGGAGTTTAAAGAAAGGGGTCTGGGCTCCAGGAGGCAGTGAGACCTGATTGTAACTGTGGAGGTAGAAGACCCAGGTTCAGATCCTAGGTCAGGTTCTGATGAGTTGCATGGTATCTCTCTTCTTGCTGACCCTGAGAGTCACCGTCTGTGAAATGGAAATGATGGAAACGACACTATTAACATCTAATGGTCTTTTGACAACTAAAAGAGAGGATGTATTTCAAAAGTGTAGCATGTACTGACACTTCTGAGTGTTTAATTTTATCAGGCACTCTTCTAAGCATTTACACATTTACTCACTCATTTAATCTTTACAGTCCCTACAACAATCCTAATGTCCAATTATTCTTATAGATGAAAAAAGTGAGAGACAATGAGGTTACCTAAATTGTCCAAGCTCCAGAGCTAGAAAGGGGCAGAGCCATAATTTTCAATCATTCAAAAGCAAGTGGCTGAAGAGCCCACAGGCTTAGTGTTTATAGTATGGGTGCTTCTCAGAGTGTGGTCTTCGGGCCAATAGGTCAAGAAGCAGCAACAACAACATCTAGGAACTTGATAGAAATGCAGATTCTCAGAACCACCCCAGAGATACAGACTCAGAAGTTCCAGGGGTGGGGTTTGACAAGCCCCACCAAGTAATTCTCATTGTCAGGATTGAGACCCACTGGTCTACACTATTCATTCTGCACAAATTAAATCCTTTTCCCTCCCCTTCTCTCCTCGCTTCCTGTGTTAGGCACTTTGTATGTTATTGCCATTCACAAGAACCTTTCAAGACTGGTTTCCACCCCCATTCTACAGACAGGAAACCCAGACCTGTGGAAGAGCAGTGTCTTGCTCAGTCCATACTGCCAGTAATTTCTGATTCTGAAGTCATGCTCCTCACTGCTCCCAACTCATGACATTCCTCACGCTGGCCATGTCATGTCACCCTCCAGCCCCCTGACCCTCTTCCTCACTCAGTCTTCCAGTAGGGCCTCCAACTTGCAGGCCCAGCACCATTACTCCAGGATCTAAGACCAGTCCTGGCTCTAGGCTCTGATACAACAGCCCAAGTTGCCTTTATTGGAATTTTCCTGTGACCTTCTGCTTGAGGGTGAGCAGCAGAGATACCCCCAGGTTCCCATGACCAGCCCTGACTTGACATCCAGCTCCTGATACAGAGATGCTGTATGGTTTCCCGTGGGTTTGGACCAGCTGATGAGTTCTCCAGTTTCTTAGTGTCTTGAGCTTATCTCTTAGAGTCAATCCCTCTGGGACATAAACAGTTGTTCCTTCGTCCCCACCACTGGCACAGCCCCTACTTCCTTTTTCTGACCTCTTTCCCCTGCCTGTCTCAGGCTTCTGGTCACCAGGCTCTACCATTCTTCACATATTGCCAGTCTCTCCAACCTGTGACATTTACTCGTACTTATTCTCTGCCTCACTGAGGAAATTAGGAGCCTGAGACCCTGCCCTTGAGACCATCTTCATCCAAATTCCTCTCTCCTTTGAGAAAGGAGACCTTTTCCCAATGGGTTGCTGCTATCCCATGGGCCCACCCTTTTGCACCCAGGCCTGTCCCTTTTGCCCATAGGTCCCTGACTCTAGTCCTCACTCCCAGTGGGACTTCCCAGCAGTGGCTGCCATGGAGGACCCCTGATTTGATGCCTCATATGTTCTCTGTGGGCCCAGAGTCAAGATTAGGTCCACATGCAAAGAGGTCAGGGCCTCCAAAATGTATGCTGAGGATTCTTCCAGGTGAAATTCAGAATGAGACTTGTTGGGCACATCTGTCCATCCATCTGTCCCTTTACCAACACCACAATCCCCATTACTATGTTGTACAGTGCATTTTAATGGCAGGTGGTGTGAGTCTCCAACTTTATTCTTCTTTTTCAAAATTGCTTTGGCTTTACCTCCTCACATAAATTTTAAAATCCACTTCCCTATACCTCCAGAGACTTCTGCTGTAATTTTGATGGGGATTGTGTTAAGTCTATAAGCCAGTTTATGGAGAATTGATAGCTTAACTCTGGTGAGTATTCCAATGCATAAATATGCTCCCTTGAGGTGGCTGGAGGATGCTAAGACCCAGCCTGGGTATGAGGCATCTCCTGGGCCAACTCTAGCTATAACATCTGAGTGATATTGGAAAAGTCACTTCCTCTCTCTAGCCCTCCATTTCCTCGGTTGTAAAATGGAAAGATTGGGTTAGATAAACTGCAAATTCCCCTTTTAGCTCAGATATTCTGTGACTCCCAGCGTAACCTTGAACTTGCCTGCCAGTAACATGTGCATTGGGTCTCCTCTCAGGACCTATCTGATGAGATGGCCCTACAGCCACTGAACCAAAAAGGTCAGCTCCTTTGAGAGAGTTAATGTGGGAGCCCTACTGAGTCAAGAGCCGAATATCCTTTCTTATTCCTGGGGCACCACGAGCCAGATGAGGAATCTCCCAATGACAACCCTGGCAATCTGGTGACTCTGGAGGAATCTGTTGTCCCTGAGGACTCCATTGCTTCTGGTGGATGTTAGTGTCACTGGTAGATACAAGATCCCTGGAAGACCCAGTGTCCCTAAAGGAACCTGGTGCCACTGGGGGGTCCTGGTGTTAATAGAGGTCCCTGGTAGATAGTAATGTCCTTAGTAGATCGAGGGGTCTCTCAACATCTGATGTCCCTAGAGGTCCCCAGTGTTTTTGGAATACCCAGAGTCCTTGGTGGATCCCAGTGTCCCTAAAGGATCCCAGTGTCCCTGGTAAAGCCAAGTTTCTCTGGAGGACCCCGGTGTCCATGTGGATTCCAGTGTCTTTGGTGGATTTGGGAGGCGTGATGGACCCCAACCTGTCTGTGGCAGAGCAGCAGACATGGCCACTGTTTCCCCAGCCCAAGGAAGCAGAACAGACCTTTTCAGGAATGTGGGAGAGAAGGGGTTCCTGCTCCCATCCCACCCTCCTCCTTCTGGCCAGGCGATGGGGAGAAAAGCCAGGTGGCCCAGAAGTGCTATTTATAGCGTTCAAACACTGGAGGCAACCCAAATGCCCAGCAATCAAGGACCGCTTAAACAAAGCATGAGACGCAGGGACCCTGGAATCCAGTGTAGCCACGAACAATGTCAAGTATGTGGGTTATGCATCGAAGTGTGCAATAGATAAAATAATGTCAAATAAAAATTTTGAGAATCAAATGGCACTTGCATACCATTATGAGGATGCTAACATGTTTAGAAATTACATTGACAGATTTGGAAAGAAATCAGTGGTAATGCAAACAGTCTGTGATTGATAGTATAATCCAGCAGTTGCTCGGCTGAGGCACTGTGCTAAGTGTTTTGGGAGATCCAGAAAGGACTGTGGCTTGAAGCTTGTCCCAGAAGGACCTCACAGCATAGTTGGGGTTCCATCACCAAACATGAGACTGTGAGCAAATGCTGACTGGAGGCTGCTTCTGCAGTTTTCTGCAACCTGGGTTCAATGGCCTTGGGCCTCGGGACCAGGGACTGCAGGCTGAGCCCCCTTCAGTTGTGCCTTCTGGAGTTCCCCAGATCCCCGCTGGGGCAGATGGGCCTCCAGCTCTTTGCCACTTGGAGTGCCTGTCTGCCTTTGGGCTGAAGGAGCAGAGAGTCACTGCCCCTTGGTGGGTCTGCTGCCCTGAGAGCAAGGGCAATCCAGAGGTCCTGCTCGGCCAGCAACAGTGGGCCAGACTGGCTGGGCAGGGCCCTGGGTTCTGACTTAGCTCCCCTGGCCTGCTGGTGGTCTCAGGCGAGTCACTTAATACCCTGGCTTTGGTTGAGACCAACCTAAGAACTCGTATGCGTGCATAAAAGTATAACCAATGGATACAAGACACTGGTGGTGGTGGTGGGGGGGGGGGGGGAGCAGCAGGTGAGAGCATGTGCTGGGGGGGTAGGGGAGGCCGGGAAGAGGTGAATGGGGGAAAAAAGGAGACATATGTACTACTCTATGTAATACCTTAAATAAAAATAAAATAAAATAATAAATAAATAAATAAATGCCCAACTTCGACCTGCACCGCCCTATGTTAGGCTTGCGTGGTGCTTTACTGAGCACTTTAACTTTCACTAAAATAACAGCTTCTGTGATGACTGTTTACAGATGAGAGACACAGGGCGCCTCAGGGATTAACCCTGGGCCCTGGCCCTGGGTGCTTGAGGGTTTCTCAAGGGTCAGGTGTTCACTCTCAGGACAGTCCCAGCCTGACCTCTGGGACCAAGAAGAGCGTTGCCTTGAACTCCGCAGAATGACCTATGCTGGCACCTGCAGACATCGTGTATAACTCAGCCCCCTCTGGATTCTGGGGGCTCGCTCAGTGGGTCCTTTGGGTAGGAGGCTGAGGAGCGAGGCTCTGTGTCATAATTACATCACCCCCTGGTTGATAGCTAATTAGTTAATTACTGTGGGAGAGGCAGAAATGCCAACTCTAGGCTGGAAACAGCACTTAAACCATGAGTAACTCTCGTTAATTCTGATACCAGGTCTGTTCTGCTGGGAGCATGGGGGCGAGTGAGGCTCCCAGGAGGCTCCTGCATTCCCAAGGCAGCTGAACTGGCCGGCTTCCAGGATGAGGGGGCAGGAGAACAGGCATGAATGGCCCCACAGTGCCAGCACTGACCCGGCAGGAGCTGGGGTTGGGGGTTTGGATGATGCCTAACTAGTCTTCCTGGACTGAAGGAAGACCCTGCCTACTTCCTGCCTCTCTCCTGAAGGAAGTGCTGCCCAGGCTTCTGGGATTCTTCCTCACTGACCCTTTGGAGGCAAAGCATTCCATCTTTAAGCCTTTCTGGGTGGCTAGCAGAGCAGCTGGTGGTCACAAAGAAGCGATGAAACTAGGTAAGAATGCAGTCACTTTTGATATTTACAAAATACTTATCATAAAGGCAGAAATGATCCCATTAATGTTGGGAGACATGTCAGGCTGTGCCCACACCCCTCACATCATAAAGGATCGGAAGATCTCTCTCCCAGCCCCCAGCCACTGCCTCCTCCACGACCTGTCCACCTCCACAAGGAGAGGCGACCCTCTCATTTATCATCCAACCCTGGCCGTGTTGGAGAGTGAAGGAAATGGTGCTATTCATCACTCCCTCAGGCAACAGGCATACACCATGACCAGCCCTGGCAGACCGGTCACCTTTCCTCAGGAGGACATCCAAACTGCTCTCTGTGCACATGGAGTCCTTCAGGACAGGCCCCTGCTGGCGCTGCAACCCCATCTCTGGACACATCGCCCCTGCCTCCCTCCCCCTGACCCCAATTTCTTTCTTTTAGTTCCCATCCACTCTCTCCCCACTGTTTCCTCTGTCCATCCCCCTTTTTAAAAAATCCTCACCGAAGATATTTTTTCTATTGATTTGAGGAGAGAGAGAGAGAGAGAGAGAGAGAGAGAGAGAAACATCAATTGCCTCTCAGAAACACCCCAACCAGGGATCGAACCCACACTCTAGTATGTGTCCTGACAGGCAACCCTTTGATGTACAGGGGACACTCCAACCAATTGAGCCACACTGGCCAGGGCAGGAACCTCTTTGACCCACATTCCCACCCCTTCCAACTTATTTCAAAGTATCTTCTAATTACCAGTGTAAACAGCACTTCCCCCAAAGCATTTACCAACCTCCACTTCCACCCTCAAGTCTGGGTGAGATGCTCCTGCTTGGTGCGCCCATATCCCCCTGTCCACCCCGTATCACTGCACCTCCTCCCTCTCTTGCTGGTCCAATGTCTCAGGTCTCCACTGTGGCTCCATGAGCACAGGGGACATGTCTGTTTTGACCATCATTGTCTTCCCAGAGCATCTTCCCATACAGAGTGAAGCTTTGGAGTGAAGCAGCTTATCAGAACTCTCTACCCCACCTTGGTGAGAATGAGGGGTGTTTTCACCAAGGTGGGGTATTTTCATTCAACAGGTGGCAAAAACCCAGCTGGTTTAAGCTAAAGTGATAACATTTTGATTATAGGTTTCAAATGTCAGCAACCAGTTTAGAAATCACTTCCCTGTAAGTGGTAGCAAATTCCACTTAAAACTGACCCTGGTCTGGCTGAAGGTCATAGCTGCCCCTCTTTTTTTGACATGGATACACTTGAGTGTGCTTGTCACTGTTTGAATTCTCTAGTTCGTGGGAATCCTTGGAGCATTTTATTTTTTTAAATACTGACCCTTAGTCTCAAGAATAATAACATTTTAGTACTATTTCTAGGTTGCAAACTATTCACATGTATATTAACTTATCTATCTCACACAACCTGGCAAGGAAGTGAGGTAACCCTCTTACGCAAGAAGAATGGAGACCCAGAAAGGGTACAGCTTTTGCTGGAGGCCTCACAGCCAGCACACAGCGGAATCTGGAAGACCGTCTGGGGAGCAGTGCAGGGGGTGGGATGCTGAGTACAACCCCAGAGCTCTCTCCACCATATGTCCTTAATCAGCTCAGACAATGTTCTCTCATGTTTTATTTATTTTTATTTTTTTAAAATATATTTTATTGATTTTTCACAGAGAGGAAGGGAGAGGGATAGAAAGTCAGAAACATCGATGAGAGAGAAACATCCATCAGCTGCCTCTTGTACGCCCCCTACTGGGGATGTGCCCACAGCCAAGGTACATGCCCTTGACCGGAATCGAACCTGGGACCTTTCAGTCCGCAGGCCGACACTTTATCCACTGAGCCAAACCGGCTTTGGCTCTCCCATGTTTTATTTTCCTCATTTAATTATAACTTCTTAAGATAGGGCACTTATTATTTTTATATTTACATATTTTCATATTTCTACCATAGTATCACATGCTGCTAGAATGTAAGTTCAAAGGAAGCAAGGACTTGCCTCTTGTCCACAGACACATTCCTGCACGTGTAAGCGCATGATAGATATTTATTGAAGGGGATTACTTTTGTGTTGCAGGGGAGAGGCCTACTAGAGAGCTTGTGGGCACAGAGGGTCCTCAGTAGATGCTTTAGAACCATGCCAAGGCAAACACTGGTCTCTCCAGGAGGGTGATTCTGTGAGGTAGGTGTTCTGTGAAGAAGATTGGCTACTGAGACTGAATAAAGAGCCTAGATATTTGGGAAGCAGCTGTGCCCTCATCTGTACATTCCACCTATTGAGAGAGAAAGGTCTTAGTAACAGCAAATGGTAGGAGCAGAAAGGAGGCAAAACCCAGGGCTCAGGCTTTGGAGCACTAAAATGCCCCCTTCCAGGGCAGAACAACTGATTTCATACCAAGATTACAGCTTAAAAGCCTCCCCTGTAAGAAAGTGTATCAGGACCATGGAAACTGGGCATGAGAAGGCAAATCAAGACTGTGAATCAGGGATAGAAGGTTTGTGTGCTGACTTGAGAGTTTTAAGACAGGAGTGTCTGATTGGGTCAGGCCCATTGTTGGCCAGATTACCTGGGCTATGTCACTTCCCTTCTGCAAGTCTTAGTATCCTATGGTTATGTCATCTCGGTTCCATCAGAAGAAGTTGCTGAGCTGGTGGTATTAGAATGGATACTAGTTTCCTAAATCATGGCTGATTTGGGGAAGGCAGGAAGAAGTAAGAAGACCTGAGCCCAAAACATTCATACCTGAAGTATTTTTCTACAGACTACCTGCTCACAGTATCCCTTTCTGGGTTGCTACCTTTAAATAATAAACCCTGGGCCTAGGACAAAGGGCGAGTCAGTGTCTTGTGGCAGCCAGCAAGCCTCCCTCCTGTAGCCTGTGATCATCTGTTGGCAAGGAAGGAAGCCTTGGCCCTCACGTCAGAGAAGCAGCCAGCTCACTCAAGTGGATCTGAGCCTGGGCCAGGCACTAGGAATGCTAGAGGTTTTTTTGCTTCCACAGGTGACTCAAGGTCTGGGATGTCATTTGGACCTCATATGTGTGTAAAGCAGACCTTGAAAACCATTTGGGATCAGGAGTTCGTGGATTGTGTGTGACCCAAGGGAGCCTGAGCACACCCAGTGAGGGGGCTTCCTGATAGAAAGGGGTGTAATGTTAGAGGAGTGAAGTAGGCTTCCCAGAAGTGAGGCCCAGGATAGGGGAGGGAAAAGAAGGTGGGCATACTGGAAAGTTCAGGGAAATGCCACTACTCATCACTTCCTCTCTACCCTGACACCATGTTGGAAAGTCTGGCTCAGTTAAAAAAATACCTAAAGTTCAAGGACTTCAAAGAGCATCTGATCCTATTCTTTCTTCTACAAAATGTGGGAGATGAGACCCCATAACATTAAGTGACTGGTTTAAGGACTTCCTGCCATCAGAGGCAGAACTGTGGGGAGAACTGGCTCTGACTGGTCTCAGGGCCCCTCCTTTACCACACTCCAACCTGACAGGATGTTGTGTAGCCGGTGCTGAATGGAGCTGGAGGGCCGCCAAGTCTAGGACAAGAAAAAGCATGTCAGAGGGTATCAGGTGAAGACAAAAACACAAACACCAGCATCCTGGAGGATGACAAAAGATTGTGGGAAGAGACAAAGAAGGGCAGACTCTAAGAGTTGGTTATACATCAAGGACAACTTGATGAATAACTTGTTCAGGACCTTACTGTAGTACTCATCATGCTTTAATAGGAATATTTGTCCTTGCAGGTGTTTCTCTCACTAGCCTGTGAGTTCCTTGGGGCAGGATCTATGGTTTTTCTGTTTTTCTTTTAATTCATCATACAATCCATGACTAATGTCATACAATCCATGACATTTCCCATGGGGGAGTAAATTAAAGCATGCATGCATGCATAAATGAATGAATGTCAGTAGGGCTTTATGTGACAGAATTTCCAGAGTCCCATCCTCAACTCTGCCACTTACCAGCTATAAACCTAGGCCTAGGAACTGAAAAATAGGAGTAAAGACAGTACTCAGTATAGAGGACTGTGTGAGGATGAAATGAGATTGGGGCTATGAAGTGCTCAATAAATATTAGCTATTTTTATGATGACTCTTTTCAGAAGGCAGAACCAAGGGGGAAATTGAATTAGATGAGCCTGGAGGATGGCATACAGCTCCTGAAAAGTTTAGGCTTAGGTGCATTGTGTGTCTTGGTTTCCTTTATCATCTCCACGTTCCTCTCCCACTGCAACCATAATTTTGAAAACCACCTCATCTTTATTTGAGAAAATCTTTATTTGAATCTGCCTGATCTTTCTTTAGGAAAATCTTTATTTGAGGATCAGGGCTACCTTCCCTGTGTCTAGTTTATATATTTGCTTTAGAGGATAATATTTTATATAATAAAAGCCTAATATGCAAATTGACCAAACAGTGGAACGACTGGTCACTATGATGCGCACTGACCACTGGGGGCAGACACTCAACACAGGAGCTGTCCCCAGCTCGCAGGCCCCAGGCCAGTTAAGGCAGGTGCTGGCAGCCCCCTACCTTCCCCAATCACCCCACCGGTCACCCCGCAGAGGGAGGCAGCCGGCAGTGGCAGTAGGGGCGGAGTTCGCACCACAAGTGAGTGGTGCCAAGCCAGCCAAGGCGTGTGCCAGTAGGGGCTCTCTGTTTGCTCCACCAGTCACCCCACAGATCGGCCCTGATCACCAGCAGTGCACAAATTTTGTGCACTGGGCCTCTAGTAAACAATAAGCACCCCTGCTTTTATGATTTGGCATTCAGACTGCATGGCACCTAGGAGCAGCAGGTCATTGGGGAACTTACTCTTTTTGAATCAGATCACAAAATGATGATGGGTGGCCTCCTGTGTACCTATTTCTAAGGCTTTCTGAACAAGATAGCAAGCTAGGCCAGTGAAGATCAGTTTCCTGTTTCGGACCTCCTCTCCTGCTATAAGCTCTGGAACCCTACCTAATATACAGGGAAAGCGTCTATTGGCCAGGCGTAGGAATATGACAGCTGATAACAGGGCAGAAAATATTAAAATATTAAAACTAATACCACATGTTGGCAAGAATGTTGAGAAACTGGAACTTGCATGTTGTAAAGGTGCAGTGTGAAATGGTACAGTCATTTTAGAGAAGTTTGGCAGTTTTCCTTTTTTTTTTTTTTAATATGAAGTTAAAAATACTTGTACCATGTGACTCAAGAATTTGACTCCGTCTGGCCAGCATGGCTCAATGGTTGAGTGTTGACCTATGAACCAGAAGTTTATGGTTCAATTCCCAGTCAGAGTAGATGTTTGGGCTTGGGGCTCAGTCCCCAGTGGGGAGTGTGCTAGAGGCAACTGATCAATGATTCTCTGTCATCATTGGTGTTTCTCTATCTCTCTCCCTCTCCCTTCCTCTCTGAAGTCAATACAAATATATATTTAAAAAAAGAATTCTACTCCTAAGAGAAATGAAAACATACACCCACCAAAAGACATATACACTCTATATTCATCACAGCCGAATTCATAATAGTTCTAAAGTGGGGAGAAAAACAAATGTTCCTCAGCAGATGAATGGATAAAATATTCTGTGGCATATCCATACAATGAGATCCTACTCAGCAATAAGAAGGAACAGACTACTGACACATGCAACATCATGGATAAATCTCTAAAACACTGAGAGAAAGAAGCCTGGTACTAAAGAGAACATACTCTATCACTCCTTTTTGATGAAATTCTAAAACTGGCCAAACTAAATTATAGTGAGGAAAAAGTACACTCGTGGTTTCCTGGGGGCAGTGGAGGAAGCAGGGACTTGGGGTGATTGAAATGCTCTGTTTTCTGATGGATGGCATTTGTATGGGTGCATATACATTTGTCAAAACTCATAGAACTGAACACTTAAAATGGGTGCAATTTTTGTATGTAAGCTCCATCACAATAAATAGGTTTAAAAAGAGAAAGCAACGTAACTTGCTTGCAGTCACCCACATCAGCAGGGGCTGCTGGGGCCTTACAGAGGAGTCTGTGTGCATCCATTTAGGTGAGCTGGCATTCAGACTGCATGGCACCTAGGAGCAGCAGGTCATTGGGGGGACTAAGGGAAAGGATGGGTGGGCCCCACATAAAGAATTTAGAGGCCAAATCAGCCACCGGCGAGCAGAAACATAAATCAGCCAGAGAGTAACAGCTTCTAGCAGCAAGTGGCCCTGGAAGGAAGCAGGGGTGATAGAGGAAGATGGGAGGTTGCAGGGCAGTGGATGGTGAGTGGAGGCCTCTTCCAAAGAGTTCGATGGAGGTGGTAGCTTCTCTTTCTGGAGGCTGGATCCAAAATGCTGCCTGGTTTCCTGTAAGGAAAGACCACGGACCATGTAAACTGGATTTTTATCGCAAGCTCAAGGGGCTGAGGGAGAAGCATGATTTTCACCCAGGGAAGTGAGTTGCCCCCTCTCTGGCCCTACCCCTGCAGGCTTGCTTGATTTAATTGGGTTCCTGGAGGGCAGCTGGTATTGAGTTGTCTGAATCCCATATGATCTTAAGGTCCTCTGATTCTGACCATCATCTCAACTTGCCATTTGATTTTCAGGGCTGTGATACAATAGCAAAGTGCCAAAGATCAGTGATTTCATTGCTGGTTACCATGCGCTTACTAGGCAACAATAGTGTGCACTTTAATTATTAGGAATGTCCTGGGAGAAAGATCAGTAGAATGGTTCCTTCCCTTGAGGCCTTATGATCTATTTAAGACACAACTATCTTAGGCAAATATTTGAGAACTAGAGGCTCAGTGCATGAAATTGGTGCACTGGGAGGGGGGGGGGTCCCTCAGCCTGCTCCCTCTTGCAGTCCAGGATCCCTCTCACAATCCAGGACCCTTTGCTCCTTACCACCCTGCTCACTGATCCTTAGCACTGCTCTGGAGGTGGGAGAGGCTCCCGCCACCACTACTGCGCTTGCCAGTCATGACCCTGGCTTCTGGCTGAGCAGTGCTCCTTCTGTGGGAGCTCTTGCTTTGCGTGTCTGCCCCCTGGTGATCAGTTTGCATCATAGTGACCGGTCGTTCTGCTGTTGGGTCAATTTGCATATTTGGTTTTATTGTATAGGATAATTACAAGGAAGAAAAGAATGGATTAATGACTAATATATTCAAGATCTTTGACATTAAAGACTTTTGCCATCTCATGGGCATCGGAATATAAGGAGAGGAGGACTATGACATTAGGTCACTGCATGTTTGGGATTTCAGCATGTAAGTGGTTGGGCTACCTCATATATATAGGAACACAGGCCCCAGATAGGGCCTTGATACAGCAAGGCATTATTTTTTTTTTAAACTTTGTTATCTTTAAAAGAAATGTAAGGGTTAGAGAAATGAATACCTGGACACAACTCACATCAGTCCCTAGCACAGAGCTGTTGTGAATCTAGTCAAAGGTTGACCTTTCCCTTAAGTCACCCACCCGCTGCTCCGAGAGGCCCAGGCTCAGGTCTTTGCCAGCTCTGCCAGGAGTCAGAGCCTCACATTCAGGCACTGAAGTTCATAGACCATAAGGCCGTGAATGTCAGCTTTTAGGAGGGAAAGCCCTGGGTTAACTCCTCCAAGGTACATGGGAGCATGATGCCATGGAGATGAATTTTCCTTACTCTCTATCTATTCTTCTATTTTCTTCTTTGAATGACCTCAGTCCAAGCAACCACTACTTTTCCAACCACATCTGGTATAAAACATGCAGTTACAAAAATCCCAACTCCCACCAGAAACAACTAACATATGAGTCAGTACAGAAATTAAAAACAAAATCTATTTAAGGACCAACACATGACAAGGATATATGTTGGCCCCTATAAAAAACTATCGAAAAGATTTGTTACTCATTTTGAATTTTTTCATATTTTTTTCTTACAAAAATGTCATAAAACATAGTTACCTCACTTAAAGAAATAAAATATAAATTATATTTATTTAAAATTATGATTTCACCTACTTGATGTTCATTTCTTACTTGATTTCTCATTACGTACAACACTGAAAATGTAAACTTTTTCAAATACAATGTTTTCTTTTATAGTAAATTTAGAAAAGCTTTTTAAAAAATTAATAAAAGTGCTAAGGCTTTTTGCAAGACTTGAGCAGATAGGGCTAATTTTTTTCAAAATGAAAATTGCTTTTTTTTTTAAGATTTAAAAAATAAAGTACGCACTCACTGTAAGGAAAAGACACATATACGCATGCACAGGTTCAAGTTCTCAATGCTTGTGGCATGTCCCATCACCTGGGAGTTTTAAAGGACCCTGAAGCCTGAGCCCTATACCCAAGAGATTCTGATTTAATTGGTTTGGGCTGGGGCCTAGGTGGAAATAGTGACTTAAAAGCTCCCTGGGTGATTTAAATGTACAGCCAAGGCTGATCTATAGAGAGGCATAAAAAAGAGAGTACCATACATACTCCCATTCTCTGGAGCTGGCTCCTTTTGATTTTCAGGTAGGTCAACCAGACGGGTCATTGATGCCAGCTTTGGAACCGGATCAAGGAGTGAGAACATTGGGGTCTATACCTGTCAAAGAGCATCAGCTGGGGTGCTTTAGGTTTCCTGAACAAGAAGAAATCATCACCCCGTTGTTCTGTCTTGGGAATCAGGTTTTTAAGACCTGTGTGACCCTATTTGTCTTTACCTCCTAGGAGCCCAAAGAAGCCAGAAAACCCAAACATCTAGGTGGCATTTAAAATCTGTGAAAAAAGACTCAGGGAGAACTGAAATGGGAGATGTGGGAAATTGCACAGTTACTCCACGGCACTGAACATCCTCCTAAGCTCACCCAGCCACCAACAAAGGATGCTTTGCTAAACCCAGAGCTTCTCCATTGGGTTGACCTGACTAAAAGCAGGGACATGGTCTTGGAAACACAGTGGTCTAGTGATGTAGAGAGGACTCACATCAGAGGAAAGGTTGTAGTGGTGGTGGTGCAGGGAGGGATTAGAGATGAATTCTAGGAATGGAAGAATCTGAGAAACCTCCTGTGCCCCCATGTTCCTGACACTGCCTGGAGTTAATCAACTGTTCCAAAAAAGTGGTCCACCACAATCCTAGTTCCAGCCCTGAACTTGGGTAGCAGACCTGGAGAGTGAGCACACAGTCCCACTGTATTTATAGACTGAGGAGATCTGAGGCCAGATTGGTGAACACAGGGAGTCCAACCACCCACTTCCCAAGGTGTTGAGGATTATTCAGGCAACAGAGCAAGGCATTGGCAGTCCTGGGAGCAGAGCAGTTGTCTCCATCCCAGCCCAGTGGCCTTACCTAGCACCCTGGGGCTGACATGCATTTGTCCTTACCTTGTGTTGTGCTGGAATGTCTTGAACTATCATTTACATTTGCTATCATTTAATTATACATTGGATATGAGTCTTGAGGTTTGTTTTCTGTTTCTATTCTAAGAATGTAAAAAAAAAATTTAAAGCCTCACATGAGGATATTTTTCCATTGAGTTTTAGAGAGAGTGAAGGAAAGGGAAGAGGAGGAGAGAGAAAACATCAATGTGAGAGAAACACATTGATTGGTTGTCTCCCATACACTCTCCCAAGCCTGCAACTGAGGTATGTGCCCTTGACTGGGAACTGAACCCAAGACCTTTCAGTCCATGGGCCAATGCTCTAACTGGGCAACAGCAACCAGGGTTCTAAGACTGTAAATCTGGGGGGCGGGGAATGAAGAACAATGAGGCAGTAGCAATATTAATAACGGTGACAATAATAATGGGCAACATGTATTGAGTGTCTCATATGAATTTGGGTATTTTCTATATGCTTTGTGTGTTCAGTTCATTTAATCACACAGTGATACTGAGATGTAGGTAATGATATCAATCCCTATTTTACAGATGAGGAAGCTAAGACTCAGAAAAATCAAGCACTCCAAGGTATACTTCTCAAAGTGCTGCAGCCAGGGTTCGAGCCCAGTGAGCCCCGAATGTGCCATCAGGAAAGCTGGCACTGGTGTTCCAGCCTCTATGAAGGATCTGGGGTGTAGTCTCCCCAGGGAGTGGAGGCCAGGCTCCTGGGTTCCCAAGGCTGGGGAACAGCTCAACACCAAGCAACAAGCAGAAAGGGGTGGAGAAGAGGAGGAGGGTAGCTGGCTATTCTTTTGTTTAGGGCACACACATACCTTGCTGATTAGCAACGATGGGAAAGGAAACACACACAGAGGGCCCTTGACAGCTTAATGGGGTTTTAGAAAAATACACATCTATATTTTTAAACTTTTTTTTCCATTCAAACATTTTTAGCTTCAAGTTCTGGTCTGAAATAGCAACTATCTTAGATAACTCTTCATCCTCAGGCTCCCACATTTGGAAAAGGTCTTGGCTCAGCTTGGGTAAGAATGAGAGAGAGCAAAAACACAAGCTTAGTACAGCATCTGGCACACAGGTAGTAGATATTTAATTGATACTGCATGAATGCATGGATGATGGATGGATGGATGGATGGATGGATGGATGGATGGATAGGTGGGGGCAAAAACATGGTTATCCATGAGACATTCTGAGAATTTAGAGTAGATCCTTTTGGGGAGATATATTTGGCAATGACCAAATCCAGGGTCACAACTAAAAAACAAGGGCCTGACCTTAGAAACAATTTAAGCTAAGCCTGGAAAAAGAAAG
The DNA here is from genome assembly GCA_027563665.1 of Antrozous pallidus. Taxonomy (NCBI): domain Eukaryota; kingdom Metazoa; phylum Chordata; class Mammalia; order Chiroptera; family Vespertilionidae; genus Antrozous; species Antrozous pallidus. The sequence continues at coordinate 58,730,194 of CM050523.1, read as the reverse complement.
GCATTTCAGTACCCATCTGCTGTCACTTTCACAGCTTCTAACTACTCTGGACCTCTCAGATCTTTCCTAAACACACTGCGGCAGATTCCATAGTTTGGTTTGATCAACATCCATTTCAATACCCTCCTGCCTTACCTTCCTGTACTATAGGAGGTAGAAAGAGAAATACTCAAATTCCTGTCTTGAAAATTAGGCACCATCCCGGCTGGTTCAAGGTAAGTAAAGGTCTTGGAGGAAGGCTGCCCACCGATGTAAACGGACTAAGCTTTGGCCATCATTTAGCCCTTCTTCTTGACGGGTGCTATGATGTAATGTTTGGAGGAGCAGCAGCCACTTTGTGATAAACAGGGCAAAAGCCTTGAGCTAAGGATGTCAGAGCAGGAGGACAGAATGAGTTGAATCCCCAATGGCCTCAAATTGCCACACTAGTCCTGTGCTCTCTCCCTCCGGTCTTCCAGTTATATGAGAAAAGTGAACCCCTTACTTGCTTAAGCCACAGGGTTAGGGTTTTCTGCTACCCCCTGCCAAACACAATCTTAATTGACACACAGATCATTCATATGAGGCCTGCATACCTTTGTGCATGACCCTCCCTGGCTGAAATGACACTCCCTGTCTTATTCAGTGAATGCTTATTTTCCATTCATTTTAAATTTCTGAAGACTTCCCTGAGCCCCTGCCTTCTCTCCAGGCTGCTCTCTTTTGTATCCCCATATCACCTAAGGCAGTGGTCTGCAAGCTGTGGCTCGCGAGCCACATGTGGCTCTTTGGTCCCTTGAGTGTGGCTCTTCCACAAAATACCACGGCCTGGGCCAGTCTATTTTGAAGAAGTGGCATTAGAAAAAGTTTATGTTTAAAAAATTTGGCTCTCAAAAGAAATTTCAATTGTTGTACTGTTGATATTTGGCTCTGTTGACTAATGAGTTTGCCAACCACTGACCTAAGGAGACCATTTCTCCTCACCCATAACATCCCAGCCAGAATCTTTCATTTCTTCTCATCTTGGTGTTTCATCCACATTGTCTGAAGAAATGCTCATGTCTCCCCAATCTTGAACAAACATAGGTTTGCTCTTGTTGCCCCTGCAAGCTACCAGATTCTCTTTACCCTTGCACTCTGACCAACTGTCCTTGGTTTTCATCTGATAAGGAATATGGTGTAAAGGAAGTGGAGTTGAATCCACTAGGATTGCATCTGATCTCCACCATTAACTGCTCATTTGTGTACATTTGGGCACCTGACTCTGAATTGTTAGGCCTTCATCAGTAGCATGGGAATAATCATCTCAATTTTGTGGGGTTGTAGGGAGAAGTTAGCATGGTCATGTACACAGTGTGTGGCACAAAATGGGTACTGGAGGATTCATTTCCTCACCATTTTGATTTCTTTCCTTCCTTCCTTTCCTCCTTCTTTTCTTCCATTCAAGGCACCTGACAAGTTCAGCAAGTTGACTTAAGCATGATTTTCCTCCTTCTGTCACTCCTCAACATGATCTACTGCAGGCTTTCATCCATAGTATATTTTCAGTTCCAATAGTCTGTTTCTCAAAGAGCTCATCTACTTTCACAGCCTCACCTTTCTGCTCATAGTGAATCAATCACCCCTGATTTTGTAAGTCTAGGACTGACTCTTCTAAATCTCATACACACCCCCTACTTCCTGGAGACATCTCCCTCCAGAGTTCCTGCACTAGGCTGGATTCCTCTTTTTTCCCAAGCAGGAAACCTTTGATGAACATTGACTTGTCCAATGTTCCTGAAGATGGTAATGAGCAAGCATGATGAATGGCATCACCTTATCAAATCATGACAGCTATGAGTCACAAGACACTCTCTTAACAAAAATGATGTAAATTGGTAATGCTGTATATGAACCAGGATAATGGAGTTGGGGTCTCTTGTTAATATTGTAAATCTTGACTCCCAGCAGGAAGAAGAATGGGAAGAAGGTGGAGCTGAGCTTGCATGTGCAGCCTTGAGCCTATTAGGGGGATTCTGGACTGCCATCTTGGGAGAGCTCTATCCCTGTGCACAGAGGGAACACATTTATCCCTTCCCTTAGGGGTGAGCCTTAGGCCTTGGCAGTGCTCACAAGCACCTCCCCCACACCACTGTAGACTTTTTTAATGCCTAGTTTGCTCCAAGCAGTCCCAATTCTTTGCAGCAATAACCCTGGAGCCCCCATAAGACACTTGGAGGCTTTGTATGGAAGGCCCCACCCCCACCCCTGGATCTTTCTCTCTTCTTGGAGGACAAGACCTCTTGCCACTGGGCAGGTCCCTTGCTTAGCTCCCCCAGCTGACCCATTAAAGAAGGGCAGAGGGCAGAAAATAACTCATGAGAACCAAAAACAAAACCCCATTGGAACCACAAATGGAAATGGCTTAGGGAAACAGGGTCCTGGGATGCTTGGGCTATTAATAAAGCCATGTGTGCCTCAGCTCTCTTCTCCCAGGGAGCAGGCCAGGCCAGCTCAGGGACAAGCAATGTTCATTCTAGGAAAGACCCCAATTGATCAGATGAAATGTGCTCCAGACTCTGTTTACTCTGCAAGCCCCTCCCAACACACACACATGCACCTTTCTATCAGTCTTCTAGGCACTACATTACCTTTAACCCCTTCTTGGCCCCAGTAAGGGAATAAGGCATGGGAACCAAGGGTAGTGTACAAGAGCTTGGAGACTTCTGAGGACTTGATTGGACATTACTATGTCTTCGTATTTATTCTCTATGACCCTGGAAAGATTGAACCACCAAGTCTTGCACTATGTTCTCATCAAGGACAGACAGACAGATGACACATACACTTGCTCATAGATTAGTAGGGGATAAAAAAAAATTCCTAGAACTTTCTTTCCCCAAAGTTGTCTGCTGTGTACAGCTTGAGTAGCCAATAGAATAATAATTTCCACTCCTTGCTTGAATTTTCTACCACTTCTCTCTTCCTCACTACCCCTCCCAAGATCACGGGGAACCCTAGGGAATACTCTGGAATGAACTGCTGCCTGCAGAGCTAGCCCTTCCCAGCTCACATCCAGGGAAACAGCATGTGAACTAATTAGCACCTCAGCTATGAAGAAGCACTGAGTCACAGGCTCTAACAAAGGTTCTGAGAGGGAAATGGGGCCACAGGTGGCCGTCCAGGCAGCCCCCTGCCCTCAGAGAAGGTGTCAAGACTGTCCTATAGCTGAGGCTACTGATACAGCAAAAGCCCCTCTCCGAGGTCTACATGGCTGCTGTATCCACTTGCTTCCTGAAAGTGTCACAGCCTTGGACTTGGTCCTGGCTTCTCACTCCTGATATCCACTAAACCAACCTGGGCAAGGGGGAGGGAGGGTAGAGGCATGATATCCCATACATCCCACCATCCCCACAACATTTAGTGTGGTCAGGAAACCCAGAGTTAACCACTCTCAACCTGATTCAGGAATAGAATGTATTTTTATTAACATAGTCGGGAGATTAAATTCCATTCAAACCACCCCATGTGTGGGAAGAGAATGTGGGATAGAGAGAGCAGTGCTGGACTGACCTGGGTATGAGTTTCCCTTCTGTTCCTTGCAAGTGAGATGGTTGACCTTGGGCCACCATCAGTTTCCTGATCCATATACTGTAATGTAGATACTATTGTTAAGCTCCAGAATCCTCAAACAGCAAAACAGATGGCAGCAACTGCTCTGCTTTGTACGTTTTTCTCACCCCTGGACACATGAGCACAGCTCTAAGCTCATCATAGGCATAGAAAATTGTTTGTCAAAGAAATTAACAATGAATCCATATCAACCTATTATTTCGATAGAAAATGCCTTCAACATAGCTCCCTTTCATGTTAAAGCTGGTGATTTATCTCAGAGTTGGTTGGGCTTTGGTGGCCTGGTTCAGGACTGGCTGTTTGGATCAGAAATATCAGCTAGGCGACTTGGTATAGTAGGGTGAGTGCAAGCTGCCTGTGTTGTGAATGCTGCTGTGTGTTGGTCTGGGCACCTCTCATGCTTTATCACAGCAGACGTTATAACAGAAGTACCTTGGCCAGGTAAGTTGCAAGTCGCTGGTGGTGGGCAGGGCCACAGTAATAATGCATATTTAGTAGGTGCCAGGAACATCAAATGCCCTGTCTAATTCAATGTGCACAGAGAGGTTAAAGCACTTGCTAGAGGTCACCCAGCTATTAAATGGAGGAGCCAGGATTTGGAGTCCAGACTCTGACTTTAAAGCACTTGCTCTTTAACAGCTGTGCCTATTCTGAACCACACGCAGAGCCAAAGAACCATCCACAGTTAGCCAGCACTGGGTGGACCCCACCTAGACCCCTATATTGTGGATGAGGCCCAGAGCCATTGGCCTACAATCCATCTTCAAAGGCTGCTGTTTGTGCAGCTCGTCCCATTCCTTCTCCCTTTTGCTGTCTGGAGCAAGATTCCCTTCACCCACCCTTCCCACTGCCTCAAGGTCCTTCCCAAGGCAAGAAAAGTAATTTAGAAGAGACTGAGTCCTGAGCACACCATCATTTGTGCTGGAGACTGAACAATGACTCACTCACGGCACCGAGACTAGACTCGCAACAGTAGTAATGTAATAAATGGGTTGCCATGAGGGATAGTAGAGACTCGTTGTCTTGAAAGTTTAAAATTCCTAAAGCTTGCATCCTTCAGGGACAGCTGAGACAAAGCTGAAAGGACAAATTAGCTCCAGGATTCTTAACCACATCAGACCCTACACCTCCTTTTGTATAAAATAGTTTATAACACACCATATATTATTCTGAAATAAAATTCATTAAAATATAAACCACCTATTATACTATATAATTTCAAATTTTCAATTTAATTTTCAGTTTAATTATAACACAAAAGGAGAAATAAAACAATATTATATATACATGTACATATATATGTGTGTGTATACACACACACACAATTCAATGTGTGATTGCCAACCACCATTACACTAAAAGACATACTGAGAGATGTCTGGATCTCTATGTGAAATCACTGTGAGATAGCAGCTACACATGTAGACTGATAGCCATGTGTTGTCTTCTTGGTGACTCTAACATCAGGAGCAGAGTTGCCATTGGCGATGTGATTTTCCAAAGCAATGAACAACTCTTAGAGTACAATCGAAATCAGCACAAGTTCCTCTCCATCTTCACAGTAGTTGTATTCCTGGAATATTCAATGTATGTTAAAACCACACAAAATACTTTGCTTTTATATATAATATGGAATTAGAGGTTCCAAGCTCAGACCGCCGGGGTTTTCAGTACATGAATGTCTGGAGAAACATTGGGAAGACAGGTGGGTTCGAGAACAGTTGTTTGTACAGGACTGGCCCATGCATGGCAGGACACCTAGCATTTGTGGCCCTGACCAGCAAATAGGAGCGGCCCACACTTTTCCAGAACACTCATGGAGGCTGAATTGCTACCTTCAGAAGAACTGGATTAGGTAAGCTTTCAAGCCTCCCCACCATCTCCCTGCCCCAACTCCTGCCTAATGAAAGTCCATGGGATGCAAGCTTTGGGCTGGACGATGGGGGCATGGTGAAGTTGAATGAGGGGAGATTCAGATATAACACTGTCCATGCCCTACAGTGTGGTGGGGGACAGGGGTGAAGGGAGAAGGAGTAAGAAAATTAAACATGTAGTTCCCACCTGGCTTTGAGCATCTGGGGACAGGAGCTGTGAGCTTGACTCCCCTTTTTAACCTCCCTTTGGCCCTGGTATGGGGACTTGCTAAGTCCATGTTGCCTGTTGGGTGAAGGAAAGTCAGTAGATTTGAGGCTAAAGAGGCTGAGCCTCTGTTTGTATTATGTTGCAGAGATGGTTGACATATAAAGTGGGTTTTGGTGGTGGTGGGAGGGCGGCGGAAATATTCTCTTGGTGGCAACTATTGACCAAGAACACACTACATCCTAGTCCTAAGAGTGAAAGGGAGACCAGGAATCAACCCAGTGACTGAAGAGTCAGCAGGTCAAGGAAACCAGAGAGGAGCTCTAAGGCATCCCCCTCCCCAACATGCATGCTTGAACACTCTGGGTTGCTTCCTCCACCTCCCAAGGGGCATGCTCTTCAATTCACACCAGTTTGTCCTCTAGGTCAATTGTCCTCCCAATTACAGATTGGGGCCAAAGCTACTGCTATTCCGGCCAAGAAGCACCTTACTTGTCTCCCAAGAGGCAGCAACCTATCCTAGGCTTGACCAACCTTGAACTTTTCAGGTAGAGGCTATTCTGAGCAGAGGGAGGAGAAAGCAATGCTTAGATTATCTGCTAGGCTGAGCAACCCTTGCTTAGGGCACCAGCCAAGCAGGGGAGAAAATGTATTTTTGGAAAGATATTTTTTAAGCAGTAAAGTAGTCATCAGGGGAAACAATCAGAAATCTGCTGCACCTCTCACATTCTTCTATGATTTGGTCCTAGTTTTATTTTTGAACTACGTGTGTGTGTGTGTGTGTGTGTGTGTGTGTGTGTGTGTACGTGTGTGTACGTGCTATAAGCTTCTCTGTGCTTAGAGTGAAGCATTCTGCAGTTAATGGTTCAGCCTTTGGAGTCAGACTGGCGGCCTCTTATTAACCACATGACCTCAGGCAAGTTACCACTTCTTTGTGAGTCAGTTTCTCTCTGTGTAAAATGGGATGATTATAGTACTTATTTTCTAAGATTGTTAAGAGGATAAAAAAGAATGAATATACAAAAAAGCATATAGTACAGTACTAAGCATGTTGTAAGTACTATGTAAGTATTTGCTATTAGTGGTAGCATTACTATTAATGCCATTAAAGGTCTTATTCTGGCCCTAGGAGAGAACATGGGAACAAGGCCATGCTGTGTCCTCCCACACCTGCCAAGAAGTCAACAGCTCTTGAGTTTCTGAATTCTGTGTTATAAGAATTGAGAAGAAAAAAAAATAAAACACAGGGGATTTATGGGTAGGAGGAGTTTAAGAACATTGGTTTATACCAAGTGCCTGCTCTCCCTCTTCTAAAGAGGACCTTGACTTGGAGCACTGGGAGTATAGAAATGGCTTGTGGACTAGGAAAAATCACTACAAGAATCCCATTTCTGGAAAGGTAGGTCAAAGTTGGCTAGGAGTCTCTAGAGTGATAAAGAAGGTACTTGATGACTATGGCTGAGCTGCCTGAGGTTAGCCTCCTGTGAGTCTGCATGTATGTGCATGTGTGTCCATGTGTGTGCATGAGTCTATCAAAGCATTGCTAAGGTGATGGGCTCCAGCTACAGGGGCCATTGAGCTGTCTATCCCTTTGGCTTTAAGGAGCGAACATTAACGTTGGGCACACCCAGACTGTGATGACTTTGCTTATCCTAACTTCCTAAAGAATTGGATCATTTACTCAACAGGTCAAGTGACCCTATCTTGTGCCAGATGCCACAAAGAGAAGCTAACACATGGACATGTACTGATGCCAGGCTCTAATCGGAGCACATTTGATCTTCATAGTAGTCTTATGAGGTAGATATCACTGTTTTCATCATTCTAGGGGAAGAAAATGAAGCACAGTTCTTTAATAACTTGCCCAAAAATACACCGTTTATGACCAGAGCTGTAATTTCAACCCAAGGAAACTGGTTTCAGAGTCCAGAGTTTATGGTCTTAACCCCCAATCTTTGCCACAGGGCTTTGACCCTCCAAGTGTTTGAGGTGTGTGTGTGTGTGTGTGTGTGTGTGAACAATTAACAGGTAACTCCAAAAGGAGTTAGCTGATACCCAACAATGAAGCAGAGTGCCTCACGGGAACAACAAGTTTTAACTCCAGGTCTCTTCTCTTTGCAACTCCCAACAGAGGATGCTCTTATTGTTCCTACTACATCTTCTTTAGACGCCTGCCCCTCTAGGATTTTACCTTTTGCCATTTCCTGTTGGAGGTATAATAATCACCTCCACTGCAAAGAGAACTCTCCTTACCCATAGACCCCATGGGAGCAAACCTAGCTCTTCGTTTGCTGTGTCTATATTGATTGGGGAGCAGGGAAAGACCAGGGATTGACATGGTTCCTTCTTTAAGTTCAGTCACTTGATGTTTTCTAGAACTGGCAATGGCAAGTGTGAAGCCACCTGTCCATCTAGCCCTACATGGCGAAGAAAAGGACATCATTGGTGGCGAGTACAACATGGACTCATCCCATCTGCCACTGTGTTTGCTCTTGGGACTTGAATCTAGCAAAGAGGTAAATCGTGAAATGAAGTGCTAAAACTAGCTTCAAAAAGCCAAGCCTGAAATACAACTGAGTCTGTCCCTGTAGGAATGAACTTCCAGTCTTTAACAAGATCACTGGCACAGTAGCCATCCAGGAAAATGGCCTTGGTGGCCTTTGGGTCCTGTTGGCTTTGATTCCAATCTCCCTCTCCTAAGCCCCTTAAGAACTTGGAGCATCCCACTTGCTTTCTGGTTTTCCATCCTGCCTAGACACCCACTCCAACTGCATTCCTGAGAGTTTGGGTTGCAAGCAATAGAACCCAACTCTGGTTCACATTCATTGGAAGGGAACTGGGTCATTCACAGAATCAACAGGAAGGCTAAATAACAGGGCAGAGCCAGGAACCAAGGGTGGCAAAGGCTCAGCTAAGTCCAGGAGCTCAAGCTACTGCTGCCACAGCCACAGCCACCACTGCCACAGGAGACCCTGCTGCCCTGCTGTAGCCCATCAGCCCTGAACATTTAGCAATCTCCCAACCTTCAACTGCAACACCCCTGCCAAGAATAATCCCTGATGGGCCCTTGAGACTGCGTGGTGTCTCTAGATTTAAGCACGATTGGGTGCACTTAAATCTCTGCGAATATCCCAGATATCAGGGCTGAGGAAAGGGCTCTCTCTCCCCCACTTACTTTCCGTAGTTGGGAGAACCATGCTGTTCATCTGTTTGATTAGTTCCCTCCAAAAAGAAAGGGTTAGGAGGAGGCAAACATATGGAAAAACCTGCCCTATTGCAAATTCCCCTGAAGGGGTGACATTCTCTTTGTTGGTTGAAGAAAGGTAGCCAAGCTTCTCCCATGGTTTCTCTAGCACATATACGAATAGATTTCCATTTTAGCTAAGCTAATTTGAATATAATTGTTGTCATTTGCAGCCAAAAAGATCCCGAATGGTACTTTCATCCCCCTACCTGTGGGTTCTCAGCTAGGGATGGCATGGCCCCCGGGGATGTTTGGAAATGTGTGGAGTGTTTGTTTGCCATTTAGTGAAGGTTGGCTAAGGATGCTGAGCATCCCAAGAGCCACAGCACAGTTAAACACAGTAAGAACTGCTCTCACCCAAAAGCCAATAGTGCCACTGTTAGGAAACATGGCACCTGCAACGGAACATGACAGACGGCACCAATCAACCTCTTCAACTCAGAGTTCCCACCGAAGTTGGCTGTGGCTTCATTTTTCTCGACACGGTGAAGAGCTGTGACTGATTCCGCACAGTTGGCAAAACTACACGTGCTAGTCCTGATGAAGACCAACTTCTTTCTTTACAGCGAAAGAGACTGAGGCCAGGAGAGAAAGCCTGATTTTCCCCACGTCACACAGCTCAGTCCAGAGCCAGTTCTCTGGCCCCGCGTGCTCTCACCATAACACTTGGTAGCCCTTCCTCTTTTCACTCAGGCAGGCTTGGGAAGTCCAGACTTGCTTCAAAGTGTTTCCAGGAAGATTTCAGGGAGGTTCACTGGCTCAGGGCAGGGCCCTGGGTGCCAGGGTGCCACCTGCAGAGGCAGACAATAACGGGGAGAGAGTCTGTCTGCGGAAGAGGCTGAACTTTGTGGGCAGAGCTGGCACCTAGCAAAGGAACAAACAGGGAGCTGGCCTCTCCCCCAGGGGAGAGTAGGGCTGAGGATGATTTGCAGAGACTTGGAGTAGTTGCTTCAACCAGATAATCACACAGGAACTAATTAGCACCGTCCTCCCAAGCACAGCCTTCTCTGGGTTGCAAGATGCTCAGTGGAGAAGAGAAACCCATTAATTACTTTATCAGGAAGCACTGATAAGTACCCGAAAAAAGTACCTGTCCCAGGCTCCCAGCTAATTAAAGAGGGCTTCAGGGTGAAGGGATGTGCGTCTCACAAGGGAGAGCAGAGCGCTCTCGTGGATTGTGAGCCTCAGCTGAAGCCAAGACTGAGAGCAGCTCTAGGCTTCTGCCCCGCCCCTCCCCCAGAGACTCCGCCCTCGCAGTTCAGCAACCCTAGCTTGGGTCTTTGGGAATCAGCGAGTCTGCTGGCTGCAGTGCCCACCAGACTGACTGGGGGCGGAGGGGTCCTCAGCAGGGCATCTGGTCTGTTTCCTGAGACTCCACACAACAGGCCACTAGGATGTGCTGGGCTGTGTGCACCTTTTCTCTGGCATTATTAGCGTGCCATGCCCATCTTGTGGGGGCGGAAAACAAGGCTCAGAACACATCGTGTCTATAATCAGGGACCTCTCAGGTAAGGAGAGGCAGGAGACCAACTTGAATGCAGATCTCCTGCTCGAATGTTACTTGCACCATGCTACATTATTCTGCAGGATCTGAGGCACAGCTTCCAGCCAGCACACCTGGGCTCTAGTCTGGGGACCCTTCCTTAGCTTTTGGGGTCGATCCTGTCATTTCTCAAAGCCTTGGGAACCTCATCAGTGAAATGGGGCTAATACTACCTTCTCAGTCGGTTATAATATTACCTGCTCAGTTGGTTATAAGGAGGAGCACTATGTCACAAGATTACACACTCAGATCACCTAGAACAGAGCTGTGGCCCATTAACTCTCTAATGCACCGGTTTTCACACTAATTTCTAGCTGTAGAAATTTTAGTTCAAATGCTATCTTACAGAAATGACCAACATGCAAAGAGCTAAAAATGGGACTTCTCTGGAGGGAGCCTGGCGCCCTCCCCCTGCAGAGACCCTGCTGAGCACCCACAAGTTTTCAGAGCAGTTAGGCCAGGGCTAATGGGAACAAGATATCCTGAGATCTCAAGGGCCTCGGAATAAATGCCTCACCTTAAAACAAGTGGTGTCCTTTTATCTCACAGAGGACCTTAAAGACCAAGAAGGGCTAATAGATTTATATAGGTCCCTCTTGCCTTATTCCCAGATGGTCACCTGGCTAGGAAAGAGGGAGGGAATATAATGTGCATAAACAGGACCAAACTCATGACCTTGACATCCACTACTATAATCTAACCCACCCCTTTCTACCTCCGGCTAGGCAGCCAGTGGTCCATTAAGGCAATAGTGATATTTTGTGTAGACACATTTGTCTTAGGCCTTCCAGGAAAGTAAAGGAAAAAAAATCACATTATTAATAATAACATTGCTCCACCTTATAATTTTATAGTAGCTTAGAGAGGTTGGAATGCCTTTTCTAAGGCACATCTGAAGATAAGAGTGGGGTGTAGAAATCCTGAAGCCTGAATCCCAGGAAGTGAAATGTTATGGGAACACATCCTGATTTCTCAGAAGACATGGAAAGGAAATGCCGCTACCCCCCACTCCTATCACTCCTAACCACCACCCCACCCCCCGGCCCCCCAGCACCTGCAGGCAGCTCTGCCTTCTCAGGAGGTGATTCTTTTGTTTACCAAAGGTGGCCCAGACTCACAAAGTGAATTTGCCTTCTGGGAGGTCAGGATTGAGGGGCTGGGACAGGAGCATTTATTGCGGATTCTTCCTTCTGGGAATGTATCTGTAATTATTAATAGAGGACATTTTAACCCACGGATATTTGATCTCCTGCCTCTGCCCTCTCCTCTGTCAAATCAGCTGCTCAAAATTCAACTACTATCCGTTGAACGGCCACATGTCTACTCTGGGCCTGGTACTTGCTAGGCAGATCTCAGGTGTTACTTCATTTAATCCTCACAACTGCCAGCAATTCAGGACCCTTGTTCCCATTTGTAGACATAAAACTGAGGCTCAAAGAAGTTTGGGCCCTTAGCCTTGGCATCACAACTATTGACCAGAATTGGAGCCCAAGTACAGGTTAAGTCCAATGTTCTCTAAAGCCTTCCCCATGAAATTTTTCCAGAGAAATCCTACCTTTGTCCATCATTCTAGTTGCTGCCCATAAAAATGACCTGGAAGCACTGAACAGCCTAGAAGGAGGTAATGAGAGAATGGGGAGACCTGAGCTCTAGTTGGTTCTAATTTTAATCCACTAGCTAGCTCCCTTCTCTAGATCTCGGTGTTCTCAGCTATAAAGCAGAGGGAGTGGCCTTCTGAGCCACTTCCTGCTCTAACCCCTCCACTGATGACTGCCTGTGGGTGTCTGAAGGCAGGTGTGCTTGGTTGTGTCTCAGTCAGATGTGTTGACAAACAGGCTTTTCTGCCCATGCTCAGTCTGTCCCCAGGAGGGTTTCAGGCCTACCTCCTTCATCCCCTGAGCTGTGGCTGCTCACCTGGTTTCCCAGCTCATGGAGCCTGACTTCTACTCTGGGGAAGTTAGAAAGGAATCAGGACCCTGGAAGGTGACACAGCCCCCTGGTGGCTGTGGAGGAGGCAACTGCAAGTGCCTTAGCTCAGGACTTCTCCCTCAGCCCTCTGGTGTTCCCAGCAGAGCAACTCTTGGGCTGGTTTTAGTTTGGTTGTTGTTAATATTTTTGTTGTTGATAATTTTCTTAAATATTTTTTAATTGAGAAAAGGAGAGGGAGAGAGAGGGAGAAACATTGACTGCCCACTGCATGCCCTCCACTGGAGGCCAAGCCCACAACCCAGGCATGTGCCCTGACCAGAAAGCCAACTGGCAACCTGCTGGTGCATGGGACAATGCTCAACCAACTGAGCCATGCCAGCTGGGCTCTTGGGCTGTTTTAATAAAAAGGTAGTGCTCATTTTGTATTTTCTGGTGTGTGCGTGTGGAAATTGTAGAGTTGTTAAAAAAGAGTCAAATACATTTTGAGGTGCCCTCACAACTCTCTAGTGGGTGAGAATTTTAAGAACACCGACACCATCATTCAGGCTCAGCGCTTGACTCTTCTATGGAAGCAGCACCCATTCCCAAGGGGTTCACAGCAGAAGCAGATCACTGGATTGGTGTACAGGCTACAGGATGGTGAGGAGGGGGAGAACCACTCCACAGGGGTCAAGTTTATCCCAGTAGCTCATTAGCAAAAGAAGACACGGGAGGTGCTAGGGTACAATACAAACAAAACATACCTGGCCCTTGTCCCCATGGAGCTTAGCATTTATAAGGGAGGAAATAGACAATAAATAGGTACGATAATAAATATGTAATACCAAATTGTGAAAGTGCTAGAAAGGTAAGCAGAGTGGTGTGGTGGAGAATTAAAGGGGTGTGTGAGGGGAGGTGTGGGGGAAAAGCTTTTATTAAAGCATGGCTGTCAAGGAAGTTCAGTTTGAGATGAGAGTTATAGAACCACTGAATTAAGTAAGGGGGAAAGAGCCTGAGGCAAGGTCAAAGGCCCTAGAATAGGGGCCATGAACGTTTTCTATAAAGGGCCAAATAGTAAGTATGTGAGGTTCATGCCCCAGAAATCTCTGTATTGCCTGTATTCCAATAAAACATTATTTACAAAATAGATGTAGACAGCATTCTGCCAATTTGTACCCTAAAACGAGAAAGCACTGGGTATGTGTCAGGAAAAAACAAGGCTGGCCAACAGGGAGCGAGGAAGGAGTGTTTTGAGGTGAGCTAGAGCAACAGACAATAGTAAGGTTGTGGAGGGCCTTGTAGATCAAGGTAAGGAGTTTGGGTTCAATTCTAAATGCCCTGGAAAGCCACAGCAAGATTCTAAAGCAGCAAAGAGTACTCTGGCTATTGTAGGAGTTGGAGAGAAGAAAGGAAGCAGGACGACCATCTTAGTCCAGGGAGAGAGCTGGAGACCTAGTCATTGGGCGGACATGACAAAATGTGGATGACTTTGAGATAGGATTTTGTAGACTCGACAGGACTTGCTGATGGAGGCATGTGGGGCTGGGGAGAAGGGAGCTCAGGTTTCTGGCTGGAGCAAGTAGGTGAATTTACTGAGCTATAGAAGATAAGAAATGGAGGGTCTAGGGTCAGGGGTCAGGGGTCATGGGATAGATTTGAAGATGGAAATCAAGAGTTTCATCTCAGACAGGCTAAACTTAAGATGCCTGTGAGACATCCAAGGATTCCAGAGGAGTGGATCCCAGAGCTCCGTGACGCACCTCCCTGCCTGGTTCCACATGGCTCCATCTGCCCTGGGTTCGGCCTTTGTCCTGATTCCTGGGTGGACCCACCACAACCATGGGATTACCTCCCCATAGTCACAAAGCTTCATGGCCACTGCTTTTGCTTCATCTCCTGACATTGCTGACCGACCCTCCAGGGAAAAGAGTTAGGCTTCATCAAGATTTCCATGGCTCCTGCTGTGTCAGGGGGCTCAGGTCCAGCCCTCCTGGGCCCCTGCAGCCTCCAACTCCCCCACTGCTGTTCAGGGGGGCCCAGAGACATAACCAGAAAATGCAAAAGGGCAAACGTTAATTAATGTAAGACAGGTGATAGGAAGGAACCAGCAGGTAAATAATTCACCTTCTGCCTTCCAACAACTCTTTTAAGACGGTGGTTCCATATGGCCTCACTGGATGGCTTACACGGTCAGCCAACCAGCTACACATTTTCTTGAGAAGTTGTAGCTAGTTCCACAACACCCCACCTTGTGTTCCGTCCTTCCCTCCCTTTCTTTCTCCCTCCCTCTCTCCCTCCTTTTCCTCCTTCCTTCATTGCCCCTTTCCCTCAGTTCTGCTTCCCTGGTAGTACATCCTCCAATAAAACATTCTGCCTCAAATTCAGTGTTGCAGGAGACTGGGGTTTAGATGTTAAGTATGGTAAGAATCATTTACTTATCTCACAGACACTAAAAAGGACTTGCTATATGCCAGGTATTGTTCTGTCCCTCAGATAGTAATTCCTTTTATCCTCAGAGCAAGCCTAAGAGGAAGGTATTACTGTCATCTTCATTTTACAGATGAGGAAACTGTGACGTAGTTTAAGCAGCCAGGTGGATTAGCACCATTCAATAGAAACATAATGCAAGTCATATATTTTAAAGGTTTCCAGCAAGCGCATTAAAAAAGTAACAAAAAATGGTAAGTTTATATGTAATAATGTATTTCATTTAGCTTAATATGTACAAAATATTATCAACTTTACATGTAATCATTAAACATTTTTTATTGGGATAGTTTATTTGTTTTTATTTATTTATTTATTTAGGAGGAAAAATGAAACCTTTTTTTTTTTAAGACCAGACCACAGGAAAATATGTCATAGTCCTAAAACAGCAAACAGACAGGTTGTATTATCATTTCAAGTAATAAGTTGGTAAAAGACAAGAAGGTCTTATCAAAACATTAAGGTGCCAAATTTGGGGTAGGAACACTGCATGTTGCAAAGACTTCAAACAAAAGTGGTTTTAATTTAATTTAATTAATTTCAATCACAGTTGACATTCAATATTATTTTATACTAGAGGCCCAATGCACGAAAAATCGTGCAAGAGTAGGCCTTCCTTACCCTGGCTGTCAGCATCAGCTTTGCTCTAGCACCCAGGACCAGGGCTTGCTTCCCCCAGCTCCGGCTTTGTCAGGAAGGATGTCCTGAATGATGTCCGGGAGACAACCGGTCTAATTAGTATATTACCCTTTTATGATTATAGATTATTAAAGGTTAGTTTCAGGCGTACAGCATAGAGGCTAGACATTTATATAATTTACAATGTGATCACTCCCATAAGTCTAGTACCCACCTGGCACCATCTATGGTTACTATAATATTATTGACATTTCTTCCCTATGCTGTACTTTGCATCCCCATGACTCTTTTGTAGCTACCAACTTGTACTTCTTAATCTACTGGGAAAGTTCACCTTCTTTCGTTCATGTAAGTCTTTGAAATCCAGTGTGTATTTTACACCCACAGCACCTCTCACTTTGCACTGGCCCCATTTCAAGTGCTTAATAGCCACTTATGGCCAGTGACTACCCGAGGGGACAGTGCAGAAATAGCACGTTGTCTTGGGAGTGGAGAGAATGTAGAGAAGGAAGAATGCACTCTAATTGGAACACACCGGGCATTCCAGAGGGTGACTGGACAAAAATAGTTATCAGGAAACCACTCTCCAGATCCTCCTCGTCGATGGCCCTCTTTCCTAAAATGGAGTTATCTGGGAATAAGACTGAATTCACACACTGGGGCTCTCCCCACTTCATGAAAGAAGGCTGGGGGCAGGGGACGGCAGGGACCCCACATACAGGTCAAGTCCCTGGGCAATTCCATACCATAGGGTCTGCTGCACTCAATTTTCACTGAATGACTTTGTTCTTGCTCCTACTCTCATCAAAGAATGCAAATGCTTGATGCAGAGGCCTGTGAGAGCAAAAGAAAAAGGATTAAATGCTAAAAATGGCTTTTTCCATTTTAAAAAATGTGATCAATAAATTACTTTGAAACATAAGAAATGATACGGGATAAAAATCTATGGAGGAACTAGGAATAGTAACACACCTTCAAGGAGATAAAAGGATGGAACATTTCTAAATGTTAAGTGAGCTCTTACATTTTTAAGTGAATCACAGTAGGTATCAGATCATAGATGTTATATAGTTCATTGGATACATTGAAAAGTGTGATGTAGCAGTTTTAAATGTCAATATTTACAGTATGCCAGAAATTATCCCTCTCTGCAGCTATCAAACTTAAGCAATATTTAGACTTCATTTTAAAAATGTACAGGAGGTGAGAGTGGATAGTTTTAGGAAATTATGTTAGGGATGCATACAGAAGCAAACAAGGGTGAATGTCTATGCTTTTTCTCACTTCTCTACACTGGCCCCCAGGACCTTCTCAATATTTGGGTAATGATGACATCAAGAGGCAATAAAGTCAGGGGAGTGAAGGAAATGGGGAGGTGTTAGTACACATTATCCATCCTGAGCCCAGCAAGTTCTGAGGATCTAGTGGACAGCAAATAGACTATCCTAGCTAATAAAAGAGTAATATGCAAACTAACCATCATTCTGCTATTACACCCACAAGCCACGGCCACCAGCCAATTAGGAGTGAGTATGCAAATTAACCCAATCAAGATGGCTGCGGCCATGGAGAGAGCAGGAGGCTTGAGTTGCCCCCAGCTATAGAGGAAGCCAAGATTTCTGCTTGCCCTGGCCTGCCTTGGCCTCTGCTCAAGGCTAAAAAGTTTCAATTATAGAAGGTAAATAAATCCCAACAAAAATGGCTGCAGCCACAGAGTGAGCAGGAGGCTTGGCTCTGCTCAAGGCTACAAAGTTTCAATTATAGAAGATAAATAAATCCCAGATACCAGGGCCTCTGCTTGGGTTGCCGGGGGTGTGTGGCAGGCCTTCAAACCACCACAGGCCCTCACTTAGGCCGCCCCATGCCCCAAGAGAACCCCCACCCTGATCCAGGACATCTTTCAGGGCAAACCAGCTGGCCCCCACCCATGCACCAGGCCTCTATCCTATCTAATCCTATCTAATAAAAGCATAATATGCAAATTGAAAGTCACTCCCAACACACAAGATGGCTTCCCCCTCATGGTCAAAGATGACGACCCCCATGTGGACACAAGATGGCCACCACAAGATGGTTAGCAGGAGAGGGCAGTTGTGAGCAATCAGGCCAGCAAGGGAGGGCATTTGGGGGTGATCAAGCCTGCAGGGGAGGGAACTTAGGGGTAACAAGCCAGCAGAGGAGGGAAGTTGGGGGCAACCAGGCCTGCAGGGGAGGCCAGTTAGGGGCAAACGGGCTGGTAGGAGAGCAGTTAGGCATCAATCAGGCCAGCAGAGGAGGTGTTAGGGGGTGATCAGGCTGGCAGGAAGAAGCCATTAGAGACAATCAGGAAGGAAGGCAGGCAGGCAGGAAGGCGAGCAGTTGGGAGCCAGCAGTCCTGGATTGTGAGAGGGATGTCTGACTGCTCATTTAGACCAGGTAGGACTGGGCCTAAACAGGCAGTCAGACATCCCTTGAGGGGTCCCAGATTGGAGAGGATGCATGCTGGGCTGAGGGACACCCCCCTCCTGTGCACGAATTTCGTGCACCAGGCCTCTAGTAGTTGATAACACTGTACTGTATACCTGAAATTTGCAAAGAAAGTAGATCTTAAATGGTTTCACTATAAACACTAGATTTTTAAAAAGCAATGAAGAAATAAACAACCTTTTCTTCTGAACTCTGGAAAGTAGGTGGGAAGCCAATATATAATGATTGAGTGCCCATCATGGCTTTGTATCCATCAGTCTTTATTGTTCATGGTGGGCACTATTATCCCCACTTTACTGATAGGAAAATGAGGACTCAGAGGGGTAAATGAGTGGCTGATGCAACTTACAGCTGCCTTATGCCTTACAGCTGGTAAGCAGTAGGCCGAATTCAGCCCAGTTCTGTCTTAATTCAAAACCAGTGCTTCTCCATTGTACTAAAATGCCACTAAAAATCAGAGGAGTATCTGAATCCACCTTAGGGTTTTTTCCTTTCTCTGACCAAAACGAAGGCTCTAATTCTTTTCTCCAGACATAACATTCTCTAAGGCCAGGGACATAGCGCCCTCTAGCGATGGGGCAGACAGTTGGAGGTAAGTTGGTTGGCTTGTCAGGCCCTTCCCATTTCTCTCTCCCTCCAGGTTTCACAGTGAGTCAGTCCCAACTCCCGCCCCTTCCCAACCACAGGGATCAAAGGAAGGGAGGAAAACAGAGGCAAAGGGCTTGAAGCTGAATGGGGATTTTGGTCAGATGTTGAGTTTACCTGGAATGCCCCAGGCTATTTTGGGAAGGCAGACATCCTAGGGAAACAATGAAGTGGGAAAGAAAACAACTAAAGCAAAATCCAGAGTCCAGTTTTTGCCAAATCAGCCCCATGCAGCCCACACAGGCCCTGGAAGTCCCTGGAAGTCCAAGAACTTGGAGGACAAATTAGGCGTGGGAAGGGCTGAGGTGTCCGGCAAACTAGCAGGAATGTGAGATGTAGGAAAAGGTGGTGATAAAGGTAAGATCCTGGGTGAGGTGAGAGGGGAGCGCAACTTGGGCTGAGTTGAAGGTTCTGTTCCATCATTTGTTAGCAGGGTGACCTTAGGCAGGTAGCCTCACCTAGAAGATAGGGAGACTCATAGGGTTGCCCAGGATTTCTATAAGAAGGCAAATTAAATGCTGGGACCATAACATGTTTTGTTAGTAGAATGTTGACAAATACTGGCTGTTCCTGCTTAAGCTCCAAGGGGACTAGTTACCCTGTTTCCCCAAAAATAAGACAGTGTCTTATATTAATTTTTGCTCCCAAAGATGTGCTGGATCTTATTTTCAGGGGATGTCTTATTTTTCCATGAAGAAGAATACGGTACACATTTATTGTTGAGCAAAAAAAAAAAAAAAAAGGAAATTTGTTACTTGTATATGGTACAGTAGTAGTTGTCATATGGTACGAGCATAACCAGACAAATTGTGAATCCTACGGTATCAAGAATTTCTTGTTAATACCATTATTTCCATGTACAACATTTATTGATACTGATATTTACTGATATGAACACAAAGTAAGATTTATTCAATGACAGTCATCTCATCATCTTCTGGAACACCATCATAACAATCCAAACCCTGAATTTCCTATGACTCAATTTCTTTCAGAATCAGTGGGCCAAATCTCTCATGTTTAACAATAGCACTGTCCTTAAATGAGTAATTCTTGTCAAGGTAGCCTGGTCATAGTGCATTTGCAATGCAACTGTCAGTGGTGTTCTCCCATGAATTCTTCACTCAAGTCACAACCTCTTGCAGTTTAGGTTTCACAAAGTTTCCATGCTGATTTCTCTCCATTCTATTTTCAGTGTAGTCATTAATTTCCAGCTGCAAATTGTCCTTGAATGGCTTATTTATTGCAATATCAAGAGTCTGGAGATAGGCCGTCATTCTTCTGGGAATCATTATTTGATCTCTTTTTCTTTTGTGAAAAAATTTCTTCATGTCTTTAGCGCGGTGAGTGCTGGCTGCATCCCAGACTACAGACCTCTTTGGCTCCCTTGCATAACAAGTGGCAGCATTCAACGGACCCACTTCCTTATAACTGCTTGTGTGGCCCAGGCTTTTTCAGTTTCAAGAATAAAAATATTATCAGGGAGATCTTATTTTCAGGGGGATGCCTTATATTACAGCTAGAGGCAAAAATGGTAAGTAGGTCTTATTTTCGGGGGATGTCTTACTTTCAGGGAAACAGGGTAGTACTATGTAACCCAAGGCTAACACGGGCCAAATAAATGAGGCATGCGGCCCACAGGCCACAAGTTTGACGTGCTTGATGTAAACTGCGACTGTCCTTAAAGCTCACATTTCTCAAAGGAATAAGGAGCACATCCACCCTTTAATGCAGCTGCAGTTTGCCGCTCTGTTGACTAATGAGTTTGCCGACCACAGTGCTAGAGCAAAAGCATTTTCCATGTTATTCTCTTTTCCACCACGGTTGAGTGACATGCCCCTTTTCTAGGTTCTGCACCTCTCAAGAGGAAAGACCCACCCCTCTTTCTTTTTGAGTTTTGAGAATTTCTGTTACTGTACTAGAGGGACCAACCTAACCCTCCTTTTGTCCCATCCTCTCCTATCCAGCCAGGGTACACTGTGCATGGTGTGGGGGGTGAGACGATGTGAGAGAGGGAGTTGTTTTCCAGAGCGGTTCTGACAATGGCCAGCTGGTGCAAGCATTACTTCCCAGCTATGAGCCACCTGCCCTCCAAGGTCAGGAGCCGGCAAGTCATATCCCCAGGGGCCGGCTCTGGGCAAAGCTTGGCTCCTTGGTCAGCCTGAAATTCCCAACTGAGACATTTGTGCCAAGGAGGCTACACTGCTCCTCAGATCCCTCCCAAAGTCCTAGGGGAGGAGAGAAAGTCTTGCCTTGGTGGGTTAGTGTCCCTGGGCCGTCATAAAACCACCACAAACTGGCTGGCTAACAGCAACAGGAACTTAATCTCTCACAGCTCTAGATATAGGCTAAAGTCCAAAATCAAGGTGTCCCACACAGGCACGCACCCTCTGACGGCTCCTGGCGTTCCTCGGCTCATGGTGGTACAAGGCCAGTGTCTCTCTCTGTCTTCATATGGCCTGCCTCTCTGTGTGTCTGTCTCATCTTCCTCTCCTTTCCTTTATAAGGACATTATCATTGACTTTAGGGTTCAACCTTGAGATCTTTAACTTAAATCTGCAAAGACCCTATTTCAAAGAAGGTCACCAGGTGTTAGGGCTTGGACATATCTTTCTGGATAAAATTTAACTCATCCACCTGGTCTGAAGCTACTTTAAAATCCTGGTTTGTTAGCTTTGTGACTTTAAAAATGTTAGCGAGGGGGGTTACAGAGACAGTAAAGGGAAAGGCTTGCAGGCCGAGGGTCAAGACAGAAAATGATAAAAAGCAGAGGCAGGAGAATCTTGTGCCTGGAGTACTTTGCTCCTATCCTGCCCCATTTCTCACCCCTTCCCTCTTTGCAACACCCCAGATTCTTCTTTTCCAGATGAAGAATGAATGAGCCATTTCCTTCCTAAAACATCCAGTGGAGCTGGAGAGAGCACATGCAAGAACCCGGCACCCAGGAGCTTAGCCAGCCCATCCAGAAATGGACATGTCTGTGCCGTTGTCTGCGGAGGCCCTGGCCCTGGCCCTGGCCCTGGCCCTCACCGCGATGGGAGAATGAGGCACCTTGACCTGCATAGTCCTTCTGTTATTCCGAAGTAGGTTAGCGCAGGTTGCTGGGATGCAGTAGGTAAAAGTTATAAGCCAGAAGCTTGGAGTGTTTGGGGTGTTTTCCAGGGACCTATTTCCAGGCCCACAGAACTGAACACACATCTGATTCCAAGGAGGGAGGAAGAGGTTGTGGCTAACAGGCAGGCTCTGGAATCAGACTGTCTGGAGGCAGCACTACCTCCTGGCCACTTGCAACTCCAGGCAGGAGAAATGGGCTTAACCTCTCTGAGCCTCAGTCTTCTCATCTGTAAAATGGGAATGGTGAATGTACCTGTTTCACACAGCTGCAAGACTTGAATGAGGTGAGGCATGGCAAACACAGTGTCTGCCAAAGGGCAGCTGCTGTAATTAAAGGAAAAACAATCATAATGGTGTTGGTTAGAAAAATAATAAAAGACCCTGGTTGCCTTGTTCAACAAGGTACTCCAAGGAGCAAAGTTTTTAGAGTCTAAAAAGGGGTCGCCGTTTGAATCACATCAGCCCGGCAGCCACAGAAGTGCTGACAAGGCACCAGGCGCCTCTCCTTTTTGGTCTTTTTGGTTTGCAGGCACGCTCCTCTGTCTGAGAAGTAGCATTCCAGCTGCGAGATAAACACAATGGACTCAGAGGTGGACATTGTTCTCCAGCAGCCTGGCCCCAGCCCAGCTGGGGAGAGCATTTCCTTTCCAGCATTCCAAATGGTGACTGTCCCAAAAGATGATTAAAAATCAGCTTGCAGTGGCAGCGAGTAAAGGGCACTGAGCTCCCGAGTGTGGGGCGGACAGGGCATCCGGGTTATTACATAAGCACGCTCACATTGGCTGGAGTGGGTTGGGGGTTGAGGGGAGGGTGGAGGACAATCGTCTGGTTGGTAGCTGTCAGCTTTGAGTGGTATTTGTGCATCTGGATGACTTGCTGGCGATGGGGCTCAGGAAGGCCCTCCAAAGCCAATTCCCTGGTGCCTGGAGGTATGGCTGAAGCAACTCGTCCTTCCCTTTGTTTCACCTTGCAACTCCATGGAGATTCCAGAAAGTCTTGGTTTAAATGGTTCCTCAACATGGGCTTCTGACATGGGTCATATCTCACAGCCCCTTCCATCACTGGAAAAATCGAGAAGCAGAGAAACAAAGCACATGACACAGTGTCACCAGGATCCAGAGGTCCAGAACCTCCCAGCTGTGTGCAGCTGTGTGTGGACAGCCGGACACAGTCTCTGCGACCAGTCGGAGGATGACTCAGGTCTAGGCCAGAAGAAAGGAATCAGGATGTGATTTACTCCCATCCATGGGACCCTCCAGAGACAAGGCTGCCGATATCCTCCATGTTCCACACCATCCCTCAGTAGTCAGCGCACATCATAATGAGCAATCGAACGACCCCCAAGGGGACAATTTGCATATTAGGCTTTTATTATATAGGACTAGAGGACTGACGCATGAAATTCATGCAAGAGTAGGCCCTCCTTCCCCTGGCTGCTGGCACCAGCTTCCCTCTAGCACCCGGGACCCAGGCTTCCCTCGCAGCCCCAAGCTTAGTTCGAAAGGTCATCCAGAAGGATATCTGGAAGGATGACTTGTTTAATTAGCATATTACACTTTTATTATTATAGATACTAATCACTGAGTCACATTGGCCAGACCTCATCTACCTTTTAAATGTCACTCTTGCCAGTTATTCTTCCTAATGAGGGGTAGTCCACACTAGACATAGACTAATTCTGTCTCCTCCACCTCCACTCCCTTCCCACAGGTCAGAACAGAAGCTGTCAAGTTTGTTACAATGTGGCCCTGCCCCTATGGCCACACTTGATTGGTCCAGATGCAGAACTTGACCCAAGACAGGGCTCAAGTTAAGAGAGGACTTATTTTCTCTTGAGGTGTTCCAATAACAGGTAAAACACAGAAGCTGTGAACAGTCATCTTCTGCCACGTATATTGGAAACAAAGAAAGTCTATAATGAAATCATACTGAACTCGAATTCCAGCCCCACTACTTACTAGCGGTGTCTTTGAGCAAATTACTAAGTCTCTCTGAGCCTATTGCACAGGGCAACTGAGAGGTTTAAATGAGATGATATTTACCAGGAGCCAAACACCCAGAGATGATCAATATATGGCTATCCTCCCTTCCCCTTCCTTCCATTGCTTCCAATATGAAGCAAGAACTGGGCAGCCAGGGTAATGTGGTCCTAATCCACTGTCTACATACAAGCTGGGAACTTAATAGAGCCCAAATATATTTAAGATTTATTTTACTATGTGATTTATTTTACCCTGTGAGTAGATTCATGTGAAAGTTTTAATGTGATTCAAGCATGGAACCACTTATTGAGGACCACAAAGGTGAATTCAATGAGACTTATACTCTCACAATAGCTGCATGTCTCACACATACACCACACACACACACACACACACACACACACACACACACACAGCAGCTGGCGGAGTCCACGCCCTAGTTAACATGATGGGGCATTGCCAGCATGGGGCTTCACTGGCCAACGAGGACGCTATTGTCTAGGGTCAGGGAGGACTTTTGTCACCTGACTTCTGCTACAGTGGGTCCTGTCATGGGCTAGGTCAGTGGTTGGCAAACTCATTAATCAACAGAGCCAAGTATCAACAGAACAACGATTGAAATTTCTTTTGAGAGCCAAATTTTTTAAACTTAAACTTCTTTTAATAACACTTTTTCAAAATAGACTCGCCCAGGCCGGGGTATTTTGTGGAAGAGGGTCAAAGAGCCGCTTGTGGCTCGTGAGCCAGTTTGCCAACCACGGGGCTAGGTCTTAGCACTACATGTTTTCTTTGCATAGTCTCATTTATTCCTCAGACAACCTGTGGATCAGGTGCTCTCAACTTTATAGGTGAGAAACGAACGCTCAGGGAGGTTAAGGTACTTGTCCAAGGTCATGCTGCTGCTCAGTGGTTGGGCCAGGACCCTGACCCAGGTCTCTATGAGCCTAGAGCCCTCGAGTCACTATTTCTACACAACTTCTATATTGAAACTGGAAAAAAACACACTTTAGAAATCTGGACTCAGTGTGTGGTCGTTGGACCAGCAGCATGGCATCACATGCTGCTGGGAGTTGTTAGAATTGCAGAGTCTCAGCCCGCCCCAGCTCTGCTGAATCAGAACCTGCATTTTCTCAAGAGTCCGTGCTATTTCATATGCACCTTCACATCTGAGAAGCCAGGGTCTGGGTTAGATATGGTCCAATTCACTGTTACTGGATCTCTTGGTGCCTTTAACAAGGTATATATACATTACAATGTGCTAATCAGGGGTGGAGTTTACAGCATTCCTCCAACTTATCTGACCTTAGAGACCTTTCTTTTTCTTCTCCTTTTTCTTTTTTAAGCAACATGCAAAACTAGTGTACAAAATACATAGCTTTGGGGAATGACCGAGTTAGACCAGCTGCCTTGAAGCACAGCTGCTGTAAATGAGGTTGCAAGAAGTCGTTTTGCCCAAGGTGGCAGTCAGCTGAGTCAGCTGGTGGTTGTGTGGAACTGCGTGTCAGGCCTGCAGACTTTGTCTATTGTGTCCTTTCCAGGGTCTGGCTCTGGGAGGCCCAGAAATCTAACTTTGATCCTGACCCATCGCCTCCCAGTTATGAGGAAATAACCATGCCCCGTGATCAAGCTCGGCAAGAGAGGTTGGAGTCAAACAGGTTAACGAGCTCCACTCCAGAGTCCAAACCACAGGCTGGAGATCAGAGCTAACACGTATCCAAGCAAAGGAGGGAACGCAGGTGTATCTGGTCCCAGTGCTTGGGCTCCCTCCTTCCCTGGAGGCAGGGCTTCTTCTAGCTTGGCAGTCACATCGGGCAGAGCCAGACTGTGTGAAGGTTGAGTCCTGAAGGAGCCGGGCTGCCTCCTGGCAAGTCCCCAACCGCAGGATTACAAAAAACAGTGAGTCACAACCCAACGCTTGGGAGATAGCAAGGACAGTGTGTGTGTGTGTGTGTGTGTGTGTGTGTGTGTGTGTGTGCGCGCACGCGTGGTGGAGGCAGGGGGCATCTCTGGATTTCTAAAAGGGGGCAGGGATTGAGAGGTGCCTACCACTGGCTGAGGTTCTCAGATGTGAAGGGCCTTCTCTGGATAGCAAAGAGGCAAGTCTTCCAGTAGAAGCCAGTTTGGTGGTTGGGTAGGACAAGGCCATTTCCTTGTGGCAGAACAAGCCCTGCATCTGGGCATATGAGGGGCAAGGC
This sequence comes from Antrozous pallidus, assembly GCA_027563665.1. NCBI lineage: Eukaryota > Metazoa > Chordata > Mammalia > Chiroptera > Vespertilionidae > Antrozous > Antrozous pallidus. Next base: position 58,704,301 of record CM050523.1, on the reverse strand, counting down.
CAGTGAGAACCAGAGAGGTCATAGAGGCATCCTCTTAATCAGCCAAAAGAAAAACCCTCAATGGTTCACTTCCTCTGGCTGCATCTGCCTCTCTTCCCTCTGGACCTTCTCCTGGTTTCCCTTTGCTTGGACGTCCACGACTCTTCAGTGTGATCCTTGAACCCAGACTTGTAGGTACAGAGTGTATGGAAGTCAGTCCACTGAGGCACAATTGCTGGAGGGAGCTTCTTTGGAGAAAGCAGGAAAGGAGACAGAAACTGCCCTCCCTAGTGCCAGGCACTGAGCTTGGCACTTAGCACAGAGAAATAGGTGAGCACTGTCTATCCCCTCTTTCATTGGTTAGGAAACAGAACCACCAAGGGTCAAGGAGTGTGTCGGCAGTCAGCAAGTGAGAGAGCTGGGGTGTGAGCCCTCAGGTTGTGTGCTCTACTACACTCTTAGTCTGAGGAAGCAGTCGGAGGGAGAGGAAATATCGGGGGCAGTCCAGCTCTGGCCTTCCCACACTTGGCCCCTCAGACCCACAATGGAACCATCGAAGGTAAGACTCTCAGATCATATCTTAACTTAGCAAATCTGCATTGCCTGCTAGAACCTGTGTATTATCAGGTTGTTAAAGCTTGTCCAGTGATTCCAGTGCAGTCAAAGTTGAGACCCAACCTCCTCGCTTTATAGACGGAGACCCTGAGCCAGGGAGGGGAACCATAACACCAGTAAGGACCCCAGCAAGGGGGCTACTTCTCCTTCAGCCAGGACTGGCTGCTAGGACCACCTTTCCCACTGAATAACTGTGTAGCCTAGAGCGAATCATTTAACCTAAGGATGAAAAACTTAAATGTATTTAAATTCTTTCAATGGTGTAAGTGTTCAAGAAACACCAGTCTGTTCCCTACCCGACCCCCTTCCCAAATTCAGCCCACTTTCTACTATACAACGATGGACAGAGAAGATTATAAGCAAGGGTGGGACTGAGATTCTGACCATCCTTGAGCCTTAAGGACAAGGCAGGACTTGGGATGCCCTGGCAATGATTCCTGTCCAGAGGGGTCCTGAGGAAGGACCCAGATGCCATATGTTAACTAGTGAGAGGTGACTGGGGGAGCAAGTGAGGAGGAGGGCACTGGGGTGAGATTGCTGCTTCTGACCAGACAGGCAGCCCAGAGTTGGTCCAGGACCTCCTTCCAGGAAATGCAGGTGGAGCCACCAGGTGGACAGTGGCATTTTGTCTTAAAGAGCCTGGCAAGGTGCCCTCCAGGCAGGGACAGCTGAAAGGCCAGGTAAAGCACGCACTTCCTCTCCTGCCCTGGCCTTTGCTATATAAATAAACGATGATTAAAACCCTGGTATAACTATCCTAAACTGTTCACGGCGCTTGCTTCCAGCCCGGTGGGATTAGGGGGACTTTCACTTCCTTGGTCATCTGTTTCTTTGATATTTAGCTTGTTCTTAACAACCATTGTAACTACTTTTGTCATAAAAATGAATTTTTAAAATGCTAGTGTAAATATTTGCAGAACACCATTTATCTGTGTGCTCAGATGGAATTTTGGGGAAAATCAGTCATTTGGAGGAAGATTTCCAAATCATAGCAGCCCAGGCACAATTTGGTGCCCTCTCTTACCTGAGCTGTTTTAAAGGACAGCTTCCATCATCCTGGGGTTACCCTTCACTCTCCCAACAGGAAGCACTTAGGTCTAATCAGCTCTTCTCTCCCTACTGCTGCTTTGCCATCGAAAGCATCCCGGCCTTCTTCCTGTGCATGCCCAGTTGCTCTGTCAGCCACCATCACATCAGAGATCTCTTTTCACCCCTTGGTCCTCAATAGCAAGAAGATACCTGCCTCAGGGTGCAGGATTACTTACCCACTTAGCAAATGCTAGCTCAGCACAGGAGTGAGTTGCAGGAAGAGGCTCTAAAATATGAATGTGCTGGAGAAACATCACTAATGTATGCCCCAAGCCTGGCTCTGTAACATAGCGAGGGGATAGCAATAGGGAGCATTTCAAAATGAGAAACTCTGGAAAGCAAAGCAGGGGTGGCCGGGCTAGGTGCACAGGGTCCACCCCTCTGGGAGGTGCTCACCCCCATCCTGCTCCTTTGCCCCACCTGACACACCAGCATGGGAGTGCTGAGCAGAGTACTACTGTGGTATCACATCACGTTAGCTTAGGGACAATCGTGGAAGCAATTGTCCACTGAGTGGGCAGAGAGGTGCTAGAAGACGTGGATCTGCCTAAGTGCTTAAAATACACACTTTTCACACAATATGGTCCCCAAATGTAAGACAGTCAGCTCAATGCATATTCACCCAAAGTCATAGCACCTGTCTTAATGAGAGAGTTTGTCAGTCTCTTTTGTTGTTGTTGTTTTTATCATATTTTTATTGATTTCAGAGAAGAAGAGAGTGAGAAAAACATCAATGATGAGAGAGAATCATTGATCAGCTGCCTCCTGTACCCTCCTTCATCCCCCTTCACCTCACTTGGGGGTTGAGCCTGGGGGAGCCCTGGGCGTATGCCCTGACCAGGAATTGAACCATGACCTCCTGGTTCATAGGTCAATGTTTAACCACTGGGCCAAGTCAGCCTGGCCAGGACAGTATCTTCTGAAGGAGAGGTCAAGGAGATTTCGACCATTCACACTTCTTCCTTGTGCCCTGATTTTAAAGAAAGTAACCCCTAAGGGTGGGATCCCAGCTCCTGCTTCATTGGCTGCCAGCCTTCCTTTGTTTTCTTCCCATCCAGCTCCAGAGGGTTCCTAGCTTTTGACACCATCGCAGGCCTTTGCCTGGGATGGAAGGCCAACTGCCCCCATCAAAGGGGCTCTCCGGAGTATCTGGGTAGGATAAGAGGTTGCCAGAATTTGGGGGGTTCTTCCAATCTTGCAATGACCACAAGGACTCGAGGGCCGGGTAGTTAATGGAAAAGGCGTCAACTTTGTCAGGGAACTCAGCTGGAAAGGTTCATGTTCCAGGGTGCCAACCCCTTCCTAGTCACAGGAATCTGAACTATGAAGACACTGGATCGGGGACAAGGCCCTGGGCTTGGAGACAGATAAGTGTTTCTCTGGAAAGGAATCTTGGCCTCCTGCAGACATGGGAAGTGCCAGGGCTTAGCTCCTGTGTGAAGATTGCTGGTGCTGACAGCTGGGAGCCAGGGCTCTGGGGCAGCTTGCAGCCCAAGAGCCCAGGAGCCAGAGGTTCTGGTGCAGGAGGAGCCCTTCCAGTGGTGAGCTCTGCGTTGTGCAGATACCCACTGGCTGGCCCCTCTGAGGGCTCCCTCCTATGGTCTCAGAGTCATTTCCCAAGCACCTGTCACAGTTATCAGCTCAGGCTGAGTGTTGCTGGAGTGCAGAGAGAGGGCAGAGGGAGAGAAGCAGCTGGAGGCTTCTGCCCTAGCAGCTCAGTGGCCCAGAGTTGCTCGGAGAGTCATGGGACACTGCACATTCACCACAGAGTTGTTTCCAGGCTCTGAGCACACACCTGGGGTCTGGAAGGCTGAGACTCCCAATCCCGTTCTTGCTAGACTTAGGCTGAGAGCTGCAGACAACTCACACTTGACTTCTCTGAGCCTCAGTCTTCTCACCTGTCTAGAGATAATAAGACCATCCTCACAAGGTTGTGGCAAGGCTACACAAGAAAAGGGACAAAAGGCCAAAGGTATGCATAGAGCATGAGTCTGCTGGGATAGGCTGGGCCCCCTGGTGTGGGGGCAAAGAAGGACAGGTGAGGACCCAGACAATGGAGAGGATCTTTGCTTCCTTAATGATGTCTTCTGTTTGTTTCATTTCTAGTAGAGACTTTGTGGAAAGGAGCAGAGCTCCCTGTGAGGAGAGGAAGGCTCTAGAACACAGGGTGGTGATGCAGGGAAGAAGACCAGGAGGAGCTGAGACCCCTCCTCCTTGGTGAATATGGGGTCTGCCTACATATTTTTTATTTCTCGCATATCAAGCAAAGACTCCTATTAATAAAATAAATTGTTTCCCTATTTATAAAGTGAAGGGATTGGATGGGTTGCACTTCAAGCTCTGTCCGACTACAATATGGTGTTTCTAGACACACGGAGAAACACCCTACATATGCACACATACATGTACACATGCACATACACATTCACATGGATACACAGATGCTCACACTGACATACATTCTGTTCCATAGGTTCAAGTCAGAATAAGGTGGTCTTTGTGGAAAATCATGGGCTTGAGTTCCAGCCATGGGCACACCTGTGCTGCTGCTGATAGGCCTTTCCCCAGGTGAGAGAAGAACCAAGGCCTGGGACCACTCTCTGTCTGGTCTCTGCATTATCCCACTGGTGAGGGAAGCAGTTGGGCCAAGGAAAATGTGGCAGAAAAGAAGAGTATGAGTATCTACTCTGAGGCAAGCCAGGAGGCAAAGGGACTTGACTTTACCATCCTCCCAGGTGTACCCGGAGAGGGCAGAATGCCAGGCTTAGCCCAGAAAGGCCCTAGAAGACTAGCCAATGCTCAGGTCACACCTTCATGCTTGGAGTAAAACCAGGGGGACTCAGGGTAACAGTTACAGTCATGTCCGTGGCTCTCCTGCTCCAGGACCATGCAGGATTGCTCCTGAGGATAGCAACATTGAGTTGTTAAGCGATTCATCCATTCACCTAACACCTGTCTAAAGCAGACCTATATCCTGCTTTGGGGAGCTCAGAGCTATCTGTTCTGCACTGCCGACTTCCCAGCACAATGAAGGAGGCTTTCTCCCAGCCTTTGAGCATGATGTGAGTAGGCCTCCATGTAGCAAAGTCCATTGGAAAACTGAGTGTCCAGCCTCTGGGTTTTGAGTCTCCTTCAGTGCCTTGGAGTAGAGAAGACCTCTTTGCCCAGTGCACCCCACACCTTGTCTCTACCTGTGCCTTCTCAAGCTGGTGCCAGGCTGGATCACAGCACCCCAGGCATAAATGGTACCCATGCTTCCCAATGTCCATACCACAGGCCAGAACCAGACAGGTGCTTCAATACAGGGTTCAATGAACAGTCCCACTTTAGGAACAGGGAAGGAAGTGGTAATTCTGGCTTGGGGAATGGAGGAAAGCTTCATCAGAAAGAACTAGCACTGAGAGATGGCCAGATCATTGACAAAAGCCTGAGGGAATATTGTCAGCCAAGACTTGGAGACAAGAATAAATGAGGGCTGGAAACATTTTTGGTAGATACTTCACATGACCCTCTGGCTCAGAGCCAGTCACTTCCCGGTACATGGTTGAAGGAACCTGAATTTTGGAATCTAAAAGATTTGATTGTATGTGAACCATGTGATCTTAGGTAAATCATTTAACCCCTCTAAGCTTCCATTTGTTTTTCATCTTACTACCTACATTAGCCATCTCACAGAGTCCTCTGAGCTTCAGATATGTTATCATGTAAAGCAGCTCACCAGTGCCTACTTAGTACACAGTAAGCAGTAGGTAATGTCTCCTCCTATTTTCCCTTCCCTACAATGCCAAGAAGCTGCTCTGCCCCCATCTCAACACCATCCTTCTCAGGAGACTGGTGGGTTACTGAGATGTCCCAGTTCCTCAGAAGCAAGCAGGGTGAAACTAGCTATGGGCTAGGTCGGCATCATATGTACACATCATTTCCCCAATAAAAGGTGCCTTCAGACAGCATCAGGAGAGGAAGCTTCTGAGGACAGCCAAGGGTGGAGCTGGGAACTGACAGGAAGAGGGGAAAAGGGAAAGAAGAGGGAGGGCCACGTTGTTTTGCATTTGCACAATTTCCAGCTCTTTCATTGCCATTGACACCACAAAGCCAAACTTCTTGGCTCAGGCTTGATTTTTTTCCTGCTCTTTATTAAAAATCCCAGAGTGAAGAATGTATCTCCTTTAGAACTGTGTCTGTCAGCCCAGTCTTTTACGTCTGTGAGGGTCTAGCTCAGAGCTAGTCTGCTTTGCCAAGGTCAAAGACTGAGGACATTGGCTCTGGCAGTGCGCACTTGAGAAATGGAATGCTACAGAAGGCCAGGCATGGAGGGTTTCTCCTGGTGGAGAGCAAGCCTTCTAGATGCCTTTCCTGTCAGTCTTTTAAACTCCTGTCCTCCACACTTCTGTGTGTGTGTGGGGGGGGAGGGGGCATGTGTACATGTGCAGGTCTGCATGCTATGTCCACTGTAGGACCAAATTCTTAATGGGTAAGCATATCTATGTCTGTCTGAAGCTAGAACTGCAAGAATCACATGAAATGGAGATATTAGGCAATTATTCCAGTTCTTCAGGTTTTAAACTACTTCTACCTAATATAACTAGATAAGGAAGGGTAGAGTAGGTGGTTAATTCTGCTCAAATTACTCATATAATAACCTTGATTTTCACATTTACTCCATTCACTGGAGACAACATTTATTATCAGCCGGGTCAAAGAGCACAGGTATTAAATAAACATTGTAAATAAAGATAGAAGTTCCCAGCCCAGTCTCTTCACAGGTGGCCTGTTTAGTCATATATTCAACAGACATTTTTCAGGCAACAAATATTTCTTTTGGCAGACACTGTGCTAGGTGTTGGGGATACAATGATAAGTAAGCAAACATGGGTCCTTGCCCAGGTAAAGCATTTATTTTTGTAAGAAAAAGAAGCAACAATAACTAAATGAACAAATATGATGATTGGAAATTATAGCAAAGATAAGAAAGAGTAAAAACTTTTCTATGCTTTTTGTAAACAAGTTTGATAACCATCTATAAAATTAATTGATACCTGTGTGTGAAGTCAGAGTGCCTGTGATGATACTTGGTGACTTACCTGGTCATCGCCACTAGCCTCTGCCAAGGCCAAGGGCTCACCTCAGGCTAACTTAAATCAACAGGTTTGCAGGGAAAACCATTGGCTCTGGCATCAGATGCCCTGAGTCCCCAGACCTAATAGCTGAATGAGCAAGTCACTTTAATATATGTGTGTATATATATATTTTTTTCTATAAAATGGGAATCCTATTAACCCTAGCAAACCCAAGAGTTCTTCTGAGGATCAAGGAGATCGTGGGTGGAAATGCTCTGCAAACCATAAAACTCTAGATAAAAGAAGCAGTGTTGGTAAAATTTCTCCACTAAGAAGTTTAGTAAATCCAAGAGGGAAGGGAAGGGGAGAGGGAGCAGAAAGAAGAGGAGTAAAGAGGAGGTGGAAAGAGAAGAGGAAAAGGGGAGGAGAGGAGTGATAAGGATTATGCTGCCACTATCCTATTTAACACCCATAACAACCTTATAGAAGTCTCATCCTCATCTACAGATGAGTAAACTGAGGCACAGAGAGGCTAAGGAAGACACATTGCTAATCTGTTGGGAGCTGGGTTTGATCTCTGCCCACATCCAAAGCTCTCCTCTTTACCACAAAGCCATAGCTAGGCCAGTGGGGGAAGATGCCAGCCTCCCTCCTCCTCCTCCTCCTCCTCCTCCTCCTCCTCCTCCTCCTCCTCCTCCTTCTTCTTCATCATCGTCGTCGTCTTCTTTTTTTAACTTGAGACTTTGAGTCCCAAATTGGGCTTTCCAGGGACATGCCACAGTTGATTCTAGTTACAGGAAGAATGTGACAAAAACAAACAACTTCAGAAAATCAAGAGATTATTGACCAACCCTGTTTTTTATGGATGAAAATGGGCTCTGTAAAGTTTAGATGGCTTGCCCAAAGCCAATAACTGATTTGTGACAGCATCAGAGAAAAAAAAAGGAAGAATAGATTGTTTCTCAAACTGTGAATTCTTCTCACTAGTGGGTCATAAAAAAAGTCAGTAGTAAGTTATAACCAGGAGTTTTAAAGAATAAAATAGAGTAGGGTAGGAAATAGAGTACCCCATGAAGGGAAGTACCACTTCATGATACTTTTCAGTTCCCTGTGTGCAGAGCCTGAACATAAAATCCCTGTGTGCCATAGTCAAAATCTCTGAGTGTCCCAGACTGGAGAGCAAGCATGGAGGAGGAAGAGACCCATGGGACTGACAGGATGTTTGAGCAAAATCCAAGATTTATTCCTCTGATTCAAGCAAAACAGCTCTAAAATAACCACAAGGCCTATTTATAGCCTGTGCCAAAATTACTTTTCCTTCATCTCTGGCGTTGACCAGGAGGGCTCCTTCATAGCACACTGCTCTGAGGGAGATGTCAGGGGCCCAGAAAAGTCGTCCTGCAGGAAGGAGGCCAGGGGCCAGACTTTTATATAAACCCCCAAGCTGTTTCCCTCGTCTTACTTCCTCTGCCTGCCTGGGGATAAGAGCAGGGCCTCGGAACAGGGAACAGCATCCTTCACAACAGGATGTAGCAGGGGGACCCCACACTGCTCTCTGAGTCAGGCCACCAGGGAGCAAGGCTTTGGCCCCACTTAGTCACTACGGGGCACCTTAACCCTTCAGAGAACAGGAGATGACACAGCTGAGGGCCTGAATGGAGGATGCAGGGGAATTTTCCAACCTGTGACCCTATGGACAGGCCTTCCACAGCCTTGGGGCCCAGGTTCTTGCACCTACACCTGGTGGAGCCCACCCAATATCCAGAACTTGGCCATGGATAATAGACATCATTTCAAGGATTCCTCCCATGTCAGAGGCATGGTTGGGTTCGTGCACTTGCGTGTGTGTGTGTGTGTGTGTGTGTGTGTGTGTGTGTGTAAAATGAGAGAGGATGTGGGTGTAGAAGAAACTAGAATAATCAGGAACCTCATCCTTGGACCATGAGATCAATTGGTGAGAGCCCCCAGTGTTGTTTACAGAAGGGCTAACCTCTATCTTTTCATATGTACAGGGATCAGTGTATATATGGGTATGAGGAGTGGAGCAGAGTGAGAGTAAAACTACTCATGACACCAAGGAAAACTTTCAACCTTGATAATGGATTATAACTAAAGAGCCAACCAAGTGAGAATAGAAACAGTAAAAATTGAACATACAGTCAATTTCACGAGCTATTCAACATTTAGGTCTAATTTCCATATAGATCAATGTTGATTATGTTTGTCATTAAATTTCATGTGAGACTGACTTTGTTGTAGGTTTATTTGATTACATGAAGTTCTGCTCATAGGTGGTCAACCTTCATTGAGCATTGATCCTTATACAGAGCTGCTGTGCTCACAACTTAAAACATTCCTAAGGGAATCCTGAGAATTGGTTCCAATCTCTGCCCAGAAATTGCCTCCTTGGGAGAGAAGTGCCTGCTCGGGGCACATGGCCAGTGAGAGGTAAAGCCAAATGCCTGAGTGTGCTGACGCCCAACCCCTAATCTGCAAGGCTGGGCTGTTCACAGTCCCCCTGTCTACACCCCAGATATTCTGGTGGGAAGGACTCCTAGGAAACAGATTCCTGGGAGAGATTCAGGGCAGCTCTGAAGCATGGCCAAGACTGTCTTGCAGCTGGAGACACAAGAATCTATCTTAAAAGACCACAGTATCCAATAAGAGATACACCTGACTTCTAATCCCAGATTTTCTCTTAAAAAAACATGTGTAACCTTGGCCAAGTCACTTAATCTTTCTGAGCTTCATTTTTCACATCTCTTAAAAGGGGATCATTGTACCTGCCTACTGGACTGTGAGGATTAATTGAGAACAGTGAGCAAAAGCTCCTAGCCCAGGGCTAGTAATCTCAGCACTGGAACCTTCCCTCTTTGTAAGGCTGGCATTGATTTAGAGCTGACCCTCAGGGCAGGAAGGCCTAGAGCTGTCAATGTTCAGGGTGGTCTCCTAGCAGTTAGTGCTCCTAACTCATTGAGTTCTAAGACTCCTCTTCCTTCTAGCATGGCCTGGGGGGAGCTAAGGCAGAGAGTTGCTGCCACGGCTGCAAAGCAATTGTGGCTTGGAAAGAATCTCTGGCATGTGTCATGTGTCCTCCATAGCCATGATCCATGGTGTGTTGGAAAAGTGCTTTGTTCCGGGACCAAGAGGTCAGTTTGTGGGAGGGTCGCCCATAAGTCTGCATGCTGGGCAGCTAACCCGTCCCCCAGAGCCATCTGCTCTGGATCACAGATCCAGCCAGAGAGACTGGGTGGCTTGTGCCTGAGCTTAGAGAGGGCTGCTAATGAGGGGTAAAGGGATGGCAGGGAGGGGCAAGGCCAAGGATTGGTGAGGAGGGGCCATGGAGTGGTTTGCCTACCTGGGTGACCAGTAGAGACAAAGGTTGGTTTGGGACACATCAAGAACCAAGTTTTCTCAGCTCAGTCACCCAACTTCACTGGGACCCATGGAAGTCATGTCCTTTCCTTGGATCTCACTTTCCTTATTGGTGAAATGAAGGGGTTGGACAATCTCAAAGTTCTAGCTTTGTTATTTTTAGGCCATAAATTTCTAATTTTCTTACAAGGCCCATAGTTCTCCTATGGACAGAAGCCATAGGAAGTTGAAGTGAGTGGGATGGAGTGCAGAATGTGAAAGGGGGTGAAGAAGTAAATGCAGAGGGTTTAATTTTCCCAGTCAGATGACTGGTAGGTACAATGTCAATTTCTTTATTTTTCTGAGATCAGATTCATTTTGTATCTCAAGTCCCTATTCTGGCTGATACAGGAAAACTAGTGTAGTTACTTTCAGGTAAATCAGTTACTTCCAGGTGAATCAGTCACAAGTCATTTTCTCAATCATTTTAGTTCTCAGCTCTATTAAATTCAGAATTTTCACTTTCATTTCCTTTCACTCCATCTGTGGAGAGAGGGAGGCTGTACCTCTGCTCCATCTGCCCTGAGTCCTCTTTTGAGATGTTACATGTCCCTGTCTGGTCTTCACAGTGCCCCCCCTCCCCCCACCTACCCACCCACCACACCTAGACCTGCCTCTGGCCCAATGCTCCATGCTCCCACATTGTCTCTGCATTTTGCCCTAGTTCCTGCCCAAGGTTCTCACTGGGCTCATTTTTACTTCCCCGGGAAGAGTCATGGGAAACCTGGGGGGTGAGGTGTTCTTTGTCTAGGCATACCATCTGCCACTTCCACTATATAGCTCTGTAGCATACCATGGAGGCTGAGGGGACACCCTGAGGTTCACCAAGGGTTTCCCATGCCCATCCTTGTAAAAGTGCTCTGTCATCCCTCCACCCAGGACCCAACAGGAGATGAGACCGAGGGCTCCATAAAGCCCTGAAGGTATATTTAACTGTCTTAACTGAAGGTACATCAAACTGCCTTTCTCTTCTCCAGCTTAGAGTATTGGTCAGGGATGGAGGGGAGTGTAAACTCTTTTTTTTTTCTTTTAACATAGCTTATGTCACATTTTCTCTTAATCTTTCCTAACTCACACTGGATGGAGGCTTCAAAAGCCAATCACTTGGTGTCTTCGTACTCTAGTCTTTTGAGACTCCCATCCATTAACTGCCTAAGTAGAAAAGAATCACAACAGCATCAACACTTCACATATCAAAGCCCCAGAAAGGATTCGTGCTAGGCTCTGAAATGTTTTAGACAATTATATGGGATTGTTGGTGTCCTTAAAAAGTTCAAAAGCTCCTACAGTAAGTATATACCTTTCACCTGGACTTTCAAGTCTTGCTCCTTATGGTTCACCCCAACTTTCTTCTCTCTACCACCCTCTTAACTATAACTTCACGGGCATTTGGGCAAATTTTCTTCATCTTTCTGAGCCTCAGTTTCTTCATCTCCAAAATATGGCCAATTATTCATTTTTAATTATGTTATGGTGAGAATTCTAAGAAGTACTATAAGCAAATCAATTTTAATAAAAACTTACCAAGAAGTGAGTTCTATCACAGGACCTGGCATATAGCAGGTTTAACAGGCCTTAGTCTCCTCCCGACCTGATCAGTAGCCAATTGGAGCACTTATGTTTGTTTAGCTCCACTAGAATGCTTCCCACTTCACCCAGAAATACTTTATTCACCCTCCACCACTAAGGTGCCTCTAAAATGCTATCACCTGCTGGAATCCCCCTGAACCAAGATGGCGGTCCCCTGGTCCTTCCCCTATGATAACTACTAATGCTCACAGCTCTTATATTTATGCTGTTTTAAGCTTATTGGAGGCAAAAACATTATCCTATTTTATATACTTTGCCTTTTCCATTGAAACCAGCCTGATCACCCACAGACTACACCCATGCTGGATCATCAACCACCACTCAGTGTTCCAGGCAGCTGCCAGGGCCACTCTTTCACTCCCAACCTGCTTTTGCCTTGGTCCCATTTTACCTGACTCTCATTCTTGGATCTGTGATTCTGACCTCAGCCCTACCTCTGGCCATCTAGTGGTAATTATTTGCACTCTGTAGCTTGGCTCACATCTTTGGCTCCCAGCTGTCCCCATTCCTATACGTAACCCAAAAAGACCCCAATGCCTACCCTGGTGTCATATGGCCCTACTGTCCAGGCCTTTGTAATCAACACTATAATGAACATTCGTGTGTGTGTGTGTGTTTGTGTGTGTGTGTGTGTGTGTGTGTGTGTGTGTGTGTGTGAAAATAAATTCCAAGGTGGTTGAAATGTCCCCAAGTAACAATGGCAGAGAAACAAGGAACAAGGAGAGCCAGTATCTGCTGGGTTGTAGTCATCTCACCATTTCCTATCAGCCACATGGTTTTTGCACACCTACTTGGAGAAAAGAAGGCAAGAGTTGGACATTTGGCCCTAACTGGCCTAAAACAAGCAACTGGCTGATCAATAGTGAGGGACTTGCCTGAATTTTGGGAAATCAGAGGCCAGGTAAAGTCCCTACATTCATCAGACTTGATCAGCCCACAGATCTAAAGATTCATGGAAAACTGTGAAAACTCTCATAGGGTGTTGGTCAGTAGATGTTTGAGCCAATGGCTGGGATCTGAGATCTCTACAGCCTTGACCCAGCCAGACTTGAGGAAGATCTGTGTGGGACTCCTAAATTCATGGGGTGTGGAGGGAGAAATGTATTATCACCATCTTGAAATTAAAATGAGTAAGATAGACACGGAGGCTTCCTTTAAAGTAGAACAGGCCATAATGAGCTCCTATAGAGCCTTTCTGCATCTACCTTGGTATCTCTTCTATGGGATCCAGGCACTGTGCTGGGCACTGGGGGCATGGTGATGAATGAGGCAGAGACTAAACCTACCCTCCCAAAGCTTGTAAGAGTTACAGACAATGAAACAAAGAACTATGAAGAATGTGGATATTGTGACCCACCTGGGGAAGCACATGGATGCCTAGGAGCACTTGGTGGAGAGGAGTGGTTAAGATTAGTCAAGGAAGACTTCCTGGGAAAGGTGAAATTTAAGGGGAAACTGGTATTTTAAGCCAAGAAAACAATATATATGAATGATAAATCCCCGGCTGAGAGATGTTGATGTGTGGAGCACAGAGGGCAACAGGACAGAGGAAGGTGAGGCTTGAGAGGTAAGAAGGTACCAGTAAGCAGTGAATGAGTGCACCTGGTTTGATGGCATCAACTAAGTACTCACTTCCTCACTCCCTTCCAGTCTTAAATCCTAAGTGCAGATTCTAATCTTTTTCATGTCTTCATAACATCTAGCATGGGGCTATGCATACAGTAAGTGCTCAATTAATACCTGTGAAGTCATTGACCAAAGATAGGGGTCAATGAAAAGTTAAGGACCTAGTTCTACATACAGACCCTTAGAACATTAAAGCATGCACTTTCAATCACATGACCTGTAAGTTTATGGCCTTGTAGTTGCATTTTAAAAACTAAAACAAAATACTTGTTAAAAACTAATAGGAATGTGTAAAATCAGCACTGGCAAGACTCCATTGGCAGGCAGTGAAACCTGGCTTCTTGAAGGATGCCTGGCTCCATGGCTGAAATATGCCTTGGGTAGAGATCCAGAGGTGAAAAGTCATTTGCTTCTGGGAGCAGAAAATAAACTCAAACTCAAGGTAGCAGGTTTCAGCTCTCTAGGGCAAAATGACATTGTGAGTCTCAAAGTGTTAAGGATTGCCAGCTCACAAACACATTCATTGCAATGGGAATTCAGAAGAGGCAGCCAGTCCTAGCTGGGGTCATCAGGGGAAAAGAGGTTGCCAGCTCTCCTATGGCTGGGCCTCAATCAGGTCAGAGGAGCTGACAGCCTCCCAGAACCTATCCTCTCTGTCTTTCAGAAGCACACTGGCCACTCAAGTCTTGTCCCTTCCAGCCACGCTTTTCTGCCTGGGCCTTACCACTCAGCTGTCCATGCATCCATGGTATACATTTGCTTTCACTTCTATGCACACACAGGCCCTCTTCAAGCCCAACATTAGCCCCTATACCACTGGTTGGCAAACTGCAGCTCGTGAGCCACATGGGGCTCTTTGGTCCCTTGAGTGTGGCTCTTCCACAAAAGAGCACGGCCTGAGCAAGTCTATTATGAAGAAATGGCATTAAAAGAAGTTTAAGTTTAAAAAATTTGGCTCTCAAAAGAAATTTCAATCATGCTGTTGTTATTTGACTCTGTTGACTAACGAGTTTGTTGATGACTGCTCTACACCAAACCCTTAGTTAATTTCTCAGCAATTTAGATATGCTAAATGTAGAAAGTATGGTTTTCTAGTTAAACATCTTCAGATATTTTCTCTTCTTACCCCAGATCTTTTTTCCAGGCCTTTCTTCCCAGCCCTCATGCCCTCCATTGTTTGATTTAGGAGTTGAATGAGTTTTCTAGAAGCACACCACAGAAATAAATTCCTCAGAGGCAATGCAATAAATTATCTGAGATATGCATGAGTGATGGAGCCTTTTGGTAAGAGATGCTGAAGAATGCTAATCATGGAAAAACACAATTCAAGAGGCCAAATTTTACAGGGAGCAATTAGTATTAAATGAGACCATGTCAGAGGCACCAAGGCATTGGAAACTGGCTGCCCTGCCTCCTTTTGTGAGTTGGGTTTACTAAATGGAACAGAATGATATGTAACCAAAATACTGGAAGACCATTTCTTTGCTAAGCAGACCCAGCCAACAAACACAGTGGAAAAAATAGGAGATAGCTCTCTCTCTCTGGGAGTTTATTTTTCAATCTTCCGTTAGAGGATGCAACCTAGAGCCTTGAAAAGTTCTAAAAGTCAAAACAACCAGTAGGCAAAGTTCTTGGACTCCCCTAAGGTGGGGGCAGATAAAAATGTCACTTATAAAGAAAGAAGGAAAACTGGAATTGTTAGGTTAAATGTTTGTATTTGTGAACCATCTGTCCTGTGTTAAGAAAATGATATTTTTTCAAATATATAAAATAAAAATGTGTTGTCATCTAAATGATTTCCTGGTTTGTGCCCTCATGGGGAGTCTAAAGAGAAAACTATTTGGGATTAAAAAATGGGAAAAATTAGTCACTAGTGATTCACAGAGACTATAAATATGTGGCTATGTTGTTCACTTATGTATGATCCAGCTGGGATGAGCTGTTTAGGAGGAAATAGGAAGATACACAAACAGTGCTGAAAGGCAGCCAAGGCCCTGCTCCACGAGTGGCAGATTGACCAAAACTCCCCTCAGAGCCTCCCCTCAGAGCCTCTTTGTCTCAGTGCTCAGTCCGGCCTGCAACAACCAGTAGCTGCCTCTGTTAACTTGCATTTTTCCTAAGCCACAAAAAGCTACTCTGGAGGGATATGGATACATATGTAATACCTCAATCAATAATTTTAAAAAATCATTTTTTTTAAAAAAGAAAGAAGTGCTAGAAAAAATATTCAGTATATATATATGAAAGAAAGAAAGAAAGAAAGGAAGGAAGGAAGGAAGGAAGGAAGGAAGGAAGGAAGGAAGGAAGGAAGGAAGAAAGAAAGAAAGAAAGAAAGAAAGAAAGAAAGAAAGAAAGAAAGAAAGAAAGAAAGAAAGCTACTCTGGCCAAGTCACACCAGGCTGATATTGCCAGGGAATCCGCATCTCCCAGGAGCAGCCCTCAACCAGTGATGGAGGAGAGTGTGTGTGATATTGCCCAGCATCCTCACCCCTGGGGCAGGAAAGAGCCCAGGCTCTACACCTTTCCCAGAATTTCCCCATAGGATTGCTTCTGCTCTGCTCACCCACAGGAGAAGCTACTTAATATCACACCCTTTATTAGCTGCCTCCACCCCTGCCCCACTTCCTCCTTCCCCTACCTGTGTTTCCTGCACTTGCCATAAAAACTCCTTGCCCTTGAATACTTGCCTCAGGGCGTGCTTCTGGGGGAACCCAAGCTGAGACACTGAGCTACATTTTTTTCCTCCCTGGGGCCTAATGAGCCTTATTATTAACTTCCTTTGCACCTCTTTCCCTGTACAGCATCCTTAGCCATTCCTCTCCCCACAAGCCTCAGCCCTTCACCTGCCTACACAATTCCTCCTGCCAGAACCCTTCCTGCTTCTCCAGCTGAGTTGGTGCAGGACTGAGTCACCAGTAGGTCGGAATGGACCTGGGTCTGGGTGGCTGAGACTTCCTATTGGTCATGTCTTCACCCTTGGCCCTAATACTCTGCAAGTTTTCTAATCAGGTGCTGTGGGATTGAATTCCAATAGCAGATCAATAGCACGCTGACGATCCACTCCTGGATCTGACTCTACATGTCCACCTCATTGTCCATTCTACCAGGAGTGGAGCCCACAGAGGTGGTCAGGACTGGTAGGAAAAAAAAAACCAAACTGTCATTTCTGGGGTGCTCAGTTCATATGTTCTAGGCTCTGTGCAGGTGTAGCCTTCTAGCTGTTGGTAACAAGTTAATAGGATTCTCATGCGATTTTTAAAACTAATTATTGTATCCACAATAAAAGGAATGACCTTCATAGAAATTTTAGAAAACATAAAAAAAAATGAAATAAAAATACCACCCATATTTGTACCATCATGAAACTACCTGACATAATAGTGTTTTTCTCCTCCTGCCCCTTTATCCCTGTGTAGATAGTAGAAATCACACTGGCTTCCTTTTTCACTCAGTATGAAAGTAGGAGAATTTCTCCCAGGTCACTTTAAACTTTGCAGACATTAGGACAGAATGCTTGTCTCTTGCACATGCTACATGGTGGTGAGAGAACACCCACTCCGTTCCTGCGGGACCGGCGCTTTGGGGAAGGGTTCTTTCAGCAACGCCGATGGATCGGTGAGATCAACGGAAGAGCAGAAGGGGAACTGTCTCTTTCTTGCCCCTTTTTCTGATTTTTAAAATCAAGATGTAACTATAAAATTGTGTTTTTTTTAGATAAAAATATACCAAATAAATAGCTAAGCGAGTTGAAAACTGTTGCTTCTGGAAAGAAAAAAATGGCAAGTCTTATTGAACTGCTTGCCTCCTTAATCCTTATACTAGTATAACTTCGGTGAAAATGAAACAACTTCAATGAAGGGGGATGAGACATGATTTATCGACCTAACAATAAACACAGGTTTTGTTATAAACTTTGTAAACATCATTTTTAATGACTCCGTAGTATCTCATTGTGTGACTATACTACATTTTGTTTATTTGCCTTCCTGTTATTGTACATGCCAACTGCTTCCCAATTGTATTTAGATATTACTGTGATGAGCAACTCTGTGCATAAAGATTTTCTTTTTTGGTAAATTTGAGATTTTCTTTGTAAGAAAATAAGAGTGCTCACAGTATATAAGAATGCTCATTTCTCCATACCTTAACCAGCTTTGATTAAATTTACTTTTAAAAGTCTCAATTAAGTAATGAGTGTAAGAATTATTTCCAATTTTCAACAGCTGATTAATGAGCTCACAGACCTCCAGCCTGCCCCAGAGTATGCAGGGTTAAGAAGTGGTGGAGCTGGATTCTAAGCCCAGTCTGTCTGCCTGCCAAGTCTTCACCTCGGTAGAAAGGCCTGGTGACCAGCTATCAGAGGAGCTAGGTCCTAAGTCCAACTCTTTCATTGACTAAGTAGTACTCTTTTTAGTCTCAATTTCCTTGTCTGTAAAACAGGTGTGCCTCACCAGCCCATTCCCTTTCACAGAGCTGTAAGGTCCAAATGAGATAATGAGTATCAACACTCTTGAGAAATTCTAGCAAGTTCCATTTGGTTATAGACTTCAAAAGGGCATGGACCCGGCATTCTATTTCCTCTCAAATATATATCTGGGTCTTATGTTTATTTTACATTCATTTATGGCAATTATTACAGGTTAACTGCTTTAGATGAATCATTTCCTTTAATCCTCCTAACAGCCCAATGGGCTCGATATGATTGTTTCTGTTTTTGAGGTGAAAAATTGAGGCTACATCCCACAGCCTGGAAATGGTAGAGGTGAACTTGAACAAGGTGATCTGACTCTAGAGCTTGGGCTCTTCTTGTTTTAAAATGTAGGTTTTATTATTCTTCAGACATGATGAGGCCAACAGATTAAGAAATGATTTCTACAGAAAAGAGAGTTTGTTACACTTCTCAAGAGGAGGGTTCATTCCATGTCATATAGCCACTAGGGGATGTCCCAGGGTCTGTCAGGAGGCAGAAGGAGTGAGAGAAAAGCATGAGCAAGATATTTTATTGTAGTTTTCCTGGGAAGGAATGGATTTGGCAGGGTAAACAGGTTACACAGGTTTGGGTTTGAATATTTCAGCATGCCTCTCGTCCTTTCCTGGGAATTAGGTGAAGGTGTTTAATAAACATATCATTTTCTTCAGGTAAGCAAGAAGGAAAAGATACCCTTAGCAACATTAATAGCCAAGATCTAGAGCTATGCTTGAGAAGGGCTCTTCTTAGAGGAACCTATGGAGTTTTCAGATTCTGTCTAGTGAAAATGTCATAAATGTTAACAGAATTCCTGACATTGTCTTCAGAAAATACATGCTTGACTCCTTACCTGACTAAGAATCTGATTTTAATCCTCTCTCTCCAGGGTCCAAATGTCTGCCTTATTCAGGCTGTCAGTTACCTGAAGAACACAATCAGAAGATTCTGGCTATTTTTCACCCTGACATTTCTGT
Organism: Antrozous pallidus; assembly: GCA_027563665.1. Taxonomy (NCBI): domain Eukaryota; kingdom Metazoa; phylum Chordata; class Mammalia; order Chiroptera; family Vespertilionidae; genus Antrozous; species Antrozous pallidus. Next base: position 58,685,489 of record CM050523.1, on the reverse strand, counting down.
CCTCATTACCAAGGGCGTCCCAAGCATCTTTAATCATTTACATGTATGCACAAACGTCAGAGTGTTTATTGTGCACAATGATTTGGATTGGTCTAGTTCATAATTTATTAATGTCTTCCAAGAGGACCTGAACAACAGATTCCCATTTACCACATTTCAGCACATATGTCAGAATTGGGGATTCTGGGAATTGACTGGTGGAGGGCTAAATACACCTTTTAGGTATGCATTCTGAGCCCCAGGATAGGTCTATGATGCTGCATCATGCAAGCTACAATGACCGAATGGAGGAGTGTCCTTGTGTTATGTAGGGACCTATAAAGAGAATTCTCTGCCCTCAAGTTTACAAAGAATAAAAGGAAATAGAAAGAAAAAGATCCACCACATTGAATATTAACATGAAGTGAAAATATATTTTAAGGGGATCATTGACAAAGGAAATATGCAAATAGCAAAAATAATGTAGTATACATTCAATTCTAAGCTACTGCATTCTCCAGAAGTTCCCAAGGCTCACCCATCCCATCTTCTCATGCCAGGGGGATGCCCCACCCTACTCTCTATCTCCTCTCCCTGACCAGCTCATTGGGAAGCTATCTTTTCAGAGAAAACAAGAACCAATGACTGTGCAAAATTAGAAGGGCCAGAAAGTAGGAGAGAAAGATGAGGCTTCAACTCAAGGGAGGAGCAGAAAGGTCCACCCCTTATCCAGAGGCTGTCAGGTCCACTTCCTTCACCAGCCCCATTCCAAAAACATCTCTCTACAGTTATTCAGGGATGCCTGTTGCCATGGCTACCGGGTGACAGATGCTTTTTGAATCTGGTATATGAACAGCTCTTCCAATTTGGAATTCGACCTGGAGCAGGTGGCTATTTTTAGTGCCACATGCTGCTAACACGTGCTTTAGAAAAGTCAGTTCTTTTCCTTGTACTTAAACATCATCTTTCTCCACACCCTCCCATTTCACTGCCCAAGTAGCTTGAGTCATGGAGAGGAATTTTTGTTTACCGTTATTATATTATGAAAGACACAACTAAGACCCCAAGATTCAGGCTATACGAGCTGTGTTTCAGACTCAGGATACTCATCGGGAAGCCAGCACAAGCCCTGGGCAGCACGTGCCAGCTTTCTCTCTGAGATGGAGGACTGCCCTCTCCAGGGCAACTCTGAATGTTGATTTCCCACTTGATGCTCCGAGTGGCTGGCACCACTCTGCTCAGGGACTCTTGTGTTTGGCCCATCTTTCATTAGGGCAAGTTCTCAATCTCATGTGCACAAATCTGTGCTATTATTTGCAAAACAGTACTTAGGATTCCATGTTTTTCCCATGCTCATATAAAGGCAGCCTAGTCTAAGGAGACGAGTTATAGACTTCTTCTACCTCCAAGTTAGTTTGACATTGAAGTGCTCACATGATGACCTCAAGTTATCTCTCTAAACTCTCAAAATTTGCAGACCCCAAGCCTGAAATATCCAGGTTATCATCCAAACATGCAGTGTATTCCCGCTAGAATTTCTACATGGTTTTTAGTACCTGTATCAAACTTCACATGCCCAAGAATTCTTCCCTCCACCTCTCTCCTTACCTCTTAGTTAAAAGCATTAAAACATAGCATTCTTTCCTTCTTCTAGACCCTCATATTTCATGAGTAAATGTTTTAGAGTTTGAATCATTGCACATAGCATTTGGTGCTGTTATTTTGGGCATTTCTTAACTTTCTGTTAACCACTGCAAACTTCATGGAACCAGAGGGAAGTTTTTCTCCATCTTGTATCTCTAATGGCTGATTCAGGGCTTTGCCAATAGAAGAGACTCAAGAAGTATTTGTGGAATTGAATTGCTCTATAAAAGTCTTTAGACCATGTTTCTAGTATCAATTCTGTCACTGACCTTAAATATAACGTACCCAGATCTCAGTTTCTGTATCTGAAAAAAAGAAATGACAATATATACTTCACTTGTCTCACAACTTTATCATTAGTACCAAACTAGCTTTGCCTTGTAAATGGTACCTTCTAAAATAAAAACACGTGTCCTCTAGAAATGACAAAAAAGTGTTAGGAAACACTATAGGAATGCTGGAACCATTCCAATTAGTTACTAGAGCTATATAAAACCTCAGGACAATTCAAGCAGGCTACCCAAGAAGAAAAATAAGGAAAAGTGGGTTAAGGTGGAGGACAATGAGGAAGGAGAAATATAACGAGATCAATTTGAGAGTGTGGTCACAAATCACACACAGTCTAGTCAATGGCAGAGGGCAAGAGAGCAGAAATAGTCACTGATATGAATGCAGTGTGGAAAGGCAGAACTGAAATCCACTTTCTCACTGCTGGCCAGGGTTTTGTTAGAGACAGAGGTTTCCTCAGTCCATAAGAATGGAAAATAGGAGAAGGGCCCCAGGCCAAAGCAGAAGAATCACTCAGAGATGTAACCCAGAAATCTAAACGTTAGTGATGGCCACAGAGGATTTTGATTCAGCTGGACTCTGCAACCTTCTTTGGGAAATGGTGCTAGATAAGACAAATTAACACTAAGACACCTATTGGTTAGCTATTTCTGGAACTAAAACCCCAGAAGTAGGAATTGTCAATAGAAGTAAAGCATTGGAGACAGTCTGAGAAGTAAGGAAGTAAGGAAGAGATTAACAAAGCAATTTAAGAGAATACAAAATGTCTTGAAGGGATAAAAAAAACATTCACACAATATCTGTATAGCAGGTACACATGGACAAGTGGTATATGTATGCAGAAGGCCAAAGAGAAAAAAATAGATGCAGCTTGATTTTCATTTTTTCATTATTTCTCACGGAGGTGGGTTTACTTCTGGAACCATGAATAGCAATATGTAGCAAAAAGTGTTTATGGAGCACGTATGGAACTCTGGATCAGTAAACACTGCTGATCCTAATGCTTGCTGAAATGCAAGAAGAGAAACAGAGACAACACAGGGCAGAATAGTCAGTGCGATTCAAACGAGTAAGTGCTGGAGTAATGACCAAGTAATTAACAGGCAAGAGCCCTAGAGGTCAGCCTGGGCTTAGGACAAGTGATCTCAGGACCATGGATAGCTCTGCGCCTGCTCTGTGACTGGATAAAGGTGGCCTAGTAACACAATGCTACCTTCATTGGTGGCACTGCGTGGGTCCCATTTTGGATACTGAAAAAATCTGCTTTCCCAGTTGAGGTGTAAGTCTTTAGATCTGGGCAATAGTTGTTATCTGTCTGGTGGCCTTCGATAACTCTATTCAGAGGTGGATCGGATGGTAGTAAGAAAGAGTACTGGGCTTGGAGTCAGGAGACCAATGTTTTGCTCTTAGCATTGCCACTTGCTAGATGTATGGCTTTAGTTAAGTCTAACTTGGTGAATCTCAGGTTTCTCTTCTGTAAAATGGGTTTCATAAGTTTTTTCTCTACTTCCTATAAAGACCTACTGGTAAAACCAAATAAGATTAGTTATGTAAAAGCATTTTAAACTGCAAAAACCTATTTGAGAATGTGCAGTTGTTGGAATTAGTCTCTTACAAAGTGAAGGAAGGGGTTCTATAGGAACTCTTCAGACTCAGGAAACAGAGGTGATAGACCAAAGGTATATCGGAGCACAGCATCTCCAAGACTAGAAGTAGAGTGCTGAGAGGAACCCGGATTTTCAAAAGTTGTGAAAGCCAGTTAGAAAGATAGATAAATGTAAAAAAGATAATTAAAGGATAAAGGGGAAAACGAAAGGAAAAGAACAAACTTTCAAATATTCAAGACTCCACTCCCCCCCCCCCCAAAAAAAGCAAAATGGAAAGGTTGATTATTTAATGGCAATTTATGGATCATACCTGAAACAAGTTAAAATATCAAATAGGTGAAATAAGTTCTTCAGAAATTTAAACCCATTTCAAATAATATCAAACCTCTCTGAAAAAAATCTCCTTTGTGTTATTCTTAAAGCTTTAGTTTTAACCTTATTATAAAAGTAATATATGATTATTATAGAAAAAAATTAAAAGAAATAAGCCCCAAACATAATATTTTAAAAATACTTTTAATTCTATAAATCTAAAGACAATATTTAACTCTTCTTCTAATTCCTCTATGCACAAAGAAGGAACTTGGTTCACTCACCATCTTTTTAAAAAACAGATAATGAAAAAAATAAATAAAAATAAAAAACAGATATGGGACCAACATGATACCATTTTGCAATATGTCTTTTATATAACCATCATGTCAAATATTTTGTCAAAAAGGAAACAGTAAATACATTTGGGCAATATAATTTTAACAGTTACATACAATATTTTGCATAGATATATCATATTTATGCAACCATTATTTTATTGTGGGATTGTTATTTTTAACATTTCTTTATTGTATACTGTGCTATAGGAAGTATGTGTAGTAGTTAAACTAATATGGTCCAGTGACAAATTCACCTCAGCTCCCAGTTTCCCTGCATAGTGACTGTATATCTTTGTGAAAGTTTATCTCTTTAAGGCTCATATTCTTCATTTATGGAATGAGTTTAATGATATTATCAATGCCAAACCCTATTACTAGAATTAAGTAAAATAATATATTAAAAATGCTTTGCATATAATAGGTACTTAGTAATAATGTTCATAATTTAAGCAACCCTCATAGCTAATTTCTATACTCATCCTTAACTCTTTTTATAAGATAAATTTCCAGAATGAGAAATTTTATACCAAAGGAAGGATGTATATAATTTAGGTCAATGCCATATTTTAAATGTAGAGATAATTCAGTTGTCATGAAGAAGAGGGAGAGAGCCAAATGTTAAAAAGAAAAAGTAGTATGGGTGCAAAGATGTAGAGCTCATTGCCATTAAACTAAGAGTAAGCATATCCTAGAAGCAATAAACCTTATCGCTAGGAAAATAAATTAAATTTAAAAATTGCATGAATATATATACACAGACACATTCAATGCAGTATTATTTGTGGTAGCAAAAATTGAAAATAATCCAACTATCTTATTGATAGGAGAATAATTGTATATATTATGGTATATCCATATAGCTGAATATTATGTAGCCATTAAAAAGAATAACTAAAGCTACATATGTAAATTTTGTAGGAGTTCCTGATATAATGTTATGGGAGAAAGTGAGTGACAGAAAGAAGGCATACCATAATCATACATCTATGTAACAATTTTTTAAGGCTGTGGGATTCAAAGCTTATTCATTACATCTGCTAGCAATAGCACAAAGCTAGATACTGCATATGAAAGATATTTGAAAACTGTAAAGTGCTATACAAACTTTATAATCTCAATAATAAACTTACTAAAAGAATGTGAGGGAGATATAGGCTAATAAAAAGAACAGGATATGTATGAAATAAAGGTTATTGTAAAGTGAAAGCCATCTCTTCTGATCTTAGAAGTCCAGGTGTTAAAGCAGTAAAGATGCTGAGAAATTGTCTTACTTATCACTTTGCCTTTCAGTAAAACATGTTTATCCTTGTATCTAAATGAAAAGGCAAAGTGAAGGAAGGGGTTCTATAGGAACTCTTCAGACTCAGGAAACAGAGGTGATAGAGCCAAAAGACTGACCTAGTGCCACATGGCTCATAAGAGTGGAGGATGACCAAGATTCTCCCTCCTAATCAGAATGGAATTCTCAAAATCTTAGAAGCCTAACAATATCAAATAGAGAATAGGCACATTTTTTTACTGGAACTGGAAGAAATTAGAACTACACAAGGGATCGTTAAAGGGAGAGAAGACCTGTTTTTCAAGATGTCATGAAGAAATAGGACATGTTAAAAATACACACAAAAAAATGCCCAAAGAGAAGCATGAAGCCAAAGACTTTAAGTAACAGAATAGCTCTCCCCTTGCTCAGGAGTGACCAATGCAGAGGGAGTTTTTTTCTCCTGTAAAGGTGAAGAAAGTAGGGCTGAAATAGTCCACGTCAAAGAACAAACTAGGAACGTCTCCATAGAGTGGTCTTGGAGATTGGTGAAGACAGAGAGGGCTAATCAAGAAAAAAGGCAACACCTATAGGTACCTTAGAGGACAAGGAGAATGATAGAGTGTGGTCCATGGGAGGGAGAGGTCCAGCATGCGGTCTGCCTCTTGAGAGCCACTCACAGGACAGCCCTGCGAATGGTCACCCAGACATTCCTGCTTAAGGCAGCAGCACTGTCAGCCTGATGACAGGGACTTGCTCCAGATCATGTAACCTCACTGCTAAAGACCACACACTTTCTTACACGTTTAGCAAAGTGTAGAAAAGTGGCAAAATGGCCAACGAGTGCAGCGAAGTGGTGTTCATTTAAAATGTAGGAAAGGAAATTATCCTGGGAAGGAAATCAGTGGTTCAAGGAGGAAGAGTTTGTGAAACCTCAAGGTGGATACAGAATCCCTGTAGCCTTTCTATCCTTTGAGTTTCCCCTTCTCTGCTCCAACTCAGCCGGCTTCTCCCTCCTTCTTTATGCGGGAGGGTCAGTAGCAGCACTGTGGGTGTCTTCAAAACATGGATCATGCTCTTTGTGCAGACAGAAACAACTGGCGTTTTTCAAATGGAGCCTACAGAGAAGGCCACGAGTGCTTGGGAAAAACAAACCCAATCTCCATTCCTCAAATACTCAAAATACATTAATTATGAAAATAGAGTCCCAAAGCTTAGACGGATGTGGCTGTCACCACTTAACTTGCATACAATACCCTGATTTATCTATGGCTCAACTCAACTCCATCTCATCAGATTTCTCTGAAATACATTCAGGGGTTGGTCAGTCCCACCGTTGCTCTGCGGATCCATTGTTCTACACTTGTTTCTTGCGCCTGTTCTCACAAAGGGTATTATTGGTCATCTTCCAAGGAGCATCTTGTCCTCAAGTTAATTCTTGCATTAGAGACAAACTGCTTATCTTCTAAAACTAACAGCTTCTGGTTGGACACAGTGTTCTTGGTTCCAACCCCCAAATCACCGGAGTTCTTTTCTGCTCAGGTAGATAACTCCTCACCCATCCCAAAGTACTTCAAGGGAATGAACCTGTTCTTCAGGGACCATTAACTTAAAAAAATTAATATCCCTGCTTTTATATAAGGATTGAAATCAACTTCAAAATAAAAGTTCAAGAAATTGTACAAAAATGAATATACTTAACACTACTAAACTGAACACTTAAAATGGTTAAGGAGTAATTTTATATTTGTATTTTACTCTTATTTCTTAAAGCTCCTTGGGAAGCTACAGGTCATTTAAAAAAAAGTGGGACAGAACGGTAGTATCCTCAGGATGTGTTATTAATAATTGTGTTGGCAAAGCACTTTTTTGTTTCAAAGGCACTTTTACACACCTTCTATTTGATCCTTATAGCCATGTTGATGAATGATTACAGTTGTTTATTATCCCTATTTGATGCACATGAAAAATGAGTCTAGAATGAATGTCCAAGGAGGCAAAATCTGGAATTAAACATAGGTCTTGTGATTCTATAGGCATATGTTCAGATACGAGGCTCCTAGTTGGTGAGAAAAGAGGTGCAAGTGCAATGGAGAGTTTAGTCACTGACATTTGTGTGCCATGCAGGTACACGCAGGTATAAAGCGCTGTTGTACCCAGGCATCATTATCTCTTAGTCTTAACCATAAACCTAGAAGATCAGTTCTACAAGTATCCTGATTTTATTGTTATTTTTTTATATTAGTTTTTAGAGAGAGGGGAAGGGAGAGGGAGAGAGAGAGAAACACTGATGTGAGAAACATCAAGAGAGCAAAATATGAATGGGCTGCTTCCTGCACACCTCTTGCTGGGGACTGAGCCCATGGCTCTGACTGGAAATCAAACTGCCAATCTTTGGGTGCTCAGGCCAAGACCCAACCAACTGAGCCATACTGGCCAGGGCTACAAGTATCCTGATTTTAAAGTTGAGAGAACTGAAGCTCAGAGAGGTTAAGTAACTTTCCCGAGGTTGCCCAGTTAGTAAGGAAAGAACTAGATTCAAGACAAGATAAAAATATACCTTAAACAATAAAAAAGGACATAAAATAAATAAGTAAAATTCATTTAAACCATTTAAAAAATACAATATAATATTTAGGCAAGAACTGCCAGGAGAGAAGATAGGGAGACAGTGATTCTGCAATACCTATCGCTGTGCCTCTGATTGTCCTCTAGTCATGAAAAAAATTTGAAGACATTTGGCTAAGTTAACAGAGGAAGAGGATGTAAAGGGGCAGCCCTAGGTACAAAGAACAAACCCTTTTCTGAAGGTAAGTGGAAAAGAGAATAAAAGGTTACAATCTGGAGGATGTAGACAGGAGAGCAAAATTGAAAAAAAAGCTATAATTACCGTTTCAAGAGCACTGGCCAGAGGAGGAAAGGCTGCTTTAGAAAAGACAGAGACAAAGATTAAAGGTCAAAGGAATTTTATTTTCTTCCATGCGCTGCATTTATAAGAAAGTGATAGACAATGTTTGTAGGGAAATATGTGAATTTTGTAGGAAAAATTATAAACACAATTAACATTTCACTAATTTTTAAACAATTTTAAATGCTAGATGATCCAAAGGATAATGCATGGGAAATGTTTAAATTATAAAGTGTTATACAAACGTGGAGTGGTACTTATTTTTATATGAGTGTATTTATAATAAAAGTGGAAAGAAACCAGGCCAAGGGGCTGAGCTGAGGCTCAGCTGGGCTCTGTGGCGGTTCTCGCTGCGCATGTCTTGCCCTGGAGGATCCTCTTTATCTTGTTGAATTATAGCTCTGCCACCGTCTGACGCTGAGTGCTGATGTGGTGCAGCTGTTCAACAACTGGGCCAGATTTACCCAGGTGTGGTATGTGAGGAATCAGTTGAACAATTGCTCTGCTATGTGTTGTTGGGGGTTCGCAAAATCCCACCAGGATCCTGAAAGTCCAAGTCATCTCGGAGGTCTCCCCCAAGCTACCAACCTGCGTTGGAGAAGTGGGTTCTGCGAGTAAATGGGACAGGGGGAAACAGGTGGTGGGGTAGAGTAGGAATCTTACAGTTGCAGGGAAGGCACCCTTTCCTGGGGGTTCCTAAAAGATATGGTTTGCTGTGTGGCCCTGTCTCTCTCACAGTCCTTATTGCTTTTCAGGTGTCCTAGTCATGCTTTATTTTTCCTCTTTTCTTACCTAACTCTTTTTTCCCTCTTTGAGTTTCTTCCCCTCACTTTTCTCTTTATCTTTTCATTATCTTCTTCCTTATTCTGCACCTCTGTTTTTCTTCTTTCTCTTTTCTTTTGGCCAATTACCATTTTCAGAGTAGATCATGTGGGGCTGAGAGATGGGCTAAGATGTGGGATTTGTCAAAAGATGAACTGCTCTTAAATCAGACGCCACACAAAAACAGCAGTTCCTGCCAACTTGAGGGTCAGGCTGTGTGATCAGAGTCCAGGGTTGCAGAAGGAATATTTGCAAGAGTCATTCAGTGATCACCTCCTCCAAATAAAAGCCATCAGTCTCCCTCCAAGAGAGCCGCTGGGAGCTCCATGTTGGGAGCTTCGGCACCGGATATGTTTTCGCTCAATGTAATCTTCTGTCTTCAAACTGCTCCCTCCCAGTCCTGGGATATGCTCTGCACCTGGACAGGCGAATCCTTCTGGAGACTGAAGGTTTAAAGAAGAGATTCCCATTATTTTTACCTCCAAGCATTTGCTTTTGAAAGATTTGGTCTCCAAGCAATCAAGCGATTTTTTTAACGACCCATTCAGATGGCTTTGTTTCTCCATGTTCTAATTAATCATGGATGAATGTGTTTGCCCGTCAGGCTTCTCATGAGCATGAGGTACTCAGCGTTCCCACACGAGCAGGTACAATTGAGCCTCATGCAATGCCAGTTGACATTTCAGTTGACCTTTGAGGTCTGATGACAGATAAATGTGCTCCTTCCCTCAGCTTTCCGAAATGTTTGAACGCCCTTGGAGACCCCAACACCCACTACCTTCCTGGGAACATTGCTTTGAGGTGCAGAAGATGACGATTAAAGTGACTGATGATAAGGACACTCAGAACCAAGGAATCTGACATTTAAAGGGGGAACTTAGGAATAGATAGCCTCAGGAAAAGTGGAGGGAGAAGTCTTACCTTCAAGAGAGAAGGAGGAAGAAATTCTGGATGGGGCGGATCCAGGTTTGGTGGAGTTTGAAGCTTATGCCATTTGGGGGGCCTTCTCCAAGTTACAGGTTACAAAAGTACAAATGCAAAATTAGGTACCAGGCCTTGAGAGGTCCTGCTGCTTTAGGGTTACTAGCAAATCTGCTCCGGCCATGTCTTCTGTTCCTTTTGAGAGAAGCCCATGGCCAAAGTGGTCACCAAGCTCCAGAGTGTCAATCTGTGGCCACTGCAGACAAACGGGTGATTTGAAAACTACGTTTTGTGAACACCAGTCTATGGCATAGCTTTCCTGTAAGGCAGTGGTTCTCACCCTTCCTAATGCCTCGACACTTTAATACAGTTTCTCATGTTGTGGTGACCCCCAACCATAAAATTATTTTCGTTGCTACTTCATAACTATAATTTTGCTACTGTTAATGAATCGTAATGTAAATAACTGTGTTTTCCGATGGTCTTAGGCAACCCTGCTAGCGGTTCTCAACAGGTTTTACTGAATGATTTCAAGTAAAAGTACTAAGTACTTTCTATAGGAGTACTTAGCTATGGTTGGTACTAGTATCTTTTTATTAGTATTTTTTTGTTCAACTCCTACTGCGTCCAGTCCTTGCATCAGCCACTGCTCTGCTCCTTGGCACTAAATGTGAAGCATGAAGAACCCATTTAGGACACTTTCTGAATTATTTGACGTTTTCCAGATTCTCTACCCTTAGGGTAGCCAAGAGGAGGTGGAGACACAGGGCTATGACCCATATATGATTTGTCACCTCTGACTTGACTTTGTCAGGAAAGTTTCCAGCTAGAAGAGTGGGAGAGTTGAAAGGGAGGACAGAGAAGGATAAGATTCTTGTCCAGAAAAAAGAAAGCAGGATGCCTGGGGACAGGAAGGATGAAATCATTCTGCCTCTCCAAAAAGTCCCTGTTCTGAGGAGTGCCCATCTCCCAAAAGCCTTCACAAGAGTGTTAATATTAAGATCAGGGGAAGATAAACAACTCAGCAAGAATCCAGGCTGAGCTGAGTTCAGAGTTGGCATTGGTATCTAAGTCCAAGTTAGACCCTGGCTTACCAAACCCAGCCAAGCCTTGAATTTTAAAATTATGGTGAGGTTTTGTTGTGATTATTTCCAGAGGAAGAGAAATATGAAGAGAGGCAATACTGCTTTAAATGTTCTTTCTTCATCCCAGAAAATCTCCCTTGCTGTTAGAAAGGGACAGATCTAAAACCAAAATCCTGAATATACAACCCATCAACTGAGAAAGGATGGGGACCAAGTGCCTTAATGAGAATTCATTAACAGAAGTTCCAAAGGTGTTACCTGAGTGCCAAGCAGCTGTGTTAATGCTTCAGAAAGGCATGTGCCTTCCAAGCTGGAGCTTTCATTAAAAAGCAGGGTCAGGAATATGGAGATTGTCCCTTTATGCCCCTCACTGGTTGGACCATGTCTGAAGCACTGGACTGACTATTAATAAAGAGGAAGTCTTCCAGCTGGCAGACACCCTCAACTCATTGCCACTGCCACCTCTTCTCATTGCTTCACCCCAAGCCTGGTGTCCCCAAATCCAGAGCTAATCTGACGGGTCAGACTGTTGAAAACCTACCGTCTATGCTTCTCCAGGATCTAGCTCATTTCTGTCTGAAAAACCACCTCCATCACTCTCTGCCTTACGTGGTTCAATGTCTACCTCTGAGCTCTAGAAATATGCACATGACTCAATTCTGAGACTTTCTGTTAGAATTCTTAGGAAACATAAGCTCATTTTTAGCTGAAGATGAAGCCCAGAGGAAGTGAACCAAAGCTGCTAGAAGCAACCCCTTGTAAACATTTGCCTGAGAGGAACATCACCTTAGTCACTTGGGTCCACCAGTTCCTGAAGTAGGAGCTGCCCTCAGCCCCAGTGCCTTGGAGTTATACAAGCCAGTAAGTTTCCTTTGTGCTTAAGATGGAATAGGTTGGGTGTCTGTTCTTCCAAGCAGAGGAATCCTGATAATGCGTAAGGGATAGGTCAACATTCCATTGAAGCTTAGAATTAAATAACTTTTTTTTTTCAAATTTTAGATCTATTTTTATTTTATATTTATAATAGTATTTTTAAATTGACCTCAACTGTCAAAAACACTTATAAAACACACACACAAAAACCTGGATGCAGGAAGTGGCACAAGTCCTCTGGACAGCTGAAATTGGGATTATAATGTTCAGGTTTTCATAAGTGAGACCCTTGGACCCACAGTCATTGCATTTATCTAAGTTCACTTTTCCTTTTCTAAGCGTTTTATTTATTTTTTAATGATGTATAATTGACATATAGTATTCTATTACATTCAAGTGTACATCATAATGATTCAATATTTATATACATTATGAAATAATTCCAAAAATAATTATTGACTCAGATTGCTTCTTCAGCTTCTTCCCCAAGCCTCCTACATATCAATCTTATCCAGGACCCAGTGTCCCCAGGGTATGAGGATCAGGAATCTGAGTTGCTTTCAGGTACAGTAACCTCTCTCTCCTGATCTCAGTCAACAACTCTGTGCTTTGTCCTTGATTCTGATTCTGTGGCAGTGGATTCTCTAGTCTGGAGCTCTGATTGCTTGTTTGGATTTCACAGAGGTCTGAACTTCTTGTCAACTTGGAATACACTCTGGCTACCCCTGAAGTGCCTCCCTATAGCCAGGTCCCTTCATCCTGGGAACAAGGGTCTTGAGCCAGGCAGTCTGAGATCTACCCCTAAAGAGGCTTCTTAACTCCAGTGTGATTTATATCTACCCAAATGGGAACTTGTAAGGGGACCAACCAGAATGGCAAGGAGTCTGGAAACCAGTTCCTTAACGTCTGGTTAAATAGAGTAGGGTGGCATTTGGCCTGGAAAAAGAGTTAGGATAAAGGAGAGACGTGATTTCTTTCTGCCAATATTTATAGGACTGTCACATGGGGTTAGAGCCAATCGGTGAATGTCCCAGGGAGATGAATCTGGGGACAACAGAAGAAGGAACTACTTTGTATTGTTTTTGTGCACTTGAGAATTGCCCTTGACTTTAGCAGAAACATCCTTAACATCTTTGTCAGTTCTCAAATGCCTCTCCCTGTTTAGGTTATCAAACAATTGTGGATGGATTCCTGGGACTGGCACGTAGGGAAACTGGAATGAGCTTGGGATGACCTTCACAGAGAACACCCACTGCCCAGAGCTGGAGCAAATGGCTGGACTTCACAAGGCTGGACTTAAAATCTTGCCCATAAACCAAGCTCAATTCCAGGAAACTGAACTATTTCCTCATTGGGGACCAAAAGAGAGAGCACCTCCTCCTGCCCCCCCCCCCCCCCCCCCCGCCAACATGGGCTAAATCTGGAGGCAGCCATCTTCATAAGGCTGGTGGGAAATGGGGGCCCAAGTTTAATAATGCTAAACCTATCAAAACCAAACGGACATAGCTCACATCCTGTGGGCAATAAACATCCACAGGTGAAATTTTATGAGGTTTTAAAGGGAACTTTATGAGTTTTGAGGGAGCCTTGGTATAAACTGAAACCAGCCATGGAAAAACAATATAATGTGAACTGTGGAAAGCAATATCTGAAAATCCTGTCACTGTTACCAAACCAAAGAAACTGTTCAGGGGAACAAGAAAAATATGATAGACTTTATGTCTCTCCCATGATTTCTGGTGAGGTAGAATGTTCTACCAGCAACATTTTTAGCTCCTTGAGAGCAAAGGCTATTAAAGGTCCCCTGTTTCCCACACAGCACCTCGTGCAATGGAGGTGCGTGCATGTGCACATATAAACACATGAAATATGTCCAAGAGATGGGGAATTTTTGCGAGTACTCTCACAGGAAGTCCCCAGTGTTCTTGGGGCTTTTTGTACCACAGGTAGGAAACGTAAACTCTGAGTGTTAAGAAGCTTTCCCAAGGTCACACGGTTAATAATAGCTGAATCCTAATTTGAGCCCATATCTGTCTGTCCCTAGAGTCCATGCCCTTTCAACCATAACTATTGTTGCCAGACTTTTGAATTTCATCAACCAATACAGTTGCAAAAACACTTACGGAAACCCTGATTGAATTGCCAACATTTTATTGAAAGGATATTGTTAAAAATTGAGAATGTTGTACTAACAGCAGCCCCAAAAGACAGAACATGATCTCAAAATAAAGAAAATAAATGTATGAAAGGCTCCATTCCTTAAGGCACATGTGCATATGTGTGAACCTGTAAAAATATTGTCATTGACACACGCAGACTAGCTCTTGGAATTGCTCTTTCCTGCCACACTTTACCCTCCTGATCTCTTGTAGCACCAAACACAATGTCCTATGCAAAGTATGTGCTTTAGGGTACTGTATGATTAGCATTATTTGCTCTTTTGTTTGATCTTCTAAAAAGACCTCAATGATACAGGTTCTTAGCAATGTCACAGGCCTAGACGACTTGCTCCATCTTGTTTAACTTTGTACTTATGGTTTAAATACAAAGTTAAACATACAATACCTCTTCCTTCTCTCAGCAGATTTCTCCTCTTGGCAGACTATATTAATACAGCTTCATCGTTGCCCCTCTGACCTAGAATCTCACCCTTAGGGGTTCTTCAGGAAGGGGATCAAGGAGGGCTGACTCTTCTACTGGGTGACCTTCAGAAATTCTCTCTTCTTTTTGGATCTCAGTTTTTTTGTTTGTTTGTTTGTTTTTGTTTTGTTTTGTTTTTTAATGTACAAGATGAGGAGGATTGGGCCAAAACATCTCAAAGGGTGCTCCCAATCTTGGCGATCTCCACGCTTCTCCCATCTGGTCGACTGCAGCTCCCTCTACATCAGGGCTCCTTTTGTTTGAGAAAATCTGGAATTCGGGGATGGATTCAATGACAAGTTGGCTCTTGAGAAAGATTCTGTAATATGATCGCACAGCTGTTTAGTGATTCTACATGAGTGTAAGATCACTTCGGGGTGGAATGTCAAAGTTTACCAGACATTATCTTGGACCAGTTCTCCTTTTTCCATGAGACCAAATCATTATCCTCAAAAGCATTACTAATTGTGCACATCCATGAGATGCCGGAAGGCCCCAGCTGGGAAGCAGAGGACCCATGCTGGGGGTCATCCACCTTGCTCAGGTTTCTCCTTGGTGGGGCTTACGCTGGAGGGCCTGGCAAGTAGCCAGGCTGTGCCCTGGAATAAATGACTTGTCAAGTAACCAGCCACAGCCCCAGGAGGTGCTCTCACACGTACTTGGCCTTTCATTTATCTTTACAGCAGTGAAACTAGGATAACTGATAGACTATCCTGGGAGCCTACCTCCCTGAGAGGGAAAGGTTAAATTACAGGGCCCACGTTTAAAAACATTTTTTAAAAGAGACTTCTTTGCCCTTTAATTTTAGAATAGTTACTCTCTGGCCCCCATCAGAACAGGTCTATTTGGATGTCATCTAGAAACAGAGAAGAAAAGGAGAGAACTAGCCTGCTGGATTGATTGTGGTTGCTTTTTCACACACAGATCAAAAGCCTCCTGAGCAGTTAACCCTCAGCCAGGGAGTGACTCCTACAAATAGAGAGGATTTAGCAGAAGCAAGAGAGCATAGCACGCAAATGCTGTGTGCACTAATCAGTGCTGGAGCTTTCTGGTCACCTCTGTAAAAATATCTTGAAAAATATCCATCTGTTAAGGCCCTGAGATCTATTAGCCATCTTAATGTGTAAGAAGTAAGTTTCCCCAGACTCTTGGAGATTGCATGGTGATCCTTTCTTAAGAGAGAAACTGGAGAGGGGGATGTGTGTGGGGGTGAGAAAATCCAGGTACTAATGATCTCTTTGTTTTTGGTGATACCTTTCTATATTATCTCTGGTGATTAGTATAAAAGCAAGAGTAAAAGTAGAAAATCAGAGTTTTGGAGAAGGGGCAAGATGAAGAAGACAGGGATACAAGGAGTGATATGCTCAAAGAAGAAATATTGGGAATGAATAGATTCAGGAAAGGCCTTCAGGGAGTGGCCACAAAAGAAGTTTGGAGAGCAAGCAAGAGCTCAGAGAAACTGACTTGGGGAAGGGATGCCCCATGTCTCTGAGGGAATGCCTGTGAGTGGGAGATGGGGGAAGAACACTGCTTGGGGACGTTCTGAAGTCAGGTTACATCTGACCTCTACCAAGGGCCCAGAGAACCAGGAGAAAGGCTCCTGGTTGAGTCGGAGAGAGAAAGCCAGTCTAAAGGTAGGTGGGGAAGGAGAACTGAGGAGATGTTAGGTGGAATTTAATGGGATTCTGACCACCAAAGTGGAGTCCAGTCACCCTAAGAAAGAACATTTTGACCCATTTCAAAGGATTATGGAGAAAGAGTCAAAAAAATTAAAAAGGCAGAGGAAAAACTTCTAGTTAGGAACCACATAGACCATCCCATCTGGTGAGCCACAAAGGCTGTTCTTTCTGTTGATAGATTCTTTCCACATCTGTTAAGACAAAGGTGTCTTCTGTCAGCTTCACAGAGGTAGAGACGTATCGTGTCTTCTCATTTCATTCATGAGGATACTTAAGGTCACCCTGAGAGCTGGTGGAAGAGCCCTAACTGGAGCTCTCTTCCTTCCCAAGCCCCAATTTTTCCTGGCACTCAGAGAGTGTGCCGCCCTATGCCCCCATTTTTGGAATCCGAGAGTCTCCTGTGGTGTCAGCTTGTCTCTCTGCCCGAAGGATCCTCCCATCTCAGCCTCTTGCGCACCTGAACCTGTGTCTCTTCCTGCTGTACGTAGCGTGTCTCTGCCTTGGGCTCACAGTGACACCAGGCTCTGCTGGTGAGTGTGGGCCTGTCTCCTGCCATCTTTCTCCACCAGCTCAGGAGCCTCTCCCAGCCTCCTCAGGGGTATGTGCCTTTGGTCTCAGGCCCACATGTTCCCCTTCTCCTTTCAGGATAGGCATGAGTGAGATTCTGGGGGAAAGAGGGAGGGAGTGTGGATGTGCAGGGAGCAGGAGAGCGTGCAGGCAGCTGCTAAGACCCATCTCCAGCCTCTTCAAACATTTTCAGACACACAAATGGGAGAGATGATCACATGTGGGTCTATGGTTAACACATGTGTGAGTGCAGCCTACACTCTGTCCTAGTCCAACAATGAACAATGAGATTCTCTGGAAACTGGGGAATGTGAATTTCCTAGGCTTCTGATGATGGGTTCACTGCATAAGCCCAAAGCTTCTGTCACTTTGAGAACTGGTTAAAGGGTAAGAGGATTTGTTCTATGGGAGGACAAAAAGGTCATTTAAAACAGGATCCCTTAAATCAAGACCCCATACAAATCCAACAAAAAAATAGAAATGAGAATTAGGGACAAGAAGTGAGGTTTCACAGAAGGAGCTGGTTCCTGTCTGAGGCGGGTGAGCTGTCAAATCCTTTGCTCCGGAGAATCACAGGCTCCCCAGTGGCCTTGAGCGAGATGGACTCAAGGCTGAAGGACAGGCTATGAGAAATGATCCTTCTCAAGACCCAGCATGGGAGCTTTGCCCTTCTCTCTAGACACCAGAAACCCACCCTTTGTTCTTTTAAGGTCAATGACCCCAGTTTCCCCACTGAGACTCTCTATGTGCTATCTATCTCTTTTAAATCAAAAGAGAAAAAATAAAAACCAGCAACTTACTAACCACCTGTTCTGAGCCAGGGCGCATGATCGGGGCTCTTGGGGATGCAAAGAGGCTAAACAGGATCCTTGGCCTCCCAAAACTTAGAACAAGGTCAAACTTTCTTTAATTTGGGATGTGTCAAAGTGTTTCCCAAGATGCTTCTCCTGCATCGCTGAGGTGTCTGCTCGCCAGCAAGTCTGATTGCAGGTGACATCAGAGCCACTCTCTGATGAAAGCAGGTGGCTATGCAGTTATGTCTGAGTCCCTTTCACTTTCCTTTTCATAGTCACTTTCTCTGTGGCTACCTGAGCCAGGCGCTGAACTGAGGCATTGCTGGTGCTCTGCACCTCTCCTGGTGAGTCTGAATGGGGGCGTGTCTGTGCCACAGGGATGCTTCTCTCTATTTCTGTCTACAGCTTTCTTTAACATCCATGGATGGGGGTGTGGAATGGACTGCCAGGGAGGCTTTAAGAATTGAAAGCCAGTCCTGACCAAGGCCCCCACCGGATGGTGAGAGAGCAAGGGAGGAAACAAAAGTGCTTGTGTTAACAGAATGTCATTTCCCAACATGATTCAGGCCCTACACTCAGGCAGGAAAAGGAGAGCAAATGCCTTGCCATTCATCACATCGGACACAGTTATTTTTAGAGCATGCACCAGCTCGGCACTGGGCTCCAGGGCCCTGCCATGGAAGGAAATGAGGCTAGTCTGATAGAGTCAGTCAAGAATGGAGATCTGCAGGCGCGTGTGTGTGTGTGTGTGTGTGTGTGTGTGTGTGTGTGTGTGTGTGTGTGTGAAAGGAGGAGCAGGCAGGTGGCTTTCCTCCCAAACTGCAGGCCCTGAGTCTGGTACCTTATGTGAGCAAGAGGAGGGAAACTGAGCATGGAGGTGGTCATGGGGGGAATCCTTAAGGGAGAAGAGAGGGTCTGGAGCTCAAGCGGGCCCTGGCTCGGGAAATACTACTCCCTTCCCCAAGGAGGGACACACAGGAAGTCATCCTAGGTTGAGAGCAAGGCAACCTCTGTCCTAAAGTGGGTAGGATGCCCTTGGCTTTATTATCACAGCCTTGAAAACATCTGGCCAACACAAAGGCCTCCATGCCCAGGTGAAAAGAACAGACCATCTGGACCCTGTGAGCTGTCATCAGGAGATCACTTCTGCCCCAGTCAGCACCCAAGCATCCATTTTTCTAAAAGGCAAAGTCTTACCTGGGCATGGAAAGAGACCCTCTTTTTGCAAGAAACAGAGAAGAGGTGTCCCTTTATTTTACCCATTTCTGGCTCTCTCCTCTCTCTAGTAACTGAGGGGAGAGGGAGGCCTGTGGTTGAACTCAGCCCCAAGGCAAGACTGAGCCCAGAGGGTGGCTCCCAGCAGTTTTTCTCTTTTTATTTTTTATCTTGAATATCCTGCCCTCCTGACTTCTACCTCCAGATATCTCTGAGCCCTGAACAAAGATGTGTAAGCTACCATCCCTATCCTGACTCTAGCCAACAGCCAGGGTGAGCACATCACCCTTCCTCCTTTGCACAAGGCTTTCTGGATGTGCTTCAAGGTCTAGGGAACTGTGCTCTAGACTCCATGGGGCTTTCAGGGCCCCAGAGATGATTTACTTTCCATTAATAGCTCAGCTGGCCCTGAGGTTCTGGCCAGTTTTGAACCTTCTTCCTGGAAGAGAGGGTTAGAGGACTTCCCACCCAACCATTGGACAGCGTCCCATAGGCCAAGGCTACTGGACCAAACCTCTCACCGTGGCAAGTCCCTGCTACCGCCTCCTCCCAAGAAGCAGGAAGAGCTCACGTGACGGCTTGAGGGAGCCAGCAGCACACAGAGAACAGGAGTCTCTATTGCCCATTAGCACCCAACAGATGGTTTATCTGCTTTGTTTCATGACCTGGGGTGGTACGAGGATAGGAGAGGATTAAGGGGGGTGAGTGTGTGTGTGTGTTGGGGGGTGGTCATCAGGGGAATCCTTAAAGCCACATGCACGCATACCACATTATACACACAGCAGGTTGAGTTCACCTTCCCATTTATGTTACCTGTATCTTTTCTTCTGAAGAGTTATCACAAGGAAGTGCCATCCAGCTGTCAATTTAGCGGCAGAAATGCACTTGAGTGTGTTCAAGGACTCTCAGAATGACCAGAACGTAGGCTGGCGGGAAGGACTGCCTAGGAAGGCAGGTGTTGCAATATCTTCTCTGTCACCAATTTACAGCCATTGTGACCTTGGATCAACGATTCACCTATCTGACCAAAAAAAGGAATGGCTTTGACCAAAGCACCTCAGAATAAATTTAACTGGGGAGGTGGGCTTCTACGAAATACACTGCCTGGGGAAGTTAGTCCTTGCGCTGCTGGTGGAAGCTAGCAGACTAGAAAGATAATGGCTAAAAGTTATTGATCTTCTACCAAATGCCAGGTACCATGCATGTCACCACCAATCCTTACAAAAGGCCTGCATGGAAGGCATTATTTTCCCATTGTATAGACAGACAAATTGAGATCGAAGATGTTAAAGCAATTGGTCAACGTCACAGTGTGGCAGAGGCAGGACATCTTTGTGATGCCAAAGCCCAAGTGCTTTCTGTCACACCACATGCTTCTCAACGGACCAAGGAGAACAATACCGGTTCGTTGGTTTGTTGTTCTCATACTGAATATCTTTTTAAAGTTTGTCCCTTCTCTGGACTTCATTTTTCTTGTCCATAAAATTACTTATTATAGAAGAACTGCAATCCTATTCACCTTAAGCTGTGCTGAAAACAGTAAAGAATATGTTGATAACGCTTTTGGCTTCACAAGCCACCATATTAGAGTCTTTTACAAGTGATGGTCAGATGACCTCATTTGAAAGCTTCTGTGGGTGCTGGGTGCTTGGAGCTGAGTATGATGAGTCAGATTCCAGCCCACTTCTTTTCCAAGCAACCAAAACCAGCCAACTTCCTGCTCCCCTTTCCCCCTTTGAAACCTTATGTTTGCTCGTGCTTGATTTCCCTGGAAGGGTTAGGCTATTTGTCCCAGTCCATCACCAGGTCTTTGGTGCAGTAAGCAGAGGTGCCAGTGTATGCTACGTACTCTCTGCTAGACCTTTTCTCCATTTCTGTTTGTCTTGCCCTGTGACTTTCAAAACCCATTGCCTGTCTCTCTGTTGCAGTCTTCTCCATCGTTCTGTCTTCTCTCCACTCACTGTCCTTCATAGCTCTCTGCCCTTCTCCTTCTGGCCTCTATGCCTTTCTTTCCTCTCCTTGATGACTGGGTGGCTGACAACTGGAGATGCACCACATTGTATGCACAGCAAGCTGAGATCACCTTCCCACCGACTGCAGCAATTTCCATGACCCTGCAGTGCAGAGTGAGGGCCGGGAGGGTTGACGCAGGAGACTTCCACTTGGCACTCATGGTGGGCTGAAGCTGAAGGAAACTGACTCTGAACCCTCTGCCAACAGGGGGCGACTATGGGAGTTCCTACTTCTCTTTTTCTTCCCTCCTCACTGATACTGGAGTTACCCATGGAGATTTTGGACATAAGGGCCACAGAGTCCCAGAGACACAGGACACTGGCGGCATTCTGGAACAACCTGATGCTGTTCCCTTGCTTAGATCACAACAAAGTTTACTTTTAGAGGAAATTGACAAATAAACTCCAGCTTCAAAGACTGGTCCCAGTTTCCTCTGAGCCCAGGAAACTAAACTCTTCAGGCTGAAACACCAATGAAATTGGCCTGTTTTACTGCACGCTCAGCACAAATAGCTGCTTGTGCTTGGTACATGGGTGAAAGGCGAGGAGAAAGAATTGTGGAAATCAGTACTAGTAGAGGCTGTGTCTAGATACATGGATCTGTGGGGTAAAGGCTCTTGGCATATTCCCAGTTCCACCTCGGACTCTCTACTTGACCCTACACATTGTTTTCTTTTTCGGTGTCTTGGTTTCTGTATTTATAGATAGGCTTGTACCAAGAAGAAACCCATACATAACCGGAGAAAAGAAAATGCTATGTAAATAATATTAGAGATTCCCCTGCTGTTTGCTTGACAGCAGTTCTCTTAGAAGATCCAAGATCCTTTTGATCTGAGATGAGAGGGACCAGCTGCTGAGAGATGGGTTCTGATTTAGTCCAGAGTTAACCTTCCAGATGATCTGTGTAGATAATTAGTGATGCTTCTTTGTAGTCTAAATCCAGGACAAAGGTGGAGAATATGATCTGTGGGACTGGTAACAACCATATACTCTATAACTTCTGATGAAAACATTTTCCTTTTTACTTCTGTCTCATTTACATTTCTCACATTGGTCATTCTGTGCAGACTCAAGGATCAGTCCTCCTGGACAGGTACTTTTGACCTCACAAAGGCCTGTATTTTTTATTAAAATTAAGACACAATAGCCTCACCTGTCAAGAACTATATAAAGTTCAGGAGGAAAAGTATCCAGCATTTTTGACTCCCTACTTTGAGGGGGTTTTAAGACAATGTGGCTCCATATGGCCAATATGGAGAAGGGCTAGTGTGTATGTGGGGGTGAGAGGGTTGGGGGTGAGTGTGAGGGTGGGAAGAGGGGGGTCACACAATGTACTTACTGAACTGCATACAACTGTCTCCCTGCAATCCTCCCTCACGTCTCCACAGCCAGATTGGAGCAGCCTGTGGAAAAAATTCCTGTCTATTTTCAGAAACAGATAAAAGCATTCAGATTATGCAGTGCAAATCTCAGCCTGAAAGCGGCTGGAAAAATCTGTTCCTTGCCTCTGTCATTGACCCCCCGACCCCTCCAAGTAATGACATTCAGGCCCACTTCCCCTCCTCTCTCCTCACCCCTACTAGTACAGACTGACCCTGCACCACACATCTGGTCCTTGTCTGAACTGTCAGAGCTTTCGCTCCTTGGAGAACTGGAGACAATGGACTAGAAGTTGATAAAAATATTATCAACTGGTTCAAGGAGAAGTCAGTGTTAAACCCATGTGTGTTTTTAATCTGGATTTTTGGAGGGGGGCATATTTACAGAGCTGCCTGGTGGTACACTCCCTGCCCAGGGGTCTCAGGCAGGAGGCCCGGTCTCCAACCCGCACCCCCCTCCTCAACCCTAATCCCCCCTCCCCCCTTCCCCCTCCACCACCTCATTTGCTAAGGAGACCCACCCTGGGGAGGACAAGTCTCTCCTGAGCAGAGCTGCCTGAGACCAGATGTCTGTCTCCCTGTCCTGACCTCCCCTCAGCATCTGAGGCTTGGGAACACTGGATCTCTGGTGCAGGGGATTATTCCTGGCTTTAGAGAAAAGCCTGCTCAGAGACGCCTCCACTGTCCAGTGCACTCATGTTTGCAATAAATCAGTCATGCTCTGAAGACACGAAAATGTAAACACAATAAACCAGGCTTATGCTTAGCACACCGGGGAGCAAATATCAGTCAAACACACTCTGGAGGACCATTCCTTCCACTTTATCATCTGGGAGGCACTGGGGTCTCAGTGCTCCATCCTGAAAGTGTCTTTCTTCCTGGAAGGTCTTGTAGGAGCACTCCTCACTGAATAATTCATTAAGCACCAAACTCCTCCTACAAGAGCACTTGTTTGAAAGGCTTATTTTTCTCCCTCCAGCTGGAGGCAATGGGTTCATAATCCAAATAGAAGCCGAAAAAACCAGCTGCCCAAGGAGGCGAAGGAGCCAAACCGGATGACTCTCCCAAGGGGATGGGATGAGCTTCTCATTCTCTCCTCCCTGGCTTCCCCGCCTGGGTCACCAGCAGGAGGGTGCGGCTAGAATGGAGAAGGTACCCGCAAGCAAGAGACTTGAAGAGGGAAGCAGGGCTGTCCATCTGGTAGGTGGATGGAGCCAGTGGTGGCAGCAAAGTCGGTTCCCGGACTGGAGACACAGAGGGCAGGACTAGAGCTGCAGGCCAGACAGGCTGTGAACAGAGCAAAGGGACGCATTGAACCCAACGAAGGCTCAAGATTCACATTTCTGTTTCTCTACTTAATTTTTAAAGTATATTTTTATTGATTTCAGAGAGGAAGGGAGAGAGAGATAGAAACATTAATGATGAGAGAGAATCATTGATTGGCTGCCTCCTGCATGCCCCCTACTGGGGATTGAGCCCACAACCCGGACATGTGCCCTTGACAGGGATCAAACCCAGGACCCTTCACCTCACAGGCCGACACTCTATCCACTGAGCAAACCAGCTAGGGCTGCTTCTCTACTTTTAAACTGAAGACTCAGCGTCTTGAGACAAGAACCGAGGAGCAAAGTAGAAATGGTGGTGATATTTAGTGAAAAGCAATGGCAGACTACTACAAGAAGAGAGAAGCCATAGCTCATATCATATCCTCAGGTATATCCTTGAATGTTTTCTTTACCTCCAGGCCTTTGCTCAAGCTGGTCCCTCTGCCTGGACTGCACCACCTTTCTCTGCCTGTCAAACTCCAACTCATCCTTAAAAACTGATCCGTGTTTTCTCTTCTGCAAGGCTTTCCAATGGTCCTTCAATCAGAACACACCACTCCTTCCCTTGTACCGCTGCAGAGCCATCTCTCTCTGTTGTGATGTTGCTTGACTTTGGTTGTGTTCCAGATAGTGGAATATGTGTCTACCCGTAGCCCTGAGGACAGAGCCTGTGTTTTATTTGTATAGTTTCCCACCCACTCCCAGAACCTAGCACAAAAAGTTTTTGTTTAATGGAATACTATCATTTATGAGTCACAGTGGAATCCCAAATGCCAGCTTAAATGGAGTGCAGTGATGTGTATAGGACCCTTCTCATTATTTTTTTGGGGGGAGGGGTGGTAAAGGTCACATAACATAAAATTCCCACTTTAATAATTTTAAAGTGTACCATTTGATGGTTTTTAGTATATTCACAATGCTGGGCTACCATCACCAGTAATTCTAAACATTTTCTCTCCCCAAAAAGAGACGCTATACTCATTAAATAGTTCCTCCCATGGTCCTCTCCCCCAGCCCTGGAAGACCACTAATCTAGTGTCTGTCTCTATGAATGTTCTTGTTCTGGACATTTCCTGTTAATGGCATCATACTATCCATGACCTTTTATATCTGGCTTCTTTCATGACAAGGTTTTCAAGGTTCGTCCATGTTGTAGCCTGTGCTGGTACTTTTTCATTGCATGGATATACCACATTTTGTTTATCCATTCATCCGCTGATGGACACAGGTTGTTTCCACTTTTTGGTTACTGTGAATAATGCTGCCATCAATATTTGTTTACATGTTTTTGTGTGGACATAGGTTTCTAATTCTCTTGGGTATATATACAGGTAGGAATGGAATTGCAGGATCATATGGTAACTATATTTAACATTTTGAGGAACTAGCAAACTTTTCCAAAGCAGCTGCAACATTTTGCATTCCCATAAAAGAACATATGAGAACTCTAATTTCTTTACATTCTTGCCTATACTTGTTACTTCATGTGGGTTTTTGTGATTATAGCTGTCTCAATGAGTATAAAGTGGTATATCATTATGGTTTTGAATTGTATTTTATCTAATAATTAATGAGGTTGAGCATTTTGTTTATGTGCTTTTTAGCTGTTTGTGTATCTTTTTAAACAAAATATCTACTCAAGTCCTTTCTCCATTTGAAAAGTGGGCTGTTTAACAATAAGAGTTGTAAGAGTTCTTAATATATTCTGGATACTGGACTCTTATTTTTCCTCATCTTTTCACTTTCTTAGAAGTAACCTTCAATGCACGAAAGGTATTCATTTTTATGAAGTTCACTTTTATCTATTTTTTTTTTTTGTGTGTGTTCTTTGAGCTTTTGGTGTCATATATAAGAAACCATTGCCTAATCCAAGGTCCTATGTTTCCTTCTAAGAGTTTTATAGTTTTAGCTCTTACATTTAGGTATTTGATTTGCTTTGAGTTAATTACATAGGAGGTGTGAGGTCAGGGTCCAAATTCATTCTATTGCATGTGCATATCTCGCCGCTCCAGCACCATTTATTGAGAAGACTATTTTTTCCCTCCATTGCACGATCTTCACACCCTTGGTGGAAATCAATTCCTCATCCATATTTTATGCTCTTACTTTCTTGAATTCACCACTTGAAATAAGTGATGTGACATCCAGTGCTGGTCATTGTATTCATTACCATTTTTTCATTACTTTAGAGCTCTTGAATATTTTCTTGTGCCTGTCAGTGTAGATTATTTACTTTATTGCTTCAACATTGAGAAAGCTATTTCTCCATGGACCTATAAAAGCTTCTATGCAGATTTTTGGTTTTGCCCTATAATTTTTCTGTTTACCTGTAATTCTTAGCCCAACTGGAGTTTCCTTTATGATATTATATACAGTATTGATCAAAATCAATCATTTTCTAAATTCGTGACTAAATAAATCTTTATGTACTCTCATATATCACAAATTAAATAGTAAGATTGAGTTCTGGATTCTCTTTTCTGCTATATTGATCTCTTTTTTTTCAATTTTGGGATGAAAATCGCCCTGGTTTAATTATTTATGTTTGTTTTTCTTGGTATCTCTAATGTCAACTAGATTGACTTGCACATAGTATATGCTCAATTAATCTTTACTGACTTGTATTAAATTAACAGTATATACTAATACCATTCTAAGTTTCAATCCAGACTTTTTTTAATTAAAAAAATCAACTTTTACTTTTATTTGCTGGCTGATTGAGTTACATACACTTAGGAGCCTTTTTCTCTAGTATATCCAGAGCATCTCAACTCCTTCCAACATTTACTTCTTGCCACATTCTTCTAAGAAGTAGGATAAGTTGAAATGATGGAATATGAAAATAGGGGAATTTCTACAGTACTTTCACACATATATGATCTCATTTTAGTCCTTGCAGCCTCCCCAGGAGACAGGCATTCTCTTTGTCTGGAGCAAAGAGAAGCTCAGAACACTCCACCCACTCGCCAGGGTCACACAGCCTAGAATTGTGGCTCAAACCCGGGACACCTGCTTCTAAGTCCAATATTCTCACATGCTCCTGATCTTATAGATCCTAAGGTTTTGTGCCTTTGTTATCTAGCCATACAGCTTGTGAGCCAGTCCATATTTCTAGGCCAAAGGCTGACATGATGAAATGTTTAGAAGGAGCCATCTGGTAGATCAGCCACAATAAGGTCTGTGAGACACAGCACAACTCCCTACACAGTACTAATTCTGACCACAGAACAAGCTGTGGGTATAGATGCATGGCAGGGTTGAGGAAACCAGACCCCCAATCTGATACAGTGCATACCAGACGGTGGGAAGGGCATTTGAGCATCCAGTGCCTCCAGTTTCAGATCTTAGATTGCTAAAGGGAAGCCACCGTGGTGGGCTGGCATTTTAGCACAGAATGCCTCTTTTTAAACACAGGCCTTGAGCTGACCACAGGGCTCACAGGCAGAATGGCACACAGAGAGGGGACTATAAATAGCAGCCACAGCTGGAAAGCAAAAGACAGGCTTGACCTGTGCATAGTATAGAAAGGGCCTCAGGCAAAGCATCAGTCTTGCCTGGTGCCCCCTCCCACTGCAATGAGCACTCTTCCTCCAACAGGCCTCCTCCTTCCAGCAGACAGACTGCGCAATCTCGCTAGGAGAGCTTCGTGCCTTAGTAGGTTTCTCCATTCCAGTCTCAGGAGTTAAAATGGCAAGCCAGCTGTGGATCTGGGGACAACACTCCTCTGGGTCTGTCTTGCAGGGCCAGGAGCTGATCCTTTATTTATGCTGGTGTGTCTGTCTTTGTCCAGTTCTGTCTGCTTCACCAGATTGGAAATGATTTGCTGGAAAAAATTATGGCACTGTCTAACATGATGTAACAAGATGTCATCTTCTAACTCTAATGCATAAAATGGATTTACAGGAAGGAGGAGGGGGAAAGACAAAGCCCCGGGGAGCACTTGAGTCAGATAAAAACCACTGGGTTTTGTTTGTGAATGCCAAAAAGCTGCATGTTATTTTACTTAGAAGAACATGAGAACAGACTGGCATTTCAGGGGAAAGCACAAGATATATCCTCTACAGTGTAGAGGAAATGTTTGCTAAGAAAACTTAAACTAGCATTAATTTCGCATTGCACACACATACAGACATGCCACGAACTCTATATATGAATCACACAGAAGCATAAAATACGCCCCAGATACTGTGCACACGCACAAACACATGCTGACCACCCCGTCTAACCCTTACCCGGGCACAACACATGCTCACCACCCACACGCCTCAGTCCATGCCTTCCAACATCATCCCAACAACATCGCCAAAGGCAAAAAACAAGATTTTTTTGTCAAGAATTCTGTAATGCCTTGCCTGGCTGGTGTGGTGCAGTGGTAGCACATTGGCCCACACACCGAAGGATTGCAGGTTTGATTTCTGGTCAAGGACATGTACCTAGGTTGCAGGTTCAATCCCTGGCCCCATTCAGGGTGTGCACTGGAAGAAACCAATTGATATGTCTCTCTCACATCTCTCTCTCTCCCTCCTCCCTCCCTTCCATTCTCTCTAAAAATCAATGGAAAAAAGATCCTTAGGTGAGGATTAACAAAACAAACAAACAAAAGAATTCTGTAAATGCCTATACCGCTGAGCCACGGGAGTGAGCATGGATTCTGAGCTTAAACTTTCTGATGAGCATCTGTAAGTCTGTCATGAGCTTCACAGAGCTTTCTTTCATGAAGAAGCATAATGGGAAAGACAAAGTAGAAAAGGGGTCAAAGGTTTTGTGGTTCTTTTTAAATATACAATGCTTCTAGAAAGGCACATTCCAACCCAATCCCAATATAGAGCAGCGAAGTAACATGAGGAGGCAAGGATATGATAGGGTTTCTCAGTCATTTGTGTTTCTTAAACACTATTGCCTTATTTCTGCATTCAGAGCAAGTTCTGGTGTGGCCTCTGGGGATGGTCAGTCCACCCCCACACACTTGACCTGGAAGGAAAGCGACCCATAGACAAACCCAGAGTGGTTTTGTGTGTTTTTTCCCCCTTTAGTCCTTCCTTACTCAGCAGTAAGCTGAAGGTAGAGAGTGTTGGTAAAATGTCATGTATCAAGAAATGAGATAAAAATAATTGAATTGGCTGAATGCAGCATTTCCACTGTCCTAGAAAAGCTAATGCAAGTAAGACCTATGAAATACTATGTGATTTCATAATTACACTTATGAGTGAAATGCTCTTGTATTTAAAACTGGCATTTCACTGTATAGAGACAAATGGTAAAATTCATGCTGACAATTTTTAAATTTTAATTTTCTTAGAATGGCCTTAAATAGTAAATTGAAAATGTCATGATAAGTCCAGAGAGAGATTGCAGGAAAAAAAGAAAAAACTTTATATTTGAGTACTTCCAACAACACTTTTTTCTACTATTTGAATGCAAGGCCCCACACTTCTGTTTTGCACTGGGCCTCTCAAATGACCTAGACAGATCTGGTTGTGTGTTCCCCTGCTAGAATGTAAGCTCTCTCTGGGCAGGATTTAATCCCTATCATATCCTGAGCTCTTACACAGTGCCTAGAACATAGCAAGTAAGCTTTCAATAAATATTTGTTGAATAAATAAATCAGTGAATAGATTAATGTAAGCCCAAGATGCCACACCTAGTTATCTGAAGGCAGAATTAGTTAGAACCCATTTCGTTCTACAACCTATTTCATTCTGGAACCAGCCTACTTATTCAACCTCACCTCCAACGATGTCCTCAGTCATTCATTTATTCAACACAAATTTACTGAGCAAGTTTTATGTACCAGGCAAGGACAGATAAGCCTTTAAGGAGATGAGTATCTAGAAATGGGGAACACAAGTTTAGAGGGATAAAAGCAATGCAGTGTCAGAAGTAGCTTGAGATGAGTTTGTGCAGGATACATGGGCACTGCTGCTCAGTAAAACCTCGAGGGCTCTGGAAAGAGGCTAGAAGGGAGTAACACTGGCTTTCCCGACGTTCCCCCTCCACACCCCCGACCCCTGGGCTCTGATACAGCCAGTCTTCTTACTGCCCAGACTATCTCACAGAGGCCTAACCGCCCTCGCTCTCTGACTCTCTGCCACCTCCATCCCTTTGTACATGTTGTCATTCCAGAAAATGACTTCTCTAAATTTCTTCCATCCTGCAAGAACTTTTCGATCCAAAATGAACTCCTCTAAGTGACTACAAACGAATCCCTCCCTCCATCATACATTGGTTTGAATTGTTCCACCATTGCTTCATGCGATAAATCATTCTGCAGTCCCCCCAACACCACACACACCAGCCCAGGTGTAAGCTCCTGAAGAGCAGTGAGCGCCTGTATTATGTCTGCATATCATGCAGGATGTGCCTGGTCCAGCATCAGTGAAATCATCTGAGCAGCAGTGAGAGACACATGTGGGCCTCTCTCCCCAAAACCATAGGCTGCAAAGGCCTGCAGGTCTGAAGAAAAAATAAGTTAGCCCTTGAGTCAGTTCAACAGACGCCAGGTCCTCTTCTTCTAAAGGCCCTGGCCGCCTGGGAGCTAAGAGGTCCAATGACCTAATAGCACTACCTACCAAATGGGAAGGAGTGAATCCAGGCTTCCAAGCCCTCGTGTTGAAGCCAGTGCACTAAAATGGAACCGTCTGATGCAGATGAAAAAGCTATTAATTAGCAAACAAAAACTGTTTCCTTTCTGACTAGCCTGGGCAGATGTTCTTTCTGGACTCAGCTTTTCCACAACGATTACAAAGAGTGCCAAGACACCAAGTCAAGCTGGCAGCCTCCTAGCGTCTGAGCCCTAGCATTTGCCTTCCCATTTGGAGTAAAATACTGAATTGCCAAGAATGATCATTTACCTTGTGCTTCTTCCTTTGCTGGGTCACAGGGGGCCAGGGCTTGAGACTTGAAACGTGTTGCCTCACACAACACAAGGTTGGCCAGCTGTGTGAAGGGAATGAGCTGATGGAAGAGTAGCCACACCCTCAAAAGCAGGATCTGTGGGGTCATAATATAACTATGAGCACCAGTGAGCTCAGGACTCATTGATTTCACTTAAGCTGAGTATTTATTGAGCATCTACTATAGGCCTAGGCTAGACATGTAGGGGAATTCATAACATTTTTCCCCCACTGGAAAAAGTAAGATGATAAGGAGAAAAAGTGAGCAGGAGGATAGCCTAATGTATAAGGTTTAGGTTGCCAGAACTGCCACTCCCAGATACTTAGCCTGGGCAAACTAAACCTCAGTTCCCTCCTCTGTACAATGGGAATGATAATAGTGCTTTCTTAGTATCATATTTAATACATCATGAAGATTACATGATGTATTAAATATAAAGCTCTTAGCTAGTGGAGCCACAGATGTTCAATATGTTTGGAGGATGATGATGAAGAGAAGGAGGAGGAGATCCTTGTTTTTTTTTTTTTTGTGGAACATGGGAGAAATATCTGTTTGCAAGTATATCCTTTTCCCAAACTTGTCATTTTTTTTCTATCTCAGAGTGCAAACAGGAAGGTCTTGTACCTTGTGGTCAATATTCATTGGTAATGGAGATGCTGAATTGATGATCCTGGGTTGGGACACCAATGGTTCAGCTGATAATAGACTCTGGAAGGCAGGATTAGAGCATGGAATAAGGGCCTGTGTGAGAAAGTGTCTAGCCAGAGGCCCAGCAAAGACTTAGATGAAGAGGAGATGAAAGTCAGCATCTAGAAAACATCACGTCAGGTGTATACAGAGTTCAAGCTTGTGCAAAATCTCACATATTCAATTTTCAGTAATTAAAATGGACAACTTTTAAATTCTACACTGCTGAGATTGATCAAGTAATTCCTTGGTGTCCTTGCCCAGGAGCTGCAAAGCTTTGGGGTCTCAGAAGCTGCGATCCTCTGTGACATTTAGCAGGGCTGTTATTGGGTCCTCTGGATCATCTCTGGTCTGGGGCCCCACATGTATTTATACATGTAGTGATAAAGGACATAGGGGTCTTTTCTTGAAAAGGACCAACACTCATGAATGCTTTCAATTTTCCAATGGCTCACAAAATTTTCTTCTTCCTTGATCAAACTACCCATCCTAACCACTGTCTTTCTTTAACCTGCTTTGTGTAACTGGACTTCCAATTTGGTTCACATACTCTCCCCTCACTCCAATAACATTGATCTCCACCATTTATTTGCATTGTACCACCTTTGCCTCTGATAACCCTAGTAACTACATAAAATAAATTCTTTTTGCCAATTTGATTGCCTTATCCTTTATTATTGCTTTGCCTTTGTTGTTGCTGTATGGTCAGGAAAATTGGATACGATACATTGGCTGTCAGCATCCCAAAGTAATAAATGCTCTCCCAAATTTCTTTCCGGCAGTTCATCACCAACCACCTCTTCCTACCTTGCAATGTTTAGTTTTATTACTCCCTTGGTTTCCTGCCCTTGGGTCAGCCCATGTTCTGCTGGTACCAGTTTATCTCTTACTCCTCAGACCTGACCTTATATAAGGCAATTGTCATTTCAGGCCCTCATAGGTGAGTCCTGTGGTTGTTCCTTTACTGAGTCCTGTCTGCGTTCCAGCAGAGACCCTCAATGGACTTCAATATCTTGCTGGCAATTTCCCCAGTGTCCCTGCCAGCCTTTATCTTGATGGCCAACTGAGCTCAGGCAATAACTACTCTGTCTTCCTTATCTAGATCCAGAGCTATCTGTCTTATGATGTGAACACTCCTTCACATGCTGTCTGAGCCCTCCATCTCTTCATCATTCATAGAATTGCTTGCTTCTGTTCAGTGCCCTGTCTCGTGTTCAAATTCTCTCTGGTAGACTTTCTCAGTTTTGGTTTTGCATGCATCAAAGTCTGATGAATCAGGAAGGAACTGTTTGTTTTCTGCTTATCAATAGAGATGACCAGAAATAATGGAGAAATTCCATAGCTTGCTGACACTCACCACTCATCTCTCGTTTGATTTTCAGAAGCAATACTTCATGCTTTTGTTTTTACACAAAAAATCTGCAAGAGTTCTAGCCTACCTTTTGCTACACACTCTTTTTAATCTGAAGTCATTTCTTGGATCTCAAGAGCTAGTCACCAGATAGCATCTGTGAAGTAATTGTATCACATAGGAACTCCAAGTTCCAGTTCTCTCTCCCCGTCCCCATGAAGGTGTTCTGACACACACTGGAACTTTCCACTTCTCTAAATTAAAATGAAGTCATGGTAAAAGATGGCAGCCCTTAAATACCCACCTCCCCAATCTCTTGTGTGCTGGAGTGCAGGGGATACTTCCTGTAGACCAGCACCTTTAAGGAGCAATACTGTGCTCACTTGTTGAAACCTACTCCATGGGCAACTTGCTCTCAATATGAACAGTTTGTTTCCAGGACCCCCTGAAGGTCATTGCACTCTGTTTCAGTCTCCCTGTCTGGTTTGGAGGAGTGATCCCAGAGCACAGAGTTGAAATGAAACCAGGAAGTGATCTTCAGGAGTAGGTGTTTTGAAAACTTCAAGTAGAATGGCGACCACTAAAATTCCACACAGACTTCATCAGCAAGGAAAGAGGTTTCCTGTGGGGGTTTTCCCTGCCCCCCCATAAAAAAATAGTGTTATTAGTTTTGGTGTTTCCAAAGCAAGCAAGAAACAAAAGAAACCACCTTTCTGCATTGCAGGTGCCCAGTGAAGGCCCCCTCTGCAGGTAACGCAGGCCTGGGGGATGCACTACGGGTTCTTTTAATTTTTTAATTTTATATATATTTTTTGAGGAAGGGAGAGGGAGAGAGAGATAGAAACATCAATGATGAGAGAGAATCATTGATCAGCCACCTCCTAGATGCCTCACATTGGGGATCGAGATTGGTCAATTTATTTACTGATATTTTTATTATCAAGGTTAATATCAGATTCTTCTTATCAGACATCCTGGGCTGAAGTTCATTTATTTTTTATTCACATTTCATTGTCTTCTTAACTGTGTGTTTTATTTTTTAATTTTCTGGAAGATTTTACTTACTTTCAGCTTTCTATGAAAAATTTTTTCTGACTCTTCTGAATTTTAAGAATTGTTTCTTGTTCTATGACCTTATTTAATTGCCTCCTATTTTTGTTTTATAGATAAAATATCTTAAGTGCAGACTTGGCAGGGGATCACCTGAACACCTGAGCAGCCAATACGATTCATTCAGCGAATGTTTTCTGACTTCTAGTCAAGACTCTGTGCAAAGAACTCATAGGTCTGGAGGGATACAGAGGTCATGAGATGAAGTGGTTTCCTGTTTGGGAAGGTCATTTTCTACTTGGAGGGTGGAGGTAGGAAGTAGCATAGACACAGATGAAAAGTATAACAGCTGGCCAGACTGTGAAAATGTGTTGGTGAAGATTTAAATGGCTCTGGCTGGATAGCACAATTTTGAAGTTCAAAATTTTAGATAAATAACAAAAAATTATTTAGGGTAAGTACATCCCAAATATTGCATAGAACATATTTATACTAAAAAATATTGCAAAGAATAGATTTATATTAAAAATATTTGTTGATTATCTGAGATTCAAATTTAACTGGGCATTCTGTATTTTATCTGGCAACCCTACTGGTAAAAAGAGAACAAATACATTAAAAAAAAGAAGTTATTAACCAAATAATTCTATAAAACTTTTCAGAACTGAGTAACATAAATGACCTAATTAAAAAGTCCCATTGGGTATTAAGAAAAATGAATGTCAAAGGATCCACAGGATGGCATTGGATTTCTCAAGAGGAATTTGGGAAACTAGACTACAGTTAATACATTTCACAAAATTTCGTGAGAAAATACTTTTCATCCTAGAATTTGCTAATCAAGCAATCTACTAGACAAGTATGAGGGCAGAATAAAGATATATTCAGAAATGCAAAAATTCAGAAGACTTACCTCTGAGGTGACCTTTGTTGGAAAGTTACTAAAAGATGTGCTCCATCAAATTCAAGGGTAAGCCAAGAAAAAGATAAACACAAGATCCAGACAACAATGGGCCCACTTCAGAAGACCAGCCAAGAGAGGAGTCGGGCGGAGGCAGGCTCTGTGACCGGGAATGGGTGGGGAGTGGAAGCTAGTGACATGCTTTCCATTATGGGCCTTTTGGATCTGTTTGGCTTTTAAACATGTGGAGGTAGTACTTAGTTTTCATAGCTGTTAGAAGAGAACATTCCACACAAGAAATTAGAAAGTTAAATTTACTCTGGTGGCATTCTGGTGACTCGGTCGTGAAAAGTGGCATCAGGAAACCCAGGAGCCCAGTTCAGAGACTTCGGAGATAACCTTGCTGCCAAGGACGAAAGCAGAGAGTATCTGAATGCAGCCCCTCCGTGCCTTTTTATTTTATTTTATTTTATTTCATTGATTTCAGAGAAGAAGGGAGTGCGGGAGAGAGAACGAAGCAGGTTACAAATCCCTGAGAGAAAATCATTGGTCGGCTGCCTCCAGCGCACCCCCAACACCTGGGCATGTGCCCTGAACAGAATGGAACTGTGACCTCCTGGTTCACTGAGCCACGCCGCTGGGCACGTGATGCCAGTGACGCCTCCAGGCTCTTCCCTCGCCAGCCATCACGCTCCCCATTCTGAGGCATAGCCCTCTG
The DNA here is from genome assembly GCA_027563665.1 of Antrozous pallidus. NCBI lineage: Eukaryota > Metazoa > Chordata > Mammalia > Chiroptera > Vespertilionidae > Antrozous > Antrozous pallidus. The sequence continues at coordinate 58,650,239 of CM050523.1, read as the reverse complement.
TAGCAATCACGAGGTGACCAGGGGTGTGCAATGTGGGCACTTGCAAGAGGCATGCTGTAAGATTGGAAACTAGTCACCAAGGAAGGGGTTGGGGGGGCCTCCCTGGTTGCTATTACCTTAGCCTCCTGGATTGCTATTACCTTAGTTACATCGCTGCCAGAACCTAGCCTCAGTGTCCAACAGCTTTATTCTTTACCCAAACACGAGTTACAGGCCTGCTCCCTTACCCACTTCAGGGAAGGCCAGGGCCTGCAATCAAATTTCACGATGCCAGGGCTGGAAGCCGGCGCCTGCTGGTCATTTTCATAGAATTTTTGCCAGTTACCCATAGTGTCTTTAATCAAATTCTTCCCTTCTTCTGAATTCCTGCATTCCTTTCTTGCTAGTGCTGTTGACGTTGGCTATGGGGATGGAATTTTCCAGTTTCATAGAAACTGCAGCAGTTTTAAGGTTATGGTTGCGCAGTAAACTATTTCTATTCCAGCCTTAGCCCTGGAGCTGCTGAGGAAACAAACATTTTATGGGATATAAGGTTTCTCTCTGAGCAGACTCCGCTGGTTAAAACACGGATTACCATCGCATCAGTAAGCTAGAAAAGCCTCCATTACGGGTTGATGTGGGGTGCTCTGACTAACGTTGCTCATTTTGTAAAGAACTGTAAGAAACTAGGGACAAGAGAAGTGGACACTGCGGGTGGGGACAAATAATAGTGCGAGATGACTGTGTAAAACAGCAAGACACTGTCAAGTGAGCAAAGCAGGTTACAAATCCTTGAGTACAGAATGGCCCCATTTTTCTAAACATGTGTGTGTGTCTTCTCATGTGCGTGTACATGTGTGTGTATGCATACACGAAACTAGGAACATTCAACAGTGATCCTCTAAGACTGGGGGTTTGATGAAAGATTTATACTTCCTTCATTTTTGCTTGCCTGGTTTTTCCAAAATTTTAAAAATGAACATGTGTTATTTTGTAATAAAAAAACACACACCAAGTTATTTAAAAACATAAATAAAAACAGCAAGATCCTAGGCAAACACCATATGTTACTGAATTCCAAATACCCCAACATGAAGGGCCAAGGACTGGCTGGTGGGGGGTCCTCAGAACTGCGGGTGGGAGAGAGAGAACTTTCCCCAGGTGGCAGCAGGGGCTATCCAAACTGAGGAGCCAGCAGTTTCACATCCCTTTCAAGAAGTCAAGCCCACAACCATCAGATGGCTGGCCAAAAATCTGACAAAACAAAAGAGACAGACGCATGTATAAAAGTTGCTCTCAGAGCCAAGAAACATCCAGGCACATTCATAAGCTCATCCATGGAGCACCCGCTCTGAGCCAGCGCTGTGCAGAGAACCAGAGCGTTAGGAGCAAGGGCCACCAGGTCGCCCCTGGCAGGGTTACTGTTCAAGTTTTGCTGGCAGAGTTAGGATGTTGGTTACCCTGCCTGGCTTCAAGATCCCCAAGAAGAGGAGCCATATGCTCGGCTCTACCTGGAGGGAAGGGGGACAATGATGCAGCAGTGAGGGTCTGTCCCACCCGACCCTCAATCCAGCCTCCACACTGCACTTTCTGCATTAATCCATGTGTCCAGGTTTGTTAGAAAAATCCATTGGCTGGGATGACTATTATGTTTCATTTCTAAAAATGTCTTAAAACTATAATGTAAACATATACAAAGCACTTGTATATACATTATCTTCACAATAGTGTGATAGGATAAAACAGGTACTGTCATCACAAGAGAGTAAATTGAGCTCAGAGAAAATAATCACCTATATTTCAATAGTGGTGGGTCAGGGCTGGTCTGATGTGTGGTTCTCAACACCTCAACTCTGATGCTATACACCTGGAATCATCATAACCCACAGGTTAAGGTCTCAGTCTCACAAGATTAACTGCCCCTCTTTTCAGACGTCAATCTTCAATAGCAAGTCCAGGTCGTTAGCTGTACTTCTGACCAACTAGCTGTAAGTCAGAGGTTCCCATGACCCCCTCCTTGAATTCAATTAATTTGCTGCAGTGGTTCACAGAACTCAGAGAAACATTTCACTTACTAGATAATTATAAAAGGGTATGATTCTGGAATTGCCAGATGGAAAAGAAGCAAAGGGCAAAGTATGTGGGAAGGGGCTTGAAGCTTCCTTGACCTCTGGGTGTGCCGTTCTCCCCACATCTCCACGTGTCCCTCCATGGGAATCTCTCTGGACCCTGTCCTTTGGGATCTTTGTGGAGGCTGCATTACGTAAGCAAACTTGACTCAGTCATTGGCCATTAGTAATTGAGTTCCCTTCCAGTTTCTCTTCCTTCCCCAGAGGGGTGGGACTGAAGATTCCAATCCTCTAATCACAGAGTGGTTCCCCTGGCCACCAGCCCCCATCCTCAGGTTACCTCGGGCCTTTCCAAGAAACCACGCCATTAATATTAAAATACCCCAAGGGTTTTAGGAGCTCTGTACCAGGCCCAGGGAAGAAGACCAAATATGTATTTTTTATTATAAATCACAATATCATAGCTGGGAACATGGTTTTCTGGCCTTTAGTCCAATACTCTTCCCACTGTTCTATCTCATACTTGTTTTTTTTTCCATTCATCCATTTACTTCCCCAACAAACATTGATTAGTACCTACTACGTGGGAGGCACCAGACTAAGCACTGGGGATTCAAATACAAAGTCATCTGCACATTCAACTCTCCTGTGTTCCGATAATCAAGTATGAGTCCCAATAATTACACTCCAGTCTCTGACCTAGATCGATGATTCTCAATCTTCAATGCACTTAGGTTGCCTGGGGAGCTTTCAAAATATCAGTGCCCAGGCCCCATCCCAAACCAATACAATTATGATCTCTGCTGTTTTAAAAGCTCCCTAGGTGATTCTAACATGTAGTCAATGTTCAGAACCGGTTCGTGAGAGTAAGCACAAAGCGTGACCATTTGAGCTACCTTCTGGGAAGCAGCAGAAGCTGCAAATATTTGTGAACCACCTAATATTAACAGGATAGTTCTGGACACTGGTTTTGAACTGCCTGAGGTCAGAGATTACTCTTTTGCCATCAGGTACTCCTCGCTGGGTGGGAATTAAATTGAGTGTGGTGGGGAATGACTTTGAAATAGGATGGTCCATAAAAGCCAGTTTTCTGGACAGCAGCCAGAGGCCTGATCTGTGCCTCCACCTCAGGCTGGAGAGAGCTTGCTTTCAAGATAAGGGCTTTGCTTGGCTCTCCATTGCCATTATTATTTTCTGAGTTTTTATTACGCAAGTAGAGAATATATGGGTAGAAGAAGGAACTGGGAAGAGCTAGAGGAAGCGTAAAGAGGATCTTGTCCAAGCTCCTGCTTTTACTAGGAAATTGAATCCCAGAGAGAGAAAATGACATGAAACAATTAGAGAACAGTGCAAAACAGGACATGATTCAGTGCCAGAATGTGGCCGCGGGCCAAACTGCCTACTCTCAGTGCTTTTGAGGACTAATGGTTCACCATGGGTCATAGTGTACCAGCACTTTCTTTCTAGGTTGATTGACATTCACATTTTCATTTCCCCAGGGCACGTAGCTGGAGCAAATTCATAAGCCAAATTAGATAAAGGTAGGCAGGAGAGGAAACAGGGAACAGAAAGCCATTTCCCTCTGCTAAGCGTTTATTGCATCCAGTGCCTTACAACAAACAGCTCCACAGGCAGAAACTATTTATTATTCTCACTTTACAGACAAGAAAACTGAGGCCCAGAGAAAATTAAACTAATTTGCTTCAGATCACAGAGTGGATGAGTAGCAGAGGAACTTGACTGAGCCTCTCTCTCTCTACCATATTTATCATTTAGGAAACCACAGCTTTAAATCTTCAATTCACTTTATATTGGTAACTTGCCTGTAGGTCTGTGGACTGGATTGTATTTTATGGTGACAAACTCAGGATTGTGGCATCTGCTATTCTTTTCATCCAAACTTTTGATCTATTTATTTGTATTTCCCTAATTTGATTGCTGTGACCAACATAAGCTGAATATGACCATCTACCATGCATGGCCTGGGGTGGAAGAGGTAGAGAGAGAAATCAAGAACTAGGAAGTTAATCTGAGGTGAACTCTACAACCTGAATCAGAAACCTAAGGCCATCAAGGATGGAGCAGCCACAGTAGACAGTGTCCCACAAACAATTGCAGGGAAAATGGAAAATATGGGCTTTTTCCTCAAGACAGTTTTACTTTATCTAGGAATCGAAGATACTATCTTCTAAACACACAGATACATAAATGATGGCAATGTGGGTACATTTCTTCTTTTGAGGAAACTCTGGAAACAAGCTTGGGCTTCTTGACCAGCAGAGGTATGGTCTGTTTTATTTCACCAGGATGACCCAAGCACGGTACGTCAGTCAAAAGGGCTCTGTGATCTTGGGTACAACCATCATTGTTCATGCCATTGTTTGTAACGGTAGGGCAGCTGCCCCAAGCTTGCCTCTTCTTATCTCTTCCTGAGCATTGTCTCTCGACACCAGTCAACAAAGTAAACCAGCCTAGATTTCTGAGAAATTTGAATCACATTCTTATATCTGTGTGTTGGTGTGCATTTTAGTCTGGGACACTTATGGCTGATAATCCTTGATGATGAGGCTTATGTCTACCCTGTTGTCTCCATTTGGAATTTTTCTCAGATGCCTTTCTCTCTCTCTGGTGTAGAAAATGGTGATTTTTCAGGTTCTATAAAACAGAATATACTCTGAGATACTCAGAAACCTTGGCTTGTCAGCAAGTCTAAAAGGGGGGGGGGGGGACACATGATTATTTATTGGGCAATTAACCATGTGCTCCTAAAATATCTCTGATAATTTGAAACACACACACACAGACACACACACACATGAAAGAAAGAAACTAGAAGAGGCCAGGGAATGGATAGTCCCCTAGAAGTTCCAGAAGAATGCAGCCCTGGCAGCATGCAGGAGTGCTGGCATCCTGTTTTAGCTCAGTGAACCCCAGCATGACAGGCTGAGTAATGGTTCTCAAAAATACCTAGGTCCTCATTCCTGCAATTATGAATGTCCCCTTACATGCAAAAAGAGACTTTCCAACGATATTAAATGAAGACATTTGATTTTGAAGTGGGAGATTATTCTGGATCATTTGGGTGGGCTTTAAATGTAATCACAAGTATTCTTTTAAGACAGAGGCAGAGGGAGGTTGTGCTCCGGTAAAGGAGGTGATGAGATGTTGGAACAGAGATTGGAGTGGTATATTTAAAGACAGAAAGGGGCTACACACCAAGGAATACCAATGGCCATTAGAAGCAAGAACAAACAGAAAAAAAAAAAACACACCAAAAACAAAACCACACACACAGGAAAAAACAAAAACAAAAGACCACACACACACACACACACACACACACACACACACACACACGCGCGGAAATGGATTCTCCTCTCATAGCCTCCAGAAGGGACCAGGGCTGCCAACACCTTGAGGTTAGACCGGTAAAACTGACTCTGTATTTCTGACCTCTAGACCTATAAGAAAATGAATTTAAGCTACTAAGTTTGTGGTAATTTGTGACAGTAGCAGCAGGAAACTAATACATTGAGCCTCAGTTTTTACATCTTTAAAATTAGAACAATATATCATTTCTGCGGTTATAGTAAAATTAAATAATTGAGTTTGTGGCAGATGGAGTTCTTTTCCCATAATGTCCCCTGTTCCTTTCTCTTCAACCCTGAGGCACGAGGTCTTTGACGTAAGTCATTGTGGCAGAGGAGGGCAGTGTTAGCAGGGAGATGTATTTGTTTGTAGGAGCTCTGCGGACCTGTGAGCTCATTCTGAGGAGGGACAGTAAGACCTAACCAATTGTAGTCCAGGACACATAACCCTACAGAGTGAGTCCCTGGGTAGAGAGGTAAAATAGTTAGAAAACCACCAAGGGAAGTAGGGAGAAGGGCTTCGTTTTACACTGCAGGTTTTATCATCATTCAGATAAGGTGAGGCCATCAGATCAGAAATTGCCATTGAAAAGATAACTCTTTACTCAGAGGGAAGGTGGGAGTGGTGGTGGACGGGAAGAGATTAACTGGGAATTTATATGCTTATATGCACAGCCCTTGGACACCGACCATAGTATGGTGAAGGTATGGGAGGGGCAAGTGCAGGGTGAAGGGAGCCAAAAGAGAAAATAAAAAAGAAAAGGGGATATCTGCAATACTTTCAATAATAAAGATAAATAAAAAAAGAAAAGATAGCTCTTTATCGTTCCGAGGAGGGGGCAGTAAGCCCCAGGCTCAGTCAGGAGGATAAAACAATAATGCCTCACAAGGAGAATACCTTTTCCTCTGTTTATTCTTTCCTTTCTTTGATATGATTGTGATAACCATGTTGTGGCCATGAAGCAATGAGTGTGAACTTTTTGTTGTTAATCCTCACTCAAGGATATTTTTTCCATTGATTTTTTAAAACATATTTTTATTGACTTCTGAGATGAAGGGAGAGAAAGAGAGAGAAACATCAATGAGAATCATTGATGCTGCCTCCTGCATGCCCCCTGCTGGGGATGGAGGCCACGACTCGGGCATGTGCCCTGACTGGGAATTGAATTGTGACCTCCTGGCTCAACCACTGAGCAACACTGGCGAGGCTCCATTGATTTTTAAAGAGAGTGAAAGGGAGGAAAGGAGAGAGAAAAGGAGGGAAGGAGGGAGGGAGGGAGGGAGGGAGAGAGAGAAACATCGATGTGAGGGAGACACATTGATTGGTTGCCTCCTGCACGTACCCTGATGACTGGGGCTGCAGAGTGAACTCACAACCCAGCTACATGCCCTTAATTGGGAATCAAACCCGAGACCCTTTGGTGCATGGGCCAGCACTCTAACCACCGTATCTGATCTGTTGGCCTCACCTTATCTGAATGATGAGAACACCGGCCAGGGCACAGTGTGAACTTTTAAAGTCAACATGCTCAATCACAGGGAGTTGGGTTTGTTTTTTTTTAAAAAATATTTTTATTGATTTCAGAGAGGAAGAGGGAGGGAGAGATAGAAACATCAATGATAAGAATCATTGATAGGCTGCCTCCTGCATACCCACAACCTGGGCATGGGCTCTTGACTGGAGTGAAACCCAGTATCAGTCCAGAGGCCAACGCTCTATCCACTGAGCCAAGCTGGCTAGGGCCACAGGGAGTTTTGAAACGAGGCTGTGAGAAATGGGAGCCCTGGGCCTCCAGGTGTTGTGGAGCGAACGCGAGTGAACGACCACTGGAGTCCAGACCAAATTAAAATTTAGGGAGCCTTTATTGGCCGGCCGGCGACTGCTCTGCCTTTCTCCATGCAGAGTCCAAAGAGAAGCCCCAACCCTTTGTGCAGTACTGCTTTTAAGCACATTTACCACATCTTGTTTTTGCAGAGCAAGCAACTTAAGACAAAACAGTTTTAATGTCAGGGTCATGTTATTGGTGACCATGTTATTTACAGAGTCATCCTGTTCTTCAGAAAGCTGACAGTGTTCTATCTTGCAAGGCTATTTTGTGAGGTGCAGCTGGGATTCAAGGCTAAGTTGACTGGAAGGAAGCATGCTCAAAAATTTCTACTCTCTAACACAGGTAGGTGTCTGTGGCCTCTGCCAGCATTGCTCCTTCTACTTAATGCCATTGAAGAGAGTTGTTCCAATTCTTGTGGCAGTGCTTCCTTGGTTCTCTGCTGAGATCTGTTATTTGAGAACAGGTTTCACATTATTACTGTCACGTTTTGAAGAGGAGGAAGTAATGACATGGGCATGGAGAGTACCCCAGTAATCATAAAAGTACAATAAGAACAAGGACTCGGGGATTCCTGCTTGTCACAATGTCTCCCTGAGCATTGCACAGAATGCCCTATTAAATGGGACTATTAAATCAATGGCTTATGAAGTGGAACAACTCATCAGCTCTGAGACTCTTGTAGGAGTCGGGAGGTTCAGAAACATGTGGAAAATTAGCCTTCTGAGCAGCAGAGCATGTTAACACCATCTCTTGTTCATTGGCACATCAAAGAATCCTTTAATTATTCTCTCCCTCAAATGAAAACAGTAATACCTACCTGTGGCTAACTTGGACAGTACAGAAGGAAATACATTAATGTGACAGTTTACTGGGGGTCAATTTCTCTTCCCAGAGGCAACCACTGCAATGGTTTCTATGCCTTCCCAGATGTTCTAGACATATACGATCATATATGCATTGTTTGAAAAAATGAAGATTTATTAGCATTTATGTTGTATCTGTAATGGATGCTATTGATGCCCCTCCCAGATAGGAGACCTCCCCTTCCCTCTGTTGCCTTAAGCATTTGTGGCTAATGGTTCACAGCTGCCCCCTTTCTCCAAAGGACCTGAATTAAACAGGAGCTACTTTGCCCAGCTGTTAATGCATCCCTGCTCTCAGGCAGCCTGCAGCCAATAACTGACAGATCACAGATATGAGAGGTTGGCCCCTTGTCCCAAGGTTGAATAATCCAGTGGTATAATTCACTGGATACTTCAGTGCTATCACCCCATTGCTCCCGATGTGGGGGCAGATTACCACTGGTGAACCAAGAAAGGATGCAGACCAAAGAGGATGCACTAACTGGTGCAAACTCGCTGGGGTTTGAGACATATGGGGGAAATTTGTATTTATAAGGATTGTGGAACTAGGTGACTGTGGCGAAGCAAGCACTGTGTGGGAGTCGGAAGTCTTCTTTAGCAGCATTTAAAGGGAATCTTTAAATCTGCAGGCAGAGGGCAGCCAGAGCTGAAAATCAGGCCTAAGCCTTTGCTGTAAGAGTGGCAGAACTTACTATCTGTAAGTTTAGACAAATCTCCAACGCCAAAGTCACAGCCCAGAGATGAAAGAAGTAGAACTCGAGAAGACAAGAGATAGCAAGTTTTGGGATGTGAAGAAAAGGAACCCTCATGTTATGTTGGTTGGAATGTTTTTTTCTTCTTTGTTTTCTTTTGTGTTTTTGCGTGAACGTTAATTGGTGCAGCCACTATGGTTGAATAATCCAGTGGTATAATTCATGCTCCAGAGCCTCCCAGAGATCAGGCTGAAGTTAATCTCCAGCTGACACCATAGTCTTACCTAGTTTCTCTCTCTTGTCACTCGCCTTCTTTTGAAAGCATTTCCTCAACAAAAATCCATCTAGACCAGGGTCCCTGCTTCAGTTGCTGCTTCTAGGAAGCCAACTGTAAAGACGGGTTTCTGAAGGAAAACCGTTTGATGGCAGGAGGGCCATGGGTATCACCCCATTGCTGGGGTGATAGTATGGCATTATTGTAGTAGCCAGTGGCAGAATTGAATTATATTGTAGGGGCATCTAGTTGGTGTCCATAGAGAACTGGAGAATTCCTTGGTGTGGAAAACCCACACATGTGGTGGGTGTCAGGAGTACTTGGGGTAAAAAAGAGCTAATACCCTTGAACCTCACAGTTTTCATCCTTTTCTTCAGGCTTCACCTTAAAGGCCACAGGCTAAATGGTGAAATACAGAACCCGGGATAATTCATTTCAGTCAGTTAACCTTCATTCAGCATTCACTATATTCAAATGTGGGAGTTCTTTTTCTTAGTTGGCAGGTCTGCTCTGTTACAGAGATGCAGAGATAAACTATTACATAATTCCTGATTTCAAAACCCATCTCCAGTGCCTTCAGGGGTTTCCCCAAGTCTCTCACATCAAGAAATTTAAAAACGTGTAGGAGTGAGGGAAAGAAAAGTTAGAGATCTTTTATTCTATCAATCTCATTTTAAAGGTACAAATGTGGCTTAAAAAACAACAACAACAAAAAAACAAAACACGAAAAATGAAAAAAACAAAGGAAAAAGTATTTTAAAATGTGGCTCAAGTTCACAGAGGTAACTAACTGGTGTTTCCTTATTAGAGTTTATATACTTTTTCTAATGCAATTTCAGCACAACTTACACAATAAAGAGGGAATCTGCTAATTGATCCTCATGCGGTTGCAAACATGGTGGTGCCCACAGCCAATAAGGAGGGAATATGCTAACTGACTGCCAGGCCCTCAAAGATGGTGGCACCCACAGCCAATAAGGAGGGACTATGCTAATTGACTACCACCCTTGTGGTGGGCTGGCACGGCCATAGCATACTTAACCCAGGGCGCCTTATGTGCTGTGCCAGCTCAGCCAGGTTCAGTGACCCTGAATGGGGACGGTGAAGGATTAGAAAAGACAGACAAAAGAAGAAAGCTGGGTCTCAGTGGGATGCATTCTTCTCTGCTGTAGAAAGACAGCGCTACAGACTACAAGCCATGTCTTTATTTCATAGCCAGATGCCACGAGACAAAGTAAGGGCGTGGTCAAGATGTTTAAAACATTCTCATGGGTTTCAATCCTACTCAATTATATGCACCTGAACTCTATGAAGCCCACATCACTCAGGCACATGCGGCCACGTGTTCGGACCCTAGGTTCAAGCTTACAACTATAGCTGTTGGCTATAATTGTGCTGGGAGGACCCTGCCCTCCAAGCTGGGACTTGCACGGGGCCATGAAAGGACTGTGCCCTCTCATTAGTCTGAGGCTCGAACCTGTCCAAACACTGTAGCTGCTCTCCACACATGCCCTCAAAGATGGCAGCACCCACAGCCACAAGATGGTGGCACCCAGTCCCCTCAGCCCTGACACCGCCCAGAGCCAGCCCGAGGTGCAGGCAAGCTTCAGATGTCTGCTGCCCAGCCACATAGGGCCATCAGAGGCTCAGGTAACCAGGGCTGGCCAAGGCTTGTACTTCTGCTGCTTGTACTTCAGCAGCAGAGGTGTGATAGGGGTGTCGCCTTCCCTTGTCACCAGGTTGCCTCCTGCCCCTGAGGGCTCCCGGACTGTGAGAAGGGTCAGGCTGGGCTGAGGAACCCCTCCCCCGACTCTAGTGCATGGATTTTCATGTTCCGGGCCTCTAGTCTTAAACTTGGGGATATAATTTAGTTATATTGAAGCCATGCATCCCTAACCTAGGTATTCATTATTGTCACACCATAAATTTGTGAGGACAGAAACCTTGTACTTCCACCCTTGTTGAATGAACAAATAAAAATTCACAAACACACATGAATGACTTAGATTCTGTGTGTGTGATGTGTGGTTATATTTCCTTCTTTTTAAGGTTTTAATCAGTGAATATTTGTTAAAGGTCCCCAGGAAGAAGGCATTGTTTCGGAAATAAATAATAATAATAAAAAAGTTTTAGCCCTTGCTGGTTTGGCTCAATGGATAGAGCATGGGCCACCGACTGGTCGATTCTAGTCAAGGGCTCATATCTGGTTGTAGGCTGATCCAAGTGTCCCAATTTCTCCTTTAGGGACGTAAGCACAGATGATCCAGGGTGCCTCAGCCAGTCTCTAAACAGATACTGACACGTATGACCCAAGGTACTTACTCGATATTGACCAAGCATAAATTACACAAGAGACAGACATGCAATGCACGAATCACACATGGTTTATTTACCAGAGTTGGTAGTAAATAAATCGGGTGGTTTCCAGACATTGGCAGGCCACCTGGAGACTCACACCGACAGACACTGGACATTGGGCGGTGCAGCTGCAGCTCAGCGTCTTGTTTGAGGCCTTGGTTTCATGGCTCACGGTTCAGACTCACGGCCACGGCAGAGCTCAGGCAGATGCAGGCAGGGGGGTGGAGAGTGACCGCCTGTGGAGGAGCAGGCAGCTTCTCTGACCTCCTCTGTTTCCTTCCTCTTTTTATGTGCTCAGATGGGGGTCTTCAGTGTGTCTTATCAGCCGGGTCTCAGGAGCCTTGCTATCTGGTCTTACATATGGGGTACAGGCCACTCAAAGGTTCTTATCAATTTGTTTACATTACATTTCACACTTTCAGATATCACACTTTAATTCCACACTTTAATGCTTATTCTATATTGTATTTTATCCTTATTACAATTACACCAAGCCCTGGTCAGGGCACGTGGTGGGGGGGTGAGAGGGAGGACAACCAATCGATGTTTCTGTCTCTCCTCTTCCATTCTCTCTCTCTCTAAAAAAAAAAAAAAAAAAAAAAAAAAAAAAAAAAAAAAAAAAAAAAAAAAAAAAAAAGGAAAAATGTCTTTGAGAGAGAATTAACAACAACAAAAGAGGTTTATCCAGTCCCCTCCATTACAAAGCTTTCTGTCTAGCAGGTTAAGGACAAACCTGCCCGGTAGAAAGTGATGAGCACATCTCACCAGGAGCAGGTGACAGGCTGCTGCGCAGAGAAGAGTCCTCGGTCTGGGGAAGCTCTGCACCTGCTGGGGTCTGCTTACCTCCGGTTGACCCCGCGACTCCGCCTTAGTAAACTGGCTGGCAAATTAGATTCCTCAGATTTGTTTTCCATCTGAAACTCTAGAAGCTGACGGGCCGTCGGTCCGCTGGGGCCGTGCCCTGTGAGACTGCCCATTCCAATTGTTTCTCTCCCTTACGTCCCTCGCTCCCTCGGTCCCTGCTCGCCCCGAGGCCAGGCGAGGAAAAGGGCGCGGGTCCTTTAAGGGAGCTCAGGCGAAGTGGCGCCCGGGGTGCCCCCCGCCGTGGAGCAGGGGCGGGGCGCCGGGGACCCGGCTTCCCACGCCGCCGGGGACGCCGCCGCGTCACGGCGCTCGCAGCCAATCAGAACGAAGTCTGTTGGGACGCCTTACTAGGGCGACGGTCCGGACGCCTCCGGCTTGGGGATGAATTAGCGGCGGGTTCGCCTGGAGGTTGTGATCCTCGCGGATTCCCCAGCTCGCGCACGCGCGCCTGCGGTGTGGCGCGTCATCCCCGGCTGGTCACAGGTGGGAGACGGCAACTATCAGGCGGGGGTTACGGCGCGGGGAAGATGGCGGCGGCGGCCGCTGGGGTGTCCCCGAGGTGGTGAGGGGGAGCAGCCCTGCGGGCTCTTCTCCCTGAGGCGCGGGCCTCTCGGGCTACGGCCGGGTAACGGACACCTGACTGGGACTTGGGGCCCCGACGCAGCAGGTGAGAGGAAGCGCGGGGAGGCGACTCCCGGAGGCGGGAGGAGGCATCGGGGGCCGCGCGGGCCGCGCGAGTCGGGTCTCGAGGACGAGGGGGCCGCGGGGATTGGAGGGCCAGGGGACTGGTCCTTGTTGACAAGGGAGCATCAGTACCTTCCTGTGCCAGACCGGGGCGGGCCGGGGAGCCGCCCGGCCCCAACACAGTCGGAGCTCTGCCGCTTTTAAATCCCTAAATCCCAGTGCAAAACGTCCAAGAAGCCGCCTTGGGCGAGTCTGGGGCGTGAGCTGTCAGAGGAGGGTCTGGAGCTGCCCCATCTGTGTATCTTCCAGGTACCAGACACCTACCTGTAGGTCCCAAGGTGGCAGGGGCAGGACAGGGAAGGTAGGCCTCACTCGGGCCCATGTCAAGTCTGATCACTAAGGTGTATCCTAACGGACGCTTGCCCGATTGAAGAGAAGGGAGATAAAGGTAGGGCACTTCGGTGTGGTTTTCATGATGTTTTGCAGCCTTGTCCCTGGTTCAGGTGGGTTCATTGCATCTGCCTTCCAAGCTCATTAACTATATATTCCATGTGCACGTGACTGTAATTAAGGCTGAGGATCGGGATTCATGTTCAGCCCAGCAAAGTATCGAAAATAAAGGACTGGTAAAGGTCTTAGGGAGGTGAAATATTGTCCAGTCATGTCATGACATATCAATAGCTGGGTTAGTTTTCAAAAATCTAAAACTTGTCCCGATGAAAGTTCTTTTTGCAAAACTTACATTTTTTTAGAATAAAAGGAAATTACTCGTTTTAAATCCTCCTCCTCCCCCCACGTTTAAGTTTCTATGGCCTCATTGTACTCTGATGTGGCAGATAAGCATAATATCAAGGGACTGTTCATTTTGGTAGCAGGCTTGATTTTGTGGAGTGCCTTCTGTTACTGAGAAAGCACAGTGGCACCGTGTGTTCCAGTCATCAGTAGCTGTTTGATGACCGCTACGTGTGCCTGCTTTAGAGGGTCTGCTGTGTCAGACACTCTGACAGCGAGGCTTCTCCTACCTTTTCACTTGAGCAGATAGGGTCGGTCATCTGTTCCCACCAGGTTTTTAGGCTTGGCAGTTGCTGACAAGAATAAACCCTGCCAAAACCCGAAAAGAATCTTCCTGACTCCATTTGTGGAAGTTTGGTCAGTTTGACTTGGAGTTAGGTATGGTTTCTAGTTCCTACTGTGCCACCTAAAATAGCTTAGGGAGGGCATAACCTCTCTGTTAGGACCTTGCCTCTGAAATGGGTATAGCCTTTTTGTCCAAACGATCTCATTGTACTGTTGTGAGTAAAAAAACAACTATACGTTAACAGTTGGCATTTATCACTACACTTTTACTCTACCAGACACTGTCCCAAGGGCCTTATGTGTGCTAACTCAGTTTACCCAGAAACATTGTCCAGTGGCTGGTTTTGTCATCTTGGTTTTACAGAGGAGAAAACCGAGGCACATTGAAATTTAGGTTATTTGCCCCAAGTCACACAACTAGCATTGTGATTCCAGCTTATGGTCTTAACCACCATGCAGATATGTTACATGCTAAGGGGATATATATGAACAAATTTTTCATTCACATAATTTTGTTTGTGATTTTATAGTTGTATAAATAATAACTGTGACTCACTTCATTGGCATCTACTAGTGATTTATATGGTGATGACTACAGTTACTTTAGTTAAGTGGCATATTCATTCTACCTTTAATATCCATTATTTTGAAAGGTATTTTGAAAAAAAGAGCTGTGACTAATTTCTAACAGGAAGCACAAATCAATAAGGAATATTTTAGTTTTTATTAAACTCTTTAAAATAATTTGCTGGTGGCTTTTAAAGGAAAACTTAACTTTTTAAGTTTCTATTTAAAGAAAAAAATTATATGAATAAAAGAAGCAGGGACATTCTTTTTTTTTCTTTTTTTCTTTTTTTTTTCATTGTGTCTTTATGGAGTTGCCCTGCCGTGTCCTTGGGATGTAAAGATTAAATCCTGACCTTATCCTTCAGGCCAGTGAGAACCCCCCCCGGTCTAGAAGTTTGTAGACAAGTGAATGAGACAAACAAATAAATGATTAGCTAATGCAGTATGATGTAGTTGTGGTGGGTACAGAGGGCTGTGGGAACACATTCAGGGAATAGTTGCTTTTGCTGGAGTGGCACTGACGGAGAAAGGAAGAGAGCTGACTGCAGGAGAAAGGGAGAAAGAAAGGGCTTCTAGCCAAAGGAGGAAGCAATGCAGCCTAGGGGAGTAGTAAGAGAGCTTGAATGTCCAGGGGTCAGACCAAAGTTTTGCAGGAGTTGCTGGGAGAGAAGCCAGGAAAGAAAGGGCCAAGTTGTGAATTCTTAGCTAAGAGAATGACTTTAACCTATGGGCAGCGGGACCTATAGAAAGATCTTAGATGATTAACAGGATGACAGGGTGAAAGACAATATAAGGAGGAGATCAGTGAAGGAGGACAGTTTCCATCTTCCAGACAAGAGGTAGTGAGGGAGTGAACCAGGGCACTGGCTGTGTTCAGAGCCCACCACACACATTTTGAATGGAAGATTGAATGTGTGGAAAGAATAATGAGGTGTGGGAGGGGAACGCCTGCTGATAGAAAAGAGAAAAGTGAGTTGTTTTTTCTCTGACTTTATGTTTAAAGATGGGAGATATTGTTAACTGATTTAGGAAAAAGGATGGAGCAGGCAGTTTTTTGTTACTGGGTTTTTGGGAGTATTGTAAACCCTTTAAGGTTGTTGGGTTAAATAATATGTAACAAATCCAGGCTTATACCTTCCTTTACGTCTCTGATTTCTGAGGTTACAGAAAACGTAAATTATATGGTAAAAATTCTGTAGTGTCTAGCCGTAAAGTTGGCTCCATTGGAAATGGGAGAAAAGCCACACAAAAAGAGTGGGAAGAAATATCTAAGTCATGTTTGGGGTAAAATGCAAGAATTATGGGTATTTGAGTATATGCAGAAGTTATTATACTATGGAACTAATCACAAATGAATTCTCCAGTTCTAAAGCTAATCTCCACTGTAACATTCATAACACTAGAGTTGTCTAGCACCCAACAAACATGCATTCCAAATTGACTGCATGTTGAAATTGCAAATCTTGCAAAGATGCAGGATTTTATTAATTTAGAGCAAGGTTGAGAACTGCTCAAACATAAGCACTAATGATTCCATTTAGTTGAAGTTCAAAAAACAGGAACAACTATTTCCTGGTGGTAGATGTAGTCAGAATAGTGGTTTCTTTGGGTGGTGGTGATGGTGGCAATGACTAGCTAGGAAGGAACATGAGATAGCCTTCTGAGATGTTGGAAATGTTTTATATCTTGAGATGAATGGAGGTTACAGGGGTGAATGAACATGTGAGAATTCTAGTTGCAAACCGAAGATTTGTGCACTTTGCTGTTATAGTTTAATTTATTTACTTTTTTATTATATATTTTATTGATTTTTTTACAGAGAGGAAGGGAGAGGGATAGAAAGTCAGAAACATCGATGAGATAGAAACATCGATCAGCTGCCTTCTGCACATCCCCTACCAGGGATGTGCCTGCAACCAAGGTACATGCCTTGACCGGAATCGAACCCGGGATCTTTCAGTCCTCATGCCGACGCTCTATCCACTGAGCCAAGCTGGTTTTGGCTGTTATAGTTTAATTTAAAAAGAGGCATTAGTCTAGTGAGGATTTGGCAATGTTAGGCCAATTAACTTTTGATGAAGAAAACCAGCAGGGTAAGGATGAGAGTGGTGGTTATAAATTTTTTAAAAAAGGTGTATCAGAGGCTCTGGGGGAATAAATGATGAAATGTATCTAATTAGGTATTTTTTTTCCTCCCCAAAATGACTTATTTTTATTTTTTAATTTTTGAAAGTTTAATTTTTGTTTATAAAAGCAGAGTCTAAATCGTTGAGGGTAAAAGTGGCTTTTATTTTGCCTTCTGTTTTGCAAAAGGCAAATGGAAAGTCAAGGTTGTCATGTGCCATTTACAACTTTTCACAAAATTACTCCCAAACTCTACCACTTGATTTAGTTTCTTGTCTTAAGAATTAGTGCATAGTTGCAAGTGTAACTTACACTTTGGTAAATATAAGATACATTATGAAAATAAATATATATTTTGCTTCTCTTTTTGGGAAAACACTAATCAAATCTCTTTCTCATCATTAGGAAATGTGGTTCATGTTTAGGAGAAATTACTGTGTGGACTTCTCTACTATGCTGATTGCTCTCGGATAATGAGGATTAGAATTAATTACTTTGGCTGCAAGATTTTGAATGTTAGAGTAGAGCTAAGAAAAGTCTTCGGTAAGCTGCCGGTAGCAGTGCGGTAAAGCTCAAAAAAGGCCTTTGTGGGCCTCAGTCTGATTTGACAGTGTTCATTGTTCCTCTGTACCTGGTCCTCTCCACCTGGCAGCAGGCCATGGCGATACTCCTGTGATAACTGGGCAGCAGATGGAAGGACTTCTGAGGAGCAGCCATCAGTGAAAGCTGTCTGGAGATGATTAACCCGCAGTCTTTCACAGTTCAGGTTTCGAAAAAGATAAATTGTTCACTTCCCCAGAGGAAGAAAATTACTGTTCTAAGGATGATAAAGGAAGACTTAGGCTACACTTAGTTTTCCATCTTAAATGGAAGATCCACCTCCATGTTATGTGTATAAATGTACTAGAGACTCAGCGTGTGATTGAAATTGCATGAGGAGGTGCCCTGCCTCCTGGTATGTGAGGAGGCATCCCGGGTGGGGGGGGTGGGCCCAGAACCTGTGCCTGACTGGAGCAGCACTGGCTGCCACTGGAATCAGGCTGGCCTGGCACCGCAGGGGGCCCGAACCCATGCCTGACTCTCAGCGTCACCCTGCCTGTGTCTGCTCTGGGGCTGCATTAGTCCCTAGCCGCTGTGCTGGCTCAGGCAGGCCCCCCTGTCTCTGTCTCCGCTCTGGGCCTCACCTGCATGCACAACCTTCTCCTGTTCAGTTGTGACCTGTTATGACATCCTGGCCTAATTTGCATATCACATCTTTTTATATCCTATCTAATAAAAGAGTAATATGCAGATTGACAATCACTTCAACACACAAGATGGCTGCCCCATTGTGGTCCAAGATCCTGCCTCCATGTGGACACAAGATGGCCAGCAGGGGAGGGCAGTTGGGAGGGACCAGGCCTGAAACAGAGGGCAGTTGGGGGCGATCAAGCCTGCAGGGGAGGGCAGTTAGGGGTGACCAGGCCAGCAGAGGAGGGAAGTTGGGGGCAAACAGGCTGGCAGGGGATCAGTTAAGGCATCAATCAGCCTGGCAGGGGAGTGGTTAGGGGGTGATCAGGCTGGCAGGCAGAAGCGGTTAAGGGCAATCAGGAATTCAGGCAGCTGAGCAGTTGGGAGCCAGCAGTCGTGGATTGTGAGAGGGATGTCTGACTGCCTGTTTAGGCCCAATCCCACTGGGATCGGATTGGGCCTAAATGGGCAGTCGGACATCTCTTGAGGTGTCCCAGATTGGAGAGGGTGCAGGCTGGGCTAAGGGACATCTCCCCTTCCATCCCCCATGCACAAATTTTGATATATTCTATCGTAATAAAAGAGTAATATGCAAATTTGACCATACCTTCACTATACCCACAAGCCATGCCCACAGACACGCCCACCAGCCAGTCAGGAGCAGATTATGCAAATAAACCCCAACCAAGATGTCTACTGTCACTGAGAGCAGGAGGAAGGCTTGGGTTTCCCCCGCAACAGAGGGAGCCAAGCTTTCTGCCTGCTGTTCCCAGCCTAGGCCTCCACTCAATGCCACAAAGTTTCAATTATAAAAGATACAGAAACGGCAGCAGCCACTGAGCTGGAGAGAACAGAGCTTGGGTTTCCCTGGCAACGGAGGAAGCCAAGCTTTCTGCCTGCCATTGCCAGCCTAGGCCTCCACTCTAGGCTACAAAGTTTCAAACAGAAATGGCTGCCGCCACGGAGTGAGCAGAAGGCTTGGCTCCTCTCCAGGCTACAAAATTTCAATTGTAGACATAAATTAATTCCAGATTCTCCCTGCTTCATTTTAAATGAGGTTTCTGTTCAATAATTTTTTATGCTTGCTTAGGGAAGAAAACAGTGTGGAAATTAAGCCACTTAATGAAGTTAATTTTTGGGTCAGTTACTTGGAAGTGACAATTTAATTATGTCGTTACCAGAGAGTAATTCTGAGAGTCACTGTTAGGTAAGGCCAAACTCTTATTAGTTTTAGATCTCTTAGGAAGCTTGACTATCCTAATGAATTAATTTATTTCTGCATTTATTTATAAATTCATAGTAAGCCTAAATTTCTGGCTTAGTCTGTGATAGAGAAAAATTTATCTTAATGAAAGATTGATTTTGTGGAGGGGACTAACTCAGTTTTTCTAGTGGTTGTCAGAGATTTTGAAGCTGTGGATTATTTTCTAACCAAAGAAATAGGCATGTGCATAGTGATTAAGAGCTATGTAAGGAGAATTTGTGAAAATCTTTGAAATGTACCAAAAGGATTACTAGATGTCTTCTATGGAAATGAGTTGATATCTAGAGCACTTTTCCTGGAGATCTCTTTTAGAATGTCTGCAGCTTTTGCTGGTTTTTAATTCATCTTACAAATTTAAAAAAATATATATTTTATTGAGTTTTTACAGAGAGGAAAGAAGAGGTATAGAGAGTTAGGAACATTGATAAGAGAGAAACATAGATCAGCTGCCTCCTGCACACCTCGAACTGGGGATGTGCCCACAACCAAGGTACATGCCCTTGACCAGAATTGAACCTGGGACCCTTTTCAGTTCACTGAGCCAAACCAGTTAGGGCTCTTTTACAACTTTAGAAGTGTGAATAACTGACAGCAATGCAAATAATTCTTATCCTTAGACATGCAAATGAAATTTGTTGGTTGGAGGTACAATTGATTTCTTTTCCTCTTGTGGATGAAGCCATTTTTGGATCTATTGCAAACCCATATCCTCATTTCCCATTGCTTCTATGTTTGTACTCTTTGCATTCGCTTTTGAATGAAATGACACATCTTATTTGTTTCATAATTAATGAGTTAAGTGAAATCATAGATAGTTGTTCATTTATATTTTTATATTTATTTCTCTCTTTTTTTCTTTTTTTTCCCAATTATATGGGAGACAAGAGTGTTACCTTTTTGTTTATTTAATTTATCTTTTACCTTGAACTCTGAACTTAGCCTAATGGGCTTGCGTAGTGTTTACTGTCATTGTGACTTGGAGAAGGGAATTTTATTTTTTAACCTACGTCAGTTTACCTACTATAAAAAGGAGTCCACAATTCTGTTTTTCTGCTGTGGTGGTTGTGAGGATTAAAAGAGATGTTGCAAGTAAAACACTTCTCACAATACCTCATACATTTTAAGAACTCTGTTTTTTATTATTAGAAAGCTGTGAGCACCTAATTTTATCTTCCTGAGACTTAATACCTTACTCTGTAAAAAAATAAAAAATGAGGGGACTTTTTACTTGGTTGTTAAGTTGTAAAATGTCCCTGGCACTAACTGGAAAGAATGAAAGAATGTAACTGACATTAGTAACTTTTGGAAAGAAGAATACTTTTAACATTCAAGTGACCTTGCTGCTCTGAGTAAGGGAAATGTAGTTTAAACTGGTGCGAAATGTAGGGTTTGATCTGATGAGCAATTAGTTTAGAAGAGCAGCCTGTTAATTCAGTTCAGTAAACATTGATGGAGAAGATCCTGCTCTGCCTGCCTTTGTACTAGGAAGAAACATTAGGACTGGAAATATGGCTCAGCAGGGTAACAGAATTACCTTTCTGCCTTAAAAAATTTGGAGGGTGGATCCTGTTAGATAGAAGGCTTTAGAGGTGAGTATCTTGATAGAGTAGGAACCGGAAAGGGCTGGATTTTGCTTAACCTAGGACTGACCATTTGGATTTTCAAAAACAATTTCTGGGTGAGTAGGGGTGTGGAGTAATTGAAGAATAGAGAGGAGCAGGTAAAGTGACTCAAGGATATATCTGTTTAAATTGACTATTCCCTTCGACCCTAGTATTTACAAATATTTTTACTTAAGGATTTTTTGAAGGGTTTGAGGGTGAGAATTTGGACAGGAGCAGGGAAGAATTGTTTGAGTCAGTTACCTTGTTCTCTCCTAAGAGGCTGAGAGAATTTAAGCTCCTCAGAAATTAGCAGTGATCTGGAGAAGATCTGAGCCTTCTATGGGTTATGTAATGGAACAAGTTAGGGAGCGGTTCAATCCAAGGGATCCTCGGCTACTGTTAGTTTAGGACAATGGAAATAAGCCTCAGTGGAAAATGTCTATCTTGCGAACAACAAGGAGTTTGCACATAGGTAGATACCTGTAGTTATAACTGGTTTATACATTCATTTTGATATAAGTAAATTAAATACTATAAACAAAAGTAGCAGTTTGCCTAATACAAACAGTTTTTAAAGTTTTATACAAAATAAAATGGTCCTTGTAATTTGTCTTTAGAATCAGAGTAAATTAGTAGATGCATGCCTGCTTTCTTTAGGTAGGAAGGTCTATGAGTTCCTATAGCTATCTTTGGAACTTGAATGCCCCAAGTGTGATGTAGTGTGAGGAGGGGAGCTGCCCCTTATTCTATGTCTTTTGAAGAATGGGATCTAGGCCCAGATTTTGTCCTCTCTATCTATATTCTAGCTAGGGGTATTGCTATTAGGGAAAAGCTGAAGCTTCAAGGACCTGGCCAGTTTTAACATTGCTGTCTCTTGCTCTCCTTGGACCAGGAAGGGGAATGAGGAGGATGGATGGATGGATGGGACTTACCCTGGGCTCTTAGCTTTACTCTTCCGGCATTCCCGTATTAAGTATTGTGGCCATTACCATCCTCCTGGATCCCTGAGTTAATAAGCCTGTTAATTAAACCAGTTAGTAGTTGAATGTCTCAGTTCCATAGCCCATGATAGCCTTTTTATACTCTGAAACCTCTTACTAGCCCAATATGCTGTCCCAAACTCTATCTTCCCTTTCTTCTCCCATTTGTCATTATCACTGGCTGAAAGACAGAGTTGGGACTCTTTTTCTGAGAAGCTAGGAACGAAAGGATGAGATGATGTGTACAGTGTGGGGAAAATAAATTGTCATGCTTCTGAACTATGGACCATTAACAAGGCAGTTTCTAGTTATTGAATGTACTTTCTAAAAGCTTTGAGTAAGTCTTTGTAATGGTTTCTATGTCTAGAGTATTCATACTGCTTAATGAATCTGAACAGGAAGCTTCTGTGAATAGATCATTCACAGTTCTGCTTATATTACTGTTGTTGAAGTAAGTGTTCTATATTTGTTTCATAAACATTTCTTTGAAAATAAACATTTCTATTAGAGAGATGCATTGTAAGTTTCCTGTTGATAGAAAATAAAATGATACATTTTGTCAAAGAACAAAACCTGGCATTTCTGTTTCGAATTTGGTCATGTGATTCTTTTTTAATCTTTATGTTAAAAATGAAGTACCATTTTGTTTAAAGTCCAATGTTCTGGAATTCAGCCCTTACTTTTGATGGTGTGTACAATACCTTGGTTTTATTTAAATCAGATAGATGCTTATGTGGGACCATTAGCTGGTATCCTTTGAGTAGTGAAGGCTTTGGGGTAAATGGGGTATCTTAACTATGTGGATAACTCTGACAATTAATTCTGGCCATGTCCTCTCTCATCTCTAGATTCATATCTGTCCAGTGTCTGTTTGAAATCTCTGGTCATTGCCTTTGGTCTCAACTGGGCTATCATTAAATTCATTCTCAATTCCAGCTTTATTTTTCACCTGGATATGTCTGCTTTTGTCTATTTATCTAGACTTGAACCTTCATACTCAATTTGTTCTATTCTTTGGTGATGCTATTGATGTTTTTCTCTATTCATCTTTATGCTTGTGTTATTTTTATAGCATACTATTTGTTTTCTAAAATAACAACTTCCATTTATTGTGTATGTGATATAAAAAATATATCTGGTCATTAACCCTGGCTCCAATCACAGAGCTTTAAAAACCCTTGGAATTTCTCAAGTGGTAGGAGTATCTTTTGTTCTTCATAATAAACCATACCTGAGTTTATGCTACTGAAGTGACTAAGGGTGGTTTCTACAGTAGTTTCCAGGGTAGGGACTAGTCACACCAGAAACACTTAGCTCTCCAGTAGAGGGTTGGAGATTTTTTTAAATTAATTTTTTTATTTAAAAAAAGTTTTTGTGCTTAAAAGTTTTACATATGTCCTCCTCCCTCCTGCTCCTCCCCCCATTGACCTCCTCTAGTGCACCCCAGTCCCCCATTCCAGGCCTTCAGCAACCCATTGTCTTTGTGTGGGTTATGTATATACGCATGCAAGTTCTTTGGTGGATCGCCTCCTGTCCACCCACTCACCCACCCACTCTCCCTCACTTTCCCTCTGAGATCTGGGCTGGGCTGGGAGAGGGTCTGGAATTTGGTCATGTAGCTAGTGATTTAATTAATCATGCCTATGCAATGAAGCTCTGTATATATACTCTGTGACAGTGGAGTTTCCTGTTGATCAACCCATTGATCTGGGAGGGTGACATCTGAATTTGTCCTCCGAGACCTTGCCCTACACATCTTCCATTTGTCTGTTCCTGAGTCTTATCCTTTATAATAAAACTATAATCATTTACATATAGTGTTTTCAATGAGCTCTGTCTATTCTAGCAAATTAGTGCACTTGTTTGTAGGAGGATTGTGGGAACCCCAAATCGTAGCCAAGTTAAATAGAAATTCTGTTAGCTTGTGGACATCAGAAGCAACAATAGCCTGTTGGGTACCTTGCCCTTTAACTTGTGGGATCTGATGCTATGTAATGATTGTCAGAATTGAATTGTAGGACACCCAGTTCAGATGCACTGTGCTTACCCTCTGTCAAGGATTGTGGTATGGTTTTTGTTGTTGTTAATCCTCATCCGAGGACATGCTTAGAGATGTCCTGATTGGTTATGAAAAATTAGCTCACGTGATTATGAAGTTTGAAACGTCCTATGATCTGTTGTCTTCAAGATTGAGAGTCAGGAAAGCCAGTGGTATAATTCAATCTGAGTCCCAAATTCAGTCTGGGTGCCAATGGTGTGAATAAATCCTAGTCCAAGGGCCAGAGAAGATGAGATGTCCCACCAACCCAGCACAGTGAGGTGGGAAGAAGGGGGTGAATTCTCCATCCTTTGCCTTTTGGTCTATTTAGGTCCTCAACAGATTGGATAATGACACCACACTGGAGAGGGTAATCTGTTTTTCTAAATTCATCAATTCAGATGCTAATCTAATCCTGAAATACCCTCACAGACACACCTAGAAATTATGTTTAATTTGGATACTCACTGGTCAGTCAAATTGACACATAAATTAGCCACTACAATGTTCCTCTTAGTAGTAAGAGGAATTGAAATTAGACAGGTAGCAGTGAGGGAAGTCAGTAGAAACCTCTACCTGACAGGATAGACTCTGAATATCTTTGTTACCTACAACAATCTCACAAAGAATCGGAATGCGATATGGTGGAAGGGTGTGCTACAAGCAGTGCCAAGTTTTTCCTGTATATGTGACTATGAATTACAAGTGGGCGTTAGAGGATATTTCAGAACAAAGAGTTCTGCTGGACACTCTTGGAGTCTGATGAACCTTCACTGTTGTATCATCACTTTGTAAATGAATACAGAATTTTAAAATAACTTAGTTTTTATTTAAATAATTGGTTATATACAGATTCAGTTTTGAATTTTGTTATAGATGTTGATAATTTTCTTTTTGCCACTGAGTATTTTTAAGAAAAGCTGTTGGAGTATGTCACAAGATTTTATATGCTTTGCTTTTGTAAAGATATAATAAAATTGCTTAAAATTATTGGGGTGACTTATTGTGCAGTTGGAAAGAGCCCAAGCTTTCTGATAATCTGAATAAATTACCTTATACATAAAAACATGTAAGTATTATGATTTTACTAGAGGCCCAGTGCATGAAATTCGTGCATGGGTGTGTGTGTGTCCCTCAGCCCAGCCTGTACCCTCTCCAATCTGGGACTCCGCGAGGATCGGAGATTGAGCCTAAACAGGCAGTCGTACATCTCTCTCACAATCCAGGACTGCTGGCTGCCAACCACTTGCCAGCATGCCTTCCTGATTGCCCCTAATCGCGTTTGCCTGCTAGCCTGATCATCCCCCTAACCATTCCCGTGCCAGCCTGATTGATGCCTAACTGCTCTCCTGCCAGCCTGTTTGCCCCTAACTGCCCTCCCCTGCAGGCCTGGTCTCCCCCCCCCCCCCCAACTGTTCTCCCTTGCAGGCCTGGGTCCTCTCCAGCTGCCCTTCCCTGCAGGCCCATTCACCCCTAACTTCCTTCCTCTAATGGCCTGGTCACCCCTAACTGCTCTCCCCTGCAGGCTTGATCACCCCCAACTGCCCTCCCTTGCAGGTCTGGTCCCTCCCAACTACCCTCCCCTGCTGGCTGATCGCCCACAACTGCCCTCCCTTGCGGGCCTGGAACCTCCCAACGGTCCTCCCCTGCTGGCCATGTTATGGCGGCCATCTTGTGTCTACATGGGGGCAGTCATCTTTGACCACATGGGGGCAGCCATCTTGTGTGTTGGAGTGGTGGTCAATTTGCATATTATTCTTTTATTAAACAGGATTAGATAGAATAGATACCTGGTGCACAGTTGGGGGCTGGCTGGTTTGCCCTGAAGGGTGTCCCATATCAGGGTTGAGTTCCCTTGAGGTGTGGGGTAGCCTGGGTGAGGGGCCTGTGACAGTTTGCAGGCCAGCCACGCCCCCAGCGACTCAAGGAGGCTCTGGTATTTGGGATTTATTTATCTTCTATAATTGAAACTTCATAGCCTTGAGCAGAACCAAGCATCTTGCTTACTCTGTGGCCACAGCCATTTTTGTTGGGATTTTTTTTACCATATTTTCCGGCATATAAGACGACCCCCAACTTTGGGATATACTCGCCGTATAAGACTACCCCTCTTCCAACTCATACCAAATAAAAATTAAAAAAACATCAGATTTGATTTCAATATGGTAGTTTTAATTCAAATGCTTATGACATGCAGGTATGTACAGCGCCACCCTTGCTGCTTTCAGATGGTCGCCACAGACGGCAGGGATGTGGCTGCGGCTGTTTTTGAGCTTCCCCCGCTATATGTGGTGACTGCAGATTCTCCAGTTTGGCTCGAAAGTTTCAGCACCTGCCCTATAAGATGACATCTGGCGTATAAGATGACCTCTGACTTTTTGAGAAGATTTTCCTAAGTTAAAGAGTCTTATATGGCGGAAAATACAGTATCTTCTGTAATTGAAATTTTATAGCCTTAAGTGGAGGCCAAGGCAGGCCAGGGCTGTGGAAACTTGGCTTCCTCCATCGCTGGGGGCAACTCAAGCCTCCTGCTCTCTCCTGCTCCATGGCTGCCGCCATTTTTGTTGGGATTTATTTATCTTCTGTAATTGAAATTTTGTAGCCTTAAGCGGAGGCCAAAGCAGGCCAGGGCAGGCGGAAAGCTTGGCTTCTTCCATTGCCAGGGAAACCCAAGCCTCCTGCTCTCTCCGTGGCCGCAGTCATCTTGATTGGGTTCATTTGCATACTTGCTCCTGATTGGCTGTTGGGCGTGGCTTGTGGGTGCAGCAGAGGTATAGTCAATTTGCATATTACTCTTTTATTAGATAGGATAACCGAACCTACTTTTAATTCCTTCTGAATATTTTAATGTATGTTTAAACAAAATAATTTTTTAATTAATATGCATGGTTTATACAACTGGATGCAGTATTTTTCTATTAGATGGAACACATGTTAAGCAGAGCTTTCTTTTTCATGATTCTTTCTAATAGATGATTTCTCCTAATATTGTGATGCCCTCTAGTGAATTCGGCCTTGTAGATAAGAAGTTTGTGAGAGGTAGTAATCAGTACAATAAGATCTTTAAAAGGAACATTCTAGTAATTAGAACTTTTCCTATATGCGTTGTTGAGATGGCAAGTTTCTGTCTCTGCAAAATTTAAGCAAAGATTTAATAATCTCTCATGAATCTCATTATTGTTGAATTAAGTGTAATTAATGTTCCAGAGACTTAAAATCTCCTTCAGCTTCAAGGTTCTGGATTCATATGTGCCATTAGTCATTTTTCTGAGGTTTGTGAAGGTTTCAAAGGTAGTGTTAAGTTATGGATGTGACTCAAGTAACTTACTTGGATGTACGGGTTAATAATAGCGGATTTTGTAATCAAAGAAAACATAATTTTAAGAGAAACATCAAAAGTGCCTTATTCAAAGTAATGCCCATTGCTAGCTACACATTTCCTCATCTTTTAGGTAATTTGTGGATCTGTCCCAATAGAATTTTTCTTGTTTTGAGGCAAACCATTCAAAGACCCCATTTTCCACTTCTTTTTTAAAAAAATTTAATAAATCTTTATTGTTCAGATTATTACAATTGTTCCTCTTTTTTCCCCCATAGCTCCCCTCCACCAGATTCCCACCCCACTCTCTGCCCTTACCCTCCCCCCAGTGTCATCATCCATAGGTCTATGATTTTTGTCTAGTCTCTTCCCGCACCCCCCACACCCTTTCCCCCCGAGAATTGTCAGTCAACTCCCTTTCTATGTTCCTGATTCTTTTATATTCACCAGTTTATTCTGTTCATCAAATTTTTTATTCCCTTCATTTTTAGATTCACTTGTTGATACATATGTATTTGTTGTTCATAATTTTTATCTTTACCTTTTTCTTCTTCTTTCTCGAAGAATACCTTTCAGCATTTCATATAATACTGGTTTGGTGTCAATGAACTCCTTTAGCTTTTTCTTATCTGTGAAACTCTATCTGACCTTCAATTCTGAATGATAGCTTTACTGGGTAGAGTAATCTTGGTTGTAGGTTCTTGCTATTCATCACTTTGAATATTTCTTGCCACTCCCATTTGGCCCGCATAGTTCTGTTCAGAAATCAGCTGACAATCATAGAGGCGCTCCCTTGTAGGTAATTACCTGTTTTTCTCTTGCTGCTTTTAATCTCTCTTTGTTCTTTGCTCTTGGCATTTTAATTATGATGTGTCTTGGTGTGTGGTCCTCTTTGGATTCCTTTTGTTTGGGGTTCTGTGCACTTCCTGGACTTGTAAGTCTATTTCTTTCACAAGTGGGGGAAGTTTTCGGTTACTGTTTCTACAAATAAGTTTTCAGTATCTTGCTTGCTCTCTTCTTCTGGCACTCCCATAATTTGGATGTTGTTATGCTTGAAGTTGTCCCAGAGGTTCTTTATATTATATTCAAATTTTTGGATTCTTTTTTCTTTTTGCTTTTCTCGTTGAGTATCTGTAAAATGGAAATAATGCCTGCCTTCTGTATTTCAATTGCAGTTAATATTTGAAAGCACACTGGAGACTAGGAAATGCTCTTGGAAGCAGTATTTTTGTTAATACTTTTACATTTGTTGTGTTGTTACTCTCACATAAAATACACCCCATATATATTTAAAAGTAGTAAAAGGACCAATAATTGAAAGACGTTTTGATAAACTGAAGCAGTTTTGTTCGTTCTTAAAAATACATAAAATGGTAGAGCAATTTAGTTGACTTTCCTCCTTTCTAATGCTAAGCTATTCAACAAGTAGTAGTCGAGTTCTTTCCAAGTGTGCTGGGTCTCTCATTGAGGCTATAATAGTGAACAGTATCCTCCTGGTCCTCACAACTGTGGAGCTGTAGAACTAAAATTCGAGTGGGAATTGACAGGCCAAAAAACACACAAACAACAGGTTGCAATGAGTGCCATAAAGGAAGTAATAAATTGAGGCAGAGAGGATCTACAAGGGGAACTTGCTTCCAGTAGTGAAAGCCTTAGTGAAAGCTGACACCTGAAAGGAAGAAAGGAGGGTAGTTAAGCAAAAGTCTGTGAAGACCATTCTAGGCTGCCTGGACAATTTGCACAAAGCCCAGAGGCAGGAAATGACCTATTGGATTACTTGACTGAAGAGAGTGGTTGGAATGTCAGTGAAGGGGAGTGGGAGATGTTATACTTAGGTAGGTGGGAACCAACTTTTATGAAACTTTTAGATTTTGGTAGAAATTTGATTTTTACTCTAGGCTTAATGTAAGACCATTAAGGAGTCTTAAACAGGGAAATGATATAATGAGATTCACATTTCAAGGTTTTTTTTTAAGTTATTTTTATTTTTTTGACAGTGTGGAGAAAGGATTGATTGTGGGTGGGGTTCTGGTTTGGCCAAGAGTGAAAAAAAGGAAATCAGTTGTAGTCCAAGCAAAAGATGATGATGGCTTGGATTATGTGGTGACAATCAAAATGAATGGAAAATGTTAGCTTTAGGATATATTTTGGAGGTAAAGTTGACAGGTCTCTTGCTGATTTTATTTGATTTGGAGAGTGAGGGAAAGGAAAGAATGAAAGGTGACTCAGGTTTCTTGGTAGATAATCTGAGTGGATGCTGTAACCGTTCATGGAGATGGAGAAAACTGAGGGCTAGGGGGGGTAGCGGGAGAGGGAGGACTAATTATGACATTCATTCTGAATATGTTCAGTTTGACAGAACTGTTAGACACCAAATATCAGGTAATCAGGTGAATCTGAGAGTTTGGAGCTCAGAGGAGAGGATTTTGGAAAGGTCACCGTGGAGATAGAAAATGAAGAGGAAGGATGGAGGAGGAAAAGGATTGAAAGACGACGACCAGTGTCTGAGTGGTAGGAAGCCCCAGCGATAGAAGTCCAGGAGAAGAGGAGGAGCCAGCCAAATTGTGCATGGGAGAGGGACTAGTGAGATCCGAAGAAAGCCAGGGGAGTGGTGTCACAAAAGCCAAGAGAGGCTAGCATTTACAGGAGGAAGAGGCCGTTCGTGTGGGAAGCTACCAAGAGACAGAATAAAATGAGAACAGGGAAGTGGCCATTGGACTTGGCAGTGTGAAAGTGGACTTTTTTGCTGAAGAGGTTTCAATGGAATGATAGAGGAAAAAAGCTGGACTGCAGTTTATTGAAGAGGGAATGGGAAGTAAGAAACATTGTGTGTCCTTACAGTGCATTCTTTGTTGGGTAAATAATCACTTAATATATATGAGGAGTCTTAAAAAAATGCATTCAGTAAGCTTGGGGATTTGCATTGTCCATAAATGGCCATAGGAAATTAGCATTGGCTTTTGCCTCTAAATATGT
Source organism: Antrozous pallidus (assembly GCA_027563665.1). NCBI lineage: Eukaryota > Metazoa > Chordata > Mammalia > Chiroptera > Vespertilionidae > Antrozous > Antrozous pallidus. The sequence goes on along the minus strand of CM050523.1, from coordinate 58,620,080 downwards.
TTTCTTTAGGTAGCATTTGAATGTTAATTTAAAATGTCCTGAATTTCATAGGTGGCTTCTATTTTAGAGTAAAATAGAATGTTCAGTCTATGTTAACTTCTACAGTTAGTGTTATATTAAGTTGAAACTTGGAGTATTTACCTTTTCAGGAAAGTAATTATAAGCCTTGAAAATCATGCAAGGTCTATTTCATTTTGAAACACTTAAAAATTCATTTTGGTTTTGTAATTACAGTGCTTCAGTAAGAGAGACATCTAAATAGGGATTGTATTTGGCAATTATGTGCATGTTCTTGTTCTAAACTAAGCAATGTTTTTGGTGGTTTAGATTTTTCCTTTAGAAATAGGATTTTAATCAGTATAGGTTAAACTTTTCCCCAAGCATGTTATAATTAACACTGGTTACAACTTAATTCTAAAATGTATATAACTTAACATTTTATGAGTACTCTTGAGCATTAAATAAAAACAAAAATAAATTATTTGGATATTCAAAAAATTCTCTAGCTTATTTTTCCATAATATGGCTACTTAAAGAGAATTAGTACATTGCCTGTATGGTCCTGTCACTGGGAATATTACTTATTGTAGAGTTCCGTGGTCTTAATATATCATGACAGCTTATTCATATGTTCTTTTGAGTATACTGTGTGTTGATGCAGTTACTGGGAAAGATATTGTAAGATCTACTTTCCAAATGTGTTTGGTCTGTAAACTCAGGTCGACTGACTGCTCTGGCCAACACATAGACCTGTTCAAAATTCTAAGGGCAAATAATTTGGATGATAGCAAATTGTTTAGGAAAGTTGTTAAGAAGAACCTTCTTAGGAGTAAGACACAGTTAGGGTCTCAGTTTTTTAATTCTTGTTTATAAAAAGCAAAAAGTCTGAAAAACTGTTACAGCCAAGAGGCACCTAGGGAGACATGGTGACTACATGTAATATGGTATCCAGGAAACGAAGGAGGACATTAAAAACACTAAGGAAAGTTTTTAAATTAAAAATATATTTTTATTGATTTTTAGAGGGAAAGGGAAAGATAGAAACATAGATGAGATGATAGAGAAACATCATCGATTGGCTGCCTCCCACACACCTCACTGGGGATTGAGTCTGCAAACCAGGTATGTACCCTGACCAGAATTAAATTGGTAACCTCTTGATTCCTGGGTTGATGCACAACCACTGAGCCATACTGGTCAGGCTAAGGAAATTAAAATAAAGTAAGGAAACTTATTTTTATTTTTTAAAAAAAATGTATTTTATTGATTTTTTAGAGCAGAAGAGAGAGGACTAGAAAGTCAGAAACATCGATGAGAGAGAAACATTAATCAGCTGCCTCTTACACGCCCCCTACTGGGGATGTGCCCACAATCAAGGTACATGCCCTTGACCGGAATCGAACCCGGGACCCTTCAGTCCACAGTCCGACGCTCTATCCACTGAGCCAAACCGGTCTTGGCAGGAAATTTAAATTAAGTATAGACTTTAGTGAATAAAAATGCATTAGGGCATTATCTTAGAAATGTAGATAACCTTAACCACTGTTTAAAAGCATTTTTTTTAAATATTTTCTTTTATTGATTTTTTACAGAGCAGAAGGGAGAGGGATAGAAAGTCAGAAACATCGATGAGAGAGAGACATCGACCAGCTGCCTCTTGCACGCCCCCTACTGGGGATGTGCCCGCAGCCAAGGTACATGCCCTTGCCGGAATCGAACCGGGGACCCTTCAGTCCGCAGTCCGACGCTCTATCCACTGAGCCAAACCGGTCTCGGCTAAAAGCATTTTTAATGTAAAAATTAAATCATGAAGTTTTAACTTTATGATATCACATTGTATGTAAGTCATAGAAAGTTGAATTATAGGTATAAAGTAGTAAAATTAACTTAGCGTTCTTTTTTTTTTCCCATTTTTTAAATCTTTGTTATTTAGTTTATTAATTACATTGTTCCCCCTTTTTTCCCCCCCTATAGCACCCCTCCACCGGGTACCCATCCCCCCCTCCGCCCTCACCTCCCCTCCACTGTCCTCTCCCATAGTTGCATGATTTTTGTCCAGTTTCTTGCTGCACTTCCCACACCCCTTTTCTCCCCAAGAATTGTCAGTTCATTCCCTCTCTATGTCCATGATTCTGTTATATTCACCAGTTTATCCTGTTCATCAGATTATTAATTCACTTGATTTTTAGATTCATTTGTTGATAAATGTGTATTTGTTGTTCATAATTTATATTTTTATCTTTTTCTTCTTCCTCTTCTTAAAGAATATCTTTCAGCATTTCATATAATATTGGTTTGGCGGTGATGAACTCTTTTAGCTCTTTCTTATCTGCGTAGCACTTTATCTGACCTTCAATTCTGAATGATAGATTTGCTGGATAGAGTAATCTTGGTTGTAGATTCTTGCTATTGGTCACTTTGAATATTTCTTGCCACTCCCGTCTGGCCTGCATCGTTTCTGTTGAGAAATCCGCTGACAATCGTATGAGTGCTTCCTTATAGGTAACCATCTGATTTTCTCTTGCTGCTTTTAATATTCTCTCTTTGTCTTTTACTCTTGGCATTTTAATTATGATGTGTCTTGGTGCGGTCCTCTTTAGATTCCTATATTTTGGGGTTCTGTGCACTTCTTGGGCTTTTAAGTCAATTTCTTTCACCAGGTGGGGGAAGTTTTCGGTCACTATTTCTTCAAGTAGGTTTTCATTACTTTGCTTTCTCTCTTTTTCTGGCACCCCTATAATTTGGATGTTGGTATGCTTGGGGTTGTCCCAGAGGCACCTTACACTATCTTCAATTATTTGGATTCTTTTTGCTTTTTGCTTTTCCGGCTGAGTGGATTTTGCTTCTTTGTATTTCAAATCTTTGACTTGGTTCTTGTGGCCTCTGGACTTTGTATAATATTTTTTATTTCAGTCAGTGTATGCTTAATTTTTAGTTGGTCCTTTTTCACATCCTTGAGGGTCTCATTCATATCCTTTGTAGGTCTCGTTCATTTTCTCGTAGGTCTTGTTGATTTCCTTGTAGTTCTTATTAAGAGTATCAGCCTTTTCTAGGAGCCTCTTCAAAAACCTTATTACTGTGGTTTTGAACTCTTGTGTCTAGTCGTCTTTTTTCCTCCATTTCTTTCACACCTGATTTCTTTCCATTTCTCTGCATTGTGGCTGTTTTTTCTGAGTTGGTCCATTAGCTTTGTGTGGTAGATGTCCTCTAAAGGACAGTGGCTCAGCCTCCCCAGTTACCTGAGGTGGATACTCTTATTGCAATCCTTTATGGGTTGTACAGTATTGTTGAAGTTAAGCCCAGCTTATTGTTGTTAGCACTAGGAGGGTTTGACCTCCAGGCCAATTGGCTGTGAAGGTAAGCTGTGTTCAGATTGGATGGGCGGAATCTCTGGGCTGAGCAGGCAGCGTCAGCCCCGCCCTGTGTGGCACATGGGTCTCTGTGCCGGGTGGTAACGGCTGCGCACCTCCAAGAGAAAGCCGCCTCTGGTCTCCACCCGTTGCCAGACAACTCTGTCTCTCCCCAAATGAGTCTGCACACCCAAAGTCTCGCCCAGGGTTGTAAAACAAAGCAGTCTGGTGGTCTCACGAACGACGGAGCAAGTCATGAGTCCTCTCTGCGCGGTCATGCACTTTTGTCCCCAAGTTTACGTGCAAACTGCTGTTCCAAGTTTACGCGCACTCTCCTCAAACTCGCAGACCTTTTCTGCGCCCGGATTTTAGCGTGCCTTCCCCGGACCTCGGACCTCGCCTGGAACTGGGGAGTCAGTGCAGTGGGATGCCTCCGCCCTCCCCGTTGGAGAAAAACAGCCGGGTTTGCTGCCGCCTGCCCTTCACCACTCGCGCACTGCTCTGAACCTCTCTCCACGCATATCTTCAAGGCTGAGCTCCACCGCTCCTCTGAGTCACAGCGTCCTATCTTTACTTTTATTTGTGGAATTTTCACTCAGCTAGCTTTCCGGTGATTCTGGATGATGTTTGTTTTGTTGTTAAGTTGTAGTTTTGGAATTGTTGTGTGGGGCAGCAAAATAGGTGTTTACCTATGCTGCCATCTTGGTTCCTCCCCAACTTAGCGTTCTTAACACATTATCAACTTGTACTATTTTTCTCACTTCATTGTAGACTGGTAGAAACCTTGACATATAGGGGATTGGTCTTCAGTTTACATTGGAGGACCATTGACTTAACCAACCTCATCTTCTCTCACTATTTTTCAGAACATAGCCAGCTATACTTTGCTTAATTTTGACTTGTTTTCATCCATGTGGTTTCTTCATTCCTGGTTACATTCTACTCATCCTTCCGGGTTCATCTCAAATCCTTGTGGTAGGGACTACTCACTGTCTACCAAAATTTGTTCTTTTTCCCCCAAACCTGGAGATAGCTCTTGTTGCCTCTGTGACTGAATTTCAGCCAGTGGAATGTGATAGAAATGGCAGGTTGTGGTTGTTTATATTTTTTGCTGGCTGGCTGGATACCATAGTGTGGAACTGGGGGAATGCAGAGCCATAATGATCCCTTGGATCCCTGAATAACTGGGTGGAAGAGAGTTGTCCACCAACCTGAATCTTCTTCCCTATTGTGTTAAGTTGGGTTCTGTATTGTTACCTAATTATTACCTACTGTAATAATATTACTTACTCTAGGAAGCAGTTTCTGACTATTCAGTTCACTTAGATTATCACCTTTTCCTCCCAAAATTCTATGGAACTTACTAGATATTAGAGGCCTGGTACACAAATTCGTGCATGGGTGGGGTCCTTCCGCCTGGCTGGTGATTGGGGCCATCTCACCCAGTCCCTATCAGGGCCAATCAGGCCCAGTTAGCTGGGGGGCGGGAGGACCGCAGGAAGTTGGCTGTGAGAGTGCACTGACCACCAGGGGGAAGCTCTTGCGTTGAACATCTGCCTCCTGGTGATCAGTGCGCATCATAGCTACCAGTCAACTGGTCATTCAGTCGACTGATCATAATGATCACTTGGGCTTTTATATATGTGGATTTGCTATTCATATAACAACAACCTGCAAAAGCAGAAAAAGAAAGCAGCATGCATTGAATTTGTGCATGATTTGAATTACTTTGTCTGATATTTATTTTGTATCCTCTTTGATACACAGTTTAGGCACTCAGCAAAGAGTGTAAGGAATAAAAAGTTGGGAACAAATCTTTAAGGCATAGATATTAGTGTCTGCAATGGTGTTAAATTTGATTAACTTCATTTTAGTTTTCTCTTTTTAAGTTTTCATTCTAAAGGAGAAACATGTTATAAAAAACACATAATCCTATCTAATAAAAGAATACTATGCAAATTGACCATACCTCCATTATACCCACAAGCCATGCCCACAAGCCAGTCGGAGTATGCAAATGAATCCAACCAAGATGGCAGTTAATTTGCATATCCGGGTGCAGAAGATGGTAAAGCAAAGCTGCAGAGAAGTAAGCAAGTGGGGTGGGGCAGCGAGGCAGAGGAAATGGGAGGGAGCAAGGCAGCAGAGAGGGGAGGGAGCTTTGCTCAGGCTGCAGGAAGCCCTATTCTTGCAGGAATCTTCCTGCAGTGAGTCTCTAGTTTAATAAATTAGAACTAAGATCTTACAAACTAGTGAAATTTGTAGTAACAAAGCCACTTCTTTTTCTCTATGCTTCCTCCCTTTTTCTCTTCTACAAATGTTAAACTTTTATAACATGTTACGTTCTAGGCCCTGGGGATACAGCTGTAAATAAAACGACAAAAATTGTCCTCTTAGAATTTACAGACAATAAACAAGTAAAACATTTGGAATGCTAAATATAATTGGTATCTGGAAAAGTAAAGTGGAGGATGAAGGGTGGTAGTGTATAGCAGGTGCTATGATGATCCTTGAAGTGTCTGTACATAGGGTTGGTGTAACAGTTTTAAAGATGATGGCCAGAGAAGGTCTTTCTGAGAAAGTGACTTTGGGCTAAGACCTGAATCAATGTATGTGAGTAGCAATATGTGGCTTACTGGAAAAAGAGCTATTAAATAGAAGAGACCACAAGTGATCTTCAGGCAGAGGTGAAAATGATGAAACTGTACTAAAATTGATTGTGGTGATTGTTGCACTATTCTGTGAATGTACTAAAAAAACACACATTGAAATGTTTATTTTAAATGTGTGAAGTTTATGGTATGAAGTTTATGGTATATCTAACTGAAGCTACTACATGGACAACCATCAGAGCTTTAAAGGTCTTTGGCATTCACCTAGGAAAAACTCTTTCTTTCCTTATACTCTCCTTAGAAGTGTTTGGTTGTACAGTAGAAGTTATTATAGCAAATCAAATGAATTATGTCCAGTTAGACCCAGATACAATGAAGTACAACAATCATGAATATTAAGTCAATTTGTATCAGATTACTTTGGCTGTAAGTTTTTTTAAAATTCCAACACTAAAATCTGGTCATGTACATGCAGTTTTCATAGCTTGCTGCTAAAGCAGTGATGGGCAACCTTTTGAGCGTGGTGTGTCAAAATTCGCCAAAAAACTGAGCATAACTCGGATGGTGTGTCACTTCGAGGAAAAAAAAAACATAATTTCGCGATATTTATAGTTTAAATAACAAAAATGTATAATTGTAATATATAACTGTATTTAATAAACCAAAAACTAATTATTTAACTTACCTGCTTAGTGACTTCTTTGTTCATCTGTCAGTCGGTTTCTTTTGTTGGTCTTGATATTACTTAACTTGTGTGGGATGCCATGAACTAAGAGGGGGAGGGGGAATTCTAACCTGCTTATTAATGACTTTTTTGTTGCTGAATTTCATTGACTAAACCTTCAATTGAAGGTTGGTGTTTTGTACATTTCAAGCCCAAGCAAGCGCTACTAATACTAATTTCATCTGTCAATCTTTTTCTTTTGTTGGTTTTGATATTATTTAATGCTGAGAATAAGATCTCACAAAAGTACATGGAGGGAAAAATTGTGAGTAAAGCCATTACTGTATTTTTCAGGGTGCTAAAAGTGTCTGGTAATCGGTTCCAGGCACTCCAAATTTCCTGTTCTCAGTGGCACTCCTCTTGATTCTCCAAGTGGCACCTTTCCAGATTCTCAAGCTTTGACCTCAAGTCGACAAACACCTGAACCCAGATGCTGTCTTGACATTCTGCAAGTTGCATCTCCAAATCATCAATTTGCATCCATTGGAAACCATTTAATTCCAAACTACTGTAGACTACTACATCAGGATACTGAATTATTTTTATGGTCTGTTCTAGGCTTCTAAATTGATTAAATCTATCACTGAACTGGTCAAGTAACGAGTCTAAAACACGCTGGTACTTTATATGCAAGGGTTCGATTTCATTTTGTACAGCTGCACTGGCCTTCTCAAAATACTTTGTTACCCGAGGAAAATACTTATAAGTTTTAGTTTCTACAGTCTGCTTGAAAATTTAGAATGTCTACACTACACTACAGCAAATGTTTCATCCTCGGCTACTTCACCTGGCTGTGCAGTAGCCGAGGATGAAGCGTCCTTCTCGGCATGCGGTCCCATATTCTCTGTATGCAACCGCATGCGGCCACGTGTCATAGAAAATGGCTCTGTGTGTCAGTGCTGACATGCGTGTCATAGGTTCGCCATCATGGTGCTAAAGTACCAGTTTTCTCTAAATACTAGAGGCCCAGTGCATGCAATTCGTGCACGGGTAGGGTGCCTGGGCCTGGCTGACAATCAGGGATGATTGGGGCCTTTTGGCTGCCAGCTGGGGCTTCCTTCTGGCTGCAGGCTGCCGGCCAGGACTTTCCTTCATTTCATTCCATCCCTGGTGGTCAGCACACGTCGTAGCAGGTGGTCAAACTCATCCCAGTTGGTCAAACTCCCGAGGGGACAATTTGCATATTAGTCTTTCATTATATAGGATATATATAAAAGCCTAAGTGACCGCTGACTGATTGGCCAGTAGTTATGATGCACACTGACCACCAGGGGGCAGATGCTTAACACAGGAGCTGCTGAGGGACAGCAACTTGGCAGAGTGCCCTCTTGCACTCCCAGACCCCTTAGGGGATGTCAGAGTACCGGTTTTGGCTTGATCCCTGCAGGCCAGGCTGAGGGGTCTCTAGTGTCTTGACAGGTTCGGGAAATAGGTAAGGTTACCTTCATGCTCAATAAATGCACAGCCTCAAAGATTGAGACCATGGTGACTTTGCAGCTACATTGCTCACCAAATGGCAGTTGCTTTAAAGCATTGCCTTAGAGTCATGCTTGCTTTGTTTCCTTTTAATGGTTTATATTCAGAACAGCTTGGCTGTCTTAGACTGTCTTCCTAGCTCTTGCTTTTTCAAATTCTGCTCTTAGATATTATCTTCATTTCTTGCCCCTCTGGAACCAATCTGTAGCTCCCAATAAGTGTTTCTTTTGTACCACAAGTATACCTAGATTCACCCACCTAGGCCAGATGGGCTTAGATTCCTCTTCCTAGATACTTAGAATTTTAGAACTAGAAAGGGTCTTAAGAGTTTAGAGTTATATAACTAGTTATTGCAAAGTTGTATTAGATTCTCAACATTCTGAATTCTGTCTTCAATGTCTTTTTCTAATGCCATTACAGTATTTCCTTAGGAATTAAATAATGCTCAATAAAGGCAGTTTCTCATGGATCCCATGGAGATTTTTTATTTTTAAATTTATTCTTTATTTTTTTAAAATACATTTTTATTGATATCAGAAAGGAAGGGAGAAGGAGAGAGAAACATCAGTGATGAGAGAGAATCATTGATCGTCTGCCTCCTGCACGCCCCACACTGGGGATCAAGCCCACAACCCGGGCATATGTCCTTGACCAGAATCGAACCCGGAACTTTTCAGTCTGCAGGCCAGTGCTCTATCCACTAAGCCAAGCTGGCTAGGTTCCAAGGAGATTTTTTAGATTTTATTAGTGTTTAAAATTGACTCTAAATTCATACCTTATTAAATATACCATCAGATCATTTTGTCTTAATCTATAATTACTCTTTGCCACATGACCCATGTAGTTTGGAGTTGAAAACACTAGACTTTGTAGTTCTAGGCGTAGCTCTGCCACTTACTTATTCTGTAACCTTGGAAACTATATTAGTCTGTCTGATGAAAGAGAAACTTTGTATTCTAGAGGTAGACATGATAAGCTGAATTCCCGCCCCCTCACCAAGTGAATGGATTTTGTTCAGAGAATATAATTCATAAGGTATGAGTAAAATAAAAACAAATATGATGTTTCTTCTTTACCTTCCTAAGACCCAGAGGGGGAGAAAAGGGATGAGTTTCCACTCCATAACGAAGTAGAACTTTACAGTTTCTTACCATATAGGCAGGATACTATATAGGCAAGATGCAGTGAGGAAGGAACTGTCCTGGGCTCAAAGAAGAAAGGCTAATTCAGCCTGTAGGTATTTTCAAGTTGGAGTTGAGGAGTGCCCTGTGGCCTCAGCCTGGCCCAAAGAGAGCCAGCTGTTTATGTACAAGAAACCCACCCTTACTCTTAAAACACTGCAAAAGCTGGTGACACTCTTACCTTTCAGATGAAGCATTTGTATTTAAATTCATGTGGTGCATCTTAACCTAGCTATATCAGTTTGTTTTTAATAACAATCACAACCAACATTTACTACGTATATACTATATACCAACCAATTTCTGCTCCAAGTACTTTAAATTATTAACTAATTTGATTTTCACAAGCTCTTGACCGGTACTGTTGTTATCCCTATTTTTATAATTGAGGCAGTAGCAGGTTGGAAATATCACAATTATTAAACGGCATATCTGGGATTCAAACCCAGATAATCAGGCTTTGGCTAATTTATGGCTGAGTCTCATGTTAAGTTTCATTCTAGGAGGCCTCAGATTCAAAAAGATTTTCCTGGAAGTTCCTTACTGATATACCAAGTTTATTTACTTTTCTGGGTTTCTTTATCAATAAAATAGAGTTTCAAGAAACTAGGACCTTGAATTGCTTCCTGTTGCAAAAGACTAAAATTTTGAACTTACAAATTTTAACACCTAAATTTTTCTTGTTACTACTTTTCAACAAATATATTTTACTGCAGCATGAAAAATTAACATAGATTTTATCTTACCTGCAGTCATCAGTATTCACTAAACACTCTTGTGTTGCAGCCACACTATCCAGGATGGTACCCACTAAATGCATATCGCATTGAGCACTTGCAGTATGTCAGTGCAAATTGAGATGCACTGTAGATTTAAAATACATGCCAGCTTTCACAATTGTAGTATAAAAAAAAGAATGTAAAGTAGTTTATTACACTTGTTCTTATTTTAATAAGCAAAGTTTTGCTTGTTAAACTTTGCTCTGCTTTATCTTGGCCCCACAATCTCATTAGTCTAGGAACTGTGAGCTGCATTGTTTAACCTGGTGAATTCCATGTTCTTTCTTGCTAAAATTGGGAAAATCTCTCCCTTCCAGGGCTGGGGAGATTGTCTAATGAGATAAGATAGTTTCAAAAGAATGCAGTAATAGTATTGGACATATTATGGAGGAAGATACTCAGTAATTTTTTTCTTTTTCTTTTCTGATTTTGAAGTGGTTGTCAGTAGAGACTTCTTATTACTTCATTTAAATATGAGTTTCGTGTAGGGTAACTCATGAAGATATTTGGAAGGCAAATACTTTTGTAGTCCTTATTTGCTATAATAACTTGATTTTTAAAAAATGTTGACACATCAATATTTATATGATTTTAAAAAGATAAATTTGCAGTTATTTCATTAGAATCTCCATAAAAAGTGAATTATCAAAGGACTAAAGTGTTTCTACAAAGTATTTTATTTCATGAGCTAAAAGCATTACTTTGGCGTTGAAAGGAAATGAAATCTGGGAGGAATAGTCTATACCTACCATTTTCTATATCATGTTGTTAAGGAAATGCAGTTAAACATTTTTTAATTGACTTTTTTATTTTGGTGTACATCTGTGAATGTTAAAATATGTATAGATTTGTGTAATCCCCACCACAGTTAGGCTATAGAATAGTTACATCACTCCAGAAAACTCCCTTGACGCCCGGCCGGTGTGGCTTCCTGGTGGAGCGTCGACATATGAATCAGGAGGTCACGATTCAATTCCTGGTCAGGGCACATGCCTTGTTTGTAGGCTCGATCCCTAGTGGGGGCATGCAGGAGAAAGTTAATCAATGATTCTCATCATTGATGTTTCTATCATTCCATCCCTCTCCCTTCCTCTATGAAGTTAAAAAAAAAAAATCGCACAAAAACCACACACAAAAAACTTCTTTGTGCTCTCCCTTTATAGTCATTCTAGAGGCCCGTTGCATGAAGACATTTGTGCATTAGGCCTTCCTTTCTTTGGTTTCCAGCACTGTTTTCCTCTGGCACCGGAACCCAGGCCTAGAGTCTGCCATCTTAGTCTTCACTGCAGACTCAGGAGTCTGTAGTCTTGTCTTTGCTGCAGCACTCTGCTCCTGTAGATCCCTTTGCCCCTGCCCTCCCTCTCATAGCAGGTGTCCGGCCCCACCTGGCCACTTCGAGCCTGGAGCAGCTGGGCTGCTTCCATCTTTGGCCTTCTAATTTTCATACTCACTCTCATTGGCTGTGGGCGTAGCGGAGGTATGGTCAATTTACATGTTTGTCTATTATTAGGTAGGATTCTCTCTCTTACCCCAAGCATCCACTAGTCTATTTTCCTTTCTGGTTGGATTAGTGGAGGCTACCAAAGGTAAAAAAATTATCAAGTATGTTATCAACTAGATTCAGCTTTCTTATTTTATTAGTAAAGTGCCGAGAACCAGCCATTACCGCCTGGCCCCCTATTTTTCCAAATTAATGTTTTTCTGAGTCTTTGTTCATTTGCGTGCGGCCTTCTCCAGAACCCGAACCCTGAACTGGAACCCTGAACACGCGGGACGTGAAAAGGATTCCAACAGTAAAGAAGGAAGGGGTGGGGATGAAAGGGCAGGAGAGAGGTTGCTGGATGAAGGGCTTGGTGTTATCTTCTCAGAATTATACAAGTGTGGTTAGTAGTAGGGCTTGAACAGAGAGCCCAGATTTATAATCTACTACGCTGCTCTTGTGCATGCTTCTGAAGCCACTCTTTATAAGCAGAGAATGAATCCAATGAGTGATGAACCCAGGGATGTTATATAAGCAGTCAGTAGGTATAAAACTTGTTTCATGGTTTTTCTAAAAAGTTATATGAAAGCATTTTCATTTTTAAATGGGATAGTTAGCTGGATATTATATTTGACATGTTGCTGGCTGTGGAGATACAGATAATATATTGGATTACTCTTTTGGAATTAATCTGTTGGCTAAGGGAAGTTCTGTGATGTAGTGATAGCACAACTGTAAACCTTTGGCACACGGCAACCTTCCAGTCAGTAAATGAAGATACTTGGAGTCTTTCTGCTGGATACCGTGTAGGTGGTAGATGTGTGGACATGTATAATACTTCAGAGGACATCCTATAGGTTTATAGGCACTTTCTGAGCTCCCACGTTCTGACTTTGTGACCTTGGGCATAAACTCATTTCTTCATCTGTAAAATTCCTACCTTTTCTTTCTCACAGATTGTCACAGTGTCAAGTAGTGTAAAGGAAAGTGGTGTACCATACTGTGTGATATGCAAATACAATGGATTTGTGTTAACTAAAAGCCTAGTATTCTCCCTCTCCAAGATTATAAAGTCCTATTTTAATATCCTACATTTTATGTATTATTATGGTTATTATTAATTAATTTACTTTAAATTACTTTTCAATTACAGTTGCTATACAGTATTATGTTAGTTTCAGGTGTATAACATAGTGATTAGACATTTATATAACTTTCTGACAGCATAGTTATATTATTACTAGGGGCCCAGTGCACGAAATTTGTGCACTGAGGGTGGGTGGTCCCTCAACCCAACCTGCCCCCTTTCTCATATTGGGAGCCCTCAGGGGATGTCCAACTGATGGCTCACCCCCAGCCTGCCCAAGGCCTAAAGCCTCACCAGCCATTGCCCTCAGCTCAGCCCCGGCTGCCTGCGACCACCCGGCCCCGGAGGCTGGGCGCTCACCACCACTTCTGCTCACAGTGCCCGGGGGCTGGGTGTTCCCTGCCACTGCCTTTTCACACCCCCCCCCCCCCCCCCCGGGGCCTGGCACTCACGCCACTTGGCTCCGCCCCCGCTCCTGATTGGCTGGTAGCATAGCCAATCAGGAGTGAAGGTACGGTCAAAGTTGCATGTTTCTCTTTTATTATATAGGATGTTTATAGGCATATTGTTATAATGAAGACTAATCAGAATATTTTTCATTTCTTGAACCCAACAAATACTTCTTGGAGACATGAGATGGCATGCATATTGTCCTCTCCCAGTTCCTGTCTTCACCTGCTCAGCCCCCATCTTTGCCTCATCCATCCCCCCGTAAATATGCAACCAAAAAGCCAAAACCAATACAAAACTCTTCTGTTTTAGTTTCACTACTTTACCTAGTCAAGGAAGACTTGTTTGATCCTCCTAGTATAGTATACAGTCTTTATGACATTCTTTCATAGCCTTTATTATAATTTATTTCATATTTGAGTATATAGGTTCCATAAAAATTCTGTAATCTACCTATGTACTTGTTGAAGGTAAAAGTATTATTTCTAAAATACAGTAAAATTGACACTCACAGGAGATGTACTGTTCCTGCAGTCTAATCCTCCCTGATAGTCTGGTGTTTCCAGAGGTGCTTGGAGTAGAATAAAATATGAAGCAACCCCAGCACCAGTTCAAGTTTCTTTTTACTTTCAACATTTAATTTCTTGGGGGGAGCTTTGTCCTCTATAACTTCTGGAATGTTGCTTCTGAATTTTAACAGTTATGTGGAATTCTGTAGTAACTTAACTTTGATACTTTTGACTATAGTATATACATTGAATTTGTTTTTCTTCAAGGTTACAGGTAATAAGGACAGTGATGTTTTAAAGAAAAATTGAGATATGGCAGGCTTTGCATTAAGAACTGATACTTCTGTGGTATTTTGTTAAATATGTGAAAGATATTTTATGTTTTGTAAATATTTTTATTTTAAGAATAGTGTAATTTACTCGCTTGTGGCAGCCTTGTGACTTTGTAATTTCTTTTTGGACTTCATGTTTTTGCTTAATTATTGATTTTTTTCTTGTTATTGTTTTCTTAAGTATATATTTAGGAAACTTTCTTTACATTAAGCAGCTATGCCTCATTAATGTAAACCTGGCTTTACTTTGTGGATCTTATGGTTGCTTTATTTCTTCTTCTTTTTTTTTTATGTATTAGCAATCATACTCCTTATAACCCCATTTCAATGCTATTAATAGGCACATATCACCTTGATACTATTTTGGTATTTTCCTCTGCCTGGATAATGGATTTCCCCCTTTCTTTTATAGTCTAGTATTTGTGCTACCCCAAAATAATGTGTTTTATTGGGAAGAGTATAAACTTTGGAGCTAAATGGATGCACGTTTAAATCCTAGCACTGCTGCAGCCTTCCAGTTATATAGTATGGGCATGTTTGAATGTTTCTGAGTTCACTTTCTTCAGCTGCAAATGGGTATGCTTTTACTTACTTCCAGAGTTGTGAGGCTAGGAATATTTTATGCAAATCACTTTATATAGTATTTCTCACTCTCCTATATCTATTCTGAAAAGAGAGGCGGAGTAGACTAGACTGAGAATGAGAAGTCCAGTCCTGCGCTAAGGCCCCATCTATCTCAGAAAGTCTGTGAGTTGTGATTTTTGTGAAGATCATCTGAGGAGTGAAACTACCAGGCAGTCTAGATATGGAATTCACGTAGCAGTAAGGAAAAGTACATCTGGACCTCCATTACATCATCTGGGACTTGAAGAGTTTGTTTAGGCCACTGGTTCCCAATGATGTTCTTTAATCTCTGAGGTAGGAGGGATCTAGGTCAGAGTGAGGAGTCAGGTCTGGGGGCAGAGGATAAGTCTGAACGAACCTGCTGTGCTCTTGTTTTATATATGAGACTTCTGGGAGATTTTTAAATGGAGGATTTGATGCTCATAAAGGTTTGCAAACCAGTGCAATAAGTTATTTCTAAAGCTCCTTTCAACTGACTTTCCATTGTAGGTGATTTTAAAATAAAGTTTTAGAGATTGCTTTTATAATATACTAGAGGCCTGGTGCACGAAATTTGTGCCTGGGAGTGGGGTTGGGGGGGTGGGGAGGGCGTGTGTCCCTCTGCCTAACCTGCACCTTCTCTAATCTGGGATACCTCTCACAATCTGGGACTGCTGGCTCCCAGCTGCTCTCCTGCCTGCCCACCTGATCACCCCCTAAGTACTCCCCGGCCAACCTGTTCGGCACGTAACTGTCCTCTCCTGCCTACCTGATTTCCCCTAACTGCCCTCCCTTGCCAGCCTGGTCACCCCTAACTGCCCTCCCCTGCCAGCCTGGTCGCCCCCAACTACCCTCCCCTGCTTGCCTGGTAGCCCCTTACAGCTCTCCCCTGCTGGCCTGGTCACTCCTAACTGCTTCTCCTCCTGGCCTGATTGCCCACAACTGCCCTCCCCTGCCGGCCATCTTGTGGTGGTCATCTTTTTTTTTATTTAATATATTTTATTGATTTTTTTACAGAGAGGAAGGGTGAGGGATAGAAAGTCAGAAACATCGATGAGAGAAACATTGATCCATTGATCAGCTGCCTCTTGCACACTCCCTACTGGGGATGTGCCCGCAGTCACGGTACATGCCCTTGACCGGAGTCGAACCTGGGACATTTCAGTCTGCAGGCCTGCGCTCTATCCATTGAGCCAAACCGGTTTTGGCTTGTGGTGGTCATCTTGTGTGTTGGAGTGATGGTCAATTTGCATAATACCTCTTTATTATATAGTATGCATTATACTGTTGTGAAAACTACCTCCTTTTATTCATCAAACAGTAATTATTGTAGGTTCTATAATTTAGAAAGAGAGCAAAATATTGATGTGAGAGATACATTAATTGGTTGCCTGCTGTACGTGTCCCAATGTTCTTTCACTGACATTTAGAACATTTTTTTTTTTAACTTTCAAAACAAACTTCATACTCATTAGCAGTCACCCACATTACACCTGTCTCCAGTCCTAAGGAACCACTAATCTACTTTCTGTCCCAGTAGATTTTCATGTTCTGGCCATTTTAGTAAATGAAATCATACAATATTTGGACTTTTGTAACTGGCTTCTTTCGCTTAATGCAATGTTGTCAAAGTTAATCTATGTTGAACATGTATCAAGTACTTCATTCCTTTTTTGGCTGAATGATATTCACTGATGGCTCACTTTTTAAATTCATTTTTTCAAATGAAGGATATTTGGGTTGTATCTACTTTTTGACTATTAAGAATTGTGCTGCTTTGAACATTCACGGATATGTTTTTGTGTAGTTATATATTTTCAATTAGGTAAATGAAGTGGAATTGCTCGGTTATATAGTGCGCTGTATTTAACACTTGGAGGACTTTAATAAGTAATTCAAATAAGGGATGTAATCTTGAATAATAGGTAGTATGTATAATAGAATTATACTAATAAGCCTTTCTGAAATGGGTTTCATCTAGTAGTGTTCCGCTTAGTGTAGGTTATGTGGTTTTTACTTTTACATCTTATAAGGAAACTTTGTGCAATAACAGGAAATTGTTGAAATGTAGAGAGTGTGCTTGCCATTTACACAGAAAATAAATGATGGCTTTTCATTAAAAAATACTTGCTGTTAATAATTCATATTGTTGGAAACAATTTGGAAGAAATAAAACTGAACAGAAATCCTGAGACCTTGGAAAAACTTCCTCTTAACTAATGACTGTACAGTGTGCACTAATAGGGAATAAATAATGTTAAGAGGTCAACCTCTTTAGCTTGACTGAGTACTATTCTTCCAGGCCTAGATCTTGCTTGCATCTTAATTCCTCTG
Organism: Antrozous pallidus; assembly: GCA_027563665.1. Taxonomy (NCBI): domain Eukaryota; kingdom Metazoa; phylum Chordata; class Mammalia; order Chiroptera; family Vespertilionidae; genus Antrozous; species Antrozous pallidus. The sequence continues at coordinate 58,603,163 of CM050523.1, read as the reverse complement.
AATGTTTTAGTTGATTGACTTAGCCATCTCTAATCCCTTCCAAATGGAAAGAACACTGAGCTAGTAACTGGAGATGAGAGGGCTTAGCCTATCACTGGCTGTGCCACTGTGAGCACATGTCAAGTCCCTCAACTTTTCTTTTTCCCCACTTTCTTTATTGGGGTAATGAGAGAATCATATGTGAAACAGAAAGATATATTTAAAGCTCAGTGATCTTTTTAAAAAATAGTTTTTACTTTTCAATTACAGTTGACATACAATATTATATTAGTTTCAGTTGTACTTTATCATTCAGATTTCACTTTACATCGTCAGTGGTTTTTAATTTGTAAAAATTTACTTTGAGTTCAAAGTATGGCAAACAGTAATTTGGCCACAAGGTAGTGTTGTTTCTTTTTCAACATTTGATCATTTTAGCTTTGACTAGAGGCCCGGTGCACAAAATTCATGCATGGGGGTGTATGTCTCTCAGCCCAGCTTGCACCCTCTACAATCTTGGACCCCTTGAGGGATGTCTGATTGCCCATTTAGGCCTGATTCTACTGGACATCTCTCTCACAATTCAGGACTGCTGGCTCCCAACTGCTTGCCTGCCTGCCTTCCTGATTACCCCTAACTGCTTCTGCCTGCCAGCCTGATCACCCCCTAACCACTCCCCTGCTAGCCTTATTGATGCCTAACTGCTCCCCTGCCAGCCTGTTTACCCCTAACTGCCCTCCCCTGCCAGTCTGGTTACCCCTAACTGCCCTCCCCTGCCAGCCTGGTCCCCCTTAGCTGCCCTCCCCTGCTGGCCATCTTGTGGTGGTCATCTTGTGTCCACATGGGGGCACCATCTTGTGTGTTGGAGTGATAGTCAATTTGCGTATTACTCTTTTATTAGATAGGATTATGGACTCATGGAAAAACAGGCATAACTGGCATTGCTGGTAAGCAGATAAAGTTTGGCCATGCTTAAACTGCTTTTCTTCCCTTCTTCCTTCTCTCCTCTTCGTCCCTTCTTTCTTTTGTGCTATGTATCGGATGAAAATGTTCTCTTTTTAAAACATTACAGAAAGATCTGTTTCCTCTTTGACCACCATCCTTAGTCATAGCTCTTCCATCTTCATAACAGTGGCCATAGTACCATTGGTGTGAATCCTTCTACTCAGTCTTATGTGTATTTACATTTATCTATATAGTAAACCATATAGTATAAGGCAGTTTTGGTAGGGGAATGTGGTTCTTTTTTTCCAAAATGATGTATTTTTAACCTAGCAATGTATCTTGGAGAGCTGTTCATGTTAGAAAATATAGCTTGACCTTATTCTTTCCAGCTGCTGCATAGTGTTTCATAATGTTGAATGTACCATTTATTTACTTGTTCATTTATGTTTCTGACTTTTTTGTTACAGACAGTTCTTTAATGAAACTTCTTTATACTTGTAGTTGAGTATTTCTCTAGGGTAAATGCTGCGAAGGAATTCATGATGTTCAAATTATAATAGTTACTTATCAGTTTGCCCTCTAAAGTTTTACTGCCTTCAGCTGTGGAGGCAAAGATACCAACAAATGATTTTTAGAATATCAAAGACAAAATTGAGACGTATCTTGCCAGTCTGTAAGAAAAAATGGTGCTTTGTTGTTTTAATTTGCATTTTCTAAAAATAGTGAGGTTGAAGATTTCATAAATTTATCAATCATTTGTATTTTCTTCTCATGAACTGCACATACCAAATTGTATTGCTCATAAAGTATCCAGTTTAAATTATTACATACATAACGTTTTTCTGATTTTTGAACTAGAACATACATATAGAAAAGGGCATAATAAATCATAAGTATACAGCTTAGTGAATTTTTATAAAGTGAATAACCATGTGTAACCATAACCCAATTCAAACAAAGTATTACCAAAACCCTTGAAGCCCCCTGGTGGTCTTTCCAGTCACTACCCTGACCCATCTGATCCCTTCCTTACTTTTACCTTACAGTTTCTCTGCTTTTGAACTTTAGACACATAGACTCACACAGGACATACTCTTTTCTTCTATGTGTTAACTTTTTAAGTACATTTTAAGAATTGCATCACAGTTTAGAAAACTATTTATACAGATAATTTCTCTCTCATTATAAACTTCAAGAGCTTAGTGTCATTTTTATATAACTCTTGATATCCTTATACAGTTCTAAGAGCTCTCAAAGTGGACTTCCTCCCCCACAACCCTGGGAGTTAGCCATCTTGTTACTGAAATCCCCTGCTTTATTTTGGGTAGATTTGAGGTTTGACTCCATTTTGCTCTTTAACTAACTCCTGTGTTTTATCAAAATAAGTAAACTGAGGTTTTATTTTGTCTAAGTTCTCTTTCAGGAGAAGGTCTGCTTACCTTGTACTTTTTCTTTTTTGTTTGGGGGAAGGTGGTATTCTTGTGTGGCTTTAGGAAGTATGAAACTTATATAGTTGGTCCTTTCCTGTTACTGTTTGGGTTCTTTTCCCAAACAGGTAAAGGTGTCAGAGCAAACTTTATACATTATTATTTCAGTTTCCCTTGCCTGCCTTTAATTGACCCAGGAAGATGTTTTAAGTTCTGTTTGGCTTTTTAAAAATTTCTTTTGGTGTTTTGCTTATTAAAGGAGTACTCTTTTGTCTTCAGGATATCTTTAATATAAATTCTAAAATAAAAGTTTTAGTGATTTTCTGACATTATACTTTAGCAGAGACTTTTATAAAATATTTAGCAAAGTAAAGATGAATCAAGTCACTAATGGTGACATTCTTTCAAATTTATTTTTAATTAATGATCTGCTTCCTAAGAATTTTAAGTGATTTACAGTAAGACATGTGATAATGCCAGTAAGAATACAAATAAAAGATTGTAAGAGAAGATAATTATGACATAATCTTTGCTTCTGGAATTAAATGTTAAATTTAGCTATGAGCCTATCTTTTGAGACTTGAAAGGAAAACAAATTCAGTTCTCATTGGGGAATGAAGCATACCATTTTACCAGGCAAGACAGATGTGTTTATGTTATTAAATTCTGAAAAATGCAGAAATGTTCATCAGAATCAGGTCATGCAAATTAAGATGCATTTGGGGATTTAAAAATGTATTGGAGCCTAACTGGTTTAACTCAGTGGATAGTGTGTTGGCCTGCGGACTCAAGGGTTCTAGGTTCGATTCCAATCAAGGGCATGTACCTTGGTTGCAGGAACATACCCAGTAGGGAGTGTGCAGGAGGCAGCTGATGGATGTTTCTCTCTCATTTGATAAACAGGCCAGCCGGGGACGGCAGTTGGGGGCGATTGAGCTGGCAGGGGAGGGCAGTTGGGGGCAACCAGGCTGGCAGAGGAAGGGAGTTGGGGGCAATTGGGCCGGCAGGGGAGGGCAGTTGGGGACATTTGGTGCAGCAGGGGAGCAATTAGGGGGTGATCAGGCTGGCAGGCAGGCAAGTGGTTAGGAGCCGGCAGTCCGTCCCGGATTGTGACAGAGATTTCCGAATGCCAGTTTAGGCCTGTGGGATCAGGCCTAAACCGGCAGTCAGACATCCCCTGAGGGGTTCCAGATTGGAGAAGGTGTAGGCTGGGCTGAGGGACCCTCCCATGCACAAATTTCATGCACTGGGCCTCTAGTCCTTCCTATATAATAAAAGGGTAATATGCAAGTAGACCAAATGGCAGAATAACCAAACAATCAATCAAAGCGTAATATGCTAATGATATGCTGAGGCTGTTCAAGTGCTTGCTATGACATGCACTGACCACCAGGGGGCAAGTCCTTCCACTGGTAGGTTAGCTTGCTGCTGGGGTCTAGCCAATCGGGACTGAGCAAGATGGGCCAGACACACTCTGGAGCTCTTTCTCGGTTCCTCCCTGGCCCGATCATGCACCAATGGGACCCCACAGCTTGGCCTGTGCCCTCTTGCAATCCGGGACTCCTCAAGGGATGTCAGAGAGCTGGTTTCAATCTGATCCCGCAGGCCACTCCCCTTGGGAGGGTGCCAGATGCAGGGCTCATGGCTGGTGAGCACTGCTGCAGTGGCACAAGCGTCTCCCAATTAAGACTGATTGGGTGTGAACCCTACAGTGCATGAATTTTTATGCACCAGGCCTTTAGTATCCTATCTAATAAAAGCGTAATATGCAAATTGACCACACCTTCACTACAGCCACAAGCCACACCCACCAGCCATGCCCACCATCCAATCGGGAGCTGGGGCAGGGCTGAGGCGACCCGGGCCACCGGGGAGTTGGACTGAGGCAGCCAGGGCAGTGGGGGGCAGGGCCGAGGCGTCTAGGTCTTGGGGGGGAGAGGGGCCAAGGCGGCCAGGGCCATGGGGGAGTTGAGCCGAAGCAGCCAGGGCAGTGGAGGGTGAGGCTGAGGTGACCAGGGCCATGGGGGGTTGGGGTCGAGGCGGCCAGCATGCACTGGCCAGGGAGAAGGCCTGGGCCAGGGGGCGGGGTTGAGGCCCATGCTATCTGGACTCGAAGTGGCTGGGGCGAAGGCCCGGGCCGGGGTGGGGGTGCGTAGATGTGGCTGGGACGGAGCCAGCCATCATCTTCACTGGGCAGGCTGGGGTGAGTGGTCAGTAGGACATCCCCTAAGGGCTCCCAGTATGTGTGAGGTGGCAGGTTGGGCTGAGGGATCACCCACCCCCAGTGCATGAATTTCGTGCACGGACCCCTAGTGTATATATATAAAAGCCTAACTATCTGACCTGTAGCTATGACATGCAATGATCACCAGGTGGCAGATGCTCTGACCGGTGGCTATGATGTGTACTGACCACCAGGGGGCAGATGCTCAACGCAGGAGCTACTGAGCTACTGTGACTTGGCAGCTGTGATTCTTGGGTGATGCACCCAGAACCAGAGAGGAGGGAGCCTGATTCTGGGGTGCATCATCTGAGAAGTGCCCTCTTGAAATCTGGGATCCCTTGTGAGATATCGGAGAGCCAGTTTTGGTCTGATCCCTGCAGGACAGGCTGAGGGACTTTTCTTATACACGAATCTGAGCACCGGACCTTTAGTTATTACATAAGCAACAACTGACATTCGCTTTTACACTTTTATTATACGTATTTGATTTTGGCATCTGAATCAAAACCAACATGTTGCTTATTTATTTTGGAATAGTATTGGGAAACTCATAAACTTGTCTCATATATTTGTCTCAGCTGATTCCCAAGGATTGTTTTTTTTCTGATAGTATTTAACTTGGGATTAAAACAAAGGTAATTTTAATCTGAATTAATTTGTTCTTAAAATTTTTATAATTAAAACATTTTAAATTATAAAGTAATGCATGTTTATTCTTTACAAAAACTAGGCTAATATAATAGTACATGAATTAAAAAGTAAAAGTTCTGTTCCTTTTCTGTTTCTACTCAAGACTGGAGAGAAGCTGCCTATGTCTTCTTCTTTTTTTTTAATCTTTGTTGAAAGTATTACTTATGTTTCCTTTTTTCTTCCATTGACCTCTCTTACCCTAGCTCCCCTATTGTCTGTGTCCATTGGTTATGCTTATATGCATACAAGTTCTTTGGTTGATCTCTTACACCGCTCACCCTCCCCTGCCTTCTCTATTGAGGTTTGACAGTTTGTCCCATGTTTTTATGTGTCTGGGTCTATTTTTGTTTATTATTTTATGTTGTTCATTGGATTCCACATGAGTGAGATCATGTGATACTTATTATTTTGCTTAGCATACTGCTCTCCTGGTCCATGACATTATAGAGGTACATCTCTAATGTCTTTTAATCCAAAGAGGCCCGAGCCTTGGGAAGCAAAGCTGAGGGTAGGAACACAGACAGTTCTTGGCCCTGTGTAAACAAACTGTTAAGCACTTAGGGTCTTATTCTATTTCTACTTTGAATCATTTTGTACATACGTGGTTAAGCTGTAAGTATTGGTAGAGATTGGTAGAGATTTGGATAAGTATTATCTACGTTAACTTTATTTTGTGTTAAGGGATTTGACCTGTTTTGTTGTTTGACATTTTTTAAAGCACTATGTCATTTGAAATATTATTTGTTTCCTGATGTGCAATTACTCAGTGTCTGGTAAGTTAATGTTCGAGAAAAAATACTAATTTTTATTAAAATGTTCTATTTTATGTGAACAATTACTCCTTTCAGCCCTTTGTATTCAGCATGTCTCTATCAAAATAAACCTACACGTTTATGAAAATTGAAGCTTTTTTTTTTTTTTTTTTGGCGGCCCACATAAACTTAAACCTTGCCTTTGAGTTTGGCATGCTTGCTGTAGCTCTCTCATTAAAGATTATTATATGCATCATTCTGGAATTGAATTTAAGCAATTACAGATATAGTAATGAAATATACCTTTTTATATCTTACAGAATCATGGTGTCATGGAAAGGGATTTATTTCATACTCACTCTGTTTTGGGGAAGTTTTTTTGGAAGCATTTTCATGCTGGGACCCTTTTTACCTTTGATGGTTGTAAACCCATCCTGGTATCGCTGGATCAACAACCGCCTTGTGGCAACCTGGCTCACACTTCCAGTGGTAAGTTACACACTAGAGAAGGAAATTATCAAAGTGGCCCAATCTATAGATTTTCACTTACAGTCAGATTTAAGTCTTTCCTGTTATATAAGAGGTGCATTAGAATTTAAAGAAACACAAAAGTAGAGAGAAAAATAATTATCCTTTGAAGTAAAATATCTAATTGAGACATTTATATTTTAATTTCAGGTTTTTTTTTCATTGAGATAGGCTTTAAATATAGCAAAATATACAAATCTAAAGATACAGTTCGAAGAATTTATATAATCAGTTTTGCATCATTTTTGCATTTCCATTTACTTTATGAAACAATGAAAAATTAAGATTTACATAAATATTTTTTGAACTCCTGATATTGTTGTGATTGCTTTAATTCTTCCTAGTAACAACAAAATTTAAGAATAAAGTGGTTTCCTATATGTGGGCTAGGTCAGTAACATCTGTAAGGTGAAAGTTCATACAAAACATGTAGTGGATTCTTGGAACTGCCAAGTATCTCTGCAAGATCAGTGCATGCTGCTGTGAGTGTACTGCCTCTGATCCTGAGCTGGGGACTCAATAGGATTCCAGTCCAGACTCCTCCCTTGTCTGGGACTGCAGAGGCTTCAGCCTTCTCTGAAAATGGACATGTATGCAGTTGTCCTTACCTTGAATGGGCTGTCTATCCTTTGGTGGTATGTTCTTTCTTTTTCATAGCAACGCCTAGAACTTACTATTACTGGTTTACTTGTTATGGTGGGTGTTATACAGGAAAATTAGAAAGGAATCCTCTTCCTTTGTTTGTTGAAGGGTTTTCTTTACCTGTTTCTTTAAAAAAAATTTTTTTTTTAAATTTTTATTGCTCAGTTTATTAATTACATTGTTCCCCTTTTTTCCCTCCTATAGTTGCCCACCACCCGGTACCCATGCCATCCTCCACTCTTACCTCCCCCACTCTGTCTTCTCCCATAGGTGCATGATTTTTGTCCAGTCTCTTGTTGCACCTCTCACACCCCTTTTCTCCCCAAGAATTGTCAGTCCATTCCCTCTCTATGCCCGTGATTCTGTTATATTCACCAGTTTATCCTATTCATTAGCTTTTTAATTCACTTGATTTTTATATTCATTTGTTGATAGATGTGTATTTGTTCATAATTTTTATTTTTATCTTTTTCTTCTTCCTCATCTTAAATATCTTTCAGCCTTTCATATAGTATTGGTTTGGCGGTGATGAACTCCTTTAGCTTTTTCTTATCTGTGAAGCACTTTATCTGACCTTCAATTCTGAATGATAGCTTTGCTGGGTAGAGTAGTCTTGGTTGTAGATTCTTGCTATTCATCACTTTGAATATTTCGTGCCACTCCCGTCTGGCCTGCATCATTTCTGTTGAGAAATCCGCTGATAATCGTATGGGTGCTCCCTTGTAGGTAACTAACTGTTTTTCTCTTGCTGCTTTTAATATTCTCTTTTTGTCTTTTGCTCTTGGCATTTTATTTATGATGTGTCTTGGTGTGGTCCTCTTTGGATTCCTATAGTTTGGGGTTTGGTGCGCTTCTTGGACTTTTAAGTCAATTTCTTTCACCAGGTGGGGGAAGTTTTCAGTCATTATTTTTTCAAATAGATTTTCATTATCTTGCTCTCTTTTTCTGGTACCCCTATAATTCACATGTTGGTATGCTTGATGTTGTCCCAGAGGCCCCTTACACTATCTTCAATTTTTGGATTCTTTTGGCTTCTTGCTTTTCCGACTGAGTGGATTTTACCTCTTTGTATTTCAAATCTTTGACTTGGTTCTTGCGGTCCTCTAGATTGCTTTTAGGTCTTTGTATAATATTTTTTATTTCAGTCAGTGTATGCTTAATTTCTAGTTGGTCCTGTTTTATATCCTCGTAGGTCTTGTTCATTTCCTTGTAGGTCTCGGCCTTTTCTAGGAGCCTCTTGAAAAACCTTATAACCATGGTTTTGAACTCTATGTCCAGTCGTTTTTTTCCCCTCTATTTCTTTCACATCTGATTTCTTTCCATGTCTCTGCATGGTGGCTGCTTTCCTGAGTTGGTCGATTAGCTTTGTGTGGTAGATGTCCTGTAAGGGACAGTGGCTCAGCCTCCCCAGTTACCTGAGGTGGATACTCTTGCTGCAGCTCTTTATGGGTTGCACAGTCTTGTTGAAGTTAAGCCTAGATTATTGTTGTTAGCACTAGGAGGGTTTGACCTCCAGGCCAATTGGCTGTGAGGGTCAGCTGTGCTCAGGTTGGATGGGCAGAGTCTCCGGGCTGAGCAGGCAGCATCAGTTCCGCCCTATGCGGCACCTGGGTCTCTGTGCCGGGTGGCAATAGCTGCAAGCACCTCTGAGAGAAAGCTGCTGCCGAGCTTCACTGCTGCCGACAATTCAGTCTCTCCCAAAATGAGTCTGCACACCCAACGTCTCACCCAGGGTCATAAAACAGTGCAGTTTGGTGGTTTCCCGAACGAGAGAGTAAGTCACGAGTGCTCTCTGCACGATCACGCAACTCTGCTGTTCCCAAGTTTAAGTGCACTCTCCACAAGCTCGCCCCCTCCACATGCTTGCAGACCCTCGCAGCGCCCGAGTTTCAGCCTGCTTCCCTGCTGTCCAGTTTTAGCCCGTATGATTGTGGGATCCCTGGGCTTTACCTGGAGCTGGGGAATTAGTGCAGTGGGACGCCTTTCTCTCCCTCGTTCAAGAAAACCAGCCGGGTTTGCAGCCGCCCACCCTATCTGCTGGTGTGCGCACGGCTCCAAACCTCTCTCTGCGTCTATCTTTAACACTGTCCTCCGCTGCTCCTCTGAGTCACAGTGTCCTATCTTTACTTTTATTTGTGGAATTTTCACTCAGCCAGCTTTCCCGTGGTAGTTTTGAAATTGCTGTGTAGGGCAGCAAGATAGGTATTTGCCTGTGCTGCCATCTTGTTTCCCCTTTACCTGTTTCTTTTGAATTGAGTTGTCTGTTTCTCCTCAAGCAGATCCCATTGTTATGTTTGTAGAGAGGAGAGTATCATGATGGTATGGACCTCTCAGGTAGAGATTGATTGGGAAATAATTCCAGACCCAGTGGTGGTATACCTACCTTGATGGAGCAGGTATTTCTTAAAAGTTTTCTGTAAATTTAATTTTAATAAATCATTTACAGTGTGCCCCTTTCATATTTAAAAAGGAATCCTCTGGTGAATAATTTTTGAAATTAATTTATTTCTTGTTTACAAGATTAATTTGTTTTAAATTATAGATATTTGTCTTATGAAATGTGATACTGCTTAACTAGAAGTAGCCCCCTGCCTCTCTGTGTTCTTCCTTTCTCTTATCTCCTGCACTTACATTAACGCTGTCTATTTCACAGGCACAGGGAAAGAGATAGTATACTTGTATTTAATAATTGTGGTATGGTTGCATATTTAATTCAGTTGTAAGGAGAAGAATGAGAAGATTTTTTTGAAAGGAAAAGTCAAAGTAAAAATTCCAGGATAAGGTATGATCAGAGCTGCTGACCACTTTTGTGGCAGACACTGTGTTTAGGAGGATGGCTTCATTTCAGGTGCTACTGTTGTCCCCATTTTATAGAACAGGATATGGAAGCTTTGAGAAATTAAATAATTTGCCCAAGGTCACACACAGAAGCAAATTAAGCACAAATAAGATTAAATCCAGGCAAACACCTATCTTGCTGCCCTAGATTAAATCCAGCAGACTTGTCTGCTGCCATTAGAGCCTTAAGTGATAGGATTCATCAGACTCACATGGAGCCTTAACTCTTCAGTGGTAAGAAGGTCACAAGTACTTCTTGTTTCAGAGGAGGGTTTGGAGTTATTTTGAGCTGAGAATGCCTGACTAGAGGAAAAATACCTGAGAAATGGATAACTAGTAATAAAATCAGTCTCACTAATGTGATGATTCCCTCACAGTGGAGAGGAAAGTTGGCAAGAAATAGTCGTAGAAAGCCTTCTCTTTTGGTCAAGAAGCAAAAGACATGGGTTGCTGAAATACCTGAAACAAGGTACGTATTAAAATATTTGTTGGATGAGTAGACAGACATAAACAAGTTTAAAGGTCAGACTGCCCAAAGTTTGGTATCAGAGTAGGCTGGCTTCATAAATTGAGTTGAAAAAAAATTATATAATTTTTTAAATTATGGTTTAAAAATTACCTAATGCAATCTTAGTGTATCCCATTCCACTTAGAGTTAATATTTGCTGCATCTTATAAAATGTAAGAACCTTATAATAGTGTAGTGCATTTATTCTTACATCCTTTGTGCTGCATCATCATGTTACATCAAGCATGTCAAACTCGCAGCCCATGGGCCGTATGCAGCCCACAACATATATTTTTGCAGCTAAGCCAATATAACAGTATGTAAGAACGTTTTAATAAAAATTTCGTGACTTAATTTTTACAATATGCTGTTATACATAATTATTAACACATTACAACACTTGCTAATGACTGATTACTATCATCATGTTGCATTCATTTCCCTATGTGCCTTTGCACAGGCACACCATTTCTTTCCAGTAATACGAGCAGCAAATATTTTAGCACCCAATTGCCACATTAGTCTCGGACAGACTTGTTTGGTGTTCGCAACAGGAAATATTTCGCTTTCGGAGAACAAGAAAAATAGGTTTATTTGCGTTACACTTATTAATTTGTGCTGTTACTCAGTGTCTAGTAAGTTAATGTTCAAGAAAAAATATTAATTTTTATTAAAATGTCCTATTTTATGTGAACGATTACTCATTTATGTCAGCCCTTTGTATTCAGCATGTCTCTATCGAAATAAACCTACGTTTCTATGAAAATGGAAGCTTTTTGTTTTGTGGCCTACATAAACTTAAAACTTGTTTATTTGGTCTGTGTTAGCCTTTGAGTTTGACATGCTTGAATTATATCTACTTACATAATTACCTCCATAGTCCAATATTATTTTTTGCTTTAAATAGCCATGTCTTTTAAAGAAACTAGAAGAAAAAATATAGTCTTCATTTAAATATTTTTCATATTTAGTACTCTTTATTTTTATGTATATTAGAGTTTTCACCTAATGTCTTGTTGCTTCAGCATAAAGAACTCCTTAGCTTTTCTTGTAGTGACTGCTCCTGTAGCCTAGTTGTTTTCACTTAATTGAAAATTTTCTTATTTTTCCTTCACTTTTGAAGCATAGTGTTGCTGGCTATAAAATTTATTTTTCTTTCATACTTTAAAGTTCTGTCTTACAGGTTACTTATCTCTGATTGTTTTTAAGATTTCTCTTTGTTTTTATTTAGCAGTTTGATCATTATACATATATCTAAATGTATTTTTCTTTATGTGTAATTTGTTGTGTTTATTGGGCTTCTTAGCTCTCTCTGCAGGTTAATTTGTTCTTTTCCAAATTGGCCCATTAATTCTTTATCTAGTTTTTTCTGCTCAATTCTCTACTTCTGGGACTACAGTTATATATATATACACTAGAGGCCCATTGCGTGAAATTTGTGCACAAGAGCTAGGAGATGTCCTTCAGCCTAGCCTGCACCCTCTCCCATCTGGGACCCCTTGAGGGATGTCCGACTGCCTGTCAGTCAGACATCCTCCTCACAGCCGAGACCGGTTTGGCTCAGTGGATAGAGCGTCGGACTGCGGTCTGAAGGGTCCCAGGTTCAGTTCCGGTCAAGGGCATGTACCTTGGCTGCGGGCACATCCCCAGTAGGGGGCGTGCAAGAGGCAGCTGATCGATGTTTCTCTCTCATTGATGTTTCTGACTTTCTATCCCTCTCCCTTCCACTCTGTAAAAAATCAATAAAATATATTTAAAAAAAAAAGAAAGAAATCCTCACAATCCAGGACTGCTGGCTCCAAACTGCTCACCTGCCTGCCTCCCTGATTGCCCCTAACCGCTTCTGCCTGACAGCCTGATCACCCCCTAACCACTACCCTGCCAGCTTAATTGATGTCTAAGTGCTCTCCTGCCAGCCTGTTTGCCCCAACTTCCCTTCTCTGCCGGCCTGGTCACCCCTAACTGCCCTCCCCTGCAGGCTTGATCGCCCCCAACTGCCCTCCCTTGCAGGCCTGGTCCCTCCCAACTGCTCTCCCTTGCTGGCCTGATCGCCTACAACTGCCCTCCCTTGCAGGCCTGGAACCTCCCAATGGCCGTCCCTGCTGGCCATCTTGTGGTGGCCATCTTGTGTCCACATGGGGGCAGGATCTTTGACCACATGGGAGCAGCCCTCTTGTGTGTTGGAGTGATGGAAAATCTGCAAAATCATGACCTGGTGCATGGGTGGGGGCCAGTTGGTTTGCCCTGAAGAGTGTCCCAGATCAGGGTGGGGGTTCCCTTGAGGCATGGGGCGGCCTGAGTGAAGGGCCTGTGGTGGTTTGCAGGCCGGCCCCCCCCCGCCCCCCCCCCCCAGCAATCCAAGCAGAGGCCCTGGGATCTGGGATTAATTTATGTCCTACATTTGAAACTTTGTAGCCTGGAATGTTGGCCTAGGCGCTAGGGCTGCAGAAGCTTGGCTTCCTCTATCACCCGGGCAATCCTAGCCTCAGCTCTCTCCAGCTCCATGGCTGCCGCCATTTCTGTTGGGATATATCTTCTATAATTGAAAGTTTGTAGCACTGAGTGGAGGCCTAGGCTGGCAAGGGCAGGCGGAAAGCTTGGCTTCCTCCATTGCTGGGGAAACCCAAGCCTCCCTCCTGCTCTCAGTGCCTACAGCCATCTTGGTTGGAGTTTATTTGCTCCTGATTGGCTTGTAGGCGTGGCTTGATCGGATGTATGGTCAATTTGCAGATTACTATTATTAGATAGGACTAGGGGCCCAGTGCACAAAATTTGTGCATTGCGGGTGGGTGATCCCTCAGCCCAACCTGTCCCCTCTCACATCCTGGGAGCCCTCAGGAAATGTCCTACTGATGACTCACTTTTGGCCCTGGGCAGGGCACCTCGGCCAGGGGACACTCCCCCGCCCAGTGCCCTGTGATTGACTGATCTCTGGCTTTGCCCCTGCCCCCTCAGCTCTGAAAGCTTACCTCACAGTGACCAGGGTACCAGGATTTTTTCCAGGACACAGGCACAGGGTGCCTCTGTGTACAAATTACCTTCCATCTTTGTTGTGTTAATTTGCATAATCACTCTGATTGGTTATTGGTGTAACAGAGGTACAGTCAGTTTACATGTTTGTCTATTATTAGGTAAGATTAGATTTCTGGTAGTGTCACATAGGATAACCAAGGTCACTAACCCTTTCTCCTGCTGTTTTTCTTACATAGTGGATTTTTGTTTAAAATAGTATACTTTAAAACCCTAGAATTTATTGTTTCTTATTGGTTTCATTACTTTTTTGAAGTTCGTCATCTATTTTTTTAAAAATATATTTAATTGACTTTTTTTTTACAGAGCGGAAGGGAGAGGGATAGAAAGTCAGAAACATCAATGAGAGAGAAATATCGATCAGCTGCCTCCTGCACGCCCTCTACTGGGGATGTGCCCGTAGCCAAGGTACATGCCCTTGACTGGAATTGAACCCGGGACCCTTCAGTCCGCAGTCCGACGCTCTATCCACTGAGCCAAACCAGTCTTGGCTCGTCATCTATTTTTTATGTGGCCATATTTTTCTTTAAGTCAGCTGGGTGGTAGGTAAGTCTACTACCATTTACTTTGGGCTGGAAGCAGCAATCACCCTCTTTTTTTTATTTTTATTTTTATTTTTATTTTTTTTTCTGTAGAAAATACTTTGCATTGAATATTTGGATCCTTCTTAGTCTTTTAGGCAAATTTATTTTTCCTTTCTTAATAGAAGGATTTTTGTTTATTTTTATTTTAGAGAGAGAGAGAGGGAGGGAATCATTGATGGGTTACCTTTTATATGCACCTTGACAGGATCGAATCCACAATCTGGGTATGTGCCTTGACTAGGAAGTGAACCCGTGACCCTTCAGTGCACGGGACAACACTCCAACCAACTGAGCCACACTGGCCAGGGAAATAGAAGGATGTTTTGTTGTAACTTTTGTTTACTGCACGTAGTCAGCAGGACCCCTGAAGATTCACCCAACAACTATTAAGTGTCCACCATGTACCAATCATTTTTCTAGGATGTAATGACAAGCAGGATCAATATGACCTCTATCCTTGTGGAGGTAATAGTCCTTATACCTAAAATTTTTCAAACTGTACATTTACACTATCCATTTACCTCCTTTTATAGGTTTTGGCTGAAGACTACTTCCTTTGTTAGAGGACAGAAGTTGATTTTCCAGGTCATGAATTCTTAGAGTTGGATTTTTAAATCAGCTTTAAAAATACGAAGTCCAATATTTCATTATAGCCCTCAAACATAACATTTAATATAAAATATCCATCTTCTGGTATTGCATAGTCACTATCACTCACTTATTTACAAAGTGAGTATTTCTCAATAAAATATTTGTATCAAAATAAGCATATTTTCAGTTTATATAAAATTATCACAAGTAGATTTTTCTAAAAAGTCATCTATAAACTGTAGTCATTAATAAAACTAGAGACATTTTAACTTTCCTCAGGTTTTATCATCTATAAAATAAGGAAGTTAGAATAGATAATCTCTGAGATCCATTCCAAAGTCAACATTATATATAGGATTCTAAAAAAAACCAAACATTTAGAGGTAAATAATTTTTTTGGTAGCAGTCATATTTTGCTCTTACACTTCATTTTTAAAAAATATATATTTTATTGATTTTTCACAGAGAGGAAGGGAGAAGGACAGAAAGTCAGAAACATCTATGAGAAGAGATACATTGATCAGCTGCCTCTTGCACACCTCCTACTGGGGATGTGCCCGCAACCAAGGTACATGCTCTTGACCGGAATTGAACCCGGGACCCTTCAGTCTGCAGGCCGACGCTCTATCCACTGAGCCAAACCGGTCTTGGCACACTTCATTTTCTTTAATGTCATCAGTTTTCCACAGTATATAATCTTTTGGTTGTGAATATCATGATTTTGGCAGAATCTCTCTACCAAAAACTTAAAACTCTTGAGGATTTTCTTCTAGTTACAACCTCGGTAGAAATCATTGTAATTGTAATGATTTACAGTGTCAGTCAGATTTCTTTGGAAAGCCAATATAAGCAGATTGCTTATTGGTACACACATTTGGTTTCAGGATTGGCCTTGCAACTTTCTAGTCATTTAAATTTGGCTAAGCTCCTTAGCCTCTCTAAATTTCTCTTTCTTCTGTAAAAAAGGGGGTTCTAATTTTGTCAACTTATCTCAGAGTTATTGTGACAACTAAATGAGGTGATAATACAGGCTTTGTAAATTATGCAGCAAATGTTTGCTCCTATATTCATTTTCAGGGGTAGGCTAAACTATCAAAGGAAATTCAAAATACAGTGGCTTTGAATAAGGTAGAACTTTATTTATCCTTACATCCAGGTTGACAGGGTAGATATGTTCCCTAATGTCATTTAAGGGCTGAATATTCCTTCTACCCAGCCTGGCATAATATCCTCTTCTTAATGGTCAAGTATGGTCACTGCCATTTTTTTGTTCCACTCTGTTGTCAGTGGGGATGGGGAGAAGTCCAAAGCATGTTTCATTTAGATCAGGGAATTATAAGGTGCACATTTCTCTCCTGCTCATCCATTGGTAAGAACAGGTAAAAGATAATAGAATCTGGGAAATGTAGTCTTTTTTTTTCTTTTTCTGAGCAGTCATGCACATAATTAAAATGTATTGTTCTGGAAGAAATGCTGGATTTTACTGAACAAATTCTGTCATAGCTGCTGCTAACTACACCAGTACCATTCTTATTACCACAATTATATTAAAGAACTTCAATTAAGTATGCTAGGATGGGTGAGGGAAAAGTGAAGAGAGAAGAATTTTTTAAATATAGTATTCCCTATGAACCTCCACTTCATGTGAGATGAAATGGAGAAGGTGAGTGGTCCTGTGCTAAGTGTGATTCATGTGTTTAAAATCACTTCATCTGGTGGTCAGCAAACTAATCTGGTCCAATATTCAAATGTACTCATTTGTGAGGCACCTTCCTATGAGATTTTCAAATATAATTTCAACTGTCCCTTACTTTTGCCTTATTAACTGATTCGAGAACTTAACATATAGGCAAGATTCAACCACCACCATAGTATTATATTGGTACATATTTGAAAAAAATCTCTATTATCCAGCAGTGCCTTGCTTACTAGTAATAGCCTATCAGGTGGAGAGTCGTCTAGTTAAGAAATTTATTGACATCAGATCCCCTATAGGTAGGTTACAGAAAACTGATGTTATAGTTTTGAGATAGTATACATCTCTGTTCAAAGAAATGGAGAGAAAATGTCAAGGTGTCTTTTATGACTTTATTTCATATTTTTATAAGGTGCTAAAGGAGTTTTTAGTTTGAAGCAAATAGGTCACTTTTTATCTAGGAGGAATTTAGTAATTTCCCCCCATAGTAGGCATACTTTATTTTAAGCAATCCCAAACAGTTAAAAATAATTTTTTACTAAAAATAAATAAATTAGAATAAATGCACTTAGACTAATTTTTGTTTACAGAAATAATTACAAAATGATTTCATTGTCAAGGCTTTTTTCCCCCCTGTATTTTTTTTTTTAAGAAGCACATTTTCTAAGCTAAATGAGGTACTGCAGTAAAAACTTTTGTATTTTTAGATGAAACTTAGTGGTAAACTAGCCTAACTTACCTGTTGTGCAAGAATCCTTCCTAGAGCAATCTGTGGAGTGAATCTTTCAGTCTCTCTTGGAACATTTGTATAATAGGTAGTGCATGTCTTTTGTGTATTTCATTTTTTGATTATACTATTTAATGTAGTACTATTAGAGGCAAACTTTGCATGTTTCCATAGCAGTTTAAAACACACACACACACACACACACACACACACACACACACACACACACATTTTATTTTTTTACTTAGAGGAAGGGAGAGAGATAGAAACATCGATGAGAGAGAAACATCGATCAGCTGCCTCCTGCACACCTCCTACTGGGCATGTGCCTGCAACCAAGGTACATGCCCTCAACCAGGATCGAACCTAGGACCCGCAGACCGACGCTCTATCCACTGAGCCAAACCGGTTAGGGCTCAGAGCAGTTTCTGCTTTTCAAAATTAAGTCTTTTCAATAGTCCAATTGTTCGAGTTCTGTCCTTTTTCACCATAAGTCATGCCTTAGGAATTTAGAGGTCATTTTCTAACTACCCACCTAGGATACAAGTCTCTTCCACAGCCTGTGGATTTCATTCCAATCCTAGAACAAAACAGGTGTTCAACACACACAGACTAATGGATATAATTTCTGTCTAGACTGCTTCTCTTAAGAAAGGGGTGCTCAATGTTTGATGAATGACTTCGGATTGGAAGGTGTTAAGTAGCTAAGGATTTGAGGAGCTGGGCTGAAGCTTTGTCTGAAGACAAAGCAGATGAGGAATGTCACATAGTTATTCTTACCTCAGATTTAATAAAGATCTATTGGAATGATAAATGAGAGCATAGGACATGGCAAAATCTATTCTGTGATTATGAGGGGAACGTCTCCTTGTAATATTTTATACGTGGTGGAACTCTTAGAGGTAGTAAATGGTACATAAAAGATCCTCAGAAATTGCTCCTATATTTCTAATTTTAGGAGAAATATTTGCCCAATTAGGTAAAAGTCATGGGAGTTGTAGTTCTCAGTTCAACAGAAGAAATACAGCATTATAAAATTTACAAGATTAGTTTCTTATTGCTGAAGAAATAATACAAATATGAAACAGAAGTAGTACAAATATGAGAATAGTGTCTTTTTGTTTTATCATTTAATCTGGATTATTTGAATTCTGGAGTTCTTTATACACTTTACAGCTATATCTTTGTGTCATGTATTTGTTATTCTGCCTTGCAGGAACTGTAAATAATGTTGACTAGATACGTCTTTTCTAGTATTAAAAATGATTAATGTGAGCTTGAGATCTAAGCTGCCCAAAAGGTTATATATAACTTTCAAGCACATTCTGATAGAGTGCTAGATGGTAAAGGAGAAAATGTCATTGATATGCTCCTGGACAGACAGTCTGGAATTTTTTATTTTGACATTTTTCATAATTAAAAGCAAAAGATTGTTTTTGGGATCCATAGAAAACATGTTAGAAATTGCACTTAAAAGGTTAGAGTTGAGGTTTTGAGTTTATAGTCTTAAAATGTGAAACTATTTTGTACAGTACAACACAATTAATAGTCTGCTTCCTCCTTCTAACCAGTTAAGGAAAGGATATTCTGCATTTTGGTTCATTGCAAAGCAGGGAGGAACTGATCCAAATTAACCTTGGATGGTGAAGTCACATATATACTCTTGGCCAAGTCACATATATATTCTTGATCAGAGTATAAATACAATTTAGTGATTCATTTTGGTAGTTGATGGTCCTTTATGCTTACAAGTAGAAAGAGGTATTTCTTACTATGTATGAGTCCAAGCCTACCAGTAGAAGTCTCTGTCATGATTCTCTCTACCATGAAGTCTTCTACATAGGGACTGGACTTCCCAGAGACTTTGGAGTTATAATTATTTGAGAGCTTATGGACCCTTTTGAAAATCTGATGAAAACTATAGGCATTTTGCCTAGCAACATACTTGTGTACAATTTCAAGAAAGGGTACATGTTTATTGATCTCTTGAAAGCCATCCTTCTAGAGTTTAATGAATGCCAGGTTAAATACCTAAGCCCTAACGTGAATCTTAGTTAAGGAAAAGTAACTTAATGGGGACCTATGGGATAGCTATAGCTGTGTTACCTCAAATGATCTTTTGTTTTTGTTAATCCTCACCCGAGGATGTTTTTCATTGCTTTTCAGAGAGAGTGGAAGGAAGAGGGAGAGAGAGACATCTACTGGTTGCCTCCTCATGCACCCTTGGTTGTGAGATAGGGAGTGAACCCTACAACCCAGGTACTTGCTCTTGATCAGGAATTGAGCCCATGACTCTTTGGTTTGCAGGTGGATGTTCTAACCACTGAGAAACACCTGCCGAGGCTGATTTCTTTTTTTATTTTATTTTGTTAAGATCTTAACACTGTACTTCTTTGGACATGTAACATTTCTAACTTATTTTTTTCCCTTTAGCTAATATTTAACCTTTTTAAAAAATGCTTTTTATTCTTACGTTGAAGTCCTAGTGTTGTTTTGTATTACATTCTTTAAAAAAGTATCTTTTTGTGTGAAATGTAGTAAACATACTGAAAAGTTAATAAAACATAAACACACAGTTTAATAAATAATTTAAAAGTATGACTATTAACCAGGTCAAGAAATAAAGCATTGCTAGCCCTCCAGCAAGCTACTTACCTAGCTTCCGAAGCATAACACCCTCCTACCTGATAGAAGTAGCCACTAACCTGATTAGAAAGGTAGTTATTTCCTTGCTGCTTATAATTTTACTACCCATCTATTTACCCCTAAAATTTTTTAGTTCCTATTTGTTTTAGAAAGTTTTATGTTAGAACACTTATGGTATATATTCTGTTTTGTTTGCTTTGCTTCTCAACATTATGCTTTTGTGTTAACCATATTATTGTTATGGTACTTCATTTATTTTCATATTGTATTATATTTCATTTTATGAATGCACCATAATATATTTGCTATAATTTGATCAAAGTTTTCATGATACTGCCAAGGAACTTTTTATTGTCTTATCTGCATTAGACCAGTTTTCTCTCCATTAATAGGGAAGTCAAATAATAGTGAAGTCATATATTAGCTAATAAATTTATTACATGTAAATTATTTGAAAATTTAAATGCGGACTAAAATCAGTAATTAGGTTTTCTTATTACATGTGTCTCTTTCAAAAACTCCAGTCTATAGTATTGTATTCTTTTCTATTAAATATTTTATATCTACTATATGCTGGCCATCAGAAAAGTTAATTGAAATATACAGCAACTATTTTGAGTATTTCCTGTGTGCCAGGCACTGTCGTAGGTGCTGCAGCACTCTATTAAAAATAGTTATATCTTATTCTTTATAGATTGTTAAAATAAACAGATATGTGTATTTGTATGAAATAAAATGCTTGACTTTTTGTCCCTTTACCCAGGGTTGACTTTCTTGACTATCCTTTCTATAAAAGAAGTAATAATCTCTAATAATAAAAGCGTAATATGCTAATTAGACCAGACAGCCAAACGACCTCCTAGACAAAGCCGGGACTGCGAGGGCTGAGCCCATCACATGAATTTTGTGCATCGGGCCTCTAGTCTTATATATTTACTAGAGGCCTGGTAAACGAAATTTGTGCATGGGTGTGTGTGTCCCTCAGCCCAGCCTGCAACCTCTCCAATGTGGGACCCCTCGAAGGATGTCCGACTGCCCAGTGGGATCGGGCCTAAACGGGCAGTCGGACATTCCTCTCACAATCCAGACTGCTGGCTCCCAACTGCTCGCCTTCCTGCTTTCCTGATTGCTCCTAACCACTTTTGCCTGCCAGCCTGATCACCCCCTAACCACTCCCTGCCAGCCTGATTGATGCCTAACTGCTCTCCTGCCAGCCTGTTTGCCCCTAACTGCCCTCCCCTGCAGGACTGGTCACCCCTAACTTCCTTCCCTTGTAGACCTAGTCCCCCCCATCTGCTTTCCCCTGCAGTCCTGGGTCCCTCCCAACTGCCCTTCCCTGAAGGCCTGGTCGTCCCCAACTTCCCCCCCTTGTTGACCTGGTCACCCCCAATTGTCCTTCCCTGCAGGCTTGATCGCCCCCAACTGCCCTCCCTTGCAGGACTGGTCCCTCCCAACTGCCCTCCCCTACTGGCCATTTTGTGGTGGCCATCTTGTGTCCATATGGGGGCAGCCATCTTGTGTGTTGGAGTGATGGTCAATTTGCATATTACTCTTTTATTAGATAGGACAGCCTTAAAAATTACACAGTGGAATCTTGTTTGTCTTTTTCATTTTAACAGTATATTCAAGATCCTAATGAAACTTAGCATTTTTTGTTTCGTTTTTTTAAAATTCGTTATTACTGTTTTTACAGTGGCTGCACCAGACTGCATTATCACCAGCAATGCACAAGGGTTCCTTTTTCTTCACATCCTTGCCAGCACTTGTTGTTTGTTGATTTGTTGATTGCCATTCTGACAGGTGTGAGATTATTTCTCATTATCGTTTTGATTTGTATCTCTCTTGTACTTTGAGCATGTTTTCATATGTCTCTTACAAAAGTGGGCCTTCTATATGTCCACTTTTGAAAAGTGTCTAAGTCCTTTGCCCATTTTTTGATAGGATTGTTTATCTTCCTTTTGTTAAAATGTATGAATTCCCCACAAATTTTGGAGATTAGGCCCTTATTGAATATAACATTAGCAAATACTTTCTCCCATGCAGTGGGCTTTCTTGTTGTTCTGTTGATAGTTTCTTTTGTTGTGCAGAGGCTTTTTATTTTGATGTAGTCCCATTTGTTTTTTTTCTCTTTAGTTTCCATTGCCTTAGGAGCTGTATTGGTGAAGTTACTGCTTCGGCATATGTCTGAGTTTTTGCTGCCTGTGGATTTCTCTAATATTTTTATGGTTGCCCATCTTATGTTTAAGTCCTTTATCCATTTTGAGTTTATTTTTGTGTATTGTGTAAGTGGGTGGTCTGGTTTCATTTTTTTGCATGTATCTGTCGTTTTCCCAGCATCATTTATTGAAGAGACTTGTCTTGGCTCTATGGTATGCCTCCTTTGTGAAATATTGAGCATAATAGCTTGGGTCAATTTCTGGGTTTCCTGTTCTATTCCATTGGTCTGTATGTCTGTTCTTGTGCCAGTACCAGGCAGTTTTGAGAACAGTGGCTGTGTAATACAGCTTCATATCTGGTATTGAGATCTCACCTACTTTGTTCTTCTTTCTCAGGATTGCTGTAGCTATTCGGGGTCTTTTTTTATTCCATATAAATTTTTTTAGAGAGTTTGTTCTAGGTCTGTGAAATATGCTGTTGGTATTTTAATGGGGATTATGTTGAGTCTGTAGGTTGCTTTGGATAATATGGACATTTTAATGATGTTGATTCTACCAATCCATGAACACGGGATATTCTTCCATTTGTTTATGTCTTCCTTTATCTCTTTTTTCAATGTCCTATAGTTTTCTGAGTACAGGTCTTTTACCTCCTTAGTTAAGTTTACTCCTAGGTATCTTCATTTTTTTGGTGCAAAGGTAAATGGGATTGATTTTTAGTTTCTCTTTCTGTGAGCTCATTATCTATAATAATAAAAAGCTGGGGCTGTGACGATGGAGCCCCTTGCATGAATTTTGTGTATTGGACCTTTAGTTGGTGTGTAAAAAGCCATACATTTCTGGGTGTTAATTTTGTATACTGCTACATTGCCGAATTCATTTATTAAGTCTTGTTTTTTGATGGAGTCTTTAGGGTTTTCTGTGTACAGTATCATGACAGTTTTACTTCTTCTTATACAGTTTGGTTGCTTTTTATTTTTTCTTCTTGTCTGATCACTGTGGCTAGCATGTCCAATAGTATGTCAAACAGGAGTGTGGAGAGTGGGCATATCTGTCTTGTTCCTGTTCTAAGGGAAATGGTTTTAGTTTTTGCTTATTGAGTAGGATGTTGGCTGTAGATTTGTCACATAAGGCTTTTATTATGTTTAGGTATGATCCCTCTAGAGTTTTTATCAAAAAAGGGTGTTGGATTTTGTCATGCTTTTTCTGTATCAATTGATGTGATTATGTGATTTTTATCTCTCAATTTGTTTATGTAATGTATCACACTTATTGATTTGCAGATATTGTACCATCCTTGCATTGCTAGAATAAATCCCACTTGGTCATGGTGTATGAGCTTTCTAATGTAATGCTGGGTTTGGTTTTCTAGGATTTTGTTGAGTATTTTAGCATTTTGTTCATTAGAGATATTGGCCTATAATTCTTCTTCTTTGTAATGCCCTTTATCTGGTTTTGGGATTAGGGTGATGTTGGCTTCATAGAAAGCTTGGAAGTATGCCTTCCTCGTGAATTTTTTGGAATAGTCTGAGGAGGATAGGTTGTAGTTCTTTGAATGTTTGGTAAAACTCCCCTGTGTAGCCTTCTGGCCCAGGGCTTTTGTTTGCTGGAAGTTTTTTTTATTACTGCTTCAATTTCCTCCTTATTTATTGGCCTATTCTGATTTTTTTATTCTTCCTGATTGAGTTTTGGAAGGTTGTATTTTTCTAGGAATATGTCCATTTCTTCTAGATTGAACAGTTTGTTGGAATAGAGTTGTTCATGGTATTTTTTTTTTTTTTGTACGATCCTTTCCATTTCTGTGGGGTCTATTGTTATTTTGCCTCTTTCATTTCTGATTTTGTTTATTTGGGTCCTCTCTCTTTGCTTCTTGGTAAGCCTGTTAGAGGTTTATCAATCTTGTTTATCTTTTCAAAGAACCAGCTATTGGTTTTATTGATCTTTTGTATTTTTTTTTTTTTGGTCTCTATGTCATTTATTTCTGCTCTAATCTTTATTATTTCCTTCCTTCTGCTCACTCTGTGCTTTTCTTGTTGCTCTCTGTCTAATTCTTTTAAGTTGTAGAGTTAGATTATTATCAGTTTTTCTTGTTTTTGCAGGTAGGCCTGTCATGCTGTGAACTTCCCTCTCACTGTGTCCCATAATTTTTGGATTGTTGTGTTTTCATTGTCATTTGTTTCCAGGATGTTTTTTATTTCTTTGATCTCGTCGGTAACCCAATCATCCTATATAATAAAAGGTTTATATGGAAATTGACCAAACAGCTGAACCACCAGTCGTTATGACGTGCACTGACCACCAGGGGGCAGACACAATGTAGGAGCTGCCCCCTGGTGGTCAGTGTGCTCCTATGGTGGGAGTGCCACTCAGCCAGAAGCTGGGCTCACAGCTGGTAGTGGTAGCCTCTCCCTCCTCCGTGGCAGTGCTAAGGATGTCCAGCCTAAGCCATCAGTTAGACATCCTCTGAGAGCTCCTGGACTGTGAGGGTGCAAGCTGGGCTGAGGGACAACCTCCGCCCCCCACAGTACAAGAATTTTGTGCACTGGGCTTCTAGTTTAATAACATGTTACTTAAGCCTCCAAGTGTTTGAATTTTTTTTTTGTTTTTACTGTAGTTTATTTCTAATATGCCATTTTGATCTGGCAGATGCTTTCAATCTTGAATTTGAAGAGACTTTGCTAGTGTCTCAATATGTGAGACTTTACTGTAGTTTATTTCTAATATTATGCCATTTTGATCTGGGCAGATATGATTTCAATCTTTTTGAATTTGAAGAGACTTTGCTAGTGTCCCAATATGTGAGACTTTACTGTAGTTTATTTCTAATATTATGCCATTTTGATCTGGGCAGATATGATTTCAATCTTCTTGAATTTGAAGAGACTTTGCTAGTGTCCCAATATGTGATCTGTCTTTGAAAATGTCCCATGTGCACTTGAGAAGAATGTATATTCCGTAGCTTTGGGGTGAAATGGTCTGAAGATGTCGAATAAGTCTATCTGATTTAGTGAGTCATTTAGGATTGCTGTTTCTTTGCTGATTTTTTTTTTTGTCTAGAGGATTTATCCAGTGATGTTATTGGGGTATTAAAATCCCCTACTATGGTTGTGTTACTGTCGATCTCTCTCTTGATATCTTCCAGGAGACTTCTTTGTATTTGGTTGCTCCTGCATTGGGTGCATATATATTTACCAGAGTTATATCCTCTTATTGTATCAATTCCTTTAGTATTATGAAGTGGCCTTCCTTCTCTTGTTATGGCCTTCACTTTGAGGAAACTTAGACCAGGAAAGTTTTTAAAATTAGGAACTTAAATTAGTAAAACTAAAAATAGAAATGTGTCTTCATTTTCTCATTCTTCTGGATCAATATAGAAGATTCATGGGAAACCATAACTTTAATTTGTTACATATTTTGTTTTTGCTATAGGCATTGCTGGAAACCTTATTTGGTGTAAAAGTGATTATAACAGGTGATGCATTTGTTCCTGGAGAAAGAAGTGTAATTATCATGAATCATCGGACAAGAATGGACTGGATGTTCCTGTGGAATTGTTTGATGAGATACAGCTACCTCAGGTTGGAGAAGGTGTGCCTCAAAGCCAGTCTCAAAAGTGTTCCTGGATTCGGTAGGTTATTCACAAATTAAGTTGTTCGTTCATGTTATGTGGGATGGATGTACCCACCTAAAAAAGAATAACTTACTGAATAAACTCCACTGATGCATTAAAGCCATTCCCATTTTTCCTAACAGATAATTTTATTTGAATCTCTTTTTGAAACATCTTATGTAGAAAGAATAAAATTGTTTTCAAAAAAGTAAATATGGTTCCAGAGGGACCAACAGTAACATTTTTATTTTTTTAAAACCTCACTTGAGGACATATTTGATTTTGAGAGAGAGAGAGAGAGAGAGAGAGAGAGAGAGAGAGAGAGAGAGAGAGAGAAACATTGATTCATTGCCTCCTGTATAAGCCCTGATGAGGGATCAAATCACCAACTTTTGAGTCTGGAGTAACAAGCTACACCAGCCAGGATGATAGTTCAGTAAGTTCTTATCATACTTGTGGTAATTTAAGCCAGAAATTGGCTTGTGCTGATGAGGTAAATACATATTGAATACCCACTGATTTTAAACATTATATGAGGTACTGGTATTTTCTTTTTATATATTTGTTTTTCAATTACAGTTGACATACAGTATTATTAGTTTTAGATGTACAAGATAGTGATTAGACACTTATATAACTTACGAAGTGATTGCCCTGATAAATCCAGTATCCACCTAACACCATACATAGTTATTATAATACTATTGACTATATTCCCTATGCTGTATGCTATAGCCCTGTGCCCGAGTTTGTTTCTATATTGTTGTTCATTTCTTTTTTTAGATTCCACATATAAGTGAAATCATATGGTTGTTTTTTTTTCCACATAGCCTTTAGGTCCATCCATTTTGTTGCAAATTACATTCTTTTTTGTGGTTGATTCATATTCCTATATATATGTACCACTTCTTTATCCTTTCATCTATCCTTTCACAGACACTTAGGTTGTGTTCATATTTTGACTATTGTAAATAATGCTGCTTATATCTTTTCAATTAGTGTTTTAAATTTTTTTGGATAAATACCTAGCTGTGGAATTGCTGGGTCATATGGTGGTCTCTTTCTAACTTTTACAGGAGACAAAACATATAAACAACCTAATTGTGAATTGATAGATGAATTGATAAGTAAAAGTGGTATATACACTCATAATAAGGAATATTATTTAGCCATAAAAATAATTAAATCCTGCCACTTATGACAACATGGATAAACATAGAAGGTGTTAGGTGGAGTCAGACAGAGAGAAACAAATACATATGATCTTACTTACATTTGGAGTTAAACAAAACAACCCACTAAACTATAGATACAGAGAACACATTGGTGGTTGGCAGAGGCCAGGGGCTAAAGGGTAGGCAAATGGGTGAAAATGGTAAAAAAGCACAGACTTCTAGTCATAATAAAGGACTGGGAATATTGTACAGCATGGTGACTATAGTTGATAATGCCATACTGTATACTTGAAAATTACTGAGCTAGTGGATCTTACACATTTTTATCATAAGAAAAAAAATTGTAACTGTGTGGTGTGATGATAGATGTTAACTAGACATATTATGGTGATAATTTCACTATATACCAGTGATTTTCTGTCAGTGTGCTGCAAGAATGTTTAAAACATGCAATACCTGACCATTTAGTCAGGGACATTGACCTCTTTTCCCTTAGATTGTCAAATTAACAAAATGACAACACAATAGCCATCTGGTATGAATGAACCAAAATTATGCCTATTTTTGTCAGATCGGCAAAAAATAATATTTTTTGATGTGCTGCAGGATTTTAGTAATTAGTTTGTGTGTGCCATGAGATGAAAAACTTGAAAATCACTACTATATACACATACGGGGTGGACATAAGTAGGTTTATAATATGAGTACATGGAACAGAATTTTTTCTTATATTATTTTCCATACAACCAATTATAAACCTACTTTTGGCCATCTGTATATGGAATTGTTTTGTTATATACCTGAACTAGTGCACATTAAATTACATCTCAATTTTTAAGAACTTACATTGTTTTATTGAATGATTATGAGGATTAAATTAAACACCAGTAGAGTATTATTTGCTGCTGCCTTTTATTTCTATAGTTCCATCTAGAACATTCACTTCTTATCTTACAGAAATTCATATTAGATCTCTGATTTTTCCAGTGCCTCACAGACCCATAATCTCTTTCCCTGATCACTTCATCTTTACTTCCATCTATTCTGCACCACTATAGCCATTTTTATCATTGCAAACCTATCTCTCTTCTTGCCTGTGTTCCTATGTAAGTCTGTCATTCTTAGCTTTTCCATTTCCCTATTTTTTTCCCTCACATTGAGTTATAAGCTTCTTACATATTGTAGGCTCTTAAATATTTGCAGACTTAATAGGACTTCATGAAAATGCAAACCATTAATGAGAACAGATCTTGGATTAGAGAGAAACAAAATTTTAGTATTTCTATAGTGACTAGAGCAAAGTAAATTAAGCAGGGCAAAAGGGTAGGCAGCAAACAATAAAATCAAAACAGAACTCGTGCCCTAACCAGTTTGGCTCAGTGGGTAGAGCGTCGGTCTGCCTGCAACTAAAGGCTTCCAGGTTCTATTCTAGTCACGGGCATGTATGTACCTTGGTTGCAGACACATACCCACTAGAGTGTGCAGGAGGCAGCTGATCGATGTTTCTCTCTCATGGATGTTTCTAACTCTCTATCCTTCTCCTTTCCTCTCTGTTACAAATCAATGAAATACATTTTTTCAGAAACATCAGAACTCATTTGCAAATGAGAGTATTACAGTTGGAATTTACAGGAGGAAATGAAAGAAAGAGAAAAGCATGAATGCATCTTAGTGGTCACAGCTATATCTGGCTTCAGATTATGCTAGACTTAGCTCATTGACAATTTGGCATGACTTTAGGGAGTATTTAATATTGCTATTTATAATTATTTTTAAACAAACGTTTGCTTACCAGATGTTTGGAATATAATGACTAAAGGAAAATAGTATTTTGTATCTCTAGTGCCAGGTTGGAGAATGTGTGAGTTTGGAATTTGTAAGTTCTTTTCTTAAAGTTCTTTTCTTAAATTATAAAAGTAACAGATGTATGCAGCAAGCTAGGAAAGAAGTCATTAAGAATGTTTAGATTCTAGGTCAAGTTACAAAGAGTTTGTGTAAGTTAACTAAACTGTCTAGAGTTTGCTAAGATACACAATTAGATTTTAAGAAAAAATGTCCTATAGTTAGATGTCTGCTGTTTCTAATGGTGATGCACACATAGTTTCTAATGTTTAACCAACTTTGAAAACACTTAGCAAAATTTAATGAAATGAAAAATGAAACCCAAAGGTGGCATAAAAAGTCCATTTGCTTGGTGAGTCTGTACCAGGAAATGCATGTGCCATTTGTGCCCACTGAGCTAATGCTGCTTGGTTTTTCCGGATCATTAGTTAATCACACTAGAGTAGCAGAGGAGTTTGAGGCTTTTAAGCATAAAGTGGTAAAGAGATTGTGATTTCAAAAGTGACCAAATCATGTATTAAACTAAAAATCTCCCCGAAAAGTAAATTGTTGTGTAACTCAATTCTAAAACTGCAACATAATAATGTAATGGTGAAAGTGAGGAAAGTCATCAACTCTGAAATATATCTAGGGTGTTTGGAATGAGATCAGGGAGAAGTCAGAAGTGACAGGTTGGCCTCTGTGAATCTCATTTTGCTAAAGCCATCCAGAGCCTGTGAGTGTGTGCATATTCAGAAGGTCCTGTTGTGTTTGCTTTAACAGGATATGTTAAACTGGGTAGGAGGCTATTCATAAGTTCAGTCTACCAAAATACTAAACATTTCTTGGTAAAATTTGATTTATAGAAATAACTGGATGAAAATGCTGCAACACAGGGGCCATATGCTTACTGGAAAAATAACCCATTTTGTGTGATCAAATTTGCAATTTTAGCTGTATTTCATAAGTGTATTTATAAGTGTTAGTAAGGTATAAATTTAAAGATGTCATTGCTCATTTAAGAAGTACTAAATTTATTGAAACACCTTAAATTTATTATCATATATCAAGTAAAAAGAATGAATGTTTCTCTATTTGATATATTTTCAGTTCTTAATACTGGATTTTATCAACCGTGAGAAAGAAAACTCTCCCCCTTCTGTCCAGCTTCCTCCTGCTTAAAGTGGATATTCATTAAAACTAGGACTATCTTTAAGCCATGAAGGTCTTTGACTTCATCCAATTTGGTGGACCCTTTTTATATTTAACAAAATTTTATGCTGCTATTCTGCTCTATAACTCAGAAAAATAAGACCAGTACATTTCTAATTTGGAGAAAACTCTCTGCAAGACTCTGTATCAGTAACACTTCATCCTGTCAGTTTCTTTGGTGCAACCAAGGTATTAGTTTTGTCAGTTACATTAGGTTAATGATCCTCATCACCACTGACAACTGCTTGGGCCTTTCTGGAAGGACTCTACAGAAAGCATATTTGAATGCTTAACAATGAATCTCTGATACACACATCCCAAACTGAGGATGAAAACACCCGTTATTGCCTTTTCAGCCTCTTGTTGGCCAATCTCACCAAAAGGACTTAGAGAGTCTGGCAGGAGGATCTAGGGAAGATTTTCCTCCTTACTAAGAGGAAAGGTTGATTGAAGGGCCGATGTGCTCCTTTTCTGCTTTGGGACGTTATTGTGAGAGCACATCGAACTTGGAGCTGCTGCAGCTGTCCTGAGTTCAAGAGGATGGCAGAGTGGAAAGGGAGAGCCTGGTCCAGCCTTGGGGCCAGACTTCATTTTATGTGAGAAACATAAGCCCAGATTGTTTGTATGACTTTCATATGGTATTCTGTTATTTATAGCCAAAAGCATCCTGTTAACTTGCTTTCACCATTTCACCAGTCTATAAAGAAAAGTATCTAATGATTTATTTACTTATTCAGTAACTTTTATTAAATGCTTATGAGTCAAGATTTTATTGAAAACTGTCAAATGAAATATAGTAGACAGTATATATAACATGTTTTAGTTCAGTGGCTGGATATCCCATACACATCTCTGTATTTTCAGATATGTAACACAGATCAGTTTCATCTTAGCAAGACTACTGCTAGGTGAAAAATAAGTTCTTATAATTATTGATTTTGCAGTTTCAGTTGCCAGAGTTGTTTGGCTGAAATGAGTTTGATGATTTTTTTTTTCCCCAGGAAAGGAGGAAACACATTGGGAACAAAGGTTCAGTTCAGCTAAATCATGTGCCAGGCAGTATACCAGGATTATACTTCTTTCTAGGATTACATTGAGATCTAAGTAATTTAAATGAAGGTTCTATTTTGAATGTGTTAGCTGACCTCTTAACGAATCCCAAGCCCTGTGCTGTGCAGACGTAAAGTTTCTTCGGTTGAGAGAAATGGCTCTGGATTTTAAGGTTATCCAATCGGTCACTTTACTGAAGTGAATACAGTTGGTTACCCAGGTTGGCTATCACATTGATGTGTACTGTCTCTAATACTTTAGGCTGCTAGGCATCCCAAATGTGAACTATTAAACATATTTTGACTCTAGGCCTTTCAATACTCAGGTCTACTGGAAATTAAGGAATCCCTTTGCCTAAATTAATTTTTAGATCCTAAAAATTATCTAAAAGGAATGCTTTTATATCAGGGTGATTTTAGGAGAAAGCAGTAAAAGAATTTAGAGGGAGTTTTAGGGTTTTGTTTGTACTTTGCATTTAGTGGAGAAGCACAAATCAAATAAATCTTACAATGATCAGTTTGAGCCAACTTAGAAAAGGCAACTTTATAATAATAGTAAAAAGATAGGAGAAATGGACACAATGTACCTTATAGTTAGTTTTTTCATTTTAATTTCAACTGATAATTTGACTACAGTGCCTTCAGTTGTCCTTTCCCTTGTGACCAAGTAAGGTACCTCTAAATTGTAATGGCGTTTTAAAAGAGAAAGCAACATTGCAATACTGGTGAAAACTGAATTAGCTGTTGTATTTATTATATATGTCATTTTTCTCTTGGTATAAACATCTTGTATTTTCCCTGCCCCAGTCCTAGGCTCAATATTTCTTTAAGGAAGCCTAGTTCCTTTTATTAAAAACTAGAGGCCTGGTGAATGAAATTCATGCACGGGGACGGTGGCGGGAGGGGGGGGGGTTGTCCCTCAGCCCGGCCTGCACCCTCTCCAATCTGGGATCCCTCTCACAATCTAGAGCTGGCTCCCAACCACTCACCTGCCTGCCAGCCTGATCACCCCCTAACCACTTCCCTGCCAGCCTTATCGACACCTAACTGCTCCCTTACTGGCCCAATTGCTCCCAACTGCCCTCCCCGCCGGCCATCTTGTGGCAGCCATCTTGTGACTACATGGTGGTGGCCATCTTGTGCAAGGACATGAGGGTCAATTTGCATATTACCTTTTATTATATAGGATAGTTTTAGGGGGACTTCCAGTCAAGATGGCCATTTTGACAACATGGATGGGCCTAGAGGCTACTATGCTATATGAAATAAGTCAAAGAAAGACAAATACCATATGATTTCACTTATATGTAGAATCTAAAAAATAAAGTTAATTGATGGTAACCAGATGGGAGAGGGTCCAGGGATGGGTGTAAAAGGTGAAAGGATTAAGAAGTACACATTGGCAGTTATAAAAAGTCACAGGGAGGTAAAATACAGTATAGGGAAGATAGTCAATAATCCTACCTAATAAAAGAGAAACATGCAAATTACCGTACCTTCGCTACGCTACCAGCCAATCAGGAGCAGGGATCAGAGCCGCGACGTGAGGCAAGGGGGCAGGGCCGAGGCAGGCACGAGAGGCCGCCAGTGTAGGGTGTTCCGGGGCTGGGCGGTCGCTGCTGGGGCTAAGGCCAGGGCCGGAGGGCTGGGCTGAGGTGCTGGGGTGGGGTGGGGAGGCCAGCCGGCACGCACGCACGCAGTGTGAGGGAGTGGGAGCCGCGCGGGACGGGAGCCCAGCAACACATACTCACATGCCCGCAACCACACAGGGCCCTCAACCGCATCACTTATGCTTCCCTGGACTTCACCCTCAGCCCAGATCCTCTAGGTCCCAAGCCCTGGGGTCGCTCAAATTCAGCAAGAGTTTGCAATTTGTCCAAGGCTCGTTGAACAGTTTTCTCCTAACTCATTTGCAGGAGTGTAATCTGACTTAAAACTAATGGACTAAACTAATTTGGAAATGTGGATCAAAATTCAAGTGAATTAGCTTTGGGCCAGGAGTTCCATGTCTGTGAATGTGTCCTAAATAAACAGTCAAATAAGCAATTATGTTTACTGTCATTGTTGATGCCGGGGGAAACCAGAAGCAGCCTGCCCCACAATAAAGGGTTAGCGAAGTAAACCATAGTAATGTCACACAGTCAGGGATAACACTGTAGCCATTAAAAATTATGGCTGTACATCCAATTTGTTGACATGAAAAGGCCATAGCCAAATATTAAGTGGATGGAGGTCAGGGGAACATCAGAAGAGGGCATGTATGTATACTTATATGTATGTATATTTTATATATCAGGGAAATAATAGTTTTAAAACCAGTGATTCTTCTTGAGCTCTGCAGTTGTGTTAGCAAATTGTATTTTAGGTGTGACAGGTGTCCTTTGGTGTCCGATACACACAGACATCCTTGCCTGTGGGACAGCCTGAACCTTTGCTGCACCTGCCCCTCTCTGGTGTGGCAACGGCCCAATTAGACATTCCTTCCCCCAATCCAGAGGGGCTTGACAGGGGACCTCAGGCCTTGACCCCCACCCCGGCACCAGGCCAGGGGACCTGAGGCCATGTCCTCCACCCAGTGGAGTTTGATGGGGGACTGGGTGGAGGACATGTACTTCCCGTCCTGGTGCTGGGCTAGGGGACCTCCAGCTGCTCCCTCTGCCTGGCAGGGCTTGACAGGGGACCCACAGGCCACTCCCCCCACCTGGCAGGGCTTGACAGGGAACCTCAAGCTGTGCTTCCTGCCCTGGTGCTGGGCTAGGGTTCCTCAGGCAGCTTCTCCCGCCCAAGCTCCAGGTTGGGGGACTTCAGGCCATGCCTCCCACCTAGTGCGGCTTGACGGGACTGCAGGCGACATTCCCAACCTGGCAGGACTTGACAGGGGATTTTAAGGTGTGCTTCCCATACTGGTGCTGGGTTAGGGGACCTCAGACTGTTATCTCCACCCTGCAGGGCTTGACAGGGGACCTCAGGCTGGGGGACCTCAGATCATACCCTTCACTCCAGCACCAGGCCAGGGTACCTGAGGCTATGCCCCTCCTGCCTGGCTGGGCTTGACAGGGGATCTCAGGTCATTCTCCCACCTGGTGGGACTTGATGGGGGACCTTAGGTCACACCCCCCATCCTGGTGCTGGGCCAGGGTACCCGAGGACACCTCCTGGCCTGCGGGGCTTGACAAGGGTGGGACTGGCCGGGTCTGGATCTACCCCAATGCGGGGGGGAGGGGGAGGGTTGGGTCTGGGTCTCACATGATTTTGAGGCACATGTGAGTGAGTGGGGACTTGACTCTGGGTCCTGTGGTGCGCCCCAGACTCTGACAGGAGGAAGGTTTTCATATACATTTTACTAATTTTCTTCTGTCTCTGATACTTCTATTATAGAGAAAGAGCAAATAGCAATATTAAATTATTTCCTCTAATTAATACCCTTTTAATGTGCACGAATTTCATGCACCAGGCCACTAGTATTTAATAACCGTATGGTGCTAGGTGGGTACTGGACTTACTGAGGTGACCACTTTGTAAGTTATTAAAAAGTCTAACCACTATGTTTTATACCTGAAACTAAAAATATTTTATGTCAAGTGAAAATTGAATAAAAATAAAAAATTATGTTAATTAGAATAATGCAAATTAAAGTTTTGGAATATTGAAACAAAAATAATAATAAAAGCAATGAAAGCAACACCATCAATTGCTAGCAAAAACTAAAAAAAGAATAGTACTAGAAACTAAGACTTGGGTTCTGCTTATGCTCTGTATCTCTTTCCCATTACTGCTTGTAATGGAGTGGCTTCAGCACATCTTGACTGTCTCACAGTGCTGGAGGCCAGAATCTGTCTGCTTGAGAAGGCAATGCTGATAACATAAATGGGTTTTAGAAAGAAGATAGTAGTAGCAATACCACGCCAGCAAGCACAGAATCTGTCTTTATCAACTTGCCAGGCTCCTAGCCCTTGTCTGAGAAATTGAGGTAATAGAGGGAATGTCCTTCGATGGAAACATATGGAAAAGTCGAGTTACTAGTATGCTGCCTAATTTCAAATGACATGATCAGTTGCACTGTCATTTACCAGCTCACAGACTTATGAAATAAATATTATAAAAATGTACATTTGAAGATTTTAAATGTTAAGAGATATCTGGATATTGCTTTAAACTTGAATAAAATATGCCTTGATGGCAGTGAAATGGTGGAGAGGGAGACTTCATTAGGTGTTTCTGTGATTTTTATGAAAGGGAGAAAAATGTTTAAGCTAAAAGCAGTAAAAATTCAAAAGCATTAGTGATGTATAAATGGAATATGACAAGGCAAAGGCACAAAGGGGAAGAATTATATCTTCAAAGGAAAGTCCAGGAGGCTGACTGATGCAGCCATTTGTCTTCCCTTAGAGATGCCTGAAACATACAGAGCATTAGAAGAGTTTTATGGCATAGCTCCACTGATCTTGCTACTACTCCCTCCCCCAAGGGAGCAGCAGATACCCTCTCTTGGATGGAGAAATACATTCTACCTGCCAGTATTGTTCAATGGTAGAACATCCTTTACAAAGACGAAGACAATTCAGAACTGACATTTGAGGAAAATGCACAGCTTTAAAGATAGTCTAGTACTAAAAAAATGCCAAGTTTAGCCAGAGTAGCTAATTCTCTGAGTAAATGATGTCACTATATTTAATAAGTACCCTTAGCAGTGATTCTCAACCTTTCTAATGCTGCGACCCTTTAATACAGTTCCTCATGTTGTGGTGACCCTGAACCATAAAATTATTTTTGTTGATACTTCATAACTGTAATTTTACTATTGTTATGAATCGTAATGTAAATATCTGTGTTTTCTGATGGTCTTATGATTTACATATCGCTCCTGATTGGCTGGTGGGCGTGGCTTGTGGGTGTAGCAGAGGTACAGTCAGTTTGCATACTACTATTTTATTAGATAGGATATATAGATAGTACTG
Source organism: Antrozous pallidus (assembly GCA_027563665.1). Lineage (NCBI taxonomy): Eukaryota > Metazoa > Chordata > Mammalia > Chiroptera > Vespertilionidae > Antrozous > Antrozous pallidus. The sequence continues at coordinate 58,567,375 of CM050523.1, read as the reverse complement.
GCTTGTTTTATCCATGTGTCCCAGGCAAAAATTTCTGACAACATTCTATTGGCTAAGATAGTTCATGTACTTGAGCCAACCATTTCATATTCCATATATTATTGAATAGACTTTAGATTGGCTGACTTAAGTTAGGTGTTTACCACAATATTTCTAGTAATTTCTGGCCAGGGAGGAATGGCTGGTCAATAAAACACAAATCTTTTAGGGCTGCCTCTTTGGTGACAAGGTTGATTTGCTAGAGAAAGTGAATGTGATCACAGTGTATATATTATGATGAATATGGTTATAGCCACTGCACATTTTATCTTAAATAAAATCTAAAGACGTGGTTAGCATTGCAAATAGCTGTTGAATTTAGAGATTGAGTAGTACAGAAGTGGAATATTAAAATGTGTTCATATACATCATTTGAGAACAATTTGCTAGTCTAATATCTCTTATAGGTAGCTTGGTTAAAATATCTATTTAGTTATGATTGTTAAAACTTTGGTTGAGTTACTGATAGATATTAGGAAAGGTTTTTTTTTTTTTTTCTCTTTGATATTTTAATAGCTAGGTTTGGCTTGAAAAGAGATTTTTGAGAATTTAGTATACCCCAGAATTTAACAAACTCCTTTAAGAATATTTTCTGGTATATGTGTTAATTTAACTCAAGATTTGTGCTGAGTTTAAAGTATGATATTCTGAAAAATTATATTCAGTAATATGGATGTTGGCAGTAAAATTGTATGTAAATGCTTATTAAATTGATCCTAGGTTGGGCCATGCAAGCTGCTGCCTATATCTTCATTCACAGGAAATGGAAGGATGACAAGAGCCATTTTGAAAACATGCTTGATTATTTTTGTGATCTCCGTGAACCACTTCAACTCCTCATATTCCCAGAAGGGACTGATCTCACAGGTAAGGTAGGCTGAGTTTGGATTACAGAATGTTAAAAACTGAAGGAACTTAGGAATCATCTAGTCTAAACCAGCGGTTGCAACCAGTGGTCCGTGGGCCACTGATGTTTCGTGAGGTCTGAAAGGTTGGCAACTAGTGTTCTAAACTGCTTCTTTCTTAGATGGAGTAACTGAACACCAACAAGATTAGTGTCTCACCCATAATGAGGTCACTTAGTTCTTTGGTAGCACTCCTGTTCTCCAGCCCCCAGAATATGTGATGGACAACCCAAGAGATCATTATTACCTATTCTTGCTATCCTATAGCTTTATATTTTGAGTCTCAGTATATATTGTAGATACCAGCCTTTTATATAACGTGTATGAAACCATAAAAGCTCTGAATAGCCAAAGTAATCGTGAGAAAGAAGAACCCCCTTCCAGTTCTTTATATTTTCTGTTCTCTTCCAAGATATACTTATCCATTAGACCTTTTTTCTCAACTTCCTTCTTACTAGAAAAACATCTGATAGTAACCAATTTCACTTATTGTTGATTTAAGTTATTTTGAAGCTTTATCCCTAATATCCCTAATATCCCTAATATAAGCAAGAAAGGCTTTGTTCTTTCTCAGTAAAATTCAGCCATAATTGAGTTGTGGAGGGGACACAGGAAGACATGCCCAGATATCAAACTACATAGGCCAAGAATACTATTGGATTTCCACAAGTTCTTTAAAAGGTTAAAAATAAAATGCATTCTTTCATCTTTGCTAAGCCAGTAGTTTTCAGTGTTTTAAACTACGGGTGATCTTTGTAGATGGAGCCTTCTATTGTAGGTTAGGATTTAAGACAGATTGAAGCAGCAGTTGTTAACTGATGGTCTATGGACCACTGGTGGTCTGTGAGGTCCGAAAGGTTGGTGACCACTGGGTTGAAGAACTGCTCTGGTTTGAATGTGGGTGGGGGTTGAGGGGAGGTAAGCTTGGACAAGAAGCAGTTCTATAGAATTCTTGCGTTCAAAAGAGCAACATTTATAAACTGTTAATTCTCTGGTTACTTTAAGAAAGATACAGCAGAATTTGAGAAGAATCCAGTGGATGAAGGTCTGCTGTACAAAGGAAGACAGACTGATTTAGGACAGAACTAAAATCTAAATATCACATAGTATGGAGAGATGGCAAATGAACTTGTCTTCCAAATCCTCAACATCAGATCGAGGGAACTAAAAGCCACTAAGAGGGGCAACTTAGTGCTTAGAGGAGAATATGTAAATGAACCTACTAATTCACTCTCTCGACATAGTAATATATGGAACTAGTACCAAAAAGAATTCAATGAAAAATACAAATTATACAACTATTTAAGGAAGTGAATGGGTGATTAAGCCATACTTTGTCAATACAGGAAATGAAAGTATTTTGGGAAACAGTGATAGCAAGGAAGAACTCTTTGACTCATCTATTGCCTATGGAACTGAGCTACATGAACCATGGCAGTTTTAATGTACTAGTATTATATACTAAATATAAGCTTACTATATAGTTGTATTTGAATTTTATAGCTAAAATGCTGAAAGTAGTTGGATCACCAAGGATAATATTGTTTAAGCTTAAAAATATATTGTAAGTAGATTGATTACCAGAGCTAAACTATCACTGGGAACTTAAATAGACAGAGTCATATTTAAATTTTATAATATTTAGAATGTATAATACTTAAATTAGTGTATCCTTTAATGAAATGATAGATTGATGATTAGTTTATACTTGTGAATACCAAAATGCATTAAGAATGGGGACTTTGGAAGTTATTTAATAATTTAATAATTAAAAGCTAATGGAGTGAGAGCTCCCAGAGTACTGCTGCTTTGGCACATTAGATTTAAATGTCATACATCAGACCTTCGGAGCCCACACAATGTACATTTTAAACTTTTTCAGTCTGTGTTTTCTCAAGTGCCTTTTTAAGGTTGCATATTTCCACATTGGTGTACTCACCAATACATGATGTAGTTGCATATTTTTAAGTTAAAATGGCATATACATTTGTAAGGCCAACTTGCAAAAGCCAAACTGTTTGCCAAATAGAGAAAACAGACCGATTCTGAGACTTTAAAAAGCTGTTTAAAAAACAGTATTATACAGATAGTTTGAAGTTGGGATAAATGTATTTTTTCAAGTAGCTACCAAAATACAAAGTAGTTTCAGTTTTGAAAAAGTGTCTGTTAATTCAAAGGTGTTTTTAGTTAACCACAGTTAACTCGAAATTTGTCTTCTTAAGCCCAAAGAGAGTAATGTCTTGTAATCCTCTTGAAGTTCTGAATCCAGCTTGCTTGCACATTTTCAAATAAATATATTGAACATGTATTCTATCTTCATATGTTACTATTGGTTATAACTTATTTCTTGCTTATGGAAGTAATTTATGTTAATTTGGAGAAATTTAAACATATGGAGTACAAGAATTACTCTAATCCTACTGCTCATAAACACTATTTTGAACTTACTCCACTGTTTTTGTGTCATTTGGTTACTCACACACACACTCATAGGCATATGTATGGGTATATAAACATACATAACTTTTTTAAAAAAATTGGAAAATTAGAATTATAGTTTTTCTTGTACTTATGTTATATTGTAATCTCTCACATCATTATTCATTCTTTGAAAACATATATTTTAAAAATTGGCTATTTTTTAAAATTATTATATTGGTTACTAGAGGCCTGATGCATGAAATTGGTGCAAGATGCTCGGCCCTTGCAATCCTGCTTCATCCAGTGTTCTGCTGTTCAGTCTAATTAGCATATTAGCTCTTTATTAAATAGAATTAATAAGTGTTTTCCTGAAAAACAGAACCAAAAGGGGGTGTGTATGTGTGTGCGTGCACGCATTTAGAGGAAGAGAAGTGAGGCCCACTCACAATCTGCTTTACTGAAAGTCTACTGGTTTAAATATTAATCTAATCAAAAATACCTTCACAGAAACCTCTGGAATGTTTGGCCAATTGGACACATAAAATTAACCATCACAATTGGTATACCATAATTTTGGGTTCTGTTTCTCTGATTTGAAAAAATTTTCTAGGTTTTAACAAGTAACAGCATTACATGTAATCGAACGTTCTTATACATAAAACTTCTTCATTTACATATGAGTGCCTAGAGGTTTATTTACAAAAAAAGTTCCTACTTACATGAAGCTTAAATTCTATGAGGGAAGTTAGATAAAAAAATAATAAATTAATAAAAATATGTTAGGCATTCATAAAGCTGTGCAGAAAAATAAGGATAAGAACAGAGTGATAGAAGATGGTGGTTATAAAAGGTGGTTAGATTTAAGTAGAAACCAAATGAACAAACCAGAAAATCATGCAGACATTGGGGGAGAGGCATTCTGGGTAGAGGGAAGCACAAATGCACAGGCCCTGAGGTAGGAACATGCTTGGCTGGTTTGAGAACAGTAAAGTGGCCAGTCCACCCACTGGATTGGAAGCAAGTGCTGGCATTGGAGTGTTACAGGGAGTGAGCTGGCAGGACAGGAGGCTGTGGTCAAAGAGGGTGCTTGTGCAGTTACCAGTAACCCTAGAGTCTAGGCGTGGATAGCTGAAGGAGGGATGGAGGGGAAAATCTGAATCTCTAATCTCTCTGTCTCTCATTATTTCTACCTTCTCACATTGTGACTGGATGTTCTAGAACTACTTGGATTTGAATTAACATTCTACAACAGAATTCAGTTTGGTCTTCAGTTCCCTAAAGTCTGTGACGAGGTGGAAGAGCAAACTGAAGAGTGGTTAACTACTCATCCTTTTAGTGTCCCTGGGCTTCCACATTCCCATGTAAGATGACAATAAAATAGTATTTTATACTCCTGGACCCAGGATATTGTCCTCAAATGACTGTGAAAGGAACTTACTACTTTTTAGGTTTAGGCCTTTACTTTTGACTTGCTGGGAATCTCTGGATATTAGTTCTTTGACTCAATTTCTCATTTATTTAAAAAACAACAACACACCTTTTATAGGAGTGTTCTTTGAATATTTTGAATACATCTGTGGTGTGTTCAGGTTTGGGGGACTCCATGGTCTTAAATTTACTCCCAGGAAAGTTGTGTGTGTATATGCATTTTTCTTGTGTCTTGGAATCGTCTGTACATTTCAGGATGCAGCTGAAGATTGCAGGTTCTAGCATGTGCTGTCACCAGAAGCTGTTTCATGATCTCCTCCAGGGGCTGAGGCCAGACTTCTGAACACTTTACTTTTTCCAAATATATTTGCTGAGTCATGGGTTTGGTTCTTCTTGGAACTTACACAGTTACCTCATGGAATGGAAAAAGAAGTTTTTGCCAACAGTTAGAACACATACTTGACTTTGTAACTATGCTCAGCCAAACCATGTTCAGATGTTTGTACAGGATGTGCTAATCATGTGCCCAATCTGTTGTGTAGTGGTTTGGGTTAGTACTATTAGCATGCTCTGTGCCTGAGCAAGGAAGATACTTCACTTTGCATTAAAGCCCTAAATTATTGGGTTGAAAAAAAGTTGATATACACTTGGCAGATTGCTAGTTATTTCTTCTGCATGTATAAATCCCATTATGTTTTATTAGCACCTTATATTTTAGTATTTCAGTTTTTATTATTTGAAGACTGTCTTATGAAAATTTTCATTTATTGGGATTTTATTTTAGTATTCACTGAATATAGACTTTTATGAAATCTCTTAAAGAATTTTAAAGATGAATCTATAAATCATTATAAAATTGTCAGAATTCTAATAAATACATAATTCTAGGATCTTTGTTAGGATCTTTGGGAGGGATTTACTAAAGTGTTTATATCTTCTCATTTGACTATACTATACTGTACTTAGTAATTACAGAAAAATTAACTGCCATTTTTATTAAAGAAATTCAGTAGTGTTTCCTTACCTCAGATTATCTCCCTTTATTTTATGGCTTCTAATGGTTTATTGTTTTGTTTAGAAAACAGCAAGGCTCGAAGTAATGATTTTGCTGAAAAGAATGGACTTCAGAAATATGAATATGTCTTGCATCCAAGAACTACAGGCTTTACTTTTGTAGTAGACCGTCTGAGAGAAGGTAAGTACTCATTTCAAAGTGGCAAAAAATTGCTAACCTTTATAATAGATATATTTCTTTAGAATTTACAAAGCACTTCTTTATATTTATAGAGATACTATGAGATATTATATTTTTACACTAAGCTGACCCCATGTACTAAAATATTATTATATATTCTTTAGAAATATAAAAGATGTCTTTATAAAAACAAAAATGTTTCCCCCTTTTTAGAATAGACAGAAAATAATATCTACAGTTAAGCTATCATTCCATTTTTAAATGTTCTCAAAGTAGCAAAACTGTCTTGAAACTATCTTACTTATACCATAATTCTTTATAGCTTAAAAATATTTTTACATTCATTAATCCACTCCAACAAATGATTGTGGTTGGTAGGAAGGCATAATGCTACTTCCATTTTATAGTTAAATAAAAGTGGCATCTAGGGTGGTTAGTAAAGTTTAGTAGGTCAGAGACAGAACCTCATTTGTCTGCTTCTTAGTTTGTGGCTTGTACTTCTAACTACCTCACACTTGCTTCTTCTAGAGCCTTGTCTGTGGAAGCAGCAGTTGCCACCTGGTGGTCTGCGGACCACTGGTGGTCCGTGAGGTCCAAAAGGTTGGCGACCGCTGGTTTAAGGAAACCTGTGGAGCAGCGGTCGCCAACCAGTGGTCCAGAAGGTTGGCAACTGCTATGCTGAAGGAACTATGGGGACAAGGTTATTCCATTGACGAAACTATACCCAATACCCATTTAAATGCTTATGTTTTGATGTTTTTATGTCAAAAACTAACTGTACATTTTACTATAGTTGCAGATTTATATATTTATGTATTCATACACACCTGTACATATAAATAGCATATATATTAATGTGTTTGTAAAAGGAACTATCCAGAAACATGCTGAAGTATTAATTAATTTTACAAGAACATTCAAAGCCCAGAGTCACATAGCAGAAGAAAAATCTTGTTTGCATGTTTCTGCTTTCCACTCTGATTTCTGGCAAACCATATTGTATAATGGTGACGTCTATGATAAATTATCACTTTAATCTGGCAATTGCTTCCTTGTCACAAAACTGCTTGTTCCTAACATGAAAAGGCCTTGAAACATGTAAGTATATGTAAGTATAAAGTTCTGTTTTCTTCCTTAAATGGTATTGTTGTTTCATTAGGATTTCATGTGCTTTAAGATATTAACTCTAAGCTCAGTTATTGCACCCTGCCAAAATGAGGCGTCTGTACAGCTAAGTACCCATGGTTTTAAAGAAATACACAGTCAGTCTGAAATTACAGTAAAAACTGAAAATGTGGATCCTGTTAGTTTGGCTTGCTTTTGGAATTCTGTGTTTATAGATAGTATGAAATGGATGTGTGGGCTTGACAGTTGTATTGTGTATGAAGAGCAAGTGTCCGTCCACTCATAGAACTCATGGAGAATGCAGCTCTGTGTTCCCATGAGAGGCATGGGGAGGCACAGAGACATTAAAGCAGTGATGCTTTTTTACGTTTTCTTATTCTTTTTTTAATGTTGTACCACTTATTGTGGCTTCCAGTTCAGGATCCCTCTTCTCATTTGACAGTATGTTTTCTTATTTCTTCACATAAGCTGATATTTTATGGTATTTAATGATATCATTGAAGGTATTTCTGACATCAGAGAACACATTCATCTACTAGCTTTCTCTGTTAATATAAGCATGCTGTTAGAACACATCTTTTGCTAATAAAGATCTTTCTAAATGTAGGTAGAATCATTGAGAGATTATTTTATAGTGGATAAGGATATATCTATAGTTCTGAAATCTGGAAAATATTTTAGTAGCAAACTGATTTATCACTGTGCAGCATGTGATTCACTTATTCATCACTCAGAGTACTAGTCAATAACCATGGTATGCCATTTTCTTGCCAGAAGTGGCAGCTGATGCCCCGCCCCCCCCCCCCCCCCCCCCCCCACTATGTATCAATAAAAGACACATGTCAGGCCCTCGCTGGTTTGGCTCAGTGAATAGAGCGTCGGCCTGGGGACTGAAGGGTCCCAGGTTCGATTCCAGTCAAGGGCACATGCTCAGTTATGGGCTCGATCCCTAATAGAGGGCATGCAGCAGGCAACTAATCAGTGATTCCCTTTCATCATTGATGTTTCTGTCTCTCCCTATCAGAAATTAATAAAAATGTAAAAAGAAAAGACACATATCAGATGCAGATGATTCTATTTGCTGCAGAAAGAAAAGTAGAATGGGGCCTATTTACTATAATAATAATAGAAATAATAAATATGACAATAATTATTTTAGGAACAGCAGTTAACATATATTGAATATTTGCTAAGTACCAGGCATTATGCTAAATATTCTGTCAGTTAATCTTCACAACTCTACATGATGTCTATTGATATTTAACTTGTAGAGCAAAAGTGAAACAGAAATTGAGGTGAAGTTCATCAGAGTTATTGGAATATAGTTTGAGTAGCCATGCTCTTTCTAGTATAACATAGTACCTTTCATATTTATAGCATAATTGTGTTAATAAAGCATCTTTGTAATAATAGTGATATGGATGATTTTCTTCAAGAAAATATTTTTTAAAAGGACAAAAAAAAAAAAGCCTAAGTGGTCAGATCATAGAGGGATGGCAGTAACAAGGGAGGTGATTATGATGCTGCCTGAAATGATGAGGGGAGATGACAAGGGGAACTGGCAAAACCTAAGGAGGTGTCAGGTGGAGAGTGAGGGCAGCTCTGCTTTAGGCAGGGGGTTGGGAGGGGCTGGTGTCAAGTAAACAGAAAGAAAAAGTTTCATCATGAATCAGGAGTGAAGGGGATCTTAGAGGTCACGTAGGCCCGAGTATCCTTTAAGAAAAAATCTGACTCAGAAAGGGCCCAGCACAATTTTCTAGTCTTTAGGTCCCTGAGATCTGCTTCTGATCATTTGAAATAGAATTGTACACCTAAAATATATAACTTTATTAACCAATGTCACCCCAATAAATTCAATAAAAATTTTAAAAAGAAGCTGCCATGAAAACAAATGACCATTATAAATAAACTAGGGGCCTGGTGCATGAAATTTGTGCACTGGGGGGGTGTGGGGGGGTGATCCCTCAGCCCAGCCTGCTCCCTCACATATACTGGGAGCCCTCTGGCCGAGGCTTTAGGCCTTGGGAACCCAACCATCGTCCTGCAATGGGGCAGATGGCTGGCTCCATCCCAGCCCCGCCCCCCACCCCTCGAGCCAGGGCCTTAGCCCCAGCCAGCTCGTCCCCGCCCACCCAGACCCTGTCTACCTCAGCCACGCCCCCTACGGCCCGGCTGCCTCGGACACCCCCCACCCCCAGGCCCAGGCCGCCTCGGCCACATCCCTCTGTGCCAGGACCGCCTCAACCCCGCTCTCCCAGGCCCGGGCTGCCTTGGCTATGCCCCCACAGGCTCTGTCTGCCTTGGCCACGCCCCCTAGGGCCCCCCCAGGCCCAGGCTGCCTCAGTCATGCCCCCCTCCCCCCCAGGCCAGGGGTGCCTAAGCCACACCCCACAGGCCTGGGCCAGCTTGGCCACGCCCCCACACTCCTGATTGGCTGGTGGTGTGGCTGGTCGGTGTAGCAAATGCATGGTCAAATTTGTATATTACTCTTTTATTAGATAGAATACACTAATGGAATCCTGGAGACCACATACTAAAACCAATTACTGTTAAGTAACATCTTTATTGCTCACACATGTAACTGAATTCAGTGTTGCTGATATCCAGTAGTCAGCACAAATGGGAAATGAGAGGTTTATGACATTAAGAAGTTAAGGATAAAAAGTTTTACTAGGTAGGAAGCATTGAATAAGAAAAAAATGCAAATTCTTTGTCTGTTTAGAATATATTTTATCAAGATGAAGCTCATTTAGAAAATAAACATCCTGAAATATAAAACCCATTATATAACTTTATACAAATGTGTTATTTTTGGAATAATAACTCCAAAGAGTTTACCCCACCCCTCACCCCCACCCCAGTACCAGTACCTTGATTTCCACAATCAATGTACTTGCTTTATACTTTTACTAGATCATAATCATTTTAAGGTTATGGAATATCCGATACTTAATAGAGATTCACTCAGTATTGGCTGAATTGGATTCTATTTCCTTTTATTTGAAAAGTAAGATAAGCACATAGTGTTCTACATCAGTATCTGCCATGGATGATTTATTTCATTTGTACTTCGAGTCATAGGGCATTTCACTATATAATTACATAACTGTTTTCAGTAATAGATTAACCCCAACCTAAAAGGAAATTGCTAACTTAAGAGGCTTTTATATGACAGAGTTTTTGCTGCTGTTTTTACACATTTAATAATAAAGTTTTAACTCATTGCACTTAAAAAGTAGTTATGTTTATTTCATTGCTGGTTCTTCATCCTTTTCAGCAGTAATAGCTTTATTCTTCTTTGATTTAAGACAAATAATGATTTGGTCAGACCATTATTTTGTTTTGCTGTTTGGTAAGCTAATTAGAGTTGTAACCATGCAATAATTACTTTTCACCATTAGGCAGTACAAGTGTGCACATTTGATACAACTTGAAATTATGTTCAGGTAATTGGGGGTAAGGATGAAACAAATCATATTTGTTTGAAGGCGTGTCTTAAGATTGACCTTGCCTTGAAGAAGTTTATCATCTTCATGAATTGATAATATTCATGGAAAACTTTAACAATAATATAAGACAGTATTATTGCATGCTAAGTTTTTGTGAGTTATAATATGTAAATATTATGCTGAATAATTACAGGAGTGTGTAGTAATGAGAGATCGTGGAATGCTAAAATATTCAGGTAAGGTGTTATCAATAAGTTGAATTTTCCTTGAACCAAACATAGCTGAGGGCAGAAAAAAAGAGTATAAGAAAGGGCACAGAATATGGACCATTGTGGAGCTGGGCAAAAGCTATCTCATTGAGCTGAAGATTTGTAACAGACAATATTTAAGAAGGTTGTGGAGCCATTATTAAAAAACTTAATTCCTGCCCCCAAATAGTCATGTTTTTAGTTTATCTATTTCTGGCTCAAGTCACTCAAGTAAATCAGCTCATGTGCTAAGACTCTAAAACATCATATGGATCTATTAAGTTTTGTGTTTGAAATAAAATGTTTTTTGAATTCAAAGAATAGCCCATATTTCATCCATATTTACTTCATATGCCTAAATTATAAAAATGAAGGAATGAGGACACTATCTTCCCACTAAACGAGGGGATATAGGGTTAACCACTAAAGAAAAAATATATTCCCACTAGGTAATTTGGATTAGCACACCCTAGATCAAAAGTGTTCAATCTATATCCAGGGAGAGAAAAGTGCTAACACCAGGTTACAGGTGCAGTATCTTATCGTTTTCCTTGTCTCCTTCATTTTGGTCTACAGTAGTTCTCATCTGCTCTGAGAAAGTTGGCGATGATCTAAGAAGGTACGCAGTATACTGATCATAGACAGCTCAGTCTTTAGCAGCAAGGTCAGACTATTTAATTTCTTGAACTTTTTGCTTTGTAGATAATGATCTACTGATAATCCAGTCTGTGTCTTGCCTATAGTGGCTATACTGTGGGGAGTAAAGATGGCCAGGAGCCACCGCTCTCTGTGGCTTGGTTGCACTTATCTTAGTTGTTGTGCCCTCCTCTAGGATTGCATTTCAAAGATCCTTTCTGACAGCCAGCATGTTCTAGGAGGCCAGGAATATTGGGTGCACCAAATGCCATGTACTCTGACCTTTTCATGTGACTTTTTATTGCTGGAGATTTATTTATGAAATAGGCTAAGACCTTTCCCTTATGTTAAAAAATGTAATTGTTCAGTATATCTTTGACATTTGCTAGAATATTTTTGGAGACCTTTTACATTTCCCCAAATTTGCAGATATCTTTGTAGCATAGCAGTTGACCCTTTTTGGGGCCATTCTGCAAAGAATGAAGCTTTTCTCTGTTTATGGTGATGAATAGAATACAACAAAATCTAAGTGAAATTTGGAATACTGATCGGTGGGGAAAGCATACAAATCAACTAAATGAGTTGGTTCTATGCATCATGAAGCAGAAATGATTCAAATTTGCTTCAGCAAAATTAAGCAGGACCATATGTCAAAGACCTCTGAAGTCACTCATGTTGAATTTTTGAATGCCATAGTACTGCTTTAGATCATAAATGGCATTTATATTGTTTTTTCTTCTTCTTTTAGTTCATTCTCTGCTTCCCTTCTCTCATAGCAAAAAAGTCTGAGATACTCACTTGATATCTTGTCATTGTTTTAATAAAAAAAAAGTTGTGACAGCCTTAATAAAAAATGATAGAAGCCCTATATTCTGTACATAAAAACAGCCATCTAACATTTACCAAGTACCTACCTGTGCCAGGCATTGAGTTGTTCACATGTTTCTTTCCGCAATCCGTATAGTCGACCCTCCCCACACCAGTCTCAGACCTGCTGAGTCACAGTCTGGTGGTGGGGTCCTGGGCTCACAGCTACCCCAACAGCCACTGTCACACAGATCGCTGCCCCTAGGTGATGGTTTGCATCGCTAACTCAGGAGCTGACTCACTTTAGCGACTTGCCCAGGGTTACATGGCTGCTAAATAAAGGCACCATGACTTAAATCCAGGTCTGTTTGATGCCAAAGCCCACGTTTTTCACACTTTGTAATAAGTTAACAGTTTTTCTATTCCAAATGCTATAAAAATATCATCTTGCAGGGTTTTTTTCCCCCTCTCTTTCTAAGATTTCTCCTTGGTATTCTTAGCTGTACTGTGCATTTTGGTAAGTGAAAAAATACGTCCAGTATATCCTTTTGGTAAGCTTATCTTTTATTTTCCTGGATCCTCTCTTTACCAGGTTCTCCTCCATTTTCTCTAATCCTTAAAGTAAAACAAAATAATAATAATAATAATAATAATAATAATAATAATAATAATTTAAAAAATGCTGTTCAAACTATCTGTCCTTTCAGATTTGGTTCTATTTTCCCCCACCAACTCTCAGAAAAAAATAGCCTGACAAAATAGCCTTGATTTTCTCACACTACTTCACTTCCTACAAAAAACAAACAAAGAATATTTAATTCTTATTATAAAAACAACATGTTTTAGAAAAGGAAAATTAATTACAAAGAAGAAAATATTCATAATCATTTCAGTCCCTTCTCAGAAATATCCAGTGCCTGCCTTGTGACACATAGTTTTCCTGTGTTTTTCCATATTTTTATTTAGGTCAAACAAAATTGGGGTCAAACACATATTTTGTTTCATAAAGTTTTTTATAACTTACTATAATGTACACATTTTCTTGCTATCCTTACATAATACTTATAAGTGTGATATGTTAATGTATGCATGGTAGTCATTCAGATAGTGACCATTGTTTAATCTTCTATTGTTAAAATTGTTTCCATCCTTATTAATAATACCAAAGTATGCATGAATCTTTGTAATAAATGCCCACGAGTGTGAAAGGTAGCTCTGGATGATGATAATTGCATGTCTATGGCACATTAATAAACTCTCAAAATATACATTCTATTGGTTAGAAGATTATCATTTTCATAGATGAGTGAAAATAATACACACCCCTTTTACTCATTCAAAAAGCTTGCCTGTACTTAAATATCAATGTCCTGTTACAGTGTTTGTATTCTTTTCTCGAGTAACCTGCTGAAAAATGCTGATAACTGATACAAAGTATGTTTATTTTAAAATCCTAGAATTGTGGAAGAAGCTTTGTAAGTAAAATTTGTGGCACTGCCTTTGAGTGATAACTCTCTGTAGACAATAGACTGACTATAAAGAATGTTGTTACATACACTAAAATGTTCTGTCAGATTTCCCTCTGAAGACAAGAGGGAGGGAGATGACACAGCCAAGGATGCCCGTAGCTCTGCTGTCACGTTAACATACTACATGACAGCTATGCACTAAATTTTATGTCCTTATAATGTTGTTTTGGAGCATAATATAAGCGTTTCAGTGCATATGCAAAAATGTATGTAACAATATACTTTAGCTTCCTGTTCACATGAAAATAAAAATTTATTCTCACTGAAGTTGAGATGTTGGCCTGAATCTACTAGTAAACCCTGTGGATCCTTGAATCCAGAAATTCATCTTAACAGGAGCTCATGCTTGCCTTTGATTTTCTCTAGTGTACAATTTCATTGTGTATATATTACATTTCTTTTTTGGGTTTGTCCAAAAAAGCTTTACCTTGTTTCTCCTTTATTCTGGGCATGTGTCCATTTCATTATTTATAAAAGTTGTGCCTTTTCTCTTTTGGCTTTATAGATTTTTTTTCTTATTCAAAATAACTTTTCTGTATTTTTTTTCCCCCAGTTGCTAGGACCTTTTCTCATTAAAAAAATTAATAAATTGGTGTGTGTTTTGTGTATTGCAAAGGTATAATTAAAACAATATTGACCTTGCTGTGGTGTGTGTGTGTGTGTGTGTGTGTGTGTGTACGCGTACGCACACATGCAAACCAAGTTCATGTGTCTTTACATTTAAAAAATATATTCCGATAAAAATCAATCCCACAAGAATATGAAACTATAGAAATTGTTCACTTATTAATGTTAAAAATCATTTTAACAGCTTTCTAAAATGAACCATTTTTCCATTATTCTGCGTAATTATATTTTATATAGAATATTATAAAATCATAATATAAAATTATATGATCCATATATATTATTGTCTGTGTTCTGTAACATGGGGAACCCTACACTGATCATCTGATTGCTGGAAGCACCCTAACTCACTTTGTCATAGAACCTGATCTGAGTAGAACAAGCCCTGGTACAGTTGTCATAAGCTGACTGCAATGTACTGTATGTAGCACAGGATGTTGAAAGTATGTTAGTGACTTTCCGGTTCGCCTGCTTTCTCCTAACAAAGTCATGTAAGAAAGGAATGCATACATGTCCTCAATGGCTTTCATTCCCCGCACAGAAACTATTACACTTGACCACATGGAACAAATTCCAAGTATTGTCCTGCCTGGTAAGGTGATTGACTTAGAGTAGCTATCAGAACATACACAAACCATGCATAAACACACAACATGCCTATGTTAGTGTATTTATCTTGTGACAGTTATAACTTAATGCAAATACTTTTCATGTGTCTTAGTCATCTTTTTCATAGGGACTGATAATTGAAAGAAAAATTAAAGTAATATGACCACTAACATACATTTATTTTTTAATCTTTGTTTTGTCAAGTACCTTTTCTAGTTAGAGTCTCATTTGAATGGAATGAACTAACAGTAATCTCCAATGTGTTGGATTCTTTTTATTCTAATATTTTACATGAAAAAAATTGCTCTTACATCTGATAATAAGTGTCATGTTTGTACCGTTTGTCTTTTATTCTCTCTGTTCATGTTCCATGGCTATTTGTGGTGACCAGAATACTTTTCTAACAAAAACTTGGGCCCTGGCTGGTTTGGCTCAGTGGGTGGAGCGTTGGCGTGAGGGCTGAGGGATCCCAGGTTCGATTCGGCCAAAGGCACAGGCCTGGGTTGCGGGCTCAACGCAGTCGGGGGTGTGCAGGGGAGGCAGCTGATTGGTGATTCTCTCTCATCATTGGTGTTTCTCTCTCTCCCTTTCCTTTCCTCTCTGATGAAAGTATATTAAAATATACTTTAAAGTATATTAAAATAAATCAATAAAATTATATTTAAAAAAAACTTGGGTGATTTCTTTTTATTATATATAACACATTTTAAAATGCTACAAAACATTGAGAATTTTTAGACTTCTAAAACAACCAGCCTTGGATACTGTGAAGATGCTACACAATTTCTTAGAGGCTAAATATGAGAAATTTGTGTTGAGCATTGTTTGATGTATCTGTATGTTAATAGCTGCTTTCTTTGAAGTGATTGATTTTATCTGCCAAAACTGTCCATTCTTTGGATTACTTTTGCTTTGTATAAATGTAATCTGAAAGTAGTTTGAGATTCCATTTAGAAACTTGGACAAAACTTTTGAGAATCTTTTACAAAAGTTTAAAAATCCTGTATTCATAGTTTATTTATGAACCACATCTTCCCTGTTTCCTCATACATTTGAAATAGCCTTTAGCAGAAATAAAATAAGGAAAACTTATCTCACTGTACCAAAGCCAGGTGTTCAAGTATGTGTGCATAGGGCTTTATTATCCAAGCTAAGAAAAGCTGCTGTAGTCAAACGTGAATCTTAGCAGTGATCTTCTTAGAAGTCAAGGTCTTCCTATATTTTACTCACTGTGTTGTTTCTGACTGAGTTTGAACAACCACTTATTCCTTAAATCTGGACAACAAACTATTCCAGTCTTTGCAGACTGCTCTTAGATGTCATTCTTATAAAAGGTCTACTACTTGGCCGTGATATGCTTCCACTCAGGAGAGGAACTTGATACTGTTGGTGTAAGTAATTTAACATTTCCAGTAGATTCTTGGAACTGTGGCAGAATGATATATAGCATACCAATTTTACCATAGGCTAAACACAGGGCTATAACAAGGGTTAAGTTCCAATAACCTCCTATCAATATCAGAAGAAGACAATAAACAAAACGACATTGTTCGAGGACCTGCTGTATTTGGAACATTTTTTCTCAGTCATAAGACTTACTTTCATCTAGAACAGAATTTTAACAACCACAATTGGTTCATACTAGTAAACTGAAACAAAGTTTTCAAATAGTTTACTAGTTAGTTTTTGTTAGACTAATTATTAATAAATAACTTTTCTGATCAGTAAAAACATCACTAATATATTGATTCCAATATTAGTTCCTTTGGTAATTCAAGTAGTCTGTAGCCACCTCTTACGTAACTAAACAGTCATAATGAAGGCTTTTTTTTAATACAGAGGCTCCTTGACTGTTGATGGGTTTATGTCCTGGTAAACCCATTGTAAGTTGAAAGTACTGTAAGTTGAAAATGCATTTGATACCCCTAACTTACTGAACATCATAGTTTAGCCTCGCCTACCATAAACATGCTCAATACACTTAGATTAGCTGACAGTGGGGCAAAATTATCTAACCCAAAGCCTGTCTACACTAATAAAAGAGAAACATGCAAATTAACCATCACTCCGCTACACCCACAAGCCATGCCCACTTGCCAATCAGGAGCAAGTATGCAAATTAATCCAACCGAGCTGGCGGCCGGCCACAGGGCTGGAGCAAGCAGGAGGCTTTGGTTGCCCCTGGTGATGGAGGAAGCCAAGCTTCCTGCCCCGGCCACCCCTGGCCTCTGCTCACGGCTACGAAGTTTCAATTACAGAAGATAAGTAAATCCCAATAAAAATGGTAGTGGCCACAGAGCTGGAGCTGAGCAGGAGGCTGGGGTTGCCCCCGGTTATGGAGGAAGCCAATCTTCCCGCCCTGGCTGGCCCTGGCCGGCCCTGGCCTCTGCTCAAGGCTACAAAGTTTCAATTATAGAAAATAAATAAATCCTAGATACTTGCTTCCAGCTGGCCCTGGCCTCTGCTCAAGGTGGTGCTAAAAAAAGAAAAGAAAAAAAGGAAGGGCTGGGACCTTGGGGTCACCAGGGAGGAGTGGGGGTGGTGATCAGGCCAGGATTGGACAACAGGGGCTATTGGAGGTAAGCAAACCAGCAGGGAGGCCAGTTGGGGGTTTGCAGGCCATCAGTGGGGGTCAGTTGGAGGTAATCAGGATAGCAGGGGGGGAGCAGTTTGGAGTGAGCAGGCCAGCAGGAGTACAGTTGGGGGTAAGCAGGCCAGTGGGGATGGGAGAAGGGGGCAAGCAGGCCAGCAGGGGGGGCAGTTGGGGGTGAGCAAGCTGGCACAGGGAGTAGGGGGATATTTGGGGGTGAGCGGGCCAGTGATAGGGAGCAGTTGAGGGCAAGCAGACCGGCAGGCAGAGTGGTTAGGGGCAATCAGGCAGGCAGGCAGGCAGGTGAGCGGCTGGAGCCAGCAGTCCCGGATTGTGAGAGGGATGTCCAACTGGCAGTTTAGGCCCCATCCCTGTAAACCGGCAGTAGGACATCCTT
Organism: Antrozous pallidus; assembly: GCA_027563665.1. Classification (NCBI taxonomy): domain Eukaryota; kingdom Metazoa; phylum Chordata; class Mammalia; order Chiroptera; family Vespertilionidae; genus Antrozous; species Antrozous pallidus. Next base: position 58,549,370 of record CM050523.1, on the reverse strand, counting down.
CAAGGGGTCCCAGATTGGAGAGAATGCAGGCCAGGCTGAGAACCCCTACCCCACCCGGTGCACAAAATTTGTGCATCGGACCACTAGTTTTCTAATAAAGTGTTGAATAACTTATTATGCATATCACTTTTGTCCATCATAAAGTAAAAAATAAATAAAAAAATTGTAAGTTGAACCACCTCAGGGATGGACATTGATAAGAATTGAAATTAGGGAAGACTTTATAGGAAACATTGAATTCTGTTTAGACTTAAACAGAATTTAGGCAAAGAGAAACATAAAATTTGTCCTTAGCATATTACCATTAAAATTATGCTTATTAAAGGTGTTTGTTTAAACATTCTGAATAGAATGTCTTCTTTATAAGCACATATAGTTGGAATGTTAATACTGTACAATCAAGGCATGCTGGTGGCAGCATCAGAATAAAAATTTATGATGAACCCATTCCTATACCCACATTAAGTACCACAGAAACAATATACTAGCTCATACTAGAGAAGATTTGTAGTGGGCAGCAGAGTAAGGGGGAGAGTGCAGGGAACTGGACTTTGAATTAGATCTTGAGGAATAGTAGGATTCAATTTGGTAAGAAATTGGGAGAGTACAGTCAGTGTTGCAGATCCAACAGTGGAGATGGGCCTGAGTGGAGCCCAGAGTCCATCTTTTCAAGTGATAAGACCTACAGTTAGAAAGGTAGTCTAACAAAGAAAGAAAAAAAGGAAATGAGAAGTGGTGAGAGTTGTGAAGATATAATTTATGGCTCTGTAAGTATTCTGGAACTGGTGAGTAAATTGTTCCCTGCTTAGTATACCAAGGGAGTTGATTATCTTCCTAAGCAGTTTACTACTTTGTTCTCAGATAAAATAAGATCTGTTGGCTTTATCACCATCGTAGTTATCCCAAAATAGTCTTCTTTTGAGATTTCTGCATTAATTATGTTCAGATCAGAGGAAGACTCAGTAAAAGTAATTGCATCTCATGTGTTTTTATATCTCAATCCACAAGTGAGGTATTTACAGCCTGTATAATGGCATATAGTAGGAAAAAGTATGATTCATCCTAATTATGAAGCTTTTTCCTAGGAGAGAGTCCTTGGGGAAATGTCTTAATTCTGTTTTTACAAATGGTTTTGAGACTTTTAAAAAATATCTTGCCTTTTCTGTATATGGCTGCAGATGGTCATAATTTTATATTTGCAAATTTTGGTTTGACATGAATTAATCTTTCAGCAATATTGGCCTGTTTGCAAGGTCAGATACTCATAGACTTTATGGACATATTCTTGAAAACATCAGCACTGTATCTGAAATAGAAATCACTGAGTGCAGCAACCTGGGTGTATTTGTTGATCTTACAGAGAATAGGGTCACAGGAATGGGTGTGTTGGAAGCCAGATGTGAGCGGCAGGAACACTAATGTGAGTAAGTAGAGAATGTGAAAGGGTTGGAGAGAGTTGGAATAGTGAGTGCAAAGGGTTGGAGAGAGTTGGAGTAGTGAGTGCAAAGAAGCCACCTCAGGGATGACTAGGGAAGGTGCATATTTTTATAGGTTGAGCAAATTCAATAGAAAAGCTTGAAGTGAAATAAATTAATGATGGAACAGATTTTCTGAAACATTAGGAGGAGATAGAAACAAAGTTAAGGGAATTCCTCATTTTCTAAGGCAAGGCTGGATATGAATACTTGTTTTGGTTTGGGAAGTAGGTAGTGAGGAATGAGGGATTACTTGATTGGAAGACTGTTCTGTCAGATCAGAGGTTACATATTCCGATAATGATAGTGGGGTGGGGAGAGGGCAGGTTGGTCATTGAAAGTTTGGAAGAGTCACTGTAAAAATGAGAACAGGAAGCTGATGAAAACAAGTAAAAGCATTGCTGAGCTCTCTGACTTCCATCCAGCCCGGCCTGACTTCCCACCACAGCTTTAAGCTCCATGCAGAGTGGTGGCTCACATTATCTGCACTGGCCTCACTCCTTGTCACCACCTGCAACATCCCCAGTCCTTCGGCCTGTGATCTAGTCTGCCTGTTTTTTTATGCCCAGCTCTGGTACATTGTCAGCTGGAAGTGCTGTCGATCCTCCTCCAGATTTCTATAGCAATTGAACCACTCTTAAGACTCATATAATTTGTAAATATATTTTATCTTCCTTCCTAGATTATAATTCCCTTTAGGGCAAGAATCATGGGTTTGTCATTGTCTGTGTTTCGGTTTCTGTTCTCTGCCTAGGGCAGTGCTGCTATACTGTTGAATAAACAATGAATGAATAAATTAATGAGTGAAGCTAATCCATTACAACCAAATTGTATGAGAGCCATAAACCTCTGTAGGAAGGTAAAGTATGTCAGGATTCTTTATCAGGTTAATAACCGACAGGCATCAACTTCAGAATATTATTTTGTGTATATATTTAACTTTCCTTTCATAAATATATTGTGTCTGTAGATGGGTACTCTGACTTGGTCGCTCGAGTTTTTTTAGTATCTGCCTTATTTATAGTCTCCTAGGTATGAAGAGCTCACACCAAACACAGTCTCTTTTGTGGCCAACTTTTTAATTATGCAGCTCTTATGTGGGTTTTTCTAATGGTAAAGATGCTAATGCCAATAATGCATCACACACACAAAGATTAGATTTCCTTTTTACATTCCTTTTTAGTTTCTCAGTCAATGACTCTTTGTGCTGTGCTGAAGGAACTTTGGGTACCAACGTGAGTATCTTATGCTGTTGGCCTTACAAGGTTTGGCTGGGAGAGGAAAACCCATGACGAAAACAACAAAGAGGCAGCAATTATAGGAAATGACAATGTTCAATTTAGCAAAGGATGATGGAGCATGCCTGAGAATTATTAGTTTTATGAAGCCTTGATTCCCACTATCCAGGAGTGCACAACACTTCCATAAATTGAAGATTGCTATTCTCTTATAAAAGTCATCTTTTATATAACTTCAGAGTTTTTAATCATTCAGATTTTTGTATTCTGCTAACCGTTTTTTCTGTCCTGTAAACTAGTTCATTTTATTTATCCTCTAATTGTTTCTTTGCTGTTTTTATCTAAGGTGTTGGCACACACAAAATTTAAGATATAACTAAATTAGCCAACAGATATAATTAGCTATTTATTGAATATTAATTAAAGACATTATTGCAGTTTATTGTTAAAATAAAGCTCAGTATTTAGATCTTAATTTGCATTATAGAACTTTATTTGGCATTATTCATTTGGGTAGCTAAACCAGAAGTTTCTTAGAAGCTTCTAAATGCCTCTTGCTATTTTGGATAGAGAGATACAGATAGCAATCTTAACTCAAATTCCAGTTCTACAAACTCCAGGATCATGGGCTTCTTTGTTTCAGGGAAGGCGGTAAAGAGTCCTCTTCCGCATCTCCACTGCAACAGCCATTGCCCCTATTTGAGGTCTGGAGAGCACAACCTGAATGTTTTCCTTGTCTCGCTGATACCGGTCCATCCACTTATATCCAGGTTATCCCACCTCAACCTGAGTAGTCTCTGGAAAGATATTACTAAAACATATTCTTACCTTGGGGACAGATAATAAAACCCTCAAATTCTAGGTTTGTCTGCTAAAATTGTCCAGAGTAGGACCGTGTATTATCAAGTGTAGTGAATAAATACAGAGAAAAGAGGAAAAGGGATCCTAACAAGCAAACTGCCATAATTTCTTTGGCATTTCTGCCTATGCCAGTGGTTGGCAAGCTCATTAGTCAACAGAGCCAAATATCAACAGTACAACGATTGAAATTTCTTTTGAGAACCAAATTTTTTAAACTTCTTCTAATGCCACTTCTTCAAAATAGACTTGCCCAGGCCATGGTATTTTGTGGAAGAGCCACACTCAAGAGACCAAAGAGCCACATGTGGCTCGCGAGCCACAGTTTGCCGACCACGGGCCTATGCTATTCAGTCTCCACTCATTGCCTTTCAGTTTCCTGTGTATTGGTATATATGAAAGATAATTTCAGTAGGAAAAAAACAAACAAACCCAAACAACGGCAAAATCCTGAGGGGTTTTTCAAACAAAACACCTTATAAATAACTATAGGGATATTTGAAATGAGCTGCTAATTGTAGCCATTTTCTCCATGATGCTTACTGATGCTGTCAGTTAGAAATAGTTTCTCCTTTTCCTAAATCCCTGTAGAAGTTTAATTTACTTCTATTAAGACACCTCAGTTTGTGTTGTAGTTGCAGACATAGACCTCACTCTTCTACACTATTTGCCTGTTGGATACCTTGCTCTTGCCTTTTTTCCAACTCTCAGTACACATAGCCAAATAAGAGCTTTGTGCTTACAGTTCTTATTAATTATTCTCATTAGTTCTTATGTGGAATGGTTTTAGTAATATTAAAGTGGACTTCTTGGTGATTATAGTGAATCCATTCAAGGTATGTTTTGTAGGAATAGATGCCCCAGTCTTAAAGAGGATTATAGACAATCACTGCTTTGTATAGTTAGAGATCTATATCATATGGCTGTACAAAGGGTGACAGAATTCTGGAAGGTTCTTCAGATTTCTTGTTGTAATATTCTAGAGTTCTTTTCAAGTAACAGAATTTGGTCATAATTGTTGGTGCAGCTTAGAAAAAAATACTTTCCATGATGATAATTAATCTGACTTTTTATTTTAGGGTCATCAGACCTGTGTAATGATTAGAATTAATTAGAACTGGCTGTATTCTAGACTTAAATATAAAGATTTTTTTAACTCTTCCTCAGCATCATGATCTTCCCAACAGTGTTATTTGGTATCCATGAACTGGGGCTTGGGAAATGAAGAACTAATTGCTGTACCAATAAGGAGCCAACATAACTGTATTACTAGAACTCTAAGCTTCCTTAAAAGACATGAATAAAGGTAAAGTTTTAGATATCAGAGTGACTTTGTAATAGCAAAGTTACAATATCTATAGATAAAATATGGGGTAAAATAAGAAATAATCATCAAGGGATGGGTCATTTTTCAAACAGCTGCCCCTGTGTTGACCATCCTATCTGCCTTGTTGCCTTAACTGAAAGCTGTTTATTGTTAAACTAGAGGCCCAACATGTATGAAATCATGTGGGAGGAGCTCGCTTCCTCTTGCCTCAGCTGGCTGCCCTGCCATCACCGCTCGCAGCTCTCCGCCGAGCTGCTGCTTGTTTAGTCATGACGGCCACAGGACTTTTATATAAGAGATCTTCTTAATTATACTTCGGAGTTAAAGAAAAAAAGTTCTGATTTCTTTGAGCATTTTGCATCTAATAACTGCAACTTGTACTCCTCTCAGATATCAATCGACCCTTCTCTCCTCCACCTTCTGCCTCAGCCCTCATTTCATTGGAGAGAGGAGACAGCTCTTGGCTCTCAACCTTCCATTCCATCCCTGGTCTAGCCATCCTCCTACATAACTTCACCGTCTACATGATGACATATTTAGCCCATTTCCTTGCTCTCCCCATTATTCATGTTACTTCATACTTTGAGTTTTGTCTTCTGGAACCGATCTACCTGTTGAATGTTAAATTTAACCATCTCATTCTCCTACCGCAGACTCATATTTACAACTGTCAATAAGTTATTTCCCTTATAGCTAGCTACTCTTTACTCCCATTAAGATATCTCTTCCCTTAATATTTATATTTTTGCTCCATTCATACTTACTCTCCTGCCTTCCCTCTTTCCTCCCATCCCAGTTATACTCTGTGGCCCATCCTTTATTTATTTTTAATCCTCACCCAAGAATAAGATTTTGCTGATTTTAGAGAGAGGAGATGGGGGTATGGGAGAAGGAGACAGGGAGGGAAGGAGAGGAACGGCGATCAGTTTCCTTCTGTAAGCACCCCCACCAGGCACAGAACTTGCAATCTAGGTTTGTGCCCTGACTGGGAATCGAAATTTCAAACTTTTGGTGCGTGGAATGATGCTCCAACCAACCAAGCCACGCCAGCCAGGGCAGTGGCCCATCCTTTAAAACCATACTCTTGACAATATCCTCAGCACCTTAGCCCTGTTGCCCACAACCTGGTAGAGGTTCCTAAGTTCTGCCAGATGCTGCCTTGTCTATACTTGCACTAGCTTTTAGCTCTGCTGGAGAAAATTCCCCATGCTGTGCTCATCGCTGCCAAAACCAATTCTTAGTTGCTATATTCGTTTTCTAGGGCTGTTGTAACAAATTACCACAAACTGGGGTGCCTTAAAAGAATAGAAATTTATTCTTTTCACAGTCTGCAATTTCGAAGCGTGAAATCGAGGCATCAGTAGCCACACTTCCTCTGAAGTCTCTAGGGAAGAATCCTTCACTGACACTTAAACTAGTGGTTGTCAACAATCCTCAGCATTCTTTGGCTTGTTTGTGGTAACATAACTCCAGTCTCTGTGCCTGCATCTTTGCATGGCCTTATTTCCTGTGTCTCTCTTCCTTTAGGAACACTCAAGTTGCATTTAGGGCCCACCTTAATCTAGTACAGCTTCATCATAACTAAATACATCTAGATCCTATTTCCAAATAAGATCAAATTCCGAGATTCCAGTGGGCATGCATTTTTGCGATGGGGGTGGGGAGGCAATGACACTTTTCAATCTAGTATAATTGCTGATCTCAAAAGGATCATCAGTGCTGCTCATCCTCAGCACTTCAGCCCTCTCCCACCTGTTTCATTTACAAAGAAATCAGACACCATCAAACCAGAACCCCTTCTCTTTCTCCAAACCTTCACGTGACCTGAGTCTGCATTCCTTATTTCTTCCTGTTGTAATGAAAGAGATCGTTAGAAATAGGGTCTTTGCAAATGTAATTACTTATGATGAGGCTGTATTAGGTTAGGGTGGACTCCTATCTAAAATGTCCTTTTTCTCTAAAAACACCAATCAGAAAGACTTATATGCACCGCTATGTTCATAGCACCGCTATTTACAATGACTAAGATTTGGAAACAGCCCAAGTGCCCATCGTAGTTGAATGGATATTAAAGCTGTGGGACATCTACACAATGGAATATTATGCAGCTGTGGAAAAGATGTATCTCTTACCCTTTGGGACAGATGCTAAGTGAAATAAGCCAATCTAAGAAAGACAAATATCACATGATCTGACTTATATGTGGAATCTAATGAACAGAATGAATTGACCAACAAAATAAGACCCGAAGTATAGAGGCATGGAACAGACTGACATACCTTGATGTGGGGGTGGGGGGACGAGAAGAGATAAACCAAATAACTTATATACTCATATGCATAGCCAGTGGACAGGGTTACTAGGGCAGAGAAGACATGGTGGGCATAGGGGCTGGGAGGAAGGGGGAAAAGGGGATATATTTGTAATGTTTAAAAAGAAAAGACAAAGAAAAAACTATGCAACTACATGGAAATGGGTTGTTTTTAATCTCTACCCGTACTCCAGCTTTCATCTGCCTTTCTTCCCCGCAGACACAGGCTCCTCAGGAGAGCTGTGGACTCTGTCGCCTCATCCTTATCCCCTAAAACTTCTCAACCCTTTGCAGTCAGTCTTCCACCCCTGGTCTTCTACCTGAACAGTCCTTCCCGTGACCACCTGCTTGTAAACCCAGCTCTTATCTTGTCCTTGCCCTGTCACTGTCGCTTGACCCTGATGGACAGCCCCTTCCTCTAAAAACATCTCTTGCCTTCAGGGGAATTTAGGGAAAATTGGAGGAGAATAACTAAGGTAGAACTAGAAGTTTTGATGATTTTCTGAGATTTCAGGAACTTCAGTTCTCTTCATTTATAAAATGTTTAGGCAATTTGTGGTTATTTCAACATGGTAGTGCTTTAAAAAATAATGTTGAGACTAGAGAATGCAACATCTTTTGCATGTGGTTATTGTAATTTCAAAGGTATTATTTTTAGTAACTGTATTTGTTATTGTAAAATTTCTCGGAAATAGAAAACACACTAGGGGAACTTGAAATAGAATCTAGCTGTACTGAATTTAAAATCCTAAGATCTGAAGATACAGACTTTGATGTATAAAGTTATCTTTTGAAGTTCTGAAGTCTGAAAAATTCTCTTGTAATATAAAGTTTTTATATTTATAAATATACGCTTATTATCCAATGTAACTTTTCAATAAGAGTAAGAGAAAATAGAAACTAAATGGTATAAAAGAAGTAAGTAAAACTTGAATATAGTTTTCTCCCTTTCCTAACGATGTCAATTGTCTGAAGAACTCGGTTGTTAATAGTAAACATATTTTTTTTCCAAACAGCTCTTTTAGAACAATAGTTTACCTCTGTTAGAATTGGAGCAATTTGATTTTACCGAAAAACAGTGTTTAAGAGATAACTGGCTAGTCTTCAAGTTGTTATAGTCATTCCAAATGTTTCCAATCTTCCTACCCTAAAGATGCTAATGAAATCATATTAATACAAAAGGCCCTGTCTTGGAGCCCCCAGCAGCCTGGCTGCAGAACTTCAGCATCTCTTCAAGTGTCTACTAATACTTTCCAAGTATCTCCGTCCCCCTGGTTCTGACCTTCTGGTAGAAGTCTGCTCTGGAATCCACGCGGGGAAGCCACCTTGACCGTCCTCTCATGCTGGCACTGGCCTGGAGACACTGCTTCCCTGCACAGGGCCTGACTCCATGTGCTCCCCAAGCTGCCACCACCCAAGGGCTAGGTGGCCCTGTCCTTCCTCTGTCCTGTGGAAGTGCCTCCAGGAAACAGTTCCTTCAGCTTTTAATTAGAATCTTCTCTCCTGGGATTCAGACCTACTCCTGGGGGAAAAACACCTTGCCCTCCTCTTCTGCCTCTTTTACCAACTTCTGCTCCTAGTTCTAGGCCCCACAGGTCAGCTTCAAAGGCCTCTTTGCACTGCCCTATGATTCATGCACATAATGGGGGTGAGGAGGAAGTGGGAGAATGAATGAAAAGGTATTGGAGACAGCAGTGCAGCCGTCTGAAGCCAGAGCTTCAGGATTCTGAGGCTTCCAACTCTCTCTTTAAGTCCCTCAGCACACTTAGTTTTGTTCAGCTGCTGCAAGTTAATAAAACACCCAATGAAATCCCATCAAATAAAACCACAGAAGTCTTCAAAAGTTGTTACAAAAATCTTTCCTTTCCAATGTGAACTGCTACAAACTTGACAATTAAACAAGATTTTGGTAAATAGGACATTTTGTAAATTCTGCAAATTGGTTATTTGGCATTTAGATCCTTTAGCAAATTGGCCTGCTTTCCAGTTCATCAGATATTAAATCTCGGCTTCACTTGGGACCTCCTATTGCCATAGCTCTTTCATGAGTGTTTCAGAACACTCCTCAAATATTATGTAATGTCTTCCCATTGAAATAATTGTTCCACATTTAGTTTTATTGAGAACAAAATGTTGTTACCACACGGAGGTTTATAACCAGTGTATGCAACACAGTTATAGTTTCTTTAGGATATAGTGTTAGAGCACTCTGCAACATACCTGGTTTTAATCTATGTTTAATTGGATGAATTGAGGAAAGGGTGATAACTAGAACATTTATTTATCCTAAGCCTGGAGAATAAGCAAGGGGTACCATGATAAGGAGGAAAACATAGTTACAACTATAAATAAAAGCTACTTTACGTTTTTTTATTCAGAGCGTATTAAAGTATCCAACTATGAAGGATGAGCTTTTACCCAGTAATTTTATAGTGCCATTTGGCTTTGAGTCTGCTGTTGCTCTTACAAGTTTGTGTCCTTTTTGTTGTCTTTGACAATTATTTAGTCAAGGGCCAGGATTCTTTTTTTGCTGCTCATCCAGCATTTGAAAACGGTCCCTTGTAATAAAACCCAGCATCCAAGAGGTGACTCAGACTAAGTGTTCTGCCTTCTGTATGACATTTTCACTTTTATTAAATTGTTTGTTTTGAAACAGGTGATAATTATGTTTCCTCATGAGCAAGAAGAGTTCAAGGGCATCTGCCTTCTGTGCTGCCTTTGTGGTGCATTTTATTTCACTTATATAATCATTCTGCTCAGTGACTACCTAAAGATGATGTTTGGAACCTGCTGTGTCTATGGAGTTATGGATTCTTCTGCATAGAAAGGGCTTTCATCCAAACTCCTAATGATTCTAGAACACTTGGGGCTGAAAAATATGTGGCTAAAGTACACTTATTAAAAATAGTTTTTGCCAGCTGTTTACTTTAAACTTCCATTGTTGACCTTATAATACTCTAATGCTTTTGAGAGATTGCTTTTTCAGATAAGAAATAAGATAGTTGCTTATTTTTTTTTACTAAGTTAAAGTTATAGATGGCAAAGAAGTCACTCGATTTATTAAAATAAGTGAAGAATGCATTAGAAAGAATAAGAGATTTGATTTGCCCTACCAAGAGGCAGTACACATATTTATTACCCACTCTTATGTGAAGGTGGACCTAACATATATTATGGGAGTGATGAGGCATGGCTCATACACAGAGGAGGGAAATTAATAGGCAAATTAGAGATTAACTTCAGAATGGAAACTTGGCATTCAAACAAATCATCTTATGTTTCACTATTTGAAACTCAGTAAGAGTTTCAGGAACTAATTATCTAGCAGCGGGTAGTGACATGGAAATATATTAAATATACATAGAAAACTCAGATACACAAGGCCCAAGTCAATTTATTTTTACGCCATAAAACAAGATTCAAGAGTGCCAGATATATTAAAATAAGGAAAAAATAGAACTAGTAAGCCATCAAGGATGTGCTAGGCCAAAGCTAATTAATATGCCATCCATTACTTATCTAGATATCACAAATGAAATACACTATGATTTGTAGCATCAGCACTGTGATGTTACAAGTTTAATGTGTAAATTTTCCCTTCTTTTTAGTCCTTCAACTTAGAGGTAAAATTGAAAAGCTGATAATTTGCTTTGCATTTATCAATCAGCAGGCAGAAGAGTGCTACTTTCACATTTAGGGTATTGTAAAAACAGTTTGTATAACTAAATATATATATTATACTATAGGAGAAAAAGTGTTACTTTCCAAACTAGAGTGGTGATCAACTTGCTAAGCTATCCCCATCACATCTGTAAACTGATGATACCTGCATCATAGGATTATCATGGGAAACAAATGACATCATCTGTGTAAGAGCTTAGTTCAGTACCTGGACCACACTTAGTGTCCCATAAACACATCACCATAATTATTACTAACTAGAGTAATAATTATGGTGCACGAATTCATGCACCAGTGGGGTCCCTCAGTCTGGCCTGCGGGATCATGCCAAAACCAGCTCTCCAACACCCCCCAAAGGGTTCCAGATTGCGAGAAGGCACTGGCTAGGCTGAGGGACCCTACCAGTGCACGATTGGGGCCAGGTTGGGGCTTGGGAGGTTGGCCAGTCGGGGAGAGATCATAGGAGGGCTCCAGAGCATGTCCGGCCCATCTCACTCAGTTCTGATCTGCTGGACCCCATCAGCAAGCTAATCTACCAGTTGGAGCATCTGCCCCCTGGTGGTCAGTATACACCATAGCGACTGATCGACTGGTTGACTGTCCACCCCCTGGTGGTCAGTGCGCATCATAGCAAGTGGTTGAGAACCCTTAGGACCATGATGGCGAACCTATGACACGCATGTCAGCACTGACACACAGAGCCATTTTCGATGACACGTGGTCGCATGCGGTTGCATACAGAGAAGTATGGGGCTGCATGCCGAGAAGGACGTTTCATCCTTGGCTATTGCACCGGCTACTGTAGTAGCCGAGGATGAAACATTGCTATAGTGTAGTGTAGACACTCTGTGCCGGAGGTCTGTAGGCCAAAACAACAGAACTCTGGCACAGAGCATCTACTTCTGGGATTTCCAATTAGGCCGTTAGGGGATCTTTGACCTCACTTCTGGCCTGTGGAGCAGGGAGCAGCGGAATGCCGCAGGGTACGCATCTCTGGGGGCCCTGTGATCACCATTACCAGCAACCACATAACCACAGCAACCATCATCCAATCTACTGTTCTGGGATGTCGTGGATTTCTAATTGACCATCATTACTGAGATAAGTGAGGGGGAGGCTGGGAGAGGCGAGGGCCATTAAAAATAGTGGCAGCCATCTTAATTTATATAAAGAACGTCATTTTGCAGCATAGTGCAGATTCCATTTCACCACTATTCCTGTGTGCATCCTGATTGACCCCTATTTCTGCTTATTAACCCTGCCCTTTCCTAAAAGACAGTTCCGTGTGCCATCTTGTGGTCAGTTAGGCTAGTTAACCCCTAATTTCCTGCAGGGCTAACAGGCTATCTGTAATTCTATCTTCTGTCACTGCCCCCCTGATGAAGAACCCAAAAAATAAAAAACCAAGATTAAGTAAAGGAAGTGGTAGTAGTAGTAGCCGACCCTTTCAAGAGACATAGACCAAGATGTATAGCATTATAGAAAAAAATGGCAGATCATTTTGTGTTCTATGTACTGAAACGGTAGTAAGCAGAATGTGGAATAAAAATAGACATTTTAAAACTAATCATTCCCAGCTCTTGAAAAAAGGTGAGGATGAAAGGAAGGAATACATTTCCAGGCAGCTACACCTTTATAAGAGCCAATCTAATTCCATCCTTATATTTATAAAAGGCTCTACAAATTTAACATCTGCAAGTTTGAGCATTGCTCACTCCGTAGCTCAGTATGGAAAAGCACTTGGTGAGGGATAATTTATTAAAGAAACTCCCCTAAGATGTGCACCAGTTCTATTTCACGATATGCAGAATAAAGATGCAATTATTAAGAGAATATCTTGAGTTACCACTCAGTAGAAATATCATAAAAGACCAAATAATGAGACTGAATACAAATGTACAACATCAATTAAAGAGAGACATAAGTAACTGTAAATATTTTTCGATCTCTCTTGATGAAACTACGATATCCCATCACATGCTCAGTTGGCCATTATTGGTTGATATTCTGATGGTCTCACAATGAGAGAAAAGTTGATAAAGTTAGTATCAGTGCAAACAAGTACATCAGGAAGCAAAAGATATAAAGTTGTTATACAAACATTCCATGACCTAAGCATTGATATCTCTAAAGTTGTGTCAGTGACAACAGATGGGGTATCAAACATGGTGGGGGAAAAAGTCGGATTTGTCAAATTGTTTACGGAAGCTACTGAACATCCGATTATGCTTTTCATTGTATTATCCATCAGGAGGTTTTATGTGCCAAGGCAGGATTCACCGACTTAAATGACTTAATGTCAGTTGTTACAAAATAGTTAATTTAATAGCTGCTTGCCCCCTTCATAAGCGAGAATTTTCTGCACTTTTACTGGAGGTTGATTCCACCCACAGTGGACTTCTGATGTACAATAATGTGAGATGGCTGAGCCGAGGCAAAGTTCTTGAGCGCTTTGTGGAGTGCTTTGAAGAAATTAAGGTATTTCTTGAGGTTAAGGAGCTGGGAAACTTTTCTCAGCTCAATAATGATATTTTTTACAGATCTATCTGTTCATGTTAATGAACTGAACTTAAAGTTACAAGGTTTTGGCAAAAATATTGACATTATGTCTGGATACATAAAAGCTTTTGAAAGTAAACTTAAAATTTTTAAGTGAGATGTAGAAACTAAAACTTACAAGTATTTTCTTCGAGTAACAAAGTATTTTGAGAAGGCCAGTGCAGCTGTACAAAATGAAATGGAACCCTTGCATATAAAGTACCAGCGTGTTTTAGACTCGTTACTTGACCAGTTCAGTGATAGATTTAATCAATTTAGAAGCCTAGAAAAGACCATAAAAATAATTAAATATCCTGATGTAGTAGTCTACAGTAGTTTGGAATTAAATGGTTTCCAATGGATGCAAATTGATGATTTGGAGATGCAACTTGCAGAATTTCAAGACAGCATCTGGGCTCAGGTGTTTGACTTGAGGTCAAAGCTTGAGAATCTGGAAAGGTGCCGCTTGGAGAATCAAGAGGAGTGCCACTATGAACAGGAAATTTGGAGTGCCTGGAACCGATTACCAGACACTTTTAGCACCCTGTAAAATATAGCAATGGCTTTACTCACAATTTTTCCCTCCATGTACTTTTGTGAGACCTTATTCTCAGCGTTAAATAATATCAAAACCAACAAAAGAAACAAATTGACAGATGAAGTTAGTAGTGCTTGCTTGGGCTTGAAGTGTACAAAATACCAACCGTCAATTGAAGGTTTAGCCAATGAAATTCAGCACAAAAAAGTCACTAAAAGGCAGGTTAGTTAAAGAATTCCCCCTCCCCCTCACTTATCTTAATTCAGGGCACCCCACACAAGTTAAATAATATCAAGACCAACAAAAGAAACCGACTGACAGATGAACAAAGAAGTCACTAAGCAGGTAAGTTAAATAATTAATTTTTGGTTTTTTAAATATAGTTATATATTACAATTATACATTTTTGTTATTTAAACTATAAATATTGTGAAATTATGGTTTTTTTTCTCGAAGTGACACAGCACTCGAGTTATGCTCTAGTTTTTGGCGAATTTTGATACACCAAGCTCAAAAGGTTGCCCATCACTGCCTTAGAATATCATTAGCATATTATGCTTTGATTGGTTGAATAGACCACTGGACACTTAGCATATAAGGCTTTTATTGTATAGGATTGTCTGTCCAAGGACAGATATCAGCTGCTGAGTTTTTGAGTTTAGCATTGAATTTAAGTAGAATATTTATGTTGCATTCTTTAAGGTCATCAAGTGAAAGTCTTTTTGGAATTATTTTTATTGCATTCAATAAATAATGGATTTTATTAATTTTAAAATTTAGGTTATCTTCTACAAACATGAACAAACAGGTATTTTATATTCAAGTAATATATTCAAGTGTTAGGGTAACTGGTAGAGGAAATAATCAATTCTATGAAAGTTTTATTGAGTACTTGCTATAACTAGGCCCTGAAATTATAATAATTAATAAAATATAGATATGTCTTTCCTAATAGCCTACAGCCCACAGGCAATTAAGAGAGACAAACATGTGAATAATTAATAACACACTACACCATTTCATCTTTCTCTCTTTGCCCTAATTACCCCATTTAGCGTGGAGATAAATACCTATACACCTAGAAAACTGGACATGGTTTTTGCTCTTCTTAGAAATTTTTCTTCCTCACCCCCTTCACCATAGTTCCTCTTCCTTTGAATGTTTCTATATCTTGTACATTCTTACCTTGATAGCATAGTAATTTGTTTATTTACATGCCTATCTCTTCTACAAGAGTGTCAAAGTTACGAGAGTTATCATTCATCTTTGTGATCCTAGCTGCTAGCACAGGACTTACTACCTACCAAGCACTTAATAAATGTGGATGAATTTTACTGTCTACTACTACTCTTCCCTCTCTAGTCCCTTTCCCATATTCTAACATGCACCTTGAAAAGAAGTGAAGGAACATCACCAAAATGAACCAAAACTCTTTAACAAAAAGAAATAGCAAAAATCAATTTGATTTGATAAGAAAACATTATTTTTTCCTAGATTAATAGTTATATTCATGCATAGCAAAGACCTATTAAAGTGGCTTTCTCAATTTATAATGAGTTATATTGTTTATAGACCAGAACTGAAATATATAATTATTTCTTTTATGAAGAAGGGGCTTGCCAAGCAGAGCTCAGTGTGAATCAAAATGCTGGAGGGTTGTTAAATCATTTCATACTTTTTAATAGCATCCATTTAAAAATATTCAGTTACTTGATTGATTATAAATGTAATAAATAGGTGATTCTTTTATTATAAGTACATCCAATAGGAACTATTATTTGCCAACCAGCTACTAGCAGTTCCTTTAACAAAATACACTTGAAGCAATAAAATTCCATTCTTGAAATCTGAAGTGGGAAATACTTTTTCTTCTTCTCAGTTAACCCAGATTAAAGAGCTCTTGAACTCCCTTCCTTCAGTGATGAGTAGCTATAGAATAAAAGCTTAGTTGGAAACTATTAATTTATAATAAAATCCAATATATCATTATATTGTGGCATATGGATCACAGATTCTGTATATCTCTTCAAATCTAATATTCAATATTAATGATAAAGCATTCACTTGCGGTCAATTTTACAAGGATATAGATCTGTCACATAAAACTTATTATTCAAGAATTATTTTCAACACTTGGAAAACTACTTTTTGTGAGATTAAACTAATTAATGATCTGGGTCTAAGCTCCTTTAGGAAAGATAATGACTTTTACTACTAATGTTCATTGTTATTTTAATGTTGCCTGTTTTGATCTATGATTCTATATAACAAAGTAAAATATTTTAGGGTCATGTTCCATGTCTCTTAAGTTTTTCCTGGTCAACCATATTTGTTATTTGAAAACTAAGGTATATTTTACATTTATACTAAAATGAGGTTTAGTTTGTGTGACAAAGTTGGAGTAGATAAAAACATAATAGAGCTGCCATCTATTTTGTATCTCCTGGACTTTTGTGTTATTTAACTTCATATCAGTCTGCCTGCTTGCCCATCATCTCCCCTTCCACCTTTCTATCTGTAAATCCTTCAATTCATGTAAGTGCTTTTTTCAGTTGTCTAAATTATCTAAGGCAAAATGAAATGTCTTAAACTTGATTAAGAGACTACCAACACTACTAAAATAATATTATACTGAAACTTCAGTAAAATATCTGATTGATTATATTTTGTCTTTCCAAAGGAAATCACATTAAAGAAAATATTTTTCCTATGCTTGGTAAATTGTTCATTATGATTATTGACAGGATGAATTAGAATTTAACAATTGCTTTTTAAAAAGAGTGTCCCTGGCTAGCAAATCAAGAATTTGACCATACTACTTAAATGGTAGTATGTCTGCAAACTCCATTATGAAAAAAAAAAATCTGGCAAAATGGCATATCACCCTTATATTTTACCTGGGACTGATCCAAGCATCTATCTGGTTGGAGAACAGAAAATTTTGCCTGAAACAAATTTCAAGGAACTGTAATCCAATCCAATATAATTCAGTCCCTCTCACTTAGTATTTCATTCAGGTTGAGCTCTTAATCAGTGGGTTGGACAATGATAGACATTTTCTGGTCTCAGTTCTTAAATTGATTTGGCTTTTTAATCAGCCGAGCTTTCTCCTCTTTCCCTTGCCTAAGGTGTCAGTCAGCAGCACCACTAAGAGACCACTGCCATACCAGGCTCCTTGGGTTTCCCTGTGACTCCTTCACTCCTAACTCCAGTCACATGCAGAAGACATTTCTGTGACATCATTTTAGAAGACAATTTTGTGTTTCATCAGAACATGTAGTATTCTAAATCTAAAATTTTAATCATTCCATGACTCTTCAATTGGTTTTATTCCCTCCTACTTATTTTTTTAAAGAAATTACACAAGAAATGGAATAGGTTTTATTTTTGAATAAAGTTTTAATGATTTTACCATTGTGTTTTTAGGAGTTGAGAACTTGGGAATATTGTAGGGGCCTGCTGTTTTTCATTATGAACTTTATTATATGACTTTTTAATCCTATAAGTATGTATCTGTTATTCTAATAAAAATTAAGGGATAAAAACAAAATGTTTCATAAATATGTTCATGACAGATGCATGCTTTTCAAATAGTCCTGCCAGTTCACCTAGTTTTTACCTCAAATTTTATGAAAAAATTCAAGCAAAGTTCAAAGAAGTTTACCCTCCACTCATCATCTAGATTCTACCCTAACATTACTCTTCTTGATCTGTTAGATCTGTGGTCGGCAAACCACGGCTTGCGAGCCATATGCAGCTCTTTGACCCCTTGAGTGTGGCTCTTCCACAAAATGCCACAGCCTGGGCGAGTCTATTTTGAAGAAGTGGCGTTAGAAGAAGTTTAAGTTTAAAAAATTTGGTTCTCAAAAGAAATTTTAATCCTTGTACTGTTGATATTTGGCTATGTTGACTAATGATTTTGCCGACCACTATGTTAGATGATAATCCCATACTAGATATCTTTTATGAATTCCTTTTTGGGGCTTACTTTCCTTAATTTGTAACAAGTTGTATTTTTGTTTCATTTAGTCTTATTTCCAAAGATCCCTTTAATCATGTGTGTGCACAAATATATATATACACTTCTATGAATTAACCAGCATGTGTGAAGGTCTTATTTCTCAGCACAGTGCATAAAATTGTGATCTCCCTTCTATTTCTACTCTTATCTCAGGAATTCCATTGTAATAGAAATGAAACTACGTAATTAATACTTCTCTAGGAATAAAAACAATGAAGCAAATTTTATTGGATATTTTTAAAAGGCCTCTCTACAAAGTTTATGCTATTTTGGTACCTCGTTATATAATTCTCAAGTATTTTAGCCAAGCATAAAATAAGCATTGTATACATATATATTTCCCCATGAAACCTTGATACCTAAACAACCGTCTCAACTGAGAGACTGAGATACCAAATGAATTTATACTATTTACACAGAACTTACATGCAACATATATCACTTTGTATGTCTCTGGGACTGCTTTAAAAAAACAAGTTAACCTTGCCAGTTAAATGTTTTCATCAAAATGTACTGCTTTCTGCATTTGCTAACCTTGAGATATGAAGGTTGTACCACTGACAATAATAAATGGGTCTGAGCTAAACTAGTCATATTCATGTGAATATGGAAAAGTATTTATTGGTGGGAAGTTAACTGGCCCACATGGGATTAAACCCACAATCTTGGTTTTGTTGGTCTTGAACCAGAAGAAATAATATACTGAGGTAAAGTTAGTGTTCTGCTTTGGTTGTTTTACCACTTCAGTAATTATCTTTGCTCACAGAGCAACTCAGTGTTGAAAAATTGCCCAGAAATATTACAACAGTTCTTGGCATGCAGTAAGAAACATCTGAAAAGTGATAACATACCATATTCAAATTTAGAATCCTAAAATGCAGGCTTGCTTCTGGAAAACTATGCAGACCTATTATTTGAAACCCTCGGTATAAATATCACTTTATATAAGTAAATAAAGCTTTCTAACATTATTTTTAAATATACCTATTTAGGCCGGCAGGGGTGCAGTTAGGGGTGAGCAGGCAGGCGGGGGAGAAGGGGTGGCAGTAAGGGTGACCAGGCTGGCAGGGCGGGAGGGGGACGGTTGGGGGTGACCAGGTCATGGAGGGGGCATTTAGGGGTGGTCAGGCAGGCAGGCTTTTAGAATCCAGTGGTCCCGGATTATGAGAAAGATATCCTGGATTTGTGAGGGTACAGGCTGGGCTGAGGGGACCCCCCTCCCATGCACAAATTTTGTGCACCAGGCCTCTAATATCATATAAAATAATTGTCAAAATATGAATTTCAAAACAGAAGAAATAAATAGGATAACGTTTAGAATAAGACATATTTGGGGCCAACTTCAACAGTGAGCTTTGGGGTGAATATAAGTGATGAAGGAAAGGGGACAGCTTCCAAACTTCTCTTGTTAGGGGACTGGTTGGTTGTTATCTGTCCAGTTCTTTCTCAAAAGGATTTCTCCAGTAGTTAGATGCTACAGTAGTTAGAGTCAATCAAATAGACAAATGAAATAGGCCTGTCACCAGGAAATAATTGGCTGATAAGTGTGTTTGAAAGAAAGAATATCCTTGCAGCTGTGTTAATAGCACAGCAGAGTAGATTGCTGAGCTTTTAAAACTTTGATCACTTCTCTATAACTGTGGATCCTTCTGATCTTTCCAGCAAGTTGGAAAATGCCCCTCAGAAGAGAGCATAGTTTGTTCCTTCGGCATTAGACAGCCAGGTCCAAAGCGTTTCAGGTCCATGAGTTAAAGAGAACTTAGAGAAGTCCTTTCATGATGCCAGCTTTTGGTAAAACGGTTAGAGGTGAGGTTTGTCTCAAGCCCACCACCTGCGCTTTCTATCCTCCCATCCTTGAACGAGATCCTGTTCTTTGGTCATCTTAGCCTTCTGCCCAAACACACAGGCACTAGGAGTGTTCTATCCTCTAGACATACCCAAAATCAGACTGTGTGTCTCGTTTCGTTCAGTGCTTTTTGCAACACAAATCACTCTGTCCATTTTTTCTCCCAAGAATGCCTTTCTTTTCCTTCCTTTGTATGTATTATGTACATTGAATAATGAATGCTTCTATTTTAATGCTCTGAAATGGAGTGGTTCTAATGATGGAAAGTTTAAGCCTCGTGGTTATCTTCTTGAGAGGCTTTGATAGCATGCTGATCCTGGAGTGGTGTTCTTCTAGTCACTCTGACTCATATAAAGTCAGCCCTGACTCCCCATCCCTTATCTTTAAATTGATCACATATAAATTTTGAGAAAGATAGATCTCTAGAAGTGGAGGCAGTAAAGCATAATAATTTACAGCATGTCAATTAAGAAAAAATTGAACTAGAATGGTAATTCCATGTCTTCCTAGCTGTGTGACCTTGATGATTTACTTATCATTTCATTGGTAATATTAAAGACTTATCTAATGCTTATTGTGTCGCTTCACAATATACTGTGTGTACATAAATACATATAAGACACTTAGCACTAATACATAATTCAAACTATATAAGAAACAAAATATGTAAGAAACAGTGCCTGGCAGAGTAAACAAGCAAAAAAAAAAAATAGTAATTTCCTAAAACTGCAGTCTTTGCCACGGGGAATAAATTATCAAAGTAATTAATCAAGAAATGATCACAATTTTTTAAAAATGTGAATGTCTAGATAGAGAAATCCCAGTGAGTACACAATACAATGAAAAACACACTACCAGAAGTTATAATCATCATTAAATTTCACAATGTCTGAAATAAAAACATATATCCTACAAGCTCCCAAAGAGGGGAAATAACATTCAAAAGATAAAAAATTAGAATAGCATCACATTGTCTAAAGAAAAAAGGTGGAGGAAGTCCTTCATTTTGGGGAAGGAAAAGGTTTCCAACTATGAATCCTTAATATAACCTGAATTCTCAATCTAGTGTGAGGACAGAAATTTCAAACATTTGAGGTCTTAAAATTCACCTCTCACATACCTTTCTTTGGAAGCAACTGGAGGATGGGTTCTAACAAAAAAAGCAAATCGAAAGAGATGAAGGTAGAGGAGACAGGAGACAAGGGAAACAGCACAGGAAGGGAATGTCCAGGAATGTGGTGGGCAGTAGAGACGATAGCCGTGCAGCAGGCCCTGGCGATAGACTGTGCAGGAACGTGGAGGCGTCCCGGAAGAACACCTCCAAGTTGATGAAGCTGACACACTGTCTGGTGTGTATGAATGTGCTGGGAGGAAACTTACACTCTAGCCAAGTTTGGGGATGAACTAGTAGCATGCTGGTCATTAACTCTAGGGAAAAATTATAGCACAAAATAAAAGCTACTACACAGTTCTGCTGTGAATATCTGCCTTGTTATATAATGCAAACACTAAATATTAACCTTACCAAGAATTATAGTATAACTAAATGTGTGGTATGACTATAAAGGAAGGGGGTATGGGGAGAAATGTTGTAAGAGCAAAATCTTATTTTTTTGTATAGGAAGTTGATAACAGGAAACATGAAGAAAATGACATGTCCATGTAGGTGTTTTATTTAGCTATATAGATATAAATATGAGAATAAATGGCTTAAAATGTTGGAAATGGTTAGCTTGGGAAGTGGCTTTACAGAGTAGGGAGGAATTGGGCAGGTGATTGCTTCATGTATTGATTAGAAGCCACAGCAAACATTACTGATGCTCATCATATGGCCCTTCTCATTCTTGGGCAAGCACATTGTTTCCAAGCTCCCTTCCAGCTTCTCAGGGCCAAACAAGCGGTCTGGCAGAGCAGAGTGATTTGTGTTATTTCTGGGCTACAGTGGTGTGGCCCTTCAGCACCTCTTCCTGTGCCTCAGCAACCTGGACAAACTGCAGGGCACCCCGGGTCTGGAAGCCTTTCCTATGTTCTTGAACTGTGACTTCACAGCCTAAAGAAGGGAAAATTTGGCAAACTTTAAAAAAAATATATCTTCATTGATTTCAGAGAGAAAGGGAGAGGAGGGAAAGTGAGATAGAAACATCAATGATGAGAGTCATTGATTAGCTGCCTCCTGCATGCCCCCTATAGGGGATGGAGCCCACAACCCAGGCATGTGCTCTTGACTAGAATCGAACCCGGGACCCTTCAGTCCACAGATTGATGCTTTATCCACTGAGCCAAACCAGCTAGGGCCTGGCAAACTTTTCTAGATATTCTAGGCTGTGCAGGCCATATAAGTTGCAGCTACTTAACTCTGCTATTGTAGTGCAAGTGAGTGAGTGGGTCTGTGTTCCAATAAAGCTTTATTGAGGGACATCAAAATCTGAATTTTATAACTTACAGATATCATAAAATATATTCTTTTTACTTTTCTTCAAATATTCTTTGCTCACAAGATGTGCAAACAAGGGTAGAATTTGGCCCCTTAGGCCTTAGTTTGCTGACCCTACTTTAGTTTGCCCCCCATATATTTTTATTGATTTCAGAAAGGAAGGGACAGGGAGAGATAGAAACATCGTTTATCAGCTGCTGCTTGTATGCCCCCTACTGGGGATCGAGCCTGCAGCCTGGGCATGTACCCTAACCAGGACTCAAAGCTGCTTACCTTGCTTTAAATATTTGAAGAATTGCTGTGCAGAAAAGCTAATGTATTGTTTTTAGAGGATAGGCCTAAAACTAAAGAGTGGGAGCTGGGAGCTTTCTTCTAATCAGAGCTGCCTGTGCAGAAAAGGCTGTCTCAAGGTGTCCCTGTGTTTGAAATGTTCGCGTAGTGGTAAGAGGTTGTTGCTCAGCTCCCTTTTAATTCTGACATTTCATGGCCCTATAACAATTAAATTAGATCATTTAGATAAAACTTTTAATGTTTTCCAAAATAAAGTCAGTTCCCACAGTTTTAGGACAGTTTTTAGAAAAAGTTAGATGTGTGTGTGTGGGCCTGTGTTCCCTAAAGTATTTTAAATTAAGAATCTATGATGCCAAGGTTTGCAAAGATTACTTGCTAGCCTAAACATGTTTGCACACAGCAGTATTTCCTAAGTTAAAATCAATCATAATCTTCAAACATCCCTAGCCTAGACTAGCTGAAGGTATAGACTTCATTTTCATCTCATTAGGCCACCTGGAAGCTGCAATCAGTAAGTAGTCTTGGTGTTAATAGTCTTTCTGCTTCATTAAAATGTTAATTTCATGGATTTAATTTCCTTTGTAAAATGTACCACTGCAGGACACTATATGCAAATTTATTCTAAAGAAGACCAATTTGCATGTCGCATTTTAGTATATTTATTTCTCTAGATTTCTGTGTATTGCTATTCCTAGATATTTAATATCTTTAGATACTTAAGGCAATTTCAGCCTAGCAAAATGAGTATTTTAAAAGTAATTCTGAAAGCAATTTTCTCATCAGTGACATAACTTCCACTTCTAAGAGTGAAATATACATCCCTTTTCTCTCCCTGCAGCTCTGAACCTCCATCTTAAGAGATTCAGTTGCACTTTCAGTGAATAATCAGAATGAATCTGGATAGTGCGAGGTCAGAAAATGGATGAGCAGAATCTTTTCTGTCCTATCGTGTCCTCTACATTATCTGTGCCAGTTTAATACCACATTCACATTTTTACTCCCCAAACCTTAAATTCTGACTGATTTCCCAAAAGGGAAGGATAATCAAAAGATGTAACCAAGAGGCTGCTGCCTCCCTGATAGAGATTTAGGCTCTCCCAGTCAGTGCCCTGAAACCAGTGATCAGAATGATTGTGCTACATGAAGTTCAGGTAAAAACATGCTAGTGCGCCCAAACTCTGTGGGTATCTTGGGCTTTATCTTTTGTGCATTTGCCAGTATCTTTCCATCTTGCTGATTCTCCTCCTAACTGCTCTCTCCTTTCAGGACTCCTGTGCTGCCTTCCTATGCTTTTCTGGTGTCCAATGGAAAAGCCATTCCCCAAAGTCTGTCCTCTGTTTGGTTCTTCTCTCATTATATTATACTAGAGGGCCAGTGCATGAATTCGTGCATGGGTGGGGTCCCTCAGCCTGGCTGGCGGTCAAGGCCTATTAGGGGGCAAGCTGGTTGGGAGAAGGGACGCTAGGAGGTTGGCTGGCCAGCCCCTGATCAGGTACTATTATGGGGGTTGACCAGCAGGGGAGAGGGACCATGGGAGGTTGGCTGTGGGAGCAAACTGACCACCAGAGGGCAGCTCCTGTGTTGAGCGTCTGCCCTCTGGTGGTCAGTGCGCATCATAGCGACTGGTCAACCAGTCGTTCTGGTGGAATGGTTGCTTAGGCTTTTGTATATATAGAATTCATTTCTCCCTTAGACTCTACCTCTACTCTTCTGTCTCCTGAGGTCTGACCTGTGTGTCCCATAGGTGGATGGGATCATTTCATTTTAGTCTATCACCTCACCTATGTCTATACCAAACTCCTACTTTCTTCCCAACTTAATTTCTATTCATCAGCGCCACCATTCTTTTGTACATTTTTATTAAGCTAGAAATGTTCTAGGAGGTGGCTCACAAATATTTAGTTTAATCCTTTTGATGAATGCCAAAAATTTGTCTTGGCCTAGGTAAATTGAATACAGTTGGGTTCTTCTCAGTCCAAGTAAAACCAGAAAAATCTTTTCCTATTAATAATGGCCCAGTGAGATTATTGTTAGTACTCAGTCTCGTACCCTCAACTTCCACCACAGCAGCATGCAGACATTTGTGTTGCTCATCATTAGGCATGGGAGTTTGGGGGACAAGACATTATTATGGTCAAGAATTGCAATTCATTTGAAGTTTTTATTAAAATGAATACAATTATTCTGAAATTACTCTGTTCTCAAGCTTTATAACAAATGGTTGGCTCAAGGCTATTGGCTACAAATAGATCTTCCCTAGTTACTTTTAAAAATAGGAGTTTAGCAATAACTCTTGGATGAGTGCAACTCTTTTTTTCATGTATATGACTGAGGTTCAAATACAACTGGACTAATAATTCAGATGCAATAAAAAAAATAGAGCTCCCAAGTTTCTGGTCAACCTGATACCATTTTCACTAATTGATAATGAGTTTAAAGCCCATACTTTTAAATTTGCCATTTTAAGATGTAATTTACTATCCCATTGATGTTTTAATGAAAAGGAATATTAACAAGGCTAAGACATTTTTATTAAGTCAATTGAACTAAGTGCTATCGGACATACAAAAAGCATTATAATACCCATTACTCTTCAGAAATCTATATGATATAGTAAAATTCTGATTGAGTTGATAAGTTTTAAAAAACAATGAAAAACTATGAGATTAAAAGTTTCCTGTTTTCCTATAATTCAGTGACGAATTCCTGAAATCTATAACAATTTTTAGAGTCTCAAGTGTTAATTTTCATTTGTATTCTCCTATTCCATAGGGGTCTAGAACTGATTCTGAGACTAAGTCATTCTAAGTATTTAATAGAATCAAGAGTGATGTCTTTTCAGGGACCCCACTCCACCCCTAAAGCAGGGACAGCTTAGTTTGATGTTGAAACCAACTTTGACCTTGGAACTTAGAGCAGGATCTCTCTCTCTCTCTCTCTCTCTCTCTCTCTCTCTCTCTCTCTCTCTCTCTCTCTCATACACACACACACACAGTGAGAATAAGTTACATCACAACAGTATATGAGACAAATTAGCCCTAGAATGATTGAGCTATTTTCTAAGCTGAAAAATACACCAGAATGCAAGTTAAGCCTTCATTTTGAATGGCAAGTTAGTGTTTCTGAGAGTCTTAGTGAATTTACTTTTGCTATCAAGTTGCCTTTCCCAGTATGGGCAATGTTTTTGTATGTATAGCAATGGTTAAGAAAGATGGAAGTTACATCCAGAGACTTAGAAGCTAGTCCAGCCAGAGACACTGGAAGTCATACTGTGACTCTAGCTAAACTAGTGATAATAGAGTATTTTTATTTCTGTAGAGAGACAGGGAAATATTGCCCCAAGAGTCACTGATGAATTTTCATAAGAATGATGGATAGTAGCAGCACTATAAAGAAAAAGCTATAGACAGAGATAAATGAATCACAAGAGAATATTCATTTATATGGTCATTCTACTCACTCATGAACCTTCATTTTCTCTGTCAGCCTAGATACTTACTAAAAGAAAGTTTATTCGTATTATTAAATAGCAAGTTTACTATAAGCAATGTAAATTCACTGGAATAAAAGATAACCTAGTTCAACATAGGAATGTGATAGATCATACCATTTCTCACTTTATTACAGGTCAGTGAAGGAACTGCTTAAAAATTCACATGTGGGCCATAATTCTTTCAAATATAATTAGGTTTTCATAGTCATACCTA
The DNA here is from genome assembly GCA_027563665.1 of Antrozous pallidus. Taxonomy (NCBI): domain Eukaryota; kingdom Metazoa; phylum Chordata; class Mammalia; order Chiroptera; family Vespertilionidae; genus Antrozous; species Antrozous pallidus. Next base: position 58,523,105 of record CM050523.1, on the reverse strand, counting down.
GAAGAATAATGGAAAACTTTTCCATTTCAGAACCATATGCAGAAACACCATAACTCAGTCCTTTTCCATTGGACACATTCTCAGAACAGTGTGTTTCTTCCACTGAGGGTAAACGTTGATTAATTGATGTTTTGTTTGTAATATGTTTCAGAAATGGAAAGAATTCCAGTTATGTTTGCAGTATAATTAAGATATTTAAGTTTGTCTAAATGACTTTTGCTCCCAAACTTAACATTTTGAGAGACTTTAAAAAAAGGTAATGTAAAGACCAATTGTGTTCTTCCAGCTTCTAACTTTTTTTTAATGGTGCTTATTGAGAATACCAGTTCTTTTATGCAGTGGAGTGAGCTAACTAATGCTGAGAGGCAGGAAAACTAGCTTCTAAATTTAAAACCTTTTGTTCAGCCAACTCTAAGCCTCTTTGAAAGAGTACTTAATCTTTCTGATCTTCAGTTTACCAAACTGAAGATGAGAAAGTGTTCAACTGTCTCCCAGTATTAAATTCTTGAACCTAATCACCAGGGCCGTAGAATGAGAATGACCTAGATTAAAGCATCCCTGCCCCTTAATGGCTTTGCATCCTCAAATAGATTACTTAACCTAGGTCTTAAGATCCACTTCATGGGGTTATTGAGAGTATTGAATAAAATAACATGAAAGAGTACCTACATACTGGTTGGCATTCCATGTATTTCTTTTTTTTCCCTAGTCTTTGTAGTATAGAGGAGTCATTTCTCTTACAGGTGTTTTCCATGTTCAGAGTCACGTGGAGAAAACAAAGATGAGAAAGACCTGCAGCTTTCCCTTGAATATATAATCTAATCCAAGAGATATTATTTTGACATAAACACTTAATATAAACTAGAAAAATGGTAATTTCTGTAAGAGAAGCTCACATAGAGAGTGGTGGGATTTAGAGAAGGAAGACAATGTGTTCATTCTCATCAAATCCTGGTGTCCCAGTGATCAGGGAAAAAGTAAAACACAACCTTGGGATGTTACATTATTAACACAACCAAGGTGATGTGTACGTAAGAAGCGGCTGTTACCCCTCTCAGGTTGTGTCAATTTGTATTGAAAATATAACAGATCCTGATAGGATTCACTGAGAAGGGCACATCTCCACTTCATGCCAAAATGCATCACTTGGTTTTTATTATGAGGAAACACCAGACAAACCAAATTGAGAAACATTCCACAAAGTAATTATCAACATTAGTTCCTGGGTTGATCTGGAATCCAAACAAGGACAATAGTGGAACAACTGGCAAAATTTGAATAAAATTTGATATATAGATTAATAGCAAAGTGTCAATATTAATGTGGTTTTGTTTAAGTGTACTATCCCTATATAATAAAGAGGTAATATCCAAATTGACCCTCATGCTGTCGCACAAGATGGCCATTCCCATGTGGTCAAAGATGGCCACCACAAGATGGCCGGTAGGGGAGGGTAGTTGTTGGTGATCAGGCCAGCAAAGGAGGGCAGTGGGGTGGGGGGCACCAGGCCTGCAGAGGAAGGCATTTGGGGACAACTGTGCCAGCATAGGCGGGCATTTGGGGACAATCAGGCTGCAGGGGAGGGCAGTTGGGAGCAATCGGACCAGCAAGGGAGTGGTTAGGGGGTGATCAGGCTGGCAGCAGGCGAGCGGTTGAGAGCCAGAAGTCCTGGACTGTGAGAGGGATGTCCCCTGAGGAGTCCCAGATTGGAGAGGATGCGGCTGGGCTGAGGGACAGCCCCCCCTCCCCCCGTGCATGAATTTCATGGATCAGGCCTCTAGTCTATCCTATCTAATAAAAGAGTAATATGCAAATTGACCATACCTCCAATCAAGCCACACCCATACGTCATGCCCACCAGACAATCAGGAGTAAATAAACCCCAACCAAGATGGCTGCGGCCACTGAGAACAGGAGGGAGGCTTGGGTTTCCCTGGCACTGGAGGAAGCCAAGCTTTCTGCCTGCCCTTGCTGCCTAGGCCTCCATCCAATGCTACAAAGTTTCAATTATAGAAGATACATAAATCCAACAGAAATGGTGATAGCCCGGGCTGGGATTTCATCCTGGCCTGGGTGGGGTGGGAATACCCCCCCCCCCCCCCCCCCCCCCCCGGGCAGCGGGGCGATCTCTGGCCAGGCTGAGATGACAGCCCAGGCTGGGGTCTCATCCTGGCTGGGGCCTACACCCCCGTGGCACAATCCCTGTCCAGGCTGAGATGGAGCCCGGGCTAGGGCCTCGGCCTGGCCTGGGAGGGCACCCCCGTTGGTGCCATCCCTGGCCAGCGATGTCAGCCTGGGCTCAAATCTTAGCCTGGCTGGGGTGTGCACATCCGCAGAGTGACCTCTGACCGGGCTGAGATGGCAGCCTAGGCCCTGGTCTCAGCCTGGCCAGGCTGAGTCTCAGCCTGGCTGAGGTGTGATACCTTTCCAGTGGTGGCAGCCTGGGATCTCAATCACTGAGTCACACCAGCCAGGCAGAAATGGAAGAATCTTAAATGTTTGTCTTTTGATTTTTTTTTTTTTTTACAGAGAGGAAGGGAAAGGGATAGAGAACTAGAAACATCTATGAGAGAGAAACATCGGTCAGGTGCCTCCTGCACACTCCCCACTGGGAATGTGCCCCCAACCAAGATATATGCCCTTGGCTGGAATCAAACCTGGGACCCTTGAGTCTGCAGGCTGATGCTCCATCCACTGAGCCAAACAGTTAGGGCTGTCCAATATGCTAAAGAAAAAACCCTATCTAATAAAGAGGGAATATGCAGGGGAGGGATTTGGGGGTGACTGGGTTGTCAGGGGAGGGCAGTTAGGGATGATCGAGCTGGCAGGGGAGCAGTTGGGCGTCGATCGGCTTGCAGGGGAATGGTTAGGGGTTGATCAGGCTAGCAGGCAGAAGTGGTACGGGCAATGAGGCAGGCAGGCGAGCAGTTGGGAGCTAGCAGTCCTAGATTGTGAAAGGGACAGGCAGTCGGACATCCCCTGAGGGGTCCCAGATTGGAGAAGGTACAGGTTGGGCTGAGGGACCCTCCCTCCCTGTGCACAATTTCATACACCAGGCTGTATAAAAGTCCAGCTACCATAAGTTGGAACAACCAGAACAACCGGTCGCTGTGATGCACACTGACCACCAGGGGGCAGGCGCTCAATGCAGGAGCTGTCCCCTGGTGGTCATTGTGCTTCCACAGTGAGAGTGCTGCTCAACCAGAAGCTGGGCTTATGGCTGATAAGTACAGTGGTGGTGGCGGGAGCCTCTCCTACCTTTGTGGCAATGCTAAGGAGTGGCAGGCCAAGTGGTAAGGAGCGAGCAGGCAGGCGGTTAGGAGCGAGCAGGCGGGCAGTTAGGAGTGGGGGGTCCTGGATTGCAAGAGGGCACAGGCTGGGCTGAGCACTGCCCTTCCCCCTCTGTACTCCCCCAGCACAAATTTTGTACATTGGGCCTCTAGTGGTTGTATAAGATGCTAACATTTGAGGAAGTGCGTGAAGTTTACTAGAAGTCTTTTTAGTACTTTTGCAACATTTTTTGTAAACCTTAAATTATTTCAAAGCAAAAGTTAGAAAAGAAAGATAATGGATTCTCATATAGTATGAATTCTTTGCATTTTTAAAGAATATATTTTATTGATTTTTTACAGAGAGGAAGGGAAAGGGATAGAAAGTTAGAAACATCGATAAGAGAGAAATATGGATCAGCTGCCTCCTGCACACCTCCTACCAGGAATGTGCCCACAACCAAGGTACATGCCCTTGACTGGAATCGAACCCGGGACCCTTCAGTCCGCAGTTCAACGCTCTATCCACTGAGCCAAACCAGTTTTGGCAATTCTTCGCATTTTAAAATAGTTTAAGAAAAGACCTAAAAGTTTTAGGCTTATATCTGAGAATTAAGGAAAGCTAAGTGCCACTGCAAAGCACTTAAAATTTAAAAATATTTTACAGATTTCACTCGACTCTCAACCAAAAGCTATGCACACGAATACGAATACAGATTACTTAAATCTCTCTTAGAGAATTGCTCTGTCTTCTGCAGCAGGACTGTTTTCTAACAGTTAAGACTTTTTTTTTACATCTGAATTTCCCCATGTTAAAAAAAAGCCTAATTTACTAATTCTTTTTTCTTTCCTAGTTTATTTTTAGTAATTGCATTTTATTTAGTTTTCCGTAATGAACCAAGTGAAAAGCAGTTGTGGTAAATAAATCATGTGCAGGGGAAAGCAATACATTATCATTAGAATTCCATTATCATTTAATTAGGCATTCCATTATTGAATTGGTATCTCTGGCTTCTCCTGGTCTCTGACTAATCCTGAAACAAATCCTTCTTTGTGGACAAATATTAGCCTGTAGTAATTAGAGTATTCTTCTAAGCTGAGGCTTTTCATTAAATCTCTGATTAAGATAGCTCCCCAAGTACAGACTGATTTAATTTCATGTGATTTATCCACTTGTGTATCAATGTCTGGTGGAAATTGTTCTTAACATCAGAGGATTAAGAATATTAAAATCATCTTTATAGTCACAGATCTTGCTTTTTTAATGGTTCTGTAAACCTACATTTGCTGTCACTTTGCTAAATTTAAGAGTATAGCAAGTGCTATAACAGGCTGTCATAGAAAACAATACACTGATTCTATTTTACATTAAAACTAGAGGCCCGGTGCACGAAATTTGTACATGGGGGCGGGAGAGTGTTTGTCAGCCCAGCCTGCACCCTTTCCAATCTGGGACCCCTTGAGGGATGTCCAACTGCCCGTTCAGGCCCAAATCCTAGTGGGCAGTCAGACATCCCTGTCACAATCCAGGACTGCTGGTTCCAAACTGCTCTCCTGCCTGCCTTCCTGATTGCCCCTAACTGCTTTTGCCTGTTAGCCTGATTACCCCTAACCACTCCCCTGCCAGCCCGATTGATATCTAAATGCTCCCCTGCCAGCCTGTTTACCCCAACTTCCTTCCTCTGCTAGCCTGGTCACCCCTAACTGCCCTCCCCTACTGGCCTGATGACCCACAACTGCCCTCTCTTGCAGGCCTGGTCCCTCCCAACTGCCTTCCCCTGCTGACCATCTTATGTCCACATGGGGGCAGGATCTTTGACCACATGGGGGCAGCCCTCTTGTGTGTTGGAGTGATGGTCAATCTGCATATTACTCTTTTATTAGATAGGATAGAGCCTGGTGCATGGGTAGAGGCCAGCTGGTTTGCCCTAAAGGGTGCCCTGAATCAGGGTGGGGGTTCCCTTAGGGCATGGGGCAGCCTGGGCGAGAGGCCTGTGGTGGTTTGCAGGCTGGTGACCCAAGTGGAGGCCCTGGTATCTGGGATTTATTTTATCTTCTATAATTGAAACTTTGTAGCCTTAAGTGGAGCCAAGGCTTCTGCTCCTGCCATGGTGGCAGCCATTTCTGTTGGGGTTTATTTATCTTCTATAATTGAAACTTAGAGTGGAGGCCTGGGCCAGCCAGGATGTGCAGGAAGTTTGGCTTCCTTCATTGCTGGGAGCAACCCTAGCCTCTGCTCTCTCCAGCTCCATGGCTGCTGCCATTTTAATTGAGACTTTGTAGCCTTAAGTGGAGGTCTGGGCCAGCCAGGGTGTGCAGAAAGCTTGGCTTCCTCCATTGCCGGGGAAATCCAAGCCTCCCTCCTGCTCTCTCCATGGCCGCAGCCATATTGGTTGAGGTTAATTTGCATGCTCACTCCTGATTGGTTAGTGGGCATGGCTTTGTAGGTATAGCTGGTGGTAGTTGATTTGCATATTACTCTTTTATTAGATAGGATATTGAGCTTAGAGTTAGTACATTCTGTGTTCCTCGGGTTTAGGAATCTATTTTCATTCCAAATATTTCAACATATTAAATGTGCTATTCTCTTATCAAAAGTTCAGTCTCACCAGAAGCAAGCAGATTATAGATAAACATCCTGAATTAGGGGCCTCCATGGACATGAATGTTATTTGTTTTGTTTTTAACTCCTTGGACTTGAACATTACTGATTCTTGACCCTCTGTCTTCCTTCTGCTTTTCCTCTAGTTTCCAATGATGAACATTTAATTTTTCCAAAGTCTGTTTATGTAGCTATTTTCACTTTTTATAACAAAGCCCTTATTAAAGTCTGATTATCTTTACAAGAGAGTTATGACTCCAGATTGAAACCCAGTCTTTACCCTAAGTAAATAGGATTGTCAGTAAACATTGACAGAAGACTTAAACACTAAAATAAAATGAGCACAACCTAACAAGTTCAGTAGAAAGGGTAGCATGGTGGGAAAGTTGCTGCATCTCTTTATTATTGTTAATATTGAAAGAAAAATTAAATAGAGTGAAATGCTCAGACTTTAAATGTACAATTTGATGTAATGCATACCTAATCTAGATATAGAATGTTTCTGCCACCCAGAAAATTGACTCATGCCCCCTTCCAATCAGTGTGCATGCCCACAGCCCACTACGGTACCACGGATTAATATTACCTGCATCATCTAGTTCTTTAATCAAAGTCCACATCAAAAGTCTGTCATTGACAATTACATGGAACAGAACAAAAGGACATTCAGACACTGCACCAACACTCTGTGTGCCCTTGGCCAAAACACTTAACCTCTCTGGGCCCTGTGTACAGTGTTCCATTAGGTGATCCTTATGATTCCTTAAAGATCTTACACTCTGCATACATTTGTAATCTCAAACGCTCCCCCTCCCCCCATCCACTCGGTTCCCTGGGCCAGCAACAAACCAGGGCTCCATTCACCCTTTCACTCTTTGACATCAGTTCTTCCTTATAACTTTGTTGGGCATGTCACTTCCTTTGGTCTCCACCTTCCATTTCTTGTCTTTCCTGCCTTACAATGACATCAGATATTCTTCCTACCTCTCACCAGTGGTCCTCTCCAAACGATTCTTTCATTGCCCCCAAGGTAATTCTTGCTAAAATGAAACCATGGATCTCTTTCTGTTAAAAATCCTGAAGTGGTTCTCCACCACTTGAGCTGTTTCTCCACCTGCAGAACTGAGTTCCAGTTCCCAAGTTTGACAATGAGGGCCTTTACTGCCTGCCTCCAGCCTGCTCTCAGTGCCACAGCCCCACCCTGTTCTCTGTCAGAGGTTCACTCTTCCCCTTCTCCCTTCACCCCTCCCTCCACCTGCCTCACCTGTCCCCTCCCCACTTACAGATGCACCTCTGGTCTGTTTAGGGCACTATGCATGCCTGTCTCCCTGGTTCTGTTGTGAACTCCTGAGTGAGTTTACTTAACTCTATCTTCAGCAGCTAACTTATGACTTTGCTGAAAACAACCCCAGAAAATTTTATCATGAAAGTTCTAAGGCTGGTGGTAATACTGGGTCACAGTCTTATTAGGACTTCAAGTTGATAAATTAAAAGAAAAAATCATATGGATGTTTTCATGGAGTTCTGGACACTTTATCAAGTCTGATTCTAAGTTTTTCTTTCCAGTAGCTGTCATGGTAATATTGGGTTAAAAGTGGACAGTTTGTGGTGTATTTGGAGAGAAGGGTGTATTAATAGGAGGCATCAAAGCAGTGAATCCTGTTGGTATAAGAGGGCTGGTCCTGTGCCTTTTCATTTCTGTCTCAAACCTGACTTGTGTGATCTTTTTAGTTCTAGGAAGTAGGTTACTATTTCTATGAATGAAGATCATTTCTCTCTAAAACCAAAAATGACTGGTAAATATTGACCCGAGTGCCTAGAACACCAGTATTTATAGCCCTGTTTGTTCCTCATGGTTCACTCTGTTCTGATTGTTTTCCGGGTTTTGGCTCTGCCTTGCATTGAGTCAGCATTGCTGCCCAATTATATAACTCAACCTGTACTTTCATCTTTCCACACGTAGGGAAGAACCTCGACGCTGTCCACGACATCACAGTGGCGTACCCTCACAACATCCCTCAGACAGAGAAGCACCTCCTGCAGGGGGACTTCCCCAGAGAGATCCACTTCCACGTGCACCGCTACCCAGTAGACACCCTGCCCGAGTCCAAGGAGGACCTGCAGCTCTGGTGCCACAAGCGGTGGGAGGAGAAGGAGGAGAGGCTGCGCTCCTTCTACCGAGGGGAGAAGGATTTCTGCTTCACCGGGAAGCCTGTCATCCCTCCGTGCAAGTCTGAGCTCAGGGTCCTCGTGGTCAAATTCCTCTCTATACTGTATTGGACCCTGTTCAGCCCTGCCATGTGCCTACTCATATATCTGTACAGTCTTGTTCGGTGGTATTTTATAATCACCATTGTCATCTTTGTACTACAAGAGAGAATGTTTGGTGGGCTGGAGATCATGGAACTTGCATGCTACCGTTATTTACACAAACAGTCACATTCAAATACAAGGAAAGAAGAATAAGATTATAAGGTCCACAGTGTGACAACCTAGGAAATATTTGGGAAATGTAAGCCTTTGTAACTGAGATGCATTTTTGCATGACTAGGTCGAATATTTCCTACTGCCATCATTATTTGTTAAAGGTACTTTGCACTTAGTTTTGTGGGAAAATATTGCCACACACGAATTTTTTTTAAATCTCTGAATGTAATTTCAACATGCATAGCAGGGAGCAATTGCTGTGAGTTAACTCGGGCCAGAGTATTCTTAAACAATCATCAGGCTGTTCACAGACAAGGTGCACACAGGTTTTCTCAAAGGCTCAATCCCATTTTCTAATGAACTGCGTCAAGAGGCAGATGGGCCTGCCAGCACCGGCCCAGCTCAGCTGCTGGCACTTCCTCCTGGCCCCTCCCTCCCAGCTCCTTTCTGTGCCAATCAAACCACTGCTTCCTTCCCTCACACCAGAAAACAAAACACTTGTCCTTTAACTGACCAAACATTTTGATAGAAGCCCTTCATTATTCATAAGAGCGTGGCAGTTAGCCTTGCGCTGCCCCGGGCGTCAGAAGACCACCTGTGCCCTTTTCTTCCGTGGAGAACAAGCCCTGGGCTGTCTCAGGGCAGCTGCAGGCTCTCCACTTAGAAACCTTCGTTTACTTTTTAATGCTAGGAACTAGTACGTTTTAGTTCTTCACTTCTACTTAATCTCCCATGCTTAGTGCTGGTTTCTCTGCAGCATGTCAGCAGGTGTAGCCTCTTGTGTGTTAAAAACAGTAAAAAGCCACTTTTTTAAAGGAAAGTGTAGAATGTTCCATTGCTGCAGTCAGAAACTCTCCTTTGAAGTTGTCTCTTTTAAAATATTTCTCCAAAACCTGCCTACAAAAGGAAGGTTAGTGTATTTTCTACACGTGCCTGGGTCTCTAACTTTTTCCATTAAAACAACAAGACCCTTGCAGACAAGGCAGTAGTGGTTTATCCTAAATTACTGAACCCTTGAAGCTTTGACCAGCTCTCTTAAAACAAAAATAACACAAAAATGGATCCTTTTTATTTTTACCTTTTTAATAACAAGGGAGGGATCTCATTTTTAGTCCTAGGCTTCCTCTTTCAGTAGTAAAATTTAAACCCAGTTTTGACCAGTTGTTCATCTAAATATTCCAGTCATTGGGAGACAGTGGAAAACCCAGTAAACCAACAGCACCAGCCTCCTTAGGCATGAAAAGCACATGGTTGTGTTTCCCCTTCACTGAAGCCGCCAATACTTTTTTGTTATATAATGAGGATGCTTGTTAGAGCCGCAGAAAATCGGAGGCAATTAAAAGGCTTTAGCTGTTAGCAAACCTGTCAGCTTTACTCCTGCCTCGAACCAGCCTGTAAAGCTGTTTATTGCTCCACGTACTCTTGGCATGAATGCCTTCCCCTTACTTCCATCTCATTTCTGCTCAACAGTGACTTCTACCAACAGTTGAAACATGAGGTATGCACATCGTGAGCTGAACTTACCGAGTCGTTTCTTTGAGAAGGTCCTGCCTGCGCAGAGCACTGTGGCCACCCGGTCCTCACTGGGGGAGGACTAGCAGAGCCTCTGCCAGACCCACCAGCTCTGTGTAACAGCCCTGAGGCTGCTGAACCGCCAGGAGCTCCTCACCAGTTATTGTGTGCCTCTGCTGCGAGCCCAGCTGTGTGTCATTTTTAGGGTGTTTTTATTTTATTTTAATATTTTTCCTAATAAAGGAGGTTTCTAATTTAGGTTTCTCTCAGGCTTCCTTTGGTTATATTTGGAAATACACTACCCTGTTTTCCCCAAAATAAGACAAGTGTCTTATATTAATTTTTGCTCCCAAAGATGTGCTAGGTCTTATTTTCAGGGGATGTCTTATTTTTCCATGAAGAAGAAGAAAGTACACATTATTGTTGAACAACAACAACAAAAAAGGAAATTTATTACCTGTATATGGTACAGTAGTAGTTGTCATCACAAACCATAACCAGACAAACTGAATCCTATGGGATCAAGAATTTCTTGTTACTACCATTATTTCCATGTACAACAATCTCATGGTACATTTACTGATACTTACTGGTATGAACACTAAGATTTATTCAATGATAGTCATGTCATCATCTTCTGGAACATCATCATAACAATCCAAACCCTGAATTTCCTGGTGAATTTCTTATGACTCCATTTCTTTCAGAATCAGTGGACCAAATCTCTCATGTTTAGCAACAGCACTGTCCTTAAATGAGTACTTCTTGTCAAGGTAGCCTGCTCGTAGTGCATTTGCAATGCAACTGTCAGTGATTTTCTCCCGTGAATTCTTCACCCAAGTCACAACCTCTTGTAGTTTAGGTTTCACAAAGTTTCCACGCTGATTTCTCTCCATTCTATTTTCAATACAGTCATTGATTTCCATGTGCAAATTGCCCTTGAATGGCTTGTTTATTGCAATATCAAGAGTCTGGAGATAGGCTGTCATTCCTGTAGGAATCATTATTTGATCTATTTTTCTTTAGTGAAGAAATTTCTTCATGTCTTTAGCGTGGTGAGTGCTGGCTGCATCCCAGACTACAGACCTCTTTGGCTCCTTCGCATAACAAGCGGCAGCATTAAATGGACCCACTTCCTTATAACTGCTTGTGTGCCCAGGCTTTTTCAGTTTCAAGAATAAAAATATTATTGAGGAGGTCTTATTTTTGGAGGGATGCCTTATATTACCGAAAGAGGCAACACTGTAAGTAGGTCTTATTTTCGGGGGATGTCTTACTTTCGGGGAAACTGTAGTCTGGGCAGAAGGGAGAGGTACTCACTGCAGCTCCTCTTCCAGCCTCACCACTCACTGCTCCCAGGGCACGTCTTCCTCAACACTGCACCAATGGAAGGGAAGCCCTTTCCTTTCTTTGTTAATGTGTTTTTTCTCATAAAAATAACACGTTTAAGATAAAATGCAAACTTTTTTTAACCTGCCCAAAATTCATAAGCACTAAAACTGAGGTATAGAGACTCTACTTCGGAAAAAAAGTTGCTTATTGATGTTTTCCAACACACTTATATTTTCTCTTATTTAAAGAAATTAAAGAAGCATACACGGTTTCTGATCAGGAACTTAGAGCCATCTAAAGTTGGCAGGGCAATGTCAAGTAGAGATTAATTAGCTTCTGCGTTGGCACCCACTCATTGCTGTCTCAGGCCTTGGCAGGTGAGCTCGTTGGCCTTTGAGGTATTTAGAGTGCTGTGTGACCAGCTGTGAAATCGTTACCACCCGGATTCGCTTTCAGTAAGCTCGTGGTTCGTAGAGGCCGGGCACGTCCCACTGAAAACGGGAGCCCAGGAGGAAAGCGCACGTTCCTCCACCAAAAGCAGCCAAAGGAGTTCTGACATTCGGTGGAAGAATGTGGTAGAAGGTTAGAAGAAAAATAAGTGTTAGAGCCCATCATTTAAAACTAATAAAACCCTGCCTTGTTTGTAATACTGTTTCACCCAGATTAGGGGGCAATAACAGCGTCCACTTGAATCACTTGGAAATGAGTGAAATCCCCCAGGACGGGACTCCGCTGAAAGGACTTGGAGCTCTGGCCCCACCCCACGCCCTGGCACTTGCACAAGAGACTCTGACTGAGGGGGGGGGGGGGGGGCAGCTGTTGGTATTCAATTGTTTACATTTCTTTGTGTAAATAATGTGCTTTCAGTGCCTTAGTTACAGATCCCTTTCTTTTGTTCCAAGAATTTTACAAGGTGTTTCTTAGGTGAGTCGCCCAAAAGGTGTCTTGTACCGACCTTAAATCTTTATATCAGAAGAGAGTCTTGGTTTTGGTAATTTATTTTCGAAAGGGTCAGTATGTGTGAAACACCATATTTTAAAAGTAACTCATAGAAGGCCTTAGTTTTCAGTGTCCCCTGGTATCTTTGTGAGTTGTGTTATCTGTAATGTAAACCCCAGAATAAATTGGAGTGAATTAGAGTTGACACAAGAGCTATGTTTCCATTTTTAGAGGAAAGACAGGGTTCTACTTTGTTTCTACACATTGCTCTAGTCTTGTCATATGTAATAGTCAAGAAATACTAGTCAACCCTTTCAAAGGTGTTCAAAAAATGACTAAGCAAGGAGGGAATAGATTGTCTCCCTAACTGGGATCCAGATGCCACAGTTGAATTCAGGGTTAGGGACAGTCTTCCCTCTCAGTTCAGCCCTGAGGGCAGGTGTGGGTTCTATGCTAATACCAGCACCAACAGCTGGAAGAAGTAAAGGGGACTCCTACTCGCTCCACCTCCTACTCTCGGGGTTTTCCTACTAAGCCAATCTTAGACCCAAACCTGGAAAATGTAAAATATTTACAATGCAAACAGATATGCATGGAAATCATGGAGCCGAAGGGGAGCAGAATATGCCATCCCAAAATGTCCTTAGGCATTCAGGACATACCACCCCAAAACTTGCCATTTTGGTGTATTATTCTGAGCTGTAAGAACTTGAAACGTCAGTTGCAACTTCTCTGCCTTAAGACAATATATGTATTGGACCTTGGTGGGCTGGAGATCATGGAATATGATAAAATTTATCAAGGAATTTTATTCCCATAAATCCCCTCCCTGGGTGTGTCATCAACCAGGAAGACTGCCTCTTGTCACAGGAGAAAAGACCAAAAGACCACACCTGTACTCATACCTCCCATCCCTTCCAAGGACTCATTCACCTTTCCTAAAAGTCATTGACTCTCCCCTAAGAGTTCTCCCCCTCCCCTTTTCCTATCTAATCCTCAATTTGAAGTCACCTTGGGGAGCTGGTTTTTCCTGGGTTTCTCCCATGTATAACAAGGGACACATATTAGTAGAATTTGTTTTCTCTTGTTAATCTTGTTTACTATAGGGGCCTCAGTCAAGAACTCAGAAGGGCAGGGGGACAATTATTTTCCTCCCCTGCAGAACCTACTTCTAAGCTCTGCAAGGCTCCACTGGCTCCCGGTTGTGCAACAAGCACTCAGCTTGGAAGAGTCCCCCACGGGGAACCCACAGTGCCATCCTCTGGGAAAGAGGTGACATGTTGGGCCTGAGAGCACAGGCCTCTAGAGCCCTGTCAGGAACTGGCCTGTCTGTGGCCACCTCGTAGCCCTCACATTCTTCCACTCGACTCAGTTCACTGATGAGTTACACAGGGGCTTAGGCAGCCCCTTGTGGCAGGTGGGTTTCTGATACAAGGGCTTCAAAGGCCAGTTAGGAAGCTCTGGGACATGCGCAGAAGGCCATCTACACACAGACAACACACTCCTCATGTGGAAACCTTTATAAAGTAAAATAGAGGCCTGGTGCATGAAATTCATGTGCAGGTACGGTCCCCAGGCCTGGACTGTGATCATGGCCATCTTACCCAACTGCCCACAGCCGTCCCTGCCACCCACCCTTCTCCCAACCAGGCTGACTTGATTGGCAGGATCCATGTGGGGCTTGGTGCCTGCAGTCACTTCAGCCCTATAGCCTTTCAGGTTCAAGACCAGCTAGAAAGATCCAAAGAGTCTGCTTCCCACATGGTTCAACCCAAGCCCTAAGTTGAGTTCAGTGCTCATTCCTGAACCACTTGCTTGCCATTGGATGATTGGTGCCTAACAACTGGGGAAAGGGGCAAGAGGTGGTCAGTGAGCCTCACAATGACTAGTCCAGTGGTCATTCTGGTTGTTCAGCTGTTAGGGTCAATTTGCATATTATCTTTTTATTATATAGGCTAGAGACTTGGTGAACAGGTGGGGGCCAGCAGACCTGCCTTGAAGAAGGCCCCAGATCAAGGTGGGGGTCCCTGCTGGGGGGCTAGAGGGTGGGGCTGGCCTGGGCTTGGGGCCACTGAGGCTTCACAGGCCGGCCATGTCCCCAAAGAGGTGGGGGTTCCCACTAGAGAGTGGGGCCAGAGGGGTTGTGGGTGGTGAGCAGTCCAGCCATACTCCCAATCAGAGTGGGGGTCCTGCTGGGGGGCAGAGCCAGCCTAGGCGAGGGGCCAAAGGCAGTTTGCTGGCCAGCCACACACCCAGCTTTGTCAGGAAGAACATTCAAAATGACGTTTGAGAGACGTCCAGTCTGATTAGTATATTACCCTTTTATTAGTATAGATAGAGGCCCAGTGCATGAAAATTCATGCACTGGAGGGGGGTCCCTCAACCTAGCCTGCCCCCTCTCTCAGTCCGGGAGCTCTCAAGGGCAGGAGACGTTGCCCCATCACACCTCTGCTGCTGCTGCCACTGCCAGCAGTGCAAGCCTCAGCCAGCCCTGGTTACCTGAGCCTCTGGTGGCCCTGGGCAGCCGCCATCTGAAGTTTGCCTGTGTCTTGTGCCAGCCCTGGGAAGCTGGGGGGCTAAGGGGACTGGAAGACTCTGGAGGCAGGCGCATGGAGTGGCCGGGGCCTGCATGCCACCTCGGCAGGGCTGAGGGGACTGGATGCCACCAACTTGTGGCTGTGGGTGCCACCATCTTTGAGGGTGTGGCAATCAGCATACTCACTCCTTACTGTCTGTGAGCACTGCCACCTTTGTGATGGTGTGATGGTCAATTAGCATATTCCCTCTTTATTAGATAGAATTACTATGAAAAATTGTGTGCTCCCAACCAGGCCTACTTGATTGGCAGGATCCATGTGGGGCTTGGTGCCTGCAGTCACTTCAGCCCTACATCTTCTTGGGTTCAAGACCAGCTAGAAAGATCCAAAGAGTCTGCTTCTCACGTGGCTCAACCCAAATCCTAAGTTGAGTTCAGTGCTCATTCCTGAGCCACTTGCTTGCTGAGAAATATGATGGGGGTTACTCACTGCCCAACCCCCCTTACCCCACCTCCTGGGGCAGGGGTGAAGCTTGTGCCCCTGGAACATGGGGGCATGGTGTAGGGAGGGATTTTAAGACAATGAGAGACTAGAGAATAGAATGAAGTGACGCAGGTGGCCAGCTAGCTGTCCACCTCACTATGGAACTTTCCAAACCCCTGAGTTGAGTTAGGGGAAAACCAGGTGGCTTCCAGAGAGTGTCCCGGTCCTGCACTGTGAGACACACAGAGCTGCCCGGCAGCTGCCCAGTAACACCAGGGACACGTGGGAACCAAGAGTCCCCCTGGCTATGCACAGGTAATCTCAACAGTCCGTCTATCTAAATTCTTCAGTCATCACCAGGCAGCTCACTCATTCAGACAAGCCATTCAGTATGAGAGCCTTTCTCTTCCCCTGGGAGATCCATTGGACACAGCAGCTCCACGTTTCTCCCTGTCCTCCCTCCCTGTCGCCTGCTGCACTTTTTCTCCCAGCAGGATCTGCCTGGACAGTCAAGGTGTCACCTCACCCATTCCTTCCCCTGGGAGACAGCCCTTCCTGCTGCCTTAGTTCTGCAGGTCTGCCAGCCTCCTATCTGCTCTCCTTGCTCCAGGCGCTCCACATTGCCACTCTCGGCACAGGACCCCGCTTCTCCCACCCTCAGTAGTTTCCTGCTGATGATCATACAGCCAGACCCTCCTCAGCCAGGGACTCCCCTAGGCATAAACCTTTCTGTATCAACACAACTGGTTACCCAAACCTCATTGTTGCCAAACCTCATGTACCCCTCGCCTGTCCACCTTTGCTCATGTGAAAGGTGCTTCCTCCACCAACCCCATCCAGTCACATCCCACTTTCCGCCTGCAGCTGTTCCTGATCCGTGTGGTTGAAATGGCCTCCTGCCGTGGTGATATTTCTCAGCAATGCCCACTGGACTGGATCGCTATCTTGTGTTAGTTATTTTTCAGTCTTATCGCCTCAGC
Source organism: Antrozous pallidus (assembly GCA_027563665.1). Taxonomy (NCBI): domain Eukaryota; kingdom Metazoa; phylum Chordata; class Mammalia; order Chiroptera; family Vespertilionidae; genus Antrozous; species Antrozous pallidus. The sequence goes on along the minus strand of CM050523.1, from coordinate 58,507,024 downwards.
TGGATTAGAAGCTTCTGGAAAGCAAAGATAAGGATGTCTCATATTTCGCTTATCCCAAACAGCTTTCAGCCTAGCATTGTATCCATTCTTTTTGCCCAATAAATTCTTAGCAGTGGTTCCCTGGAAGTCATTCAGAAAGGATCCTGCTCTAAGCTTAAGCTGAGTGCAGAATTAACAAATTTAAAATAAAAAAAAATTGAGCTGCAAACCCATCCACTGCTTTTTTTATATATAAGAATCCAATCATGCTTGACTAATGATATAATTTAGCAAAATATATTAGAATATGAACTCTTAAAAGTAGCAACTTGGCTCAAAATGTGCTTTTTTCTTTGCCCCTCTGCCCACATGCATGCGTTCCTTCTTTCCAAATAACGTAGGAAGCACCAGCTTTCTGGTGTGAAGCCAACCAGACCCAAACGAAGAGGGTGAGTGAGAAATATCACCATGTCCTGTCCAAACCCATGTCTGGTGCCAAAGAGTGGGTGCCCCGGGACCCGCTGACCACAGAGGCACTGGCCCTGCGGCTCCTCGGTCCATGGCACAAGGCTGAGGAGGTGTTGCCCACAGCAGTTGGTGGTGTGATTTCCAGAAACGACTGTAAAATGACAAAGCCCACAATGGGACTTTCCCATCCCATGGCTGGTGGAGACAGTCTGAGAGAGAACACACGACTGTTGCCAATGTAAGTCACTAGGGCAGGGGAACTTGAGAACCTAGCAGCAGAAAACCCAAGCGCTGTCTTGAGTTACAGTGAGAGCTCAGAAAGGTAATTTGCAGGGGACTGCAGCACAGGGCACGCCTTAATGGAGCTATTACTTTTACCGTGGCCATTTGATAATCCCAACAATCTTGAAATATTAACCCTCCTGCTGTCCCCACACGGGCACTAAAGAGTGACAGGCAGATAGATTGCAGTCTGCAAAGCACTTTGGCCGACTTTATCCACATTATGACAACATCAGCCCCAAAGGGTTAAGGGCCATGCCCTAGGTGGCTCAGCTCCTGAGTGGCTGAGCCAGAATTCAAACTCACAACCTCTTAGTCCAAGTATAGTGCCATTGAACTCCAAGCACTTCCTCACGTGCAAGGCGACTAGTCTTGGGAAGGAACAGGACATGTAAAGAGCTACTTGCTCCCTATTAAAAGCTGACTTGGGAGAGCTTCCTGACTGTGTGATCTTAAGCAAAATACTCAAAGCGAGCCTTGCGTTCCATGTCTGAGAACTGGAAATGCCCACCACCTGGCTTCCTTCCATCACAGAATACTATGAGATTCTAATCAAAGAATGGGTGGGAAAGGGGAAAGGTTTCCAGCTGACATCTGTAAACTGATAGAGCCTGGCCTCTTTCCATCCCCACAGTGGACATGCATTCCGCACAGGACAGGGCATGCAGTAGGCCTATAGGCCCTGCAGTCCAATCACTTAGTGTCTGGGAGCAGCTGACCCCTGGTGGTGACTAGTGAATGGGAGTCCTTGGCCTCTGTCACTGACCAGCTCTGGCTCTGGCCCCAGGCCCTGTGTGGAGGAGTGGTGGGCAGAAGCTGACCATTGTTCTGCCTAACAACACCCCCCATTTGGACATTTGCAGGCCCCATTTATGGCTCCTGCCCTTGACCTTCCTTTCTTCTAGCCAAGAAAGATGACGCACTGGCCCAGCCTCTCCCATCAGTGGTATTTTCCTTCCCATCTCAATAGGAAGACTGTGGGGACATTTCCTAAAAAGTGAACGGGAAGCGCGTGGCTTGGTTGAATGGCATTCGCCTCAGTGGAAAAACTGATGACATCTCAGGCCTTGCATATGTGAGTAAGGACAGGAAGGGGATGAATAGCAAACTACGTGGCTATCTGGGAAAAGGCGGCTCTGCGAAAGGAACCCCAGGGCAAAGAAGGCTGAGGCAGGAGTGTACACCTCCCCCAGCTTCCCCAAGCCCTACCCTCTTACCTAACCAGAGTGTAGTCGGCAAAACCAAGAAATGAGCAATGATACCATAATGTGAGCTAATTTATAGAGCATTCTCAAATTTAATAGGTTCATAAAAGAGTGTGCAACATTACTGGTTGCTAGGGAAATGCAAATCAAACCACAATAAGATGTCACTTCACAGGTGTTAGAAAAGATAGGAAATAAGTGTTGGTGAGGATGTGGAGAGAAGGGAACCCCTGGGCACTGTTGGTGGGAATGTGAGTTTGTGCAGCCACTATGGACAATAGTATGGCATGTCCTCAAAAAGTTAAAAATAGAACTACCATATGACCCAGCAATCCCACTAGGAAAACGCTAAGTCACAGAGATGGCAGCATTACTCACACCAGCCAAGATGTCGAAATGAGCTAGGTGTCCATTGACAGGTGAAAGGAAAAAGAAGATTGTGAGACACACACTGACACACCCACAACGGAATATTATTCAGCCACGGAAACATGAGAATCCTGCCTTTTGTTTTTTTCCAAATATATTTTATTGATTTTTTTACAGAGAGGAAGGGAGAGGGACAGAAAGTCAGAAACATCGATGAGAGAGAGAGACATTGATCAGCCGCCTCTTGCACACCCCCTACCGGGGAAGTGCCCGCAACCAAGGTATATGCCCTTGACCGGAATCGAACCCAGGACCCCTCAGTCCGCAAGCCAACACTCAATCCACTGAGCCAAACCGATTTTGACGAGAATCTTGCCTTTTGTGACAACATGTATGGACACTATGCTAAGTGAAACAAGTCAGAGAAAGACAAATACCATATGATTCTACTTATATGTAGATTCTAAAAAACCTGAACTCATTGAAATAAGAGTAGAATAGTGGCTGCCACAGGTTGAGGAATTGGGGAAATGAGTAGATGTTGGTCAAAGGGTATAAACTCTCAGCTATAAAATAAATAAAATCTGGGGGATTCATGTACAGCATGACAACTATAATTAACAAAGCTGCATTACATACTTGAAAGTAGTTAAGAGAGTAGATTTTAAATATTATCAGCATACACACACACACATACACACACACAAATCGTAATTGTGCAAAGGGATGGAAATGATAACTAGCCTTATTGTGGAAGTCATTTTGCAATAAATACATGTATCTAATCATCAAATGTTATACCTTAAACTTGAGTACACGTCAATAATCTGTACTAATAAAAGCCTAGGTGGCCCTCTTGCCCTCAGGTCATCACAAGATGCCCCCAACCCCCATTTTCACAAGATGGCTGCACCATGTCATCACAAGATGGCCACCACAAGATGGCCACCATAAGATGGCCAGCAGGGGAGGGCAGTTGTGGGTGACCAGGTTGGCAAGAGAGGGCAGTTGGGGATGATTTAGCTGGCAGGAGAGGGCAGTTGTGGGTGTGATTGGGCCTAAACCTGTGGAATTGGGCCTAAACCAGCAGTTGGATATCCCCCGAGGGGTTCCAGATTAGAGAGGGATTACAGAGAATGCAGGCTGGGCAGAGGGACAACCCTCCAGTGTGTAAATTTTGTGCATCAGGCCAAAATTCCTATTATATAGGAAGGACTATATAATAAAGAGCTAATATGCTAATGGTTCTGACGACCTCATGCTGTAACGACCGTTCAGCAGGAGGCTGTGTGTGTGGCAGGATGGAGACAGGGTGGAAGTGGGGAGGTGCCCAGAGGAGGCGGGACTATCCCGTGGTGGGGAGAGTGGGAGTAAGAGCCCATCGTGCCCCCCTCACCAGTCCTTTTCCACCTACCACTTGCACTCAGAATACCCCACTGCCCACCTGCCAGAGGAAGGAGCACAGCCCGTGCTGTGCCAGGAAGCTGCACTGGAAACTCTGCAGCAGGTATGAGGCTTCCACACTCTCCTCGGCACCATGATGGGGTGGAGCGCTGTGTTGCTCTGGGGATGGGGTGGACCCAGCTGGAGGCAACTCACAGGACTGAGGGTGGGGCTTGAAGTGGCCAGAGAAGGCTGGAAGGGTTGAGGACAGGGCCAGGCACACGCAAGCTCTGGGTGGAGAGGTTAAGGTGTCAAGGCAGGCCAGCGGGCAGGTGTGTGGGGCACGTGCTTGTGGGCAGGGCCGTGCAATTTTGCGCACTGGGCCTCTAGTGTCTCAATAAAGCTGGGAAATAAAAGATTGAGGGCAAACATGATTGGATCAGCAGCTCAGATCTGCTGCTCATTACCTTACTCAGCCAGCATTTACTGAGTCTACTGGGGACAGGAGGAAGGGGGAGGGGACTGTAAGGGGCAGTGTTCTGCAGCAAAGCTACTGAGGTGCAGAGTAGTAGAGGGGAGGCAGGGCCAGTCCATTCAGGGTGTTGCAGGCTCCAGCATAAAATGTACATGGCCTGGTGTATACATATTGAAGACTTGTCACTGGGAGTAATGATCTGGTTTGTCTTTTAAATATAGAGGTCACCCTAGTGCTGCATGAGGGTTGGGTTGCAGTGGTTAAAAGTGGAACTGGGGAGGTCAGCTAATCAATTCATGGGAGGCCACTGGGCTGAGGCACGTATTGTTCGTATATAAGGATCACCAGCATTTCATGCTCCCCAATCCTTTGCCAAATTTAATTTAGAATATCACCCTTAGATTCCTTATTCTGTGGCCTAGTGACTTCACCCAACCTCCCACCCATCCAACCATCTCCCTGCTACATGTCAAAGATCTGCTGTGTACTGATTCAGACAAAGAGTCTTGGTCCCCAGACCCTAACCTCATACCCATAGCTGGTCTCCTCTACTCACCCCTGATGGTAGATATCTGGGGACAACACTCTCTGGCTAGTATCTCTGAAATTATGGGCAGTCTTGAAGAATAAAAGGAGAAAGAGAGGTTAAAATTGGCAAGACTTCCCCTCATAGAACAAAATCTTCAGAGAGGTCATTGGGTACCACAGAGCGAACTTCATGCTGGTTTCTTCCCCAGCTCCTTCCTCGTGCTATTAAAACTAGAAGGAAAAGAGCCCTAATGCTCAGTGGTTTACACCACGAGCTACCCCTGGCTTTGCCTTCATTTGCAACCTTGACTAGAGCTTGCTCTCTGATGATAACAACTCTGCCCTGCCAGGTCAGTAAAGCTCAAGCTAGTTGCCTGTCTTCAGCAGAGACTCAAGGTCACTGTGATCTGTGGGTATGACCTTGAACTTCTCTGAGGGCAGCTTGGTGCTATGGGGAGAGCACATGCAGTTGACTACAAAAGCAGCTAATGGAGACCTAGAACACTTTTGAAATAAGTAGTCAGCATAAAACACAGGCCTCCTCTGATCTGACAGCTGTGGTCTTGAGTGAGTTGGTTCAGGACATACAAGGCTTCTCGTTGGGTAAAGCATTAATTAGCAGAAGTAGGAGCATATTATGTAAAAGAGCATGGATGCTGTTGGAATCATGAAGCTATTCCTCATCAGATGTGTGGCCGTGGGTCAATGTTGTGCCTGACCTGCCAGCCTGCTTAAGAATTCTGGCATGAGGTGGGGAGCAGGACCTTGGAGGGAGAGCTTAATTTGCATAAACTTCCCAGGCTTTATGGGAACTCTTGGTAAGGAGTCTTGGAAGCAATAAATAAACCATCTACTTCTAGGATTAAAAATCTTCTCCCAACCCCAGCAGAAGTCAGCTTTTCAACTTGTGGAGAAAAGTTGAGAGAAGACAGGACCTCACCATGAGGGAAAGAGGGGTGTGAGTTGGGAATGAGGGATTGTTAAGAGATTCTACTTTACCTTGTTCAAGGTAATCCTATATAATAAAGATGTAATATGCAAATTGACCATCACTTCAACACATAAGATGGCTGCCCCCATGTGGACACCAAGATGGCCACCACAAGATGGTTGGCAGGGAAGGGCAGTTGTGGGTAATCAGGTCTGCAGGGGAGGGCATTTAGGGGTTACTGGGCCTTCAGGGGAGAACAGTTGGGGGGATAAGGCCTGCAGGGGAGGACAGTTGGGGGGAGGGACCAGTCTTGCAGAGGAGAACAGTTGGGAGGGACCCAGGCCTTCAGGGGAGGGCAGTTAGGGGTGATTGGGCTGGCAGGGGAGGGCAGTTAGGGGCAACCAGGCCTACAGGGGAGGGCAGTTGGAGGGGACAAGGCCTGTAGGTGAGGGCAGTTGAGGATGACCAGGATAGCAGGGAAGAGCAGTTAGGGACAACTAAGCTTGCAGGGGAGGACAGTTAGGGGCAACCAGGCCAGCAAGGGAGGGCAGTTAGGGGTGCCAGGCTGGCAGAGAAAGGCAGTTAGGTGCAATTGGGCCACCAGGGAAGCAGTTAGACTCGATCAGGCTGGCAGGGTAGTGGTTAGGAGGTGATCAGACTGGCAGGCAGAAGCAGTTTGGGGCAATCAGCCAGGCAGGCAGGAGAGCAGTTGGGAGCCAGCAGTTCTGGATTGTGAGAGGGATGTCCAGCCGGACATTTGTCGAGGGATTCCAGATTGGAGAGGGTGCAGGCTGAGCTGAGGGACACCCCCCTGAATTTCATGCACCAAGCCTCTAGTGTTTATTAATATGCTAATTAGACATCTTTCGGATGTCCTTCTGGACAAAGCCACTGTGGCAGGGGCTGAGGCAGAGGCCATTAGGAGTGATCAGGTCAGGTAGGCAGGGGAGAGCAGTTGGGGGTGATCAGGCTGGCAGGGAAGAGCAGTTGGGGGACAGCCTAGCAGGGGAGGGCAGTTGGAGACAATTGGGCTGGAAGGGGAGGGCAGTTGGGGTAATCAGGCCAGCAGGGGAGCAGTTAGGGGGAGATCAGGCCAGCAGGAGAGCAATTAGGGGCATCAGGCTGGCAGGCACAGTGGTTAGGGGTGATCAGGCAGGTAGGCAAGTGAGAGGTTAAGAGCCCACGGTCCCTGATTATGAGAGGGATGTTCAACTGCTGGGCCTAAACCTGCAGTCAGACATCCCTTGAGGGGTCCCAGATTGGAGAGGGTGCAGGCCAGACTGAGGAGACCCCGGGAACCCCACCCCAAACACACACACACATCTGTGCACAATTTTATGCACTGGGCCTCTAGTGATTCATAATTGTCAGGGGGGAAATGGTCATTTCTTATTGTATTGCAAATGCTTTGACCTTGAGTAGGAGAGATATTGAAACAATCCAAGCAGATGCTCACTTCCCACATAGAAACATGGCTTTTTATGAAGTTATAGAGACTTAAAGAGAAAGCCTCCTTTCTCTTGGAATAGAAATAAAACCTTCTACTTGGCAATGTCAAGACTAAAGCTATGGGGAAGGACCCTGGCCACTGACCATCTCCTGAAGGAGGAGAGGCAGGACCTAGCTTTGCCCTCTCAAGTCAGCATCCTGGTCCCAAAGGGGCTGGCAGGACCCTGCTAATAGGGTCTAAGTCCTTCATTTCTCTAGGACTGTGTTGTGATTCCATGTCAGCCTTGAAACAAAAGGAGCTCCTTCATTGACTCCCCCACTCCCAGCTCTTGTCTATGACCATTCAAGGACTCCCACAGACAACTCTCTAAGTCAGGGGCCACATGTGCTTGAAGAGGCAGCCTTCTCAGATCCTCCTCACACCCTCCAACCCTGCCCCCCATCTTTCCCCATTCCACCCCTCCCCTGCACTGTTTGCCAACCTTCCCCAGTACCTTCACAGTCTCTCCTTGCCTGCCAGCTTCACAGATGCTCCCCCTCCCTTCCCAAGCTCCTTTCCTATGGCCTTGACACTTGAAGCAATCTGTATGTTTTCTCTCCGCAGGTGAGTTGCAGGCATCTCGTGCCTGTGTGTCCTGCAGTGCTTAGTACCATGCTCTGCACTCAGAAAGAGCTTGGAAAGGGCTTGTTGAAGGAAAGATCTGAATTCAGACTTGGAATAAGAGCCTCTGCTAGTGGGTGATGGTTCTTCAGCTGTTATCTTTCCCTGGTTACTCCTCAGCCTATGAGTAGAATCGCCAATTGTAAATAGTGCCCCCTCAGGGTCCATAAAGCTTTTCACTTGGTCCTCAGACAACCCTTCTCATCTGTGAACTGAGCGGGGGGCGGGGGGGGGGAATCACCCAGGTGGTCAGTTCTGTGTCCTAGAAGATCATGTCCGAATGGCCGGTCCACGTGAATGTGCTAGAGCCGGGGACCCTGAGAGCAGGAGCCACGGCCTCTGGAGAGTCCTCCGGTCCCCGCAGGGAGACTGCGAAAAGCCAGTTCAGTCTTAGGGGACATCTCAAACCCACATCTGGAGGCCATTTCATGTCCAGCTCACACCTCCCGGAGAATCAGCCCACGTTTTACTGTGTTCCTCATCCTTCCCCGGCTGCACTGGCTCGCATTCCCGCTCCGGGGTCAGAATGAGAAGCGGGTTCGTTGACTCGCATGAACTCATTTGCTCTCCCAGCTCCTCTGCACCTGCTCCCTCCTGGGCCCTGAAGCCAGCCGTTTCCACAGCAAACAGTCATAAAGGGCCGGAAGCGGCCGGGACTTCAGGTGCAGGGGAGTGAATACGAACACTTTGGCAAGGCCCATTGCATACAGATGTTTTTAGCCACAAACCAGGGGGACTGCAAAGCACTAAGCGGGCTGGTTGCTAACGACAAGGCCTGTGAAGAGCATTAGGCCGATGCTCAGAGGGTGACTCAGAACCTCCGCAGGTGCCCATGTCCACGCCCCTCAGGCTGGATTGGGGCTCAGGGTTGGAGGCCCCAGGAGGTTGGGTGGGCAGCCCAGGGAACCATGCCATGGAGGCAGGCCCTGAGTGCACAGGGGGTGCACTGACACCCCAAATTCCCAAACCCACACTGTAGCACTTGAAGTGATGTGTATGTGGTGCTGTGTTAGTCCACTTCCCTCCATTCTGGTTAGCATGATGCCTGACCCCTCTCTGGGGTCTCTACCAAGTTCTCAGGATCTACAAATAAGACACAGTGTCTGGCCCAGCCGGTGTGGCTCAGTGGTTGAGCACCGACCCAGGAGCCAGGAGGTCATGATTCCCGATCAGGATACATGTCCGGGTTGTGGGCTCGATCTCCAGTGTGGGGAGTGTGAGAGGCAGGCAATCAATTCTTCTCTCTCATCATTGATGTTTCTAGCTCTCTCTTCCTCTCACTTTCTCTGTGAAGTCAATAAAAGTATATCTTTTAAAAAAGACCCACTCTTTGTATCTGAGAGTCTCCCATTGTGTGGGAATGGGCACAAGCACAGCCGAGGGCAGGTGGGAATGTGTCTTGGACCAGGACAGAGCCACAACGTGCAGGGGAAGCATGAACCGGGGCAGGAAGGCACAATACTGGCCTGGGGCAGAGGCAGGGGGTAGGTGACCCTCCCTGGTGACTGGGATTTGGACAGATGCTGAAGGGAAAGAGCAGGGCAATGCAGGGGGCAGCATCGGAGAGAGCGTGGCAGTGCACTGGTACCCTAGTGTGCTGGAGCATGGGTTGGGTCAGTGGTTGGCAAACTGCAACTCTTGAGCCACATGCGGCTCTTTGGCCCTTTGAGTGTGGCTCTTCCACAAAATACCACGGCCTGAGTGCGTCTATTTTGAAGAAGTGGCGTTAGAAGAAATTTAAAAAATTTGGCTCTCAAATGAAATTTCAATCATTGTACTGTTGATATTTGGTTCTGTTGACTAATGAGTTTGCTGACCACTGGGTTGGGTCATACGCAGGGAGGATGGCTGCTCTGGGAGATGGGGCTGAAGTGTAGGTGAGATCCCGACAGAGGGAGTTCCAAAATGCAGGACTAAGGGCATTTTTCAGTGTTTCAAACATGAATCAGTTATCAACTGTTAAGAAGTAAGAGGTTTTACAGACAAAGCTGGGTTCTTGTGAACCTCTGGAAGGTGGGCAATCTGGGATCACAGCTCCCCTGTGGCTACACGTAGCTGTGGCCCGATGGTGGCCTCCCCTGTTTGAGGTGCTGACGCAGGGACAGCCCTCGCAGACACGTGTGCACACCAGCCTCGGGCTTGGGGATTCTCTCAGTGGCAAGGCTGGTCAGGGAGGGCCCTGCAGAGGCAGGAGGTGGAACCAAGCCGGATTCCTCGCTTCCCCCCTGGCAAGCCCAGCCCTGCCGGGTATTCACCCCTGCATCACAGCTCCCGGTCTGAGGACACCTGCCAGGAAGGGACTCACTCCATCAGCACATCCCTGTGCCCAGCACAGCTTTGCAGGCAGGGAGGGAGCTGTGGGCGTGAGCCGGGCCGAGCTGCGCTTCCTCGCCTGAGTCACAGGGACGATTTTGTCTGTTTCCTCTGCAGCCCTCCTGGGGGACGGGGCGGGGCTGAGTCATGGGCAGCAGAGGAGAGGAGGGTGATGAGTCACAGCTCTGCTTCTTCATGGGAAGCATATTAGAGACCAAAAGAGAATGTGTCCCTGGCCAGGTCTGGGGCCCAGCTTGCTGGTAACTGTCCGCTAAACAATGAAAGATGTGCCTGTCACCTGAAGGTGGTCCCACCTGATTCCTTGCTGGGTCCCAGGGTGGGGTGACAGCATCACCTGTGTGGTGTTTGTGTGTCCCGGCTACTGGATGCTGTGATGGCAGGGACCTGTATCCTTAGCATCCAGCCCATTTAAAATGAATGATTAGGGGGACAAATGAGTGAATGATCACATGGCTCCATTTGGAGCTAAGCTTTAATATAATGGGTGGATGTGTATATGTAACCTACTTAGATACATAATACAGGCTTACAGTTGTTGATATGGAAAAACGATACAATAATTAATAAATAATACAAAAATAAACTCTGTGTTTCCCACACAACTGTAAGCCACCCTGTTTTCTGTATGGAGTTAACTTTGGAAGAATAAGAATTCACAAAACACTAATAACAGAGCTTGCTTCCTGGACTGAAGCTGGGGATAGGCGTCTTGGATAAGAAAATATTTTCAGCTCCTCTCCCTCCCCACCACTCCCTGTTGGCTTTTACAGCGTGGCTCATACTAACCGCATTGTTCCACACTGTCTCATGGAGGACCCCTCGTGTCTGTGTGCCCGGCCTTGGACTTGCACCTGGGTGGGGCTGCTGTTCCATGTCCTGGCTCTCTTGGAGCCTGCTCTCCACTAGGTGGACTCCACACATGGGTCTGGGGGTGCTGATGTGGCCCCTCGTCTCTTGAGTGTTGTGTCAGGTTCTTGAGGAGCTAAAGGCCTGCAGGGGAGCCAGCTGGGATCAGGCCTCAGAGTGGAAGGGTGGGGGCAGCAGCAGAGCGGGTGCTGTGCCTGAGCAGGGTCCCCAGACAGGTGGGACAGGAACAGGGCTGGGTGAGGTCAGAGTGGAGTCTAGAGAGCTGTAGCATGGGGTACACTGTGAGCTGTGCTATCTTCCTCTACGCCAGTGAGCTGGCTGAGCCCCGTGGGCTGGGGCTTCCACTAGAAGACAATGTCTCCTGGGATGAAAATGGGTGATTTATTTCACTGGCGCTACACACCCAGAGCCTCCCTTTCCTGACCATCTCCATCCTGCAGTGCATTATATGCCAAATATATCTCAACAAAGCTTTAAGACACAAAATTAAGTTCCATTAAAAAGCAATGTGCATATAGATATAAAATCCAATTTAGCCCTGATAGAAATGAATCTGAACATATCAACTATCTCATTAAATTTGAAAGGATTACATTTGTTTATTTAGCTGGAAATTATTGGATTGGTTGAAAGAGAGAAATAATATTCTGCTGATAAGAAATATATAAAAAACAAGGGATCCCAAGAAACATATGTAAAAAAATAAGGACTTTAAAGGATAAAAGTGAAAGGATGGGAGGATATATAACAGTGAAACACGAGCAAAAAGAAATCTTATATAAATAATCCTACCAGAAAAATAGCCTAAGGGCATGTAAAAGAGGGACTGAAAAATTCATGTTCCTCTAAAAATGTTAGGTCATAAAGATAAGTAACCAGTAAGGATATAGAGGATGTGAACAGCACCAGTAACAAACCTGATCTAAAAGTAGAATTCACCACTTACTAATTAGAGAATACACATTCTTCTCAAACACATTTAGAACAAATTATACTGTTCTCAGTTCTACCCCTCTCCTCAGGAAAAGTGAATCAAACATAGCCCTCTTTAACATGGATGAGGTGTAAAAACACAATGTTGAGTGACAGAAGGCATTGTGTTTCAACATCCAATCCATCGTTAGCTCTTTCCTGTGTGCCCGCCTCCTGACCTGCTACCCTGAGTGTGGATAGGGGGTCAGAATATTCAGTGGGAAAGGCACCCTATGCTGCAAAGCTAGGCCCTGCTGCTTACTGACCCATAGATAAGAATACCTCCTCAGAGATTCGGTGTGAGGATGAAATGAATTAACGTTTCTAAGGAGGCTGTGACCAAAAAGCTATAATCAAAGTAAAAGGTTGATGAGGGAGAGAGACTATAGAATGAGAAGAAGAGGGGGAATGGGTCTTGGATGGGTCCAGTGGGGAGTCACTGGGCAGACCCAGGGACACATCACCTGGCTTACCTCTCAGCACACAGGGTGGCCAAGAGAGGCCTCCGACTCCCGCCTACTCTTATACAGGGGCTCACAGGCCCAGCAAGGGCCAGGACCTCAGCTCTGCACAAAGTAAGTGAATTCTAAAAGTTCACTGTTGCCAAACTGGCGTGGCTCAGTGGTTGAGCATTGACCTATGAACCAGGAGGTCACAGTTCGATTCCCGGTCAGGGCACATGCCCGGGTTTCAGGTTCAGTCCCCAGTGCGGTATGTGCAAATCAATGTTTCTCTCTTATCATTGATGTTTCTAACTCTCTCTTCTCTCCCTTCCTCTCTGAAATTAATAAAAATACATTTAAAAATAATAAAATTTCACTATTATTATCATCACCTTGAATAAACCACTTTACCTCTCTGAGCCGCAGTCTCTTGCCTGTAAAATGAGGCTTTAACACATCCCCTGTGGGAATTTGAAGATTAGTTGAGATAGCTTGTGAAAAGCACAGAGCAAGCCCTGGGTAAACAGTAGTTCCTTCACTCCCCTCTGCATTGTCATTTCAGAAGGCCATGCCTGGAAACCATAGGGTTTGTCTTAGGTGAGTGGGGCCCTGTTCCTGAAAGGCACTGTGCTAGGAGACCAAGGTAAAGGACCATCTTTGCCTGCCAGGAACATACTGGCTCCTTAGTACCTCCCCTCAATGGGGGATGAATCCTGGACAGGAAGGCGCAAGGCTTGGGTCCTGGCAGGTCCATCTGGGGACCATAGTACAGGATTGGCCACTCTGTGTACTGAGGGAGGTAGACCAGGTGACTCCCCACTGGATTCATCCAGTCTATTCTCCCTCTCTTTCTCATTCTAGCGCCTCCATAACCTCCCCTCCCCCCACCAACCCTTTCATCAACTTTTCATTTTGATTATAGCTTTTTGCTCATGGTCTCCAGAGTGTGTTATTCTCTGGCACAGCCCAGCATATTCATTTCTCCCAGATGCATTTCTCTGCTCTGCCTGGAGAATGGTGATGAAGTGACATCTCCATGGAAACAGATGTTGATCCCACAGTTGCTTAGCGATGTGCTGCAGGATGATGTAAGTCGAGGTTTGGTTTCCCAAAGGGCCTGGCATCCTTTGATGTGTCTGTACTACTGGGTTGGGATGAGTAGGAGGTTCCTTCCTTTGCTTCAATCATTTTTATGAAAAGTAAAAAGCAAAAAGAACTAGAAATTCACCTCTTTGTGGGGAGGAATTCTATTGTAAGGAGAGCAAAGTATTGGGAATCAGAGCTTGAATCAGCGATAGGATGCTGAAGATGATGTGTCCCACAGGGCAGAGGGAGGTCTTGGAAACTAAAACTGTCCAGAGGGGGAAGCTGCTGTCCAAAGACAAGTACTCATTGTCCCCAGTCCACCAGAGCAGCCCTAACATTTACAGGACCTGGGTCAAGAGCACAAATGGAATCCACATAACATCTCTTTAAGTCCTGAAAATTACAAACCAAGCCAACAGATTGTTCAATAGAATACATTCTATTCTTTGAGTTTGGCCACTGTGGTAGCTAGATTAGTGTCCCCATCTGCCCTCAAATTCCCCCTCCCCCAACAAAGATGTCCAAGTCTTAATCTCAGAAACTTGTGAATATATCTCATGAAGGTTGTACACAGAATTAAGGTTGCTGACTTTAGGACTGGGGAATTTATATCGTAGGTAATCTGTATGGGCCCAATGCAATCAATGGGGTCCTTAAAACTGGAAGAGGGAGGCAGAAGACACTGTCAAAGTGAGGCCATATGAGACTATTTGACCAGCCATGATTAGCTTTGAGGATAGAAGAGACCTCAAGCCAAGGAATGCCATACCCTCTAGAAGCTGGAACAGGCAAGAAAGTGGATTCTCTCCAGAAGCTTCCAGGAAGGAATGCAGCCCTGACGGCATCCTGTGTGACTTCTGACCTACGAACTCTACTGGTAAGATGATAAATTTGTGTTGATCAAAGCCATTACGGTCAAGGTATAGTGACAATAGGAAACTAATACAACAACCATGTCATGATGGCCTGCTTGTGTCTAAGGGTAGAACCAGTCCTACCACTGGAGAAGAAAAAGCCGTTTCCTGCCCTCCCCTCCTTCAATAGCCTTTTCAAAACAAAGAAAAAGCCGAAACAAATGAAACAGCCAAAACCTTCACCTGAGCCATGTTCAGCATGGCCAGGGGTGAACCTGAGGAGGGGAGGTGAAGGATTAAAAAAGACAGACAAGAGAATACAGTTGGGGCTAGGTAGGATCACTGGGCCTGAATGAGGAAACAGTGACACAGCCTGTAAGCCAAAGCTTTATTTTAGAATCAGATCACACAAAGCAAAACTAGGGGAGTGGTCAACATGTTTACAATGTCCTGATGAGTTTCAAATCTATTTCATTACTCAAGCCTTGTTTTGGCAGCACTTTCTGCTCCGCCCACAGCCCATTAGCTACCTAGGAAAAAGGGAGGACTATAAGGTCAAGCTTAATTGTGCTAGGAGGGCTCTGTCCTTCAAGCTGGGACTTGTATGTGGCTCTGCCACAGGTCAGTCCAAGGCTTGACCCTGTCAGAGCCACTCCCTAAATTCACCTCAAAGTCAAAGCCAACTTTCCAATTAGCAGAAGAAAGGAGGGCAGCTCTCTGCGTTAGAACAGACTGCGGTGACTCAGGCCCTAGTGGAGGGGAGATCCTTGCTCATCAGCCTCTATCACTAGTGAGCCCTGACATGCTGTGTCTCGGGTTTTCACCTGTGAGGTGGAATTCAGTGAATGCACCAGGCCATGAGGAGTTCTCTTTTCCTTCTCTCAGCTGTCTCGCAGTTTAGTAAGTTGTCTTGCTTAGCTCTGATGGGTGTGTTCAGAGCAGTCAGGAATCCCAAAGGGATCCGTGGTAGATGTTCTCTCTCTGCTTCGTCATCCTGTCTGGTTTAGGTTCAGGGCACATCCCACTCCTCCAGGGAGCCCTCCCTGCTGCCCATGCTCCTCTGGCTGTGGCCCTTTAACACCTCATTTTCTTCTCGTTGTATAGCCACACATTACGCATGTTTAGTACAAACTCATCTGTTCAAAGACTGTTCATGCCCCCAGTCCCTAACAGGAAGTACAGTGCTAGCCACATTGCAGGTCTCACCAAACCACTGTTGGTCAATTGATGATCAGTTAAGATAGTCCAGGCCCTGGGCATCTGGCCAATTTAAATCAAAGCCTGAAACAATTGTAAAGGCTCAAGCTCACCTCCTCTGATGAGTGCAGTGGCCTGTTTGGTGTCGCGTTTATAGCCCAAGGTGTTTCCTCTACCACCCTCCCTGGTTGGGGCCTGGAGTCCTACTCTAGGCTCTGTGTCCCCTGTGTGACCTCCACATGTCTCTTACTCTTGGGACACCTATTGACATACCTGCCAGGATACCCTCTCCCTGCTCTGGCCAGGCTGCCCTGTAGCAGCCTCCCCAATGTCCCTCTGTATATATTGGGGTCCCCAATAGGCTCGACTTTATCCTCCTGCCTGCTCTGGGTCTGCCCTCTCACACCTAGTGCATGCAGTCTTCAGGTGCTGGCTCCTCGTAACTTGCCTCTGGATTTCATCTTTATTCATTCCTTCATGTACTCATCCACATTGCCACTCATTCACTCAGCAAATTTGTGCTGACGGTCTGCAGTGGCAGGCAGCCTGTCAGAGGTCGGGCTGCACGCTCCAAGCCTATCCCAGCTCCGATCCCCGAGTCTTCATGAAGGCCCCTCCCTGAGCCCCACGTGGGGGAATGATCTTGAGTGGGGATTTGATTGGCCACCTGCAGTGCAGTTCATAATGATTAAATTGGTGCCACAAGGCAGAATAACATAGGCTAGGTTAGATTACCATTCTAATCTTGATGGAATTCTATGGGGGTAAGAAGCACTTGAGTAAACAAATTCGCACATAAAAAAGCTACATGTGATTTTTTAGTTATTTAATGTAATATGTGCCCCGAATCTTTTAGGAAGTCCTGGAGTCAAAAAGGAATTAACTTCAGTGGTTACACACTGAGTGGCCAGATTATTATGATCTCTGAATGCATAATAATCTGGCAACTCAGTGAACATCCTATATAGTCCTATATAATAAAAGGCTAACATGCAAATTGTCCCCTTGACTAGGAGTTTGACCAGCAGGCAGGCTGGCCAACTGCTCATGTCCCCTGCCCCTGGCCAGGCTGGTCGGACTCCATCCATGCATGAATTCATGCATCAGGCCATATATATATATATATATATATATATATATATATATATATATATATATTCTGAGTGTCCAGATTATTATGCATTCAGAGATTATAATAATCTGGCCACTCAGTTTATAGTTCAGGAGAAATGGAAGCTCAACAGCCTGGATGACCTCGCCATCACAAGCAGCCTTTGGTCAGCGACCTTAGATACGGGAGTGTCTGTGGGTATTGTAAATGCACATCACAGCCAGGTGGGAGCCATCTCCCTGAAGACAGTGCTAAGACACCGTTCCTGCACCGGCCAATGTAGAAGTCTGCATAGTAAATGTTTTAGGAACCAAAGTGCAGCACTAACTTCGCATTTAAAATTATACGTTATGTTTACTACTGCATCCCAGAGGGTGTGCACGATGGCAGTATGTGACTCCCCAGCAGTGGCAGCCACGTGGCCATTCTGCGCGGAGCCAGCAGCGTACTGAGCGCACCTTTGAGTCTTTTGTGCTTCTTCCCTAGACAGATATGTTATCTCCGTTAAAAATAGAGCCGAACACAGGTTTCTTTAATCACCTCCTCTGGCTGGTTCTCAGCTTTCTCCTGAGTTATTTCTTCACCAAGAAATGCCACGTTTGCTTGCGAACTGTCAGCTGGAGCCCATCCCACTTGGCCTGGAACCAGCCTGAACCAGCCCATAAGCTGCCCTTCCAGAAACGCGCCCCCTCCCTCCCATCTTCCTCCAGCAGAGGAAGGGTCAAGCCATGGCGCTTGTCCGGGTTAAAGGAAACTACAACCCGGGTCATTGTTTAACTACAGCCTGTGCACCCCTGAGCCCTGAGCTCCACTCTGCATCCCAGGGGAGTTTTGAACTCTGATGAATGATTCGTGCAGCATATAAAGGAGGCAGAGGAGAAGCAGCAACAACCCACAGGGACAGCCAACATCTCCAAATGGAAGATGCAAACATCCCCCCAAATCAAGGTGAACCAGTGAGCCGTATCTTCAAAGGAGTCAGAATTGCACATGTTCAGTGCCACCTGCCTGGTGTGGGTGGCCTTCTTGTGAGCCAGACCATTTCTCCACCTGGGACTCAGAAAAAGTCCCGGCATCCTGCTGGCTGCCTGGCTGAGTAAGGGCACTGGTCCCTGCTGACTGGAGCTGTTGATAAGACATCACCCTCTGCAGGCAATAGTGCACCAAACAACTCCCCCCCACTGGGGGAACCTCCTGAAGGAACGTGCATGTATCCCCCCTGCCCGTCAGCCCGTGGCCACACACATAAGTCCATGTCTTCAATGCAACATCCATCTTGGCCCTGATTATGGATTATAATCCATCTTGGCCCTGATTATAATTCATAATCAGGCCCAAATGGACGTTATAGATTATGAATTTGTCATAGATTATGAATTGTTTCTTTCTAGGATTTCAAGATTTTTCTTTAAGACTGCATTTTGTATTTTCCACGCAATTTGCCTTTTGTGGGAGAATGTTCTTGGGAATGAGTAAATTTGGTTCGCCCAGATGGTCTTCCTTTCAACCACCTTCCATATTTTAAGGATCCCTATTCTTATACTAGAGGCCTATTGCACAAAGATTCATGCAATAGGCCTGCCTTCCCCTGGCTGCCAGCCCCAGTTTTCCTCCAGCACCTGGGACCCAGGCCTTCGCTCTGGCTGCTGCCTTTCATCTTCACTCTGGCCAGAGCCTTCAGTATTTGCTCTGGCCAGAGCACCGCTGCTGTAGCTCCCCCTCCCCCACCTTCCCCATCATAGGAGGCATCCTGCCCCACCTGGCCTGCATATACAAATCAACCCATCATCTTTGTTGGGTTAATTTGCATACTCACTCCCGATTGGCTGGTGGGAGTTGTAGAGGTATGGTCAATTTGCATATTTCTCTTTTATTAGTGTATATGTATTTTTAAAGTGATGTCTCTGCTGGTTAGCTGAGGTGATCAGGGTGCTGCTTCTCAAAATGAGGTCTGGGCAGCACCTGAGTCTGCAACCGGCCTGAAAATGCAGACTGCGGGGTCTGCTTGCAACACAGACTGGACACTGTGGTGGGGCCAGAGGAGGCCCTGGAATCCACATTTTCCACAGGGTAGCAGGGGTACTCATGCACTGAGAGTTTGAGAACCACCTTCCCAGTTGTCCTCTGAGTGGCCTTTCTCCACACATCTCCTCAACCCTTACTGTGAGAAAGACTCTGTGTCGGTTCCTCTTCCTGACCTAGTAGCGTCCGTAACTTTCATATCGGATAGACTCTTGGTGACCGTTTTGGGGGCAAGCTGCACTATTGTAGTTGGACTCCAGGAAGAGGATGGAAGGTCTTAGTGGGCAGCAGGGGGCACTTGGGAGACTGGTGCTTCCCCAAATTTCCAACGTGGAAGCAACATAAAAAATGATGCTGTTTGAATTGCACACTGAAATTAACCGGACCAGTGTCGGGCAAAAAAGCCACGGTTTGCCACTCTGTTGACTAATGAGTTTGCCAACCATCGAGTCTTAGACTCTTAATTCCAATAATTACAGGCTGTTGTTGTTCCTTGTGATTAAGCCTCTACCCCAGTCATCAGCAAACTCATTAGTCAATAGAGTGGCAAACTGTGGCTCGAGAGCCACATGTGGCTCACAAGCCACAGTTTGCCAACCACTGAACCAGACTGCCTGAGGCTGCAGAATGCTGGTTTAGAGGCTCTAGCTTGGCCCTTTCTTCTCCCTGGTGTGGTCTGGCTACCAGAGGGCGAAGGAGATGGAACTCGGCACATCCACACCTATTTGTTTGGAAGCCCTGCATTCCATGTTTGTTGCTCTAGGCCAGGTAAGAAATGGATGATGGCCAGCAGAATCAGAGAGGAGGGGACA
Organism: Antrozous pallidus; assembly: GCA_027563665.1. NCBI lineage: Eukaryota > Metazoa > Chordata > Mammalia > Chiroptera > Vespertilionidae > Antrozous > Antrozous pallidus. The sequence continues at coordinate 58,487,596 of CM050523.1, read as the reverse complement.
CAGCAGCAGATGTTGAGGTGGAAGTGGTAGACTTAGCAACATATTAGATGTGAGAGAAATGGAAGGGAAGGTGTCAGAGGGCTGTGGAGTCTTGAGACCCACTGGGATGTGGGCCATGAATAGAAATCATGGCAGAGCCTGGCCTTGTCACTGTTCATTTGCTTCTCACCTCTGCCCTCTGTGCCCTGGCTGAAACCACAGGCTTTTCGATGGTCATCTGTTCCTGGGGCTACCCTAAGAGGTCTGAGGCTGCACAGCTGAGGACAGCAGTGGCTACTTTCTCCTCCGCAGCCCCATGCTCCTGATATGACGATGACGGGAGTACTTAGTGTTTCCCCATTTCATTTCTTAGCCGAGTAAGGCACACAGGCGAGTACCTCGTTTCAAGACTTGCCAGGGGCTGAGGTTGGGAGTTTCTCTCTGGCTTTTGCATCCCTAAGTCAGTGTTTTTGCAGTCACCACCAACAACCTCATCTTAAGCACATTGACAGATAAACTATTTGTTCTTTATGTTGACCTGCACTGTGGGCAGATCAGGCTTCTTAATAGCACTTTTGTGTTGTTTATTATTACAGTACTAGAGGCCCGATGTATGAAAATTCATGCACTGGAGGTGGGCTCCCTCAGCCTAGCCTGCCCCTTCTCACAGTCCAGGTGCCCTCAGGGGTGGGAGGTGACTGGTGATCAGGGGAAGGCAATGCCCCCATCACACCTCTGCTGCTGCTACTGCCAGCAGCACAAACCTCAGCCCCGGGCGGCCCTGGGCAGCTGGGCAGCTGCCATTCAAGGCTTGCCTGTACCTTGGGCTGGCCCTGGGTGGCTGGGAGCTGAAGGGACTGGGGACTCTGGAGGCTGGTGGACAGAGGAGCTGGACCCACCTGGAGGCGGGCCTGGCTGTGAAGTGCACCTGCCACCCTGAGGGTGGGGGGAGTGAGGGGTCTGGGTGCCATCTTGTGGCTGTGGGCACTGCTATCTTTAAAGGCATGGCAGTCAATTAGCATATTGTCTCCTTATTGGCTGTGGGCACCATCAGCTTTGTGAGAGCATGATGGTCAATTAGCATATTCCATCTTTATTAGATAGGATAGTTGGTATTTGATATTTTATTAGTTTTAGGGGTACAACATAGTGCTTTGATATTTATACACCTTACAATGTGCTCACCACAGGAAGTCTGAAAACCAAATATCACTGTGCCAAGTGATTACGATCTTATTGACTATATTCTCCTTCACCCTTTTCACCCATCCCTCCAATTCCTCCCTCTGGCAACCATTAGTTTGTTCTTTGTGTCTAAGAATTTGTTTTTATTTTGTTTGTTTTGGATTTTTTAAAAGTTCCACATATAAGTGAAAGCATGTGGTATTTGTCCTTCTGTGTCTGACTTGTTTCACTTAACATAATACCCTCTAGGTTTATCCATGTTGCAAACAGCAAGATTTCATTCTCTTTTATGGCTGAGTCATATTTCATTGTATATATGCACCACTTTTTTTTAGTATGTTTTTATTGATTTCAGAGAGCAAAGTAGAGGAAGGGAGAGATAGAAATATCAGTGATGAGAGAGAACCATCGATTGGCTGCCTCCTACACACCATACTGGGGATCAAGCCTGCAACCTGGGCATATGCCCTTGACCGGAATCAAACCTGGGACCCTTCAGTCCACAGGCTGATGCTCTATCCACTGAGCCAAACCAGCTGGGGCAACTGCTTCTTCTTTATTCATTCATCTATTAATGGGCTCCTAGGTTGCTTCCATATCTTGACCATCCTATATTCTATATAATAAAGACATAACATGCAAATCAACTATCACTCCAACACACGAGATGGCCGCCCCCAGATGGACACAAAATGGCTGTCACAAGATGGCCAGCAGGGAATGCCAGTTAGGAGGGACCAGACCTGCAAGGGTCAGCAGTTGGGGGTGCTCAGGCTTGCAGGGACGGGCAGTTGGAGGTGATCAGGCCTGCAGGGGAGGGAAGTTGGGGGCAACAAGGCCTGCAGGAGAAGATAGTTGGGGAGGGGGACCCTGGCCTGCAGGGGAGGGCAGTTGGTGGGGACCAGGCCTGCAGGAGAGGCCAGTTGGGATCAGGCCTAAATGAGCAGTCAGACATTCCTCAAGGGGTCCCAAATTGGAGATAGTGCAGGCTGGGCTGAAGAACCCCACCCCCATGTGCATGAATTTCGTGCACAGGGCCACTAGTTGTAAATGATGCTTCAATGAACATAAGGGTGTGTATATCCTTCAAATAGTGTTTTCATTTCCTGGTAGAGGACTTATAGGCTGAGGTAATGTGGTTGCACCCAAGTCTTCTGGCCAGCAGGTGGCAAAGCAGGAAACTGATTACCTCAGGACTCCACATTCCATTCTGCTCCAGCAAATCACCAAATTCCTTAGCCCACAGTGCAACCCCCCTCTATGACTTGCACCCCCAAATCTATTTACCAGTTTTAAAAGACAATAATAGGCAAAGTTGGCTTCTAGGCAGGGGAGACCCAACAGCCAACTTCAGTTTTAAACCCAAGGGTTTAGATATTGTGGAGTTTATACAATTTTGGAAAGCATCTTTAGGACAAAGTATGCAAACTTACCACCGTGGCAAATCTCACAGGAAACATGGGGCTGTGCAGTTCAAGGGTTCTGAAGGCTACGCTCCATTAGCTCCCGTATCATCTGCCTCCGCTTACGCATGCTATGAACGGTTGAGGACATGCAAAGCTTCGGGTCCCTTTTCCCTTCTGCTGGCAACTTGCCCAGCACAGGTGCACAATCCCAGAATCCTGGCATTGGAAAACAGCACTGTCATCCCAAGGGCCTCGGGGCCCTTTACAAATGTCAGGCTAATTATCAGATGATTAGATAATGGCTACAGTGCTGTCTGGGTTAGCCGCTGCTGCTACCAAAACACTCCGTGAATGCCAACCTGCACATTTGGAAAATGGAAAGGACCTCGTGTTTCTGGCCTGGGCAGAGAAAACCAGCTCCTGGGTCACCTCTGTTTGGGAGCTCCTTCAGAAGCAGAGTGTGGGGAGGGAGTGTGCGTGTGTGTATGAAGGGGGGTAGGGGGGAAAGAGGCTGTGACAGGTGCCCACCTCTTGTCCAGAGAAAAGTATCAGGGTGCAGAAGGAATTCACTGAGCCAGCTAAACTCAGTACCTGAATCAGTTCCTTTAATCCCCCAAACAACCTCTTAAGGTGAGGGCTGTTATTCCAAATTACCAGTTAAAAACTGAGGCCGCCCAGCTAGTAAGTGGTGGGACCAGTATTGGAACTCGAAGCTCCTGGTGAAGCGTGCCCTGGGCTAGGATACCCTTTCTCTCTCCCCTTTTATTTCCAGCACAGGTGGGAAGCCCCTGAGTTCATAACTGATATCCCGCTGACCCCGCCCCGCTCAGCCCTGCATCCTCAGGACTTCCGGGCAGGGCAGGATGGAAGGGTGCCCCAACAAGGTGAGAGCTGGGTACTGCTCCTCTGGTCCCCAGAAAGGGGTCGCTTCGGTTGATGATTTGCAGGTGTGCTCCATGGAAACCTAGAAGTCCACAGAGCTTCCCTGGGAAGGAGGGAGGGGGTAGCGAGAGGAAGAGCTGATGGGCAGGAGTGTGTGAAGGGGTATGTGAAGGCTAAGAACCCACACGGCCAAATCCAGCCAGAGCAGCCCCACCTGCTGTAGGGGCTGGGCTTCCTGACACGCGTGTGTTTGGACAAAGGGATCTGTGTGCCCCAAATATCAGCAGGGCCCTGTGGTCTTCCCAGCCCACACCCAGCACACTGGCTGGTTGGGGTTGCAGGACGATGCCAGGTGGTACAGCGAACATGCCCCTGAGCTTGATTAAGGCAATTCGGCCAAGCTGTGAACCCCTCCTCGGAGCAATACTTTTAAAGGCATGAAAAGGAATTCATAGCATTACAAGGGGGGAAGCAATTACACTCAAATGCAATGACCAAAATATTTTTTAAACTCAAATTTGTGATAACGTATCCCACGTGATTTGGGAACACCTTCAGGTCTATCAGCCACCGATCACTTCCAAGTCGTGACACATTTAAACGATAATTTAAGACATCCGCAGCCAGTGCCCTGTGATGCGAAAAGTGACACATCGCAGACGCTGCCAGGACGCCTGAATTCATTGTCCGCATTGAAGGTTAATGAAAATAAAGATGTGACATTTCCCCGTCCACGTGCACAGACGCCCTGAATTCTGGCCTCGGGCCCAGAGGCTGTAACGGAGCCCGTCAGCACAGCACGTCTCAGGCACTGGGTGCCCATCCTGACTCCGTCCTGGAGCACCAGGCCCAGGCTCAGCCCTGCTCCTTGGTGCTCATTCTCTGCTCTCAGTCCCGGTGAGCGGCGACGGGACGTCTCTCCACATCTTTTCTCACTGCCCCTTTGTCTGTCCCGCCACCAGGGAAAGTTGCAAAAGGAGGTGTGTGGTGTTCCATCCCGGGTCGTGGGATGTGACCCATTGTCCGAACCCACACCCCTACCCAGCCAGTCCTCGGGCACACACTGCGAGCCTCAGGGGGCCCTTGGGCATCTGTTGCAAAGGCGTGGGATCGGTCATTGCCCAGCAGGAGCTATTTTGTGTCCCTCCCTCCCTCTGCTGGTTTGTTTCAGACTCATTCTCCAACGCCTGAGACTCAGTTTCTCCTGCGCCTACGAAGGTGCGGTGGGGCCAGGGCTCAGCACACCTCCCTCCTCAGGAAGGAAGCTGACAGGCGTTTGCAGTGTCTCCAAGCCCCACTGTGGTGCCCAGTCACCGCTCAGGTGGCCCCTGTTTGGCAGGCTTTCGGCTCAGGGCCTGGATGAGCCAGACAGAGCAGGAATGTCAGAGCTGGGGTGGGAGGGGCAGAGGGCATGCAGCCACCTCCTCATGCCCAGATAAGGGGCCCAAAGGTGGGTCCCAGTGGATCGTGGGCAGAGCCTTCACTGCCTTTCCTCTGGCTGGACCCGTCCCAGCCTCCGTGGGTCCCACCCTGAGGGCTCAGTGCACCTCTGGGCTGTGCAGCAGCTGCTGCCCAGTCTCTGAACGAGGAGGGGACCACAGAGCTCCCGCCTGATGGCCCTCCCAGGTCGGGTGCCCCTGCCCCAGTTGGAGTGATGACAGTCCTGACATGGTGCCAGGGCCTCCCCCCGTCCCTCCCCTGTCCCAGCACCACCCGGAGGTGGCTGTGTCTTGGGGTACTCTGAAGGGGACCAGCACGAACCTCTCCACCCTGTGGTGTTCAATGGACCGTCCTGACCCTCTCTTCAAGTTCCTCTTACATGCGTGGTCCCCCCCCAGCCCTCAACGAACCACCCGCAAATGCCTGCAAGTCTGCTCTCGGCGGTTCCTCGGGGATGGCACAATGTCACTGCGACCCAGCCAGGTCCCTCGGCGTCTCCTGCCCTCGCCCTGCTCCTGGGTCTTATTGATCTGGAAAGAAGCAATACGCAGCTTTTCTCCCAACTTCCCCAAATCTGACGTCCCATGCCCAGTTCCCGTCCACACTTTCTGCACTGAGGCCTAAACCACTGAGGTCTGGGGCCCAAGGCCAATGGTGGGGCTGCAGATTTCTCAGGCCTCTGGTGCACGGTGGGAGGTGTAGGGGGGTTCTGGGCCCATGTCTCCCTCTCTGTGGATCTTCTCCCTGAGGGCAGCCCCCACCTGCAGCCTCAGGGGCCGGTGAGATTCACTCCTGGGCAAACACTTAGGGCTCCTTCACTCAAAGCGAATGTGGCCAGCTCAGCCGGGACTCAGGCATCGGAGCCTGAAGCTGAAAGAGCACAGCCCCACCTCAGGGAGCAGGAAACAGATGGGAGCCATGGAGGGTGGGGGTGGGGTAGGAGCTGCTGGCTCAGAAGCCGGCTTCCCACATGGAGGGCAGTCAGGTTGGAGCCCCATACTAGAGCCCCTCGAAGCCCCTTGTTCCAGCGTGGACCCCCAGTGGTCAAGGCGGTGGGTGAGGCCTTGGTGGGGTGGAGGCGGGAGGGGCCGTCTATGCATAAAACTCAGGTCTCCGATCCCCTGGCTTTGGTCTGCGTCCTTCTCGCTGGGGAGGGGAGAGGCTGAGAGCCTCCCTTTTCCTAACAGTTTGTGGTGCCGCCTCCCAGCCCTCTGATGCGTTCCCTACCCCTGTGTGCAGATGCATGGAGAACAGGCACTCCGCATGGACCCGAGGAGGAAAAGCCACAGGGGCGGGACTGACCACACGTTTTCCGACCTAGAACCTCCATGGCCCATCTCTTGCCCAGCGCCAGCCTCTCCTCTCCCCCTCCCTTCATCCCGCGGTCCCAGTGGGTCGAGAGCAGAGCTGACACACCATCCTGGCAAGAGCGATCATACCCTACACACATCAGCTTCCTGCAGGCCCCTGGGCCCTGACCCGTGCTCCCCCTCTGCTGGGCTCTCCCTCTGCTCTTCTGCTTCCACGACCCCGCCACCCCTAGCCCCATGCAGACCCCACCACTGTGGGGAGCTTCCTCCTGGAGGGCGGGCCCGAGTCTTGCTCTTGGAACCCCAGAGCCTTCCACAAAGCGGGGCTCTGAGCACCTGCTCAGAAAACATTTACCGAAGGACGTATCAGGCGCCAGCTGGGCGCCACGCACGCTGCCCTCGCTGCAGGGCAGGCGCTCTCGGCCTGTGGCAGCTTTGGAAGCCAGGCGAGAAACAAGACAGCCAGCCTTGGCAGGAGACGTGCTCACTGAATCGAACACACCAAGAACTGAGACTCAAGAAAACAGAAGAGCAATGAACCCAAGTGTATGTTTTACCACCAGAGGCCTCACCTGGGGCTGCCCTCCCCGTCACTGGTTCCAACGCAGGATCAAACGATGGATCGTCTAGGTAGGTTCGCTCATAGCCCTTTCCTGTACTGTCTATAGTTGTGAACATTTTAATGCATATGATGTATCTCTACAGTAATGTATGCCACGCGATTGAAAAATAAATATGTATGTGTTGGCAGGCTGAACGATGTTTTACTAGTCAGAGGACTGGATTAAAATGGGTTTAAACTGTGCTGGTGCGAGCCATCCAGTAGAGGGGGTGTCAGGACGGGGGCCTGGTCCCCTCCCCGCCCCTGGCTCCCCCCATTAGGGACCGGCCCCTGCAGTGTGTGACTTCCTTCCCAGAACAGGGGGTCTTCCCATCCCTGCTCCTGGACTAAGCTACCTGTTACTTCAGCCCCGGAACAGGAGAGTCCCCATCCTCCCAGGCCTGGGCAGGGGCAGGAACAACTTCTCCGGGGACACGGGCCGGGCTGCCTCGGCCCCTCGCACAGTCTCGGCCTCACCTCGAATCCAGGGACAGGTGCTCGGCCGCGGGAATGAGCCTCAGCCGAGCCGAGCTGGGAGAGAGCAGCTCCGCCGTGAGGAACGCAGATGGAATGCTTTCCCCACGAAAATCACTTGGACTTTACGTCCCTGCACATTCCGTTACACGTTTCTGCTCAAACTCCTCCTACTACTGCCTAGAAGGGTTTGAGTTTGCCAACAGCCCTGTCCCGGCATTTGGGAGGTCAGAGTCAGTCCATCACACCGGCTTTTCGTTTCAACACGATTCTTTAAGTCCCCGCTGAGAGCCAGGTCTGGGGATAGGCACCAGGAGCCCAGAGAAAGCAACACGGGGAAGAAGAAGGGCAGGGACCACCTTTTCATGATCCCATTTCCAACTTCGCGCCAGGTACGGCTGGGCACTGCGTAATATAATTCACCCTCCCAGCAACCGTGAGATTCCGGGGTATCATCCCATTTTACAGGTGAGGACATTGAGGTGTGGGAGGCTGCATGATGCTCCTCTCCCCTCAAAGATGTCCACGTCTTCATCCCCCAAACCTGTGAACAGGCTCCTATACACGGAAAAGGGGCTTTGCCTCTGTGATTAAGGATTTGGGAAGGAGGGATTATCTCCGATTATCCAGATGGACCGATGCAACCACAGGCCTCCTTAGAAGAGGGCGGCGGAGGACCAGTCAGAGAAAGAGATGTGATGGTGGGAGCAGACGTCTCAGCGCTGTGGGCCCAGGAGCCACGGAACGGAATGCAGGGAAAGGCAGGGCAGTGGGTTTCCCTGGAGCCGGGGGAGCGCAGCCCTGCAGACACAGGATGGGAGCCCAGGGAGACGGTTCTGGCACCTTTTCCTACAGGAGCGGGAGACGATACGTGTGTGTTTACGGCACGAAGTCTGTGGTGATGGCTTCAGCAGGGATAGGAGATGAATCCAGAGGGCATCGATTCCCCCAAGGCTGCAGAGGGGGGATTCAAATCCAGGTCTGCCTGGCTCCAAAGGTCCAGAAGATGCCCAGGAACTTTCCATCAGAGCTTGGAGCCCAGGAGCCGAAGGAGCTATTGCTTAGCCAGGCAAGCGAGGTGTCCCGGGCCTGCAGCAGAGGCGGAGGGGCAGATGCTGAGGCTGGAGGGGGGCCTGGGGTGAGGGAGGCGTGAGACTCGGAGGAGCTGCCCCGATTGCTTCCTCCCAGAGGACCTGCGATGATCTGACGACTCTGGTCCCATAGGAATCAGGCCTAGGTGCTGCCCCCTCAGTGACCCCGCTGGCCAGGCCTGCTCCTGACGGGCGGGGCTGGAGCTGGGGAGTCAGCGGACCTTCTCTCTGCTGCACATGGAGGAGCTGTGAGGTGCGGACCCTCCCTGACACTTCCAGAAGAGGCGAAGCCTGGTTCTGCCAGACCACCTGTGGGCCCTGCACGAGTCACCGAATCGCTCCCGCCTCCTCCGTCTCCCCATCTGACAAGCGGGGTGACAGCGCCCGCTCACAGGGGGAGGGCTGCCTGTGGGTCTACAGGCAGCCGAGTCTCAGCCGCTGCGGCCACCGTGCCTCCCCTCTGTCAGGAGTCCGCTTTCTGGCTGCAGGTGCCGGTGCCAAAGATCTTCAGGCCACCCGTGGGTTCCGCCACCACGCCTGGCAAACACCCTCCGTGGGCGGCACTCCTGCTCGAGCGCTCACTGCCCTGACCCAGAGAAGCTTCTGGAGCTCTCCCCTGCCGGGCACGGCTGTGACAGGGCCTTCTGGCCTGGCTCTGTAAGGAGCACCCCCCCCTTCACCGGGTGCTGGGTCAGAGCACGGGTCTCCTCCTCGCTCTCCTCCTCCCTGGGCTGGGAGCAGGACAGACACGGAGGGAGCCGCGCGAACCCCCCTTCCAGGAATTCTCCCCGGAGTCCTCTCGAAAGCCGTTCCGTGACACATGGACTGGCGTCAGTCTTTCTGTGAGAGGCAGGATGTTTTTGAACAGATGTCATTTCTGGCTCTTTCCCTCCAAGAAAAGAATTCCTCATTCCTACTCACTTCTTCCTGCCTCTGCTTCTGCCATAGGCACACCCACGCAAGCGCACACACACTCACACACACACATGCACTCACACACACACAGGTGTACACACACACACTCACACACACACAGGCATGTACACACACACACAAGCGTACACACACACACAGGCTCACACACACACATACACTCTCACACACACATACACACACAGGCGTGTACATACACACTCACACACACAGGCGTACACACTCACGCACACACAGGTGTACACACACACACATACACAAACACAGGTGTGTATACACACACTTATACACACACACAGGCGTACACACACACACAGGCGTGTACACACACACACTCACAAACACACCACATATATACATACACACACACACACTCACACAGGTGTGTACACACATACACACCACACACACACACACACACACACACACACACACACACTCACACACAGAAAGGCAGACCTTGTTCAACAGGAACCAAGACTCTGGGGCTGACTCAGGCCTACCTAGCCAGTTGGACGGACAGACAGAAAAGCGGAAAGACAGAATATGTAGGAAAGCACAGTCCCCCACTGTGTGAGGGAACTGGGCGTGGGTAGGGGAGAAGGCTGGAGGGGCACCTGCCAGGGCTGGGGCTGGGCTCCGGGTCCGAGAGCCGTTTGCTCTCTGGCGTCCAGGAAGCTGCCCAGCAGATGCCCGAGGCTGCAGCTGGCAGGGAGCTGAGCCCTGGGAGGAGGGCTGAGGCGGGACCCAGGGTGTCGGGCGAGCTGAGAACACAGCCAGGTGAGCTGCTAGACAAACACCTTCAGCCCTGCGCCCAGAGGACACCACACCACCTGCGAGTGAGCGCCGCAGGGAGGCAAGTCGGGGAGGATTCTCACGGGCCCACCCCCTGCCTTCTGCGGCTCCGTCATCTCAGGTTCCACAGGCGGGTCTCGCATCCTTTCGGCCTAGCGTGGACGCATGGCTGCAGGTTGGCTCCTCCCTCTGTGCATTCGGATGTGCGATTATTTCAGCGTCAGTTGTTGAAAAGAACAGCCTGTCTCCATCGACTGGTCCTCGTGCTCTTACAAAAGGTCAGTGGACGGAACGTGTGGGTCTATTTCTGGACTCTTATTACCACTGATTTTTACTTACACACATTTTTTTTCTTCTTTGAAACCACACTGACCTCACCATGTAGCAAGTCTGGGGAGTGTTGAGATCAGTACATCCTCTCCCCTCCCCTTCCTCCTCCCCCTCCCCCTCCCCCCTCTCCCCCTCCTCCTCCTCTCCCCTCCCTCCTCCCCCCTCCCCCTTCCCCCCTCCTCCTCCTCTCCCCTTCCTCCTCCCCCTCCTCCTCCCCCTCCCCCTTCCCCCTCCTCCTCCTCTCCCCTTCCTCCTCCCCTTCCTCCTCCCCCCTCCCCCTTCCCCCCTCCTCCTCTCCCCTTCCTCTTTCCCCTCCTCCTCTCCCCTCCTCCTCCTCTCCCCTTCCTCCTCCCCCTTCCTCCTCCTCCTCCCCCTCCTCCCCCCTCCTCCCCATCCTCCCTTCCTCTCCCCTCTTCCTCCTCCTCCTCCTCCCACTTACTCCCCATCCTCCCTTCTTCTCCTCCTCCTCCCCCCTCCTGCTCCTTCCCCCTCCTGCTCCTCCCCCTCCTGCTCCTCCCCCTCCTCCTCCTTCCCCTTCTCCTCCTTCTTCCCCTCCTCCTCCTCCTCCTCCTCCACAGTGCTCCTCCTCCTCCACAGTGCTCCTCCTCCTCCACAGTGCTCCTCCTCCTCCACAGTGCTCCTCTGCCTTCCCGCATCCATGTTCTCACTGGCGCCGTCCGTTTCTACGAAGCGTTTTGCAGGGGGTTTTACTGCAGTTGCACGAAATGTACAGATGAATCCAGGCGACCTGACATCTAATGAGTCCTCCCTTCGTGGCTCTTCCCCCAAAAGTGGGTTCATTTTCCCACAAGGGATGCAGGGAGAAGGAGCCATGTGGAGCCTGAAGCACTTTCCGAAGCACTGGTCTCCCCCGAACCCAGAGCTGGATGGCCAGAGGGTGCTCCCGCCTGCCCCCAGTCTTCCTTGTGAGCACCCAGCGTGACCACGGAGAAGGGAGACACTCGGGGTGACTGTGGCTCGTTTGTCAACTCCAGACTGCTTTCAGCTCCCTCACTCTCTCACCTTAGCACACCCTCCTCAGCACCCCTAAGAGGCAGGGCCAGTTCTACCCCATGGAGACAGGAGGAATCAGGCCCTAACTTCAAACAAGGGTGCTTCTCTGAGGGTCCCTCAGTGTGGCGGGGCAGGGGGGACTGGGCTCCGTGGCGGCTGTCTAGTGAGACCCCTGGGGGAGAAAAGAAGGCAGGCGCTGAGAGGGGCGAGCTGGTGGTCTCAGGCCTCTGGCTCAGAGCTGCTGGCTGAGGGGCCCCCGCAGGACGCCTCTGCACAGGTGTCTTCCCAGGAACATGTGGGTCCCAAGGGCTTAGAAGCCACCCAGATGAAAAGACAATTGCTGAAGGGTTCATGTAGTGTCCCTGGGTGGGGCGCCAAAATGTGGGAACTCCTCACGTCCCTCGCGATTCAGGGTCCCCGGTTCAGGGTTCGGGTTACTGGAGAAGGCCGCATACAAATGAATAAAGAGACTCAGAAAAATACTAATTTGGAAAATGGGGGCCAGGCGGTAGCTCAGCCCTAGTGGCAGAACTCCCACGCGCTCTGGCTTCACCACTCCTTTTATTAAGATTAAAATCATAGGCCTGGGCTGGGGGTGGGGGTGGGGGGCGTTCAGCCTCCCCCCGCAGACGAGCGTCCCTGTGTGTCCAGTAAAAGTCAATCAGTAGATCTTCTTAGCACGAACAGGTGGGGGCTGCTTCAACCATCAGCATCCCAGTAACCAGCTCCGACCCCTCAGAGCAAGGTTGACCAGCCCTGCAAACTCCCTGTCCACAGCTCTCTATTATTAAAACACGGATTGGCTTCCGGCAGGTTCGGTCAAGGCAGGATTAGCTGAGATTTGGAAGCAGTTTCCCACAAATCACTGCACCTTCAGCGGTGAAGTTACCTGGGGGGGGGGGGGGGGTGCGGAGGGGGGGTGTTGAAGGGGTCCTGCCAGGTGAGGCAGAGAGCAGCCAAGGGGGTGCTTGCCTCCCCGGGGTTCCCAGTTTCCACAGAGAGCCCAAGCTGAGCCCCAGGCAGCAGGGCCTTGACTGATGGGCACTCCCTGGGGGTCAGGCTGTGTGGGGAAGGTCGCCACCTTCCCTGGGGTCAGGGCCTTGACTTCTAGTGCCTCCCTTCCTGTCACTCTCCCCCCCACCCCCCAGCCCCGTCCTTTCTGCCAAGGGAAGATCCGGAACCACCAGGAGGCCCCTTGCTCAGTGCAGGTGCCAGCCTGGCAGGGGGGCTGGTCTGATTCCTGGTCCAGGGGGAGGGTTGCTCCTTCTCCTGACGTCCGTACAAAGTGTCTGTCCGGGGCTCCCCAAGCACCTCGTGTGGTGAGAGCTCAATAAGCAGCTGTGGTTATTGTCCCCCAAAGCCTGCCATCCCACACTCTGGGGGGTGACCGCCTGGAGAAAGAGGGCTCGGTCCATGGCCCCATGCTGCCACCTGGTGGTCAGAGGGAGGAAATGAAACGGATTCAAGAGGCTGACAGATGACGAGGATGAAGGTAACAGCTATTGGATGTGGGGTTTTCACCAAGGCCCGGTCCTAATGCTTTACAGGGATTACTTCACTTACAGATGGGATACCTCATATCCCGTATTAAATAAAGAGGTACTGCTATTATGTGTCCAGAAACATGCCTGGGGTCATTTTTTTCCTCCATCCTTACAACAACCATGTTAGGTCGAGATTTAACCTTTCCGTCAAAGAGAGACAGGAAGGTTCAGAGATGTTAAGTGACCCCCTCTCCCCCCAGGTCACACAGCAAGCAAACAGCAGAGCCAAGACTGGAACCTTTTCTGTTTGGAGTCAAGCTCCTGCTTGTGTGAACTTCACTGCTTCCCCAGAGAACTCTGAATCCCCTCAGGGGGTGGGGCCTGGCAGGGCGGACAGGAGGATGATGGGGAGGCTCAAGAGGAATCAGGGAGCACCCTGTTTGTTCGGGATCGGCTCTGGACAGAGACTGAGGACAAGGTCCTGGCCCTGAATTCTTCTTCAGGTCATCAGAGCACTTTCCAAACTAACCTCCTGCGCCCACGAAGGTGGGCACAGACATGTGGGCCCGAAGGGCGGGGCCTGGGAGGAAGGCGCCATCCCCCAGAACTGTGATCAAGGAAACTTCATCTTCATCCGTATGCTTGGAGAGTGTGTGTGTTTTATGTTTCTCCCAGGCATTTAAACTGCCTTGTATGAACAGTAATACCACAGTAGGAGGGACCTCAGAGATGGCCGGGCTCACAGTCATCACTCAGCAGTGTATTCAGAGAAAGAAGGAAGGGAGGAATCTGGTCTGAGGCACTTCCGGGGCCTCCTGGCCCAGGTTCTGCCTCTCCTGCCAGGCTGTGCCGACCCAGCCACCCAAGGCAGCAAAGGTCAGCCCTTGGAGGGACCGGCCTGGCTCTCCAGCCCGAGCCAAGAGCTGGTTCCTCCCCCGGCCATGTGGGCCACAGACAGAGACCCACCTGCCCCTGAATTCCCACACTGCTCCCTGAGTCCGTGTGGCCTTGGGCAAGGCCCGCAGTTTCCTCATCTGATCGCTGAGGAGTTCATCCTTGCAAGAGGCGGTAAGGATTGGAGACAGCGGGGCACAGTTCCTGGCCTATAGTGGGCACTTGAAAGCCAGCAGCCCTTGTTCCTGAGCCAGCAGGGATTCCCTCTGGCACGCTCCAGTCTGAAATACCTTCTTCCAGAGAACATGCCTAAGGGGCTGCCAGGCCAGGGGGCCGAGTCCCAGAGCCCACCCTCCAATTACACAGAGGAGTCAATTCTGCCTCTGAGCCATTACCCCCTCATCACCCATGAAGAAGACCCATGCCCCCTGTTTGATTTTCATTTCAGAAACCAGGTATCAATACTGACCTTTCCACGGGGTGCTGGGGCGGAGAGGCGCTTGTTAGCTTTAAGCACCCCTCCCCCACCCCAGCCCAGGAGGTCCTCGCTCTCCATTCCTCGTCCTTGGGTGCCTTGGGACTTCTGGGGAGCTTGTTCAATGCTCCCCCAGCCCCCCTTTCCCAGTCTGCTCATCTGGAGCTGCGAGGTAGGCCCAGGAGCCTGTTTTCACCAAGTTCTCCCAGGGGTCTCATTGGGGAATCCCTGCCTGAGGGCATCCACAGAGCATCTGAGTCTCTCCAAGGAGAAGGTCAAGAGGTGATGCTGGGAACAATGGCCCGATGGACCCCACCAACAGGGAAAGATTCTGGGACCCAGTGTGGGTGCAGCCAGTTGATCACAAAGCTCCTCCATGAGGCTTCCTTCCGGCTGGTTCTGCTACCTTCTCCGTCACAGCACCTGGAGCCGGGATGGCGGCAGGCCCTGGCATGAAACACCCGCAGCCAACGAAGCTATGGGTTCCCGTCTCCCGGCCGTGCAGAGGCCAATGTGTGGCAGATCTGTAGCCCCTCGGGAAGCCCACGTGAGCTGTGGGCTGCACCGTCCTGGCCAGGATAGCCAGCCCAGCACACGGGCCTGGGATCCCTGACTGCAGTATTCCCCGTGAGCCACGGCAGAGGACAGAGAACAGGGCGATTGCAAGGGGAGGACCAAACTCGTGTTTGAAGAAACGAAGGTCAGACAGAGAGGCAGCTGGAAGACTGAGACTACAACCCAGGGCCCTGCATTCCTCACGGGGCGGTTCATGCTGCCCACGTTGCCATGGGGAGCATGGGAGACAGGGAAGGGCTAGAAGCTGTGATGAGTGGAAGTGGCCACTAGGTGTCACTGTCTCATCACCCTCTGCAGCTGCACTGTGGCCTGATCCCACCTCCCCAAGGGCCAACTTGGGGTGAGTGAAGGGGCTTTTGCATTCCCATTGTCACCGGCCTCCTAAAAGGAGCAGCAACACCCAGGATGAGTGAGGGAGGAGAACAGTGTGGGGTTTTCTTCCCTAGAGAGTGGTTCCTAGTCAGAGCTGCTGTTGCTGCTTTGCTAGGGGCTCCTTTCCTGGCGAATTCTTCCCCCTTGATCATGACTTTGGGTTCGAATCCTGAGGACCTGACTTTCCAAGTGTGTGGTATGGCAAGGGCCTCAGAGTTCAGCTCCTCCACTTTAGTGAAAAAGGAGGCCCAGAAAGAGAAGGCCATTCCCAGCCACACTCCACAGGATGGAGGCAGAGCCAGGACTTGAACCTGAGGCCCAGGGTTCCATGCAGTCCACCACGCTCCCTATCTTCACGCTCCATAGGTGCGTGCAGTCATGCATCCTCCTAACACTACGGAGCACTGACTAGATGCTGTTTTCCTGTCTTTGACTGAACACAATTGGAAACTCTTAAAAACGTAAGCTGCCAGGGTACATCAATGACCAAGTCAGGATGATGCAACCAGGGGGTCGATTTCTCTCCTCTTCGTCCAGAATATCGGTCAACGCCACCCACTCTTTATGTAAAACAGCAGAAATGAGATCAGAATTCAGGCAGGGATGGAGCCAGACAGCTGATGGGGCAGTTCCCACACAGGGCAGCTCCGAGGGGGCCTGCTCCGCGGGGTGGCTGGAGGGCGCTCTACGGGCCCACACTGGATGCTTGAGTGGGAAGGAACCTTTGGAAGGTGGACGCTTCAAAGCTGCAACCACGGTGACCACCAGAGGGCAGTGTTTGGTCACCTCCTGCTTGGCCTAAGGGACTACTAGTATTTTCCTGGCACTGATGGCCTCTTAAGGAATGGGGTGTTTAAGGTAACAGTCTACACATGGAAAAGAAAGAGATGTACCAGTATCTGTCTGGGATTGAAATTAATCTCTTAAAGGCAGTCATCTTATCGTCTAGTCCAGTGGTCGGCAAACTCATTAGTCAACAGAGGCAAATATCAACAGTGCGACGATTGACATTTCTTTTGAGAGCCAAATTTTTAAAACTTAAACTTCTTCTAACACCACGTCTTCAAAATAGACTCGCCTGGCCACACTCAAGGGGCCAAAGAACCACATGTGACTCACGAGCCGCGGTTTGCCGACCCCTGGTCTAGCCCATTGCTCCTCTCACCGCAGCAGCCGTAGTGTTGACACCGCCATAAAGCTGGAGAAGGATGCCTCTGTGTCCAGCCGCCTGTCATATGGCCCTTCTGTCTTGGTGCAGAGTTGTTCATAACCTTAGATACTCTCTTGGGGCAGCTGATGGTCTCAGAAAGAATGATCTAGAATCTGGTTAGAGACCTCCCAGCTTATGCAGCCTGAAGCCAGTCCACCGTCCTCTCCACTGCCCTCCGCAAGCTGTGAGGGAGGGCCCATGACCATTCTGCATCTGTCTTCTCAGATACAGCCATCACCCACCTGCAGCTGCTGCTCTACTCATTATTGACCGGTCTGCTGGGATATTAACCACTTTCGGCTTGGCTGGGGGATGGTTCATCACCGAGTTGTCAGAGTGATGGATTCTTCGAGGATTATTGCTTAATTAGCTTGTTTAGAGGTAAAAATCAACCAGGACACCCGTTCTTTGGGAGCTGGGAGCTGGGAGCTGGGCGGGAGCTGGGAGCTGGGAGCTGGGAGCTGGGAGCTGGGAGCTGGGAGCTGGGAGCTGGGAGCTGGGAGCTGGGAGCTGGGAGCTGGGAGCTGGGAGCTGGGAGCTGGGAGCTGGGAGCTGGGAGCTGGGAGCTGGGAGCTGGGAGCTGGGAGCTGGGAGCTGGGAGCTGGGAGCTGGGAGCTGGGAGCTGGGAGCTGGGAGCTGGGAGCTGGGAGCTGGGAGCTGGGAGCTGGGAGCTGGGAGCTGGGAGCTGGGAGCTGGGCGGGAGCGATCTGGAAGATGCCCCAGGCCGAGGTGTGGCTAGGGCGGGGTGGGTGGGTGGGAGGCTCTGGGCATTGCAGCTCCAAGCTTGAATACATTAGGCATTTCATCCCTTGGCGTCCAGAGCGCTGCTTCCACTGCTCAGTGCCTTTACCAAAGCACCGGCTCCTGAACTCAGCCCTGGGCAGTAGGACCCTGCTCTGCATCTGGTGGACGCCAACCCCACTGGTGTCTGCTGACGGCTGACCCAGGTCTGAAGATTCTGCCTCCTTGTCTTCAGGGCCCAGGCAGGCCCAGAGGGAGCCCGGGCTGGTGTGCAGTTGGAGCAGCAAAGTGTGCAGGAATGGTGTGTGTTTTGACTACCTACCTGGGCACTCAGGCGAGGCTCATCTCCGAATCCTGCCAGAAATGGCTCATTGCTTCCTCTGGGCTCTCCCTTCTTAGCAGAGACTGTGCTGACCGTCAGTATTGGTGCTCTGTGTGTAAAAAGGCTTATGTACTGAGGCAGCCTGGCAGCTCAGGACTCAGGGTCTTTTGGCTCTGACTGTCCGCAAAGCCCTCACTGCTGACCGTGGTCACCTGTCCTGGGCAACCAAGCACAGGGCCTGGAGGCGACCCGACCTGGCCCGGCTTCGCTGTGTCTGATGCTGCTCACCACGGGATGACTGCGACGCTTTGCAACCGTCCCTGTGCGATGCAGGGGAGTCGGCTGGTGTTTGTCCCGCGTACAAGGATGTGTCCACTGCGGAACGCCCACCTCGCTCCTGAGCACGGGAGTTTGCGTAATGGCACTTCCCTCCCTCCCCACACTATTGCCTCCTGGGGGCGTCTGGTCACACTCAGAGAGGCCCCTCCCTCCTGCCCTCTTGACACACAGAACTGTGAGGGTTCCTGCGGGGGGGGGGGGGGGGGACACTTCCAGGGATGAGTTCTTTCACCGCAGATTCTCCCGAGTGGGCTCTGGCCTGGCCACTGGCCGGAACCTCTCTGCGCTCTGTGGGCCGTGATCTTTGGGAGAGACATGATGACAACTTGGGGGACAAGGAGGGAGGGAGGTGCCCACCTCGCTGGCTGAGTTTCTCCTTCCCCAAATGTATTTTCCATCGGGGACGAAGATCCTACTCGCCATGGAGTCCAAGACCTTTATGGGAACCATGTTTTATTTTGCCATTGAGCTGCGAAACACTCCGGACTCAGGCCCTGGAGAGTATGATTAGTCTGCTAATGCCCAGTGGACTGGTCCCGGGTCACCCACAGCACCGTGTGGGTAGGCGACTGGCTCATCCTGGCTCTTCTAAGAAATGTATGGGCTGGTGGGAGGGGCCGAGGTGCAGCTTCTCCCCGCCTTTCCCAGAATGGAACGTCTGCTTGATTGTCCAGAAGGTTCCTGGCTGGTGTCCCCAACCTCTCTGTGACCTGCTCTGTGACCTCAGGGCTACGGAGCCGGACCCAGTAGAGGACCCAGCCCAGCTCCTCGAAGGCAGCAGTGACTGCATTACCAGAGGGCAGATGCCATTCACGTTGCCATCCGGGGGGCAGCAGGACCTGTTGGAATGAGGGGAGGGTCTTGACCCATACTGGGAGCCTGTCCTGGAGGAAGACACAGATGCTCAAACACAGAAGCCCAGGCAGTGAGTGGAGAGCTTTTCCTTCTGTTGAGCGGCTGTAGAGACCCAGCCCCATTCCCATGAACACTGTTCAGGACCACCAGCAGGGGGAGCACACGTACCACCTGCAGGTAAGGCTGGACCAGCCCCATCATGCCCAAGGCTCCCCAATGGACAGGAATGTCAGCATCTACTTTGCCTGTGTGAGTGCAAAGTGTAGCCTATTTAGCACCAAAATGGAGAGAAGTTGGGGAGCAGATGTTTCCCCAACCCCCACCCCACCATGGGCTGGAAGGGCTGAGAGCAAAGGCAGCTCCGCCTTCTGTTCCAGCTGAGCTCCGATCTTTGGGCTCTGCCCTCCCGCAAGAGGGTGGCTTTTCCATGGCTACATTTCTTGGATTAAAACGACATTTCTGTATAAACATTTCTTCTACAACTTTGCCATGTGGCAAAGCAGCTTGACTCTTCTCTCTCTCCTCTTGAGTCTCAGACTATTTGCCAGTTTGCTGACTTATTTTTCATAAAAATCCAGCTCAAGTACTTAAGTTAAACACGCAGCTAGGATGATAAGGCATGAGGGAAAGACTCAGCCCCCTGTTTCGTCCCTACCCTGAATTCCTCTCTCCCAACTCTTTCTTCTGCTGCCGACCGACCTCCATATTTCTTAATAATATGCTCCCTTGGTTAACCCTGGCTTATTAATGTGAAATGCCTATTGACTGATGATGGAAGATGGGGCTGGGGTGCTCCTCGCCCACTTGCATACCTGCAGCTTCACTCCCTACATGCTCTAATAGGTTTATGTCACATTTTTTTTGTGTGAAATCAATATCCCATTTTTTGCTTTATTATAATTATATATTTACTGTTGGCTGCTGAGTGAAGAAATACTCTGGGATCATATTACTTTTCTTCTATAATTCTTTGTTCTTACAGGAATTAATAATGACCTCATTTTAAAAATCCACTTAGACTACGTTATTATCCCAATAATTCTTCCAAGTCCAGCCAAATTTCAAAATCTATCTGAACACCATGATTATACTGTGGACAGAGAGAAATGCTGGTTCCTTTCCCCCGAGGGGTCCCTGGTCCTGCTCCCCGCTGGCCTCTAACTCTCTTGTTCAGCTGCCTAGCTCTGGTCCATGGACACCTGGATCTCCTTTTCCCCTGGATTCCAACTTGCTCCTTCTTGGTTCATGCCCTTGGAGGGTCCATGTCATTGTCGTAGGTGGATACATTTCTCTTTAAAATCCAGCTCCAGAAGCTGGACACCGTGGGTTTGAAAGGTACCTGCTCACCAACAGGTGTTTGTCTGCCAAAGGAGGCAGGGAGTTTTCACACCAAAGAGGCGAGTCCAGACTCCCAACTCTCAAACAGCACTCCATTGGTCTGAAGGATGGAGAGATGGGTTTATTAGGATAGAAGCGAGCTGCTCCAGCGACAACGTTGTTGGGTTGTGGCTAAATCGGCAGGATCAGGGCTACTGCTGCCACATTTGACCTTCATGCAGAGTAGTAGAAGCTGGCATGTTGTCCCACACCTTATTTCTGTGTAATGGGAAACTGTGATGACTACTTACATTGTTAGAATAAGATGCTGTTCTGCCACGTTGACAGTAGATCCACATGACTGTACATGACATTAGTTGGACAAACTCTCAGCAGGTGTGACTTGCAGTGAATTAAATGCCTAGACTGAAACCAATTAATATTAACATCGCCTCAAATGTCCAAGGATTATATTTAGAGGCTCTGAGTATTTTTTGAGTCATTTTTTAGAAGTCTGAACTTGGTAGCTCTGAAGATTTTTCACATAAATTTTGCCCACATGTGGCCATGGAAAAGAAATAGACCTGATTGGAGGTGAGGAAGAGGTGTTGTCTGGTTGTATACTTCTACCTCCTCACCTACCAAAACAGAGGCAGCAGAGGGCCGAAGGAAGGAGACAGAGGTGGGCGCACAGTGGTGGACACCACAGCTTGCCTGGAGTCCAAGAGCAGATCGAAGCTTGTTGACACAGCTTGTGGGGAGTGACCTGGAGGAAAGTAGACTGTTGAGGGCCTTCCACGCCCCAGGCTCTGGGCAGAAGCTCACACAGCTCGTCGGACAAGGCCTTCCTATGTTCCAGTGGCGGCTTCATTGCACAGGGGACCAGATGAGTGAGGAGAGGGAATGCTCTGGACTGAATGCTGGCCAACAGTGGACATCTCTTTCCTCACCCGGGCATGATGAAAATCCTGGAAGAAAGCAACTTTGACTCTCTAGCCTCAAAGTAAAGGAATACTGGACAGAGTTAAAAGATGCCCTGGACTTAGGAAAGCAGAGTTTAAAGGGGTAAGAAGATCAATCAGTTAGACAATAGCCATTCTGAAAGAATATTGACCATGATGTATTAGAGATTATAACAAGATAATGTTAACTGTCTGCTCTGCAGTAATCCAAATGGGGAAAAAATAGAGGAATAGCCGAAATAGCAGGAAGACTTGGGTTTAAGACTATATTTACCAAAGTTGGGATGAGAACAAAACAAAAGAGAAGGGAAATACAAAGGGACAATTTCTTCCAGTCATTTGGGAAATGGTTACTGAATGGTTTCTCTATGCCAGGCACTTTGCTGTGTGCTAACGAGATAGCCACAGAGAAGGTATACCCAGCCTTACAGCGTGGTGGGGAACACAGACATCAGCAGGTAATTAAAAGTGCGTTGACTCAGCAATCTACAAATAGAGAGAACTTCCTCAACTTGACTAATGGTAGCTACAAAACTCACAGAGCTAAGATCATATCTACTGGTGAAAAACTGGGCATTTTCTGAAGTTCAGTAACAAAAGAATGCCTGCCTTCTCCACCTCTATTCAGCATTGTACTAGAAGGTTTAGGCAGGATATTGAACAAGAAAAATAAATCAAAGCTATCCAGATTGGGAAGGAAGAAATAGAACTCTCCTCTATACAAAATCCCAAGGAATCCCCTGACAACTACTAGAACTAAAAAATGAGTTCAGCAAAGTGGCAGAATATAAGATCGATATACACAAATTAATTTTATTTCTATTCATTAGCAATGAACAATCTGAAACTAAAATTATTTGCAATAGCATCATAACAAATACAATACTTAGGAATAAATTTAATGAAGAAAATGCAGGATTTCTACACTATAAACAACAAAAAGTTTTTGAAATAAATTAAGGAAGATCTAAAAAAAACAACAAAAAACACCACAGAGAGACATCTAACATACATGGATCAGAAAACCATATATTATATATAGTGAAGATGGTGATATCCCCCAATTGATCTGCAGATTTGTGCAACTGTTATCAAAATCCCAGCTGCCTTTTTCCCCCCTGCAGAATTTAACAAGCTGATCCTAAAACTTATATTAAATTCAAGGAACCCCAAATCACCAAAAACAATCTTGGAAAAGGAAAACCAAGTTGGAGGACTCACACTTCCTGATTTCTAAACTTACTAGATAGGTACAGTGACCAGTGCATTGCATTACTTGCATAAGGATAGATGTAGAACAGTGGAATGGAACTTAAAGTTCAGAAATAAATCTTTACATTATGATAAATTGATTTTTGGAAAGGGTGCTAAGATAATACAATAGGGCAAAGAGTAGTCTTTCTAAACAAAAGTAGACGCATGGATACACACATGTAAAATAATAAAGTTGGATATTACATCATATCATATACAAAGTAATATCAAAATGGATCAAAAATCTAACTATAAGAGTTAAACTATATAAAATGTTGGGAGAAAAACATAGAAGTAAATATTCATGATTTTGGAGTAGACGACGATTTCTTACATACAACACCTGAAGTATAAGTAACAAAAAACCCCACATAGATAATTTGGACTTCCAAATTAAAAACTCATGTTCTGTAAGCAATAGCACCAAAAAACTTAAACGACAACATGAAGAATGAGAGAAAAGTTTTGTAATCACAAACATGATCAAGGGACTTGTTCTAGAATACAGGGATAGGCAAAAATAGGTTTACAGTTATAATACAAATAAATATTACAATAATTAATCATAATACAACAATAAACTCTTGTATACTCACAACTGTAAACTTACTTTTGCCTGCCCCCTCTATATATCTTGCAACTCAGTAACAAAAAGATAAATAACCCAATTTTAAAGCAGACAAATGATTTACATAGATATTTCTTCAAAGAAGTTATACTAATGGCCAATAAATGACACACTTAACATCACAAGCCACCAGGGAACTGCAAATCAAAACCACAGTGAGTATCACCTCACACCCTCTAGAAAGACAGCAACAAGTGCTGTGGAGGATGTGGAGAAATTGGCTCATTCACTGCTGGTGGGGAGGTAAAAATGGAGCAGCTGCTTTGGAAAACAGTTTGGCAGTTCCTCAACATATTTCTTTTCTTTTTCCTTTTTTAAAATCATTTAAAAGTTGACATTGGGATTTTATTTATTTTTTATTTTTTTAAATCTTTATTGTTCAGTTTATTAATTACATTGTTTCCCCCTTTTTATCCCCCTATATCTCCCCTCCACCCTGTACGTATCCCACCCTCCACCCTCACCTCCCCCTCCCCAATGTCCTCTCCCATTGTTGCAAGATTTTTGTCCAATCTCTTGCTGTACTTTCCACAACCCTTTCCTCCCCAAGAATTGTCAGTCCATTCCCTCTCTATGTCCATGTTTCTGTTATACTTACCAGTTTATCTTGTTCATCAGCCTATCAATTCACTTGATTTTTATGTTCATTTGTTGATAGATGTGTATTTGTTGTTCATAATTTATATTTTTACCTTTTTCTTCTTCCTCTTCTTAAAGAATATCTTTCAGCATTTCATATAATATTGGTTTGGTGGTGATGAACTCCTTTAGCTTTTTCTTATCTGCGAAGCACTTTATCTGATCTTCAATTCTGAATGATAGCTTTGCTGGATAGAGTAATCTTGGTTGTAGATTCTTGCTCTTCATTATTTTGAATATTTCTTGCCACTCGCATCTGGCCTGCATCGTTTCTGTTGAGAAATCTGCTGACAATCGTATGGGTGCTCCCCTGTAGGTAACCAACTGTTTTTCTCTTGCTGCTTTTAATATTCTCTCTTTATCTTTTGCTCTTGGCATTTTAATTATGATATGTCTTGGTATGGTCCTCTTTAGATTCCTATATTTTGGGGTTCTGTGTACTTCTTGGGCTTTTAAATCAGTTTCTTTCACCAGGTGGGGGAAGTTTTCAGTCACTATTTCTTCAAGTAGGTTTTCATTAACTTGCTCTCTCTCTTTTTCTGGCACCCCAGTAATTCGGATGTTGGCATGCTTGAGGTTGTCCCAGAGGCTTCTTACACTATCTTCAATTATCTGAATTCTTTTTGTTTCTTGCTTTTCCAGTCGAGTGGATTTTGCTTCTTTGTATTTCAAATCTTTGACTTGGTTCTTGTGGCCCTCTGGACTGCTTTTAGGACTTTGTGTAATATTTTTTATTTCAGTCAGTGTATGCTTGATTTCTAGTTGGTCCTTTTTCATATCCGTGAGGGTCTGGTTCATATCCTCAGAGGTCTTGTTCATTTCCTTGAGGGTCTCATTCATTTCCTTGAGGGTCTCATTCATTTCCTTGTAAGTCTCATTCATTTCCTGGTTGGTATTGTTTGTTTCCTCGTAATTCTCATTAATTTCATCGGCCTTTTCTAGGAGCCTCTTGAAAAGCCTTATAACCGTGGTTTTGAACTCTATGTCTTGTCGTCTTTTCTCCTCCATTTCTTTCACACCTGATTTCTTTCCATATCTCTGCATGGTGGCTGCTTTATGTGGTAGATATCCTCAAAGGGACAGTGGCTCAGCCTCCCCAGTTATCTGAGGTGGGTACTCTTACTGCAATCCTATATGGGTTGTACAGTATTTTTGAATTTAAACCCAGCTTGTTGTTGTTAGCCCTAGGAGGGTTTGACCTCCAGGCCAATTGGCTGTGAAGGGAGACTGTGTTCAGGTTGGATGGGCAGAGTCTCTGAGCTGTGCGGCAGCCTCAGTGTCAGCTGCGTCCTATGTGGCGCTCGTGCGCGCGGGTCTCTGTTGGATGGGGATGGCTGCAGACACCTCCAAGAGAAAGCCGCTAGTCTCTTCCCCTTGCCAGACAACTCTGCCTCTCCCCAAATGTGTCTGCACACCCAAAGTCTATCCCAGGGTTGTAAAATAGATGGTTTCCGGGACCAGGAGACAAGTTTCCAGGGGGCAAGTCGCGGGTTTGTGCGACCCTTGCATGCAAACTTTTTTCCCCCGCCTCCGGGTTTCTCCTCAGACTAGGAGCCTCTGCCGCGCCCCGCTTCCAGGGTGCGTCCCCCGGACCTTGGACCTTGCCTGGCACTGGGGAATCTGTGCAGTGGGACGTCTCCGCCCTCCCCATTGGCGAAATCCAGCCGGAGTTGCTGCTCCAGCCCCAGCCCGCACGCGTGACCAGGACGGCTCCTAACCTGTTTCCGTCTTCAAGGCTGCACTCCAGCCACTCCTCTGAGTCTCAGTGTCCCACCTTTACTCTTATTAGTGGAGTTTTCACTCAGCCAGCTTTCTGGCAATTCTGGGTGATGTCTGTTCTGCTGTTACGTGGTAGTTCTTAAATCGTTGTGCAGGGCAGAACAATAGGTGTTTACCTATGCCTCCATCTTGGTGTCCTCAACATGTTTCATATAGAGTTACTGTATGACCCAGAAACTCCACTCCTAGGTATACGCCCAAGCGAAATAAATAAAAACATATATCCATGTAAAAACTTGTATACAAACATTTTTTTTATACCTACAATGGTTTCTGCTAGCCTTTATTTGAGAAAATTTACACAAAAATCCCCATCCAACACAAGTGAATCTATATAAATCCCACATGCTTCTTCCCATTAAACAAACAGAAATGTATACAAACATTCATAGCAGGATTATCCACAATAAGCCACAAAGTAGAAACAACCTAAATGTCCATCAAATTATGAATGAATGAATGAATGACATATGGCATATTGACAAAAATAAAATATTATTTGACACCAAAAAGTAATAATATCTTGATACATGCTACCACATGGATGAACCATGAAAATACCATGTTCAAGTGGAAGATGTCAGTCACAAAGAACCATATATTACATGATTCCAATGATATACAGTCTCAGAAAGCAGAGTAGAGGTTGTCTAGGACTAGAGGGGTCAGACAAAATTAGGAAGTGACCGTTAATGGGTACAGGGTTTCTTTTTGTGGTGATGAAAAATATTCACAAATTACAGTGTGGTGGCGGTTGCACAGCTCTGTGACTATATTGAAAAGCATCGAACATTGTAGCTTAAATGCATAGACTGTATGGTGTGTGAATTACATCTCAATAAAGCTCTAAAAAGGGAAAAAGTGGGCAACAACAATAAAAACGTGTTTCGAATGTTATGATTGGGGAAGTGTGATATGTGAGTAAATAACATGGGAACCCCAATAGGGCTGAGACCTGAACTCTTAGGAGTTAGGTAACTAACCCCAGTGCTGAGCAGACAGAAGGGCACAGGCCCTGCGGCTGGGAAAAGAATAAAACACGAAAGGAAATAAAGTGATGCTGGGGCGGTGGAAATAGAGTGCTGGAAGGAGGAGAGACACAGTTGTGGTGAGATGGGAGGGCAGGGGCCAGGCGATGCAGACCATGTTCATGATTCCCTACATTTCCTGAATATCAATTGGAAAACACTGAAGGATTTTTACCTGGGGAGTGCAATGATTGGATCTGAATCTTTTAAAGTGTGTTCAGACAGCAGGAAACTGATTTGAGGGATATGGGTGGACATAGGAAATCAGATAGGGAGCCAATGCAAAAGGCCGGGAGAGATGATGTCTGAGAAATCGAAGCAACTTCAGGAGGAAGTGGGAGGGAAGGAGCAGAGATAGTTGGCTCCTGATGGGGGTTTTTCTGTAAAGGGAGAAAAGAGATAAAGTTGTGGCTGGAAGGGAATTTGAGATGGAGGAAATTTAAAAGGGAAGCATGTTTAAATGGCTCCAGAAGAGAGAGAGGTTTGGTATTCAGGAGTCAAAGGAGAGAATTCATCTGATCAAGCCCTTGCGAAGGTGGAAGGTAATTAGATGCAGGACATCCTCAGAGATTATGCCCTCTAGCATAACGGGAGGAAGGTGGGAGATGATTACAGATAAAAGTGGGTTTGTAGATTTGGGGGCAAAACTTATTCAGACTTCTGCCTCCAATTCTGCAAAGCAACCCATGAGCCAAGAGTGAGTAGAGATGCTTTAATAATGTGATGGCAGAGAGCCGTGATTAACAGGGAAGTCAGAGAGCACTCTTCGGGTGATAACAGGCATTACTGAAAGAGACTGAAACACACATAACCGTGCAACTTATATTATACTTCCTTCTGACAGAGGGAGTTGAGACCCTTTATGGAGAAAGGATAATGAGAGTTCAGTTATTTCAAAAGTTCAAACTTTAGGTCCTACATGCAAAATTAGCTTAAATGTACAATTGAAGAGTCAAATCTGATATTGGAAATCATGCAGATGGAGATAGGAATCAGGCAAATTGGAAATGATCAAGTGTTCTATTTTTAAAAAGGATTGAAAGAAGAATTCAGGAAAATGTAGTTGAGTCTAATTAACTTGAATCTCTGTAATGTTTGTTGGCTTGTGTTCATTAGGAGGCACCGGGTATTCATCAAGAAATGTTTATGCTAAAATATTATTTCTCTATAGAGACCATGTCTGTGTCTTAATTTCAAGGTCCATGATTGGGAGATTAAATAAATGCTGATTACAAAAAGAATAAGACCCCAGAATGTGCTGATCCCAGGTCTGCTGCATAGGAGACTGTACACTCCAAAGGGACATTGGCATATAGAGAATGGTCACCAAAAGGTCCTAGATAAGAACCATCAGAGATAATGAAAGAAGAGAGGCTTTGGGTTAGGCAGCAAAGTATTTGGAGGTCTGGCATGTCCAAGTCTATTTTTCTACAGTGGTCCAGAGAGTAGAGCTTGAAGCATGGATAGAAAATTCCAGGGAAGTGGATTGTTGCCTTTAGATAAAGAACACCTAAAGCCTGAAGGTGTCCAACAATGGAAACACAAAATATTGAGCTCCCCAGTTCTGGAATACATACAGTTTTTGAGTTATGTTGGACTCGACGTATGTCGTTTCATGGTTACATTGCCATCTCCCATTTATTTATTAAAAGAAAAAGTCCCGTCATTTTGACGTATGTACATAAGTATGTGCTCTATTATTTATTTGCCACAAGTAAAGGTCAGGAATTATTATCTTTTTTTCAAAATATATATTTTATTGATTTTTTACAGAGAGGAAGGGAAAGGGATAGAGAGTTAGAAAAATCAATGAGAGAGAAACATCGATCAGCTCCCTCCTGCACACCCACTACAGGGAATGTGCCCTTGACCAGAATCAAAGCTGGGACCTTTCAGTCCACAGGCCAGTGCTCTATCCACTGAGCCAAACCAGTTAGGGATACAATTGTTTTCTTTCTTAAAAAAAATTTTTTTTACTGTTTCACGTCATTACTGCTGTGTATGTGCTCCATGTGAGTGATGTAGGTGCTTACATAGGTTATGTTCCTATGAAAATCACATTACGCTGCGCCATAGGAAAGGATCTCCGAGGCAACCCGAGGACCCACTGTATTCTATTAGGCTCTGCAGGGGCTTCTGATATAGTAGGGTAGGATGTAGACTATGTATCTGTACGTCTGTTCTCTGAAAAGTAAAAATGTAGAAGAAAATGTTACCTGGGTGTTAACTCTTCAGCGCACTCATGCTAGAGAAATAGATGCTGATGCCTACAGATGTCTGTGATGCATTCAAAGCTACATAGTGAGGCAATGGTAGGTCTGGAGCTGGACCCAACTTTCACTTCCCCAAGGTCTGATCATTTCTGTGGCTCCACACATTAATGTTTGCTGTGATGAGTGATTGCCTTCCCTCATTGAAACTTCAGTTAAGAATTCTAAAATCAAACCAGACCCCTGTTTTATACCACACATACAAATCAACTCAAAATAGATTAAAGACTTGAACATAAGACCTTAAACCAGTGGTCGGCAAACCACGGCTCTTGAGCCACATGTGGCTCTTTTGCCCCTTGAATGTGGTTCTTTCAAAAAGAAGAATGTGGTTCTACCATGTGCACATACAGTGCGATAGAAACTTCATGGCCCATTCGCAGAAGTCGGTTTTCGGCTCTCAAAAGAAATTTCAATTGTTGTACTTGTTGATAGTTGCTCTGTTGACTAATGAGTTTGCTGACCACTGCCTTAAACCATAAAACTCCTGGAAGAAAATATAGGGAATAATCTTCTTGACATTTGTCTTGACAATGAGTTGTTTGATTGGACACCAAAAGCAAAAGCAACAAAAGGAAAAATAAACAAGAAAGACTATATCAAACTAAAAAGCCTCTGTGCAGGCAAAAGAAATCAACAAAAATGAAAAGGCAAATGTTGAATAGGAGAAAATATTTGCAAATCATATATCTGATAAGGGGTTAATATAAAAAATATAAAGAACTCATATAACTCAGTAGAAAAAACAAACAATTGATTTTAAAATGGACAGAAAAGTTGAATAGATATTTTCCCAAAGAAGACATACAACTGGCCAATGGGTACATGAAAAGTTGCTCAACATGACTAAGCATCAGGAAAATGCCAATTAAAACCACAATAAGGTATCAACTCATACCTGCCTGTTGGAATCGCTGTTATCAAAAAGACAAGAGATGAGTGTTGTAGAGAATGTGGGGAAAAGGAAATTCTTGTGCATTGTTGGTGGAAATGTAAATTGATGCAGCCACTATGGAAAACAGTATGGAGGTTCCTCCCAAAATTAAAACTAGAACTACCATATGATCTAGCAATCCTACTTTTGAATATTTATCTGAAGGGAAAAAAACAATGATTTAAAAAGATATCTGTACCCCATGTTCACTGCAGCATTATTTACAATTGCCAAGATATGGGAACAATTTAAGTGTCCATTAACAGATGAATGGATAAAGAAAATGTGGTGTATATATACAGTGGAATATTACTCAGCCATAAAAAAGAAGGAAGTCCTGCCATTTTCAACAACAGGGATGGACTTTGAGAGCATTATGCTAAATAAAATAAGTCAGACAGAGAAAGACAAAAATACCATATGATTTCACTTATAATTCTAAAAAAAAAATCCACCCAAACACAATAGAAAACCAAACTCATAGATACAGAGAACAGATTGGTTGTTTCCAGAGGTGGGAGTTGGGGTGGGCAAAATGGGTGAATGTGGTCAAAAGATATAAACTTCCAGTTCTAAGATAAATAAGTCCTGGGGATGTGCAATGTGGTGACTATAGTTAACAACATTTAGTATATTTGAAAGTTGCTAAGAGAGTAAATTATGAAAGTTTTCATTATAACAAAAAAATTTGTAACTATGAGTGGTGACAGCTGTTAACTAAACTTATTGTAGTAACCATTTAAATATATATATATAAAACCATTGTTAGATATCTACCCTAACACAATGTTAACTATCAGCCATATCCCAATAAAAAATAAATTGATTTTAAAAATGGATTCTAAATCCCTCACTCATGACTTTCAGGCTATTCTCTTTCATAAATGCCCATTGGCCTCCATGACTTGGATGAAATCTGCAGCACTGGCCTTAAAACCTCAGGTTCCCCTTGGCTCACACAAATAAGGGCTCCTTAACCTCTGGGGGGTTGCTCCCAGGGAGAAGGTCTTGTGTGCAGGTGAAGGGGAATTGGACCCCAAGAAGAAATGATTCTAAATCTGCCATGTCTTACCTGGACTCTGGGGTCTGCTCTGCTCCTTGCTTCAGTTGTACATGACCAAGTTCATCCACTAGGAAACAAACATTCTCATTACAACCAGTCTTTACACTCATGAGCTTAACACAGATCAGGGCAAATGGTACCCTCCTCCCTTGAAAGATCTCAGTCTAGTCTCACCAACCCTTTCTGGCTAATTCCAACCCATGCAGGAGGTCCCGCCCCTGTCACAGTATATTTCCTGCTACTCCCTGCACTGCCAGGCAGTGGGAGGGCAGACGAGGTCGACCAGCTGGCCGGGCCAGGAGGCTCATTCTAAAACTCGATGGGATGAAGTTTAATGTACAGTGAGCCCAGCAGGTGTGCTTCAGTTCCTGCTTGGATTTATGACTTCCACATAATCTTCTGCTTTATTAAGCTATCGGAAAAAAATAAAATCTGTCTGCCAAGCTCCTAAAGCAGCCTTGGCAGCCAGCAATATATAAAGGCGGTAATTGGAGGCAGGGGGGCTGGCAGCTTGGCTGGCCTCTGACAGACTGTTCGATATCCTCAATGAGAAAAATGCCCCTGGAATCTGGGGAGGAGAGGAGTGCTGGGCTGGTCCTGTCTCTGGGAGGGCAAGGCGGCTCACCTCCTCTTCTGTCAGGTAGAGTCCTTTTCCATCCTTGGAGAGCTTGTGGAAAGTCTCTAGGGTAGAGAGGACAGGAATCAGGACAGGCCCGTATAAAAGCAAATGCGGCGATTTTGTGCGAAGCCAGAGAAACTCTCTCCCTCTCCACGGGATGCGTCTCTTCTCTTTCCAGGGACAGCTTGGGCTCAAGTCTTCGAAACTGCTCTGGCTGCTCCAGCCCACATGCCTCTCTCCCTCTTTGTCTCCCTGCACCATGCATCTCCGCAGTTGGCCGTGGGCAGTGTGGGCTTGTCTTTGGAAGTATTTCAGGGCCTTCATTTGGGGAACCTCCCTCATCCAACTGACAACTCTCTGGAACAGGTTTATGCCTCAGGCTTTTCATTTACCATCCCAGGGCTCTGTTCTCACCATCTTTTTTATTTTTTGGATAGTCCTTACTGGAAAATATTTTTTTCCATTGATGTTTAGAAGGAGTAAAGGCAGGGGTAGAGACAGAGAGGGAGAACCATCAATGTGAGAGAGACACATCAATTGGTTGCCTCCCGAACGCACCCCAACGGGGGCCAGAGATTGAACTTGTAACTGAGGTACGTGCCCTGACTGAAATCAAACCCAGGACCCTTCAGTCCGTGGGCCTACAGTCTAACCACTGAGCCAAATCGGCTAGGGCTGTTCTCATCCTCTTCACATGAATTGTCTAGCTCAGTGGCCAGCAGGCTGCGGCTCTCAAGCCACATGCGGCTTGCAGGCCGCGGTTTGCCGCTCTGTTGACTAATGAGTTTGCCGACCACGGCCTTAGGAAAAAACACTTAAAACTTTTTAATAATGTATGCATGTCTTCAACCTGAAGTCAAAACTTCTGGGTAAGGGTGATGCCTTAGCTCAGGGCAGTAGGGTTTACAGTGATGCCAGGAGGCAGGGCAGTGTAAGGATTAGAGCCGAGGCCAGATGCCACTGCTACCTCCACTGCAGCAGGTCCATGTTGAGCTATTTTGTAGCTTTGGGTTTCACATAAGATTTCATTTACAACAAAGAGGTATGCTGCTAAAAAGTGTCAAACCTCTGGCCTACATAGCTGAGTTTCTGAGTCCTGGGGAAAGACCTCCTGCCCCCAGCTATTTGCTGGCATGTGCAATTCCTCCCGCAGAGACCAAGTCATTCGCCGCATGACTACAGAGCAGGTTTAGACTATAAACACAGTCTGGAGAGGGACCCAGTATTCAGCCTTGACCCTGGAAGAAGCACTGAGTAAATAGGGTGACGAGGAGATGAGAGCCCCGGAATAGGGGAATCTCCTGGGGGAGAAAACGGTGCAGGCGGGAAGCTAGGGACACAAGCCGATGACACCACTACACAGGCTAGTGTTGGCTCTGTCTCTTGGGGCAACAGCTCCTGGGGCAGGACTCCAGGTCACCCACTGCCCAGACAGGGGTAGGAGTGCATCCCTGGTCCTCTCCTGTGCTTCTGGCCACTGTGAAGGTCTCCAGGATGTCCCCAGGTGACACTTACTTGCCATGGCTTCCAGCCGCATCAGGAAGCAGACCAGGCTGGGGAAGCTGACCCTGCTGGCGGTGTCGCTGTACCTGAGGGCCATGAGATCCAGCAGCTCGCTGCTGATGGAGATCCCTGCAAGAAAGTCTGGGCCACAGGTTTCCTGGCTTAACCTTTGTGCGAGCCATTTCCCCACATGGCACAGTGGAGTCGGTGATTCCTGCCCTTCCCAGTTTCAGAGTCATGAAGACCAGAGAATGAGCTGACATGAGTACAAGTCCCAACTACGAGGCTTTCCTGCAGGGCTGCATCGTTAGCCCAGGACTGGAAGCACTGCCTCCTTGAAGCAGAGACGCCATTGATTTCGTTTAGCCCAAAACCCTCTGTGGAGTGCATCAGCCTGACCGTGGGTGTTTAACCCTGACAGCCCAGACGCCAAGATGAAGAGTCCCCGAGGGCGGCTTGGTAGTAGGGCTTCAATCATGTGGCTTACTCTCTTCCGTTAGAGCTGGGCTGGGAGAAGGCAGCAGGCAACATTAACTGGCACGTGAGAACTCAGGCAAAGGAAGCAGACTCTGAGCCCAGAGCTGGAGGCCCCAGAAGCCGATGTAAACCAGGGGAGGCCACGAAGCCACAGCTCTGCTGGTTCTGACTGCTCGCTCCACTGCACCAGCCTTGCTGCAGCCCATGAGGGGTGTTCCCTTCTTCACCCCCCACCCCTCACGCTGCCACCCTACATTATCAGGCTCAGAGGGTCCCCCCTGCCTTACTTGTATCCTTTATGGCCCTCCACAAATCTGAGCTCAGGAAAACGCCTGCATTCCTCTGGGCGTTCTGGAAAACGCTCTGACACAGAAAAGAAGCCAGGAGCCTGTGTGAGTTCCAGTGCCCATGGTGCAGAGGACATCCTAGTAGAGGGAGGTCCCGCAAGCAAATCCCTTTTCCATCCCTGGAGGCTCAAATCAGAGGCAGGAAGGGCACCCAGCGGGGGACGGGGAGGCAGCCCACTCTGACCTCCAGCTGCTGGGCTAGGGGGTTCTCTTCTTCCCCAATCCCTTCTTCCAACCTGCTCTCTCCTCTCCCTCACCCTGTACTGGGCTCCTGACATATAGGCACCTCACTACCTCTGGGGAGCTGGAGAGCTCTGGAGAGAGTCAACACAGGGTGGTGAAGAGCACAGACTAGTTTTTGGCCCAGGGGTGTGCCTTGGGCAGGTTACTAGATCTCCCCAGGCCTGCTTCCCCATCTGCAGCACAGGCCCAAGGGCCTGGCTCCTAGGCGGGTTGTCGGGAGTAAATGCGCAGATATCTATAAAGTGCCTGGAGAGTGCTCTGAATATAGTGAGTGAGTGCAGGGAACACCAAGGCAGGTGAGGGTGGTGTCCAGGACCAAGCATGGTCCCAGGCCATAGCAACCCCAACGCCTCAACCTCTACAGGGGGCTCTCCCTCTCCCAGCATAGCCCTGCCTCTCCCAATTCACACACTAACCCCTATTGTCCTTGTACTTCGTAGGTGAGGAAGCATGCCCAGGCAGGGGAGGGATCGCTTTGGGCTAAGCATGCAGGCCGTGGGACTCCAGCTGGTGTGTCTGAGGCCAACTTCAGGAGACAGTCCAGTGTGAGATAGCAGCTTATGCATCCTTTCTGGCCTTACCTGGCTTTGTTGGTGATTATAACCACCAAGTATAGAGTGTTCTCAGAGAGGCATTCATCCCCTTACTCACTCAGTAATTCATAGTTTGGTCATTTGTTTAGCACTTTGAGCACCTACTGTGTGCTAGACACTAAGGAAGGCAGTGGGGAAGGAAGATGGCTATGAGGGAGCCTCAGTCCTGGAGGACACCACAATCTAATGGGGGCATGTCAGCCACTGCAGTGCCTATGAGAACCCAAATGTCCCAAGTCGGGGATCAGGTGATAACCTGGGACAGCCACACACACACAGGGACTTTCCTGCTGCATTTCAAGTGTTAGGAGCTGAGGGGAGAACTCATAGGGCCTTGGGGGTGGGCAAGACCCTCCAGGGAGGCCCTGCAGGGATGGTGTGTCTGAACTGGACTCCCAGGGGTGGGTGCTGGCCAGGCTGGGAGTATAGGGAGGAAGAGCAAGGAGTCTCCTCTTTGGGGTCTGCAGGGGTGTGTGGGTGAGTGGAAGGGCCTCTCCTGGACCCTAAAGGAGGGCCATAACTCAGAGGGTCTCATGCAGAGCTCTGAGGAGGTTAGAGTTTGTGCTGAGCACTGGGGAGGCCACACATATCTGTGGTTTTGATGTACCTTCCAGCATGTGGAAGGGCAGGGAAGGAGGTGAACCGGCAGCCAGGGGATGTGGCCGTGCGCTGGGGGAGGAATGTGGGGCAAGGCTAGCTGGTGCTTTAGCTACACTCCACGGCGAGCCCTTTCTCCTCCACCTTCCAAGAGCATTCCTCACACTGCCACTCCATCAGGTACTGCCTTCTGGTGGTGCCTGCATGTCTCCCCAAACACAATAGGAGTTCTCCTTGAGGCCTGGTGAGGCTCCTTTTCTTTGCACCCTTCATCCTGGGTGCAGGAGAAAGCACCCACTAATATCTGATAAATGGGATGGAACAAGAGTGTTAGTCCAAAGCAAACATGCCGGTACCTGGCAGCAGACGAGTCGGCTCCACAACCTGGAGAACTCCTCCTGGTCAAGCTGCCCGTTCACTTTCAGCTGCCAGGAGTTAAGAGTTAACCAGTCCAGGGTGCACTGAACAGAGGGGCCGCAGGTCCCGCCAACAAGCCCTCCATCCTTCAACTAGTGACACGGATGGGACTGGGCCTCACGCCAGCTGGCTCCTGCTGTGTCTGAAAGGGACCTGGCTTAGATTTATGTTACAAGGGGAAGTGGAGAATTGGAAGAAGAAAGCCTGAGGAAGGGGAAGCCGACATCTCTCACATCCAGGGGAAGAGAGAGCCCCAATCACAGCCTTCACAGCTGAGTGGGGGAGGAGCCTGAGGGGGTCATGGCAACTCCTGAAACAGCACAGGACGTGAATGTGGGCCAGGTGTGCATGCAAATGGACATATGAAAGCCAGCTCAGGCCATTCCATACTATGGGTTTCGTGAGAGCTGATGAAAAGAAAAAAAATGGCCGAGACCGGTTTGGCTCAGTGGATAGAGCTTCGGACTGCAGACTGAAGGGTCCCGGGTTCGATTCCGGCAAGGGCATGCACCTTGGCTGCGGGCATATCCCCAGTAGGGGGCGTGCAAGAGGCAGCTGATCGACGTCTCTCTCTCATCAATGTTTCTGACTTTCTATCCCTCTCCCTTCCGCTCTGTAAAAAATCAATAAAATATATTTTTAAAAAAAAGAAAAGAAAAAAAATGGATCTCAGAGGGCCTGGAGTGTGAGTAGGAGGAAGGGTAGAAAAGACCCGTCTGCTTTGCTGGGGAGGTGAGGGCTACCTGCCCCAGGCTGGGGGACTGCTATGGCAATTTTGATTCATCTGCTGGCAGATTCAGGGCCTGATTTATGATTTTATCAAGAAGCCCTCTTGTTTGACAATGACGTCCTTCAAATTCCCAATCAAGTCCTGTTAGGAGTGAAAGAGCAGCATCTGTCTTCCTCCCAGGAGACCACCCACACCAAGGGGATCATGTGGGGGCTATGCACACAGGAAGCCAGTCTTTCCTTTCTGCCAGGGGATGGGCCCACATGGCTCATCAGAGAAAGAAGCCAGGATGGGAGGCAAGAGACCTGGGTTTGATTCCCTACCCTGCCACATGACTATGGAAACTGGACAAGTCACCAGATGGCTGACCCTGTCTCTCATTTGCCCCTGGGGTCCAACTGCTGTATAGACTGAGGACTTCTCCACAAGTTTCAGTGCTTCTATAGTTGCTTGATAGATGGCAACTATTGTCATTGTTGCTGTGGCTACTTTTTAAAAATATACTTTTATTGATTTCAGAGAGGAAGGGAGAGGGAGAGAGAGAGAGAGAAACATCAATGATGAGAGAGAATCACTGATCGGCTGCCTCCTGCACACCCCCTATGGGGACTGAGCCCGCAACCCTGTCATGGGCCCTTTATCGGAATTGAACCTGGGACCTTCTGTCCGCAGGTTGACACTCTATCCACTGAGACAAACCAGCTAGGGAAGTAAAGTTACCAGTATTTTGGAGAATTAGAGGTTAGACTAGAACCCACAGAAACCCAGGCCCTCTGGTGAGCTCTCAGAACCAAAAAGCAGAGAAAATACTGAGAGAAAGGGTTTTGTAACACCCTCATTAGATTCCTTGGGAGGCCCACAGAGCAGATGGGAGATGACTGCAAAGGATACATCCATCAGTGCCACGATGCTCCGGCACTCATCCAAAGAGAAAGTGTCTGCTGGAGATCCTGAGGGGGAAGAACAGGAGGGACTGAAGGGTCAGGGAGGGTGACATTGAGCCGGCTTGGGAGTGGGTGTCGTTGGGAATGGCAGGTTCTTACCTTTCAGGAATTCCTGGTTGAGAAGCCTCTGAAGCTGGGCGGCATCAATGCCTCGTCCCTGGTCCAAACAAGGAAGGAATTATCCAATGCCCAGGAGCTGAGGGATACATCTGCCTGGCTCTGCAAAGCACTCAGATTGCTAATCACAGTTCCCACCCAGTGCCCAGCTCACCCTTGTCAGGAAGCCTTTCCTGATGGCTCTGGACCGCGGTAATAACTCCCTCCCCAGAACTTCTGTGGTGCTGATTATTCCTGATGGTTGATACATTGTGTGAGTGCCTTGCATTTGTCTCTTCATTCCTTATTGGACTGAAAGCAGTGTTTGCTTCCTCCCCCCCATGCTTTACACTTGGGAGTCTCTCAGGAGAAGTATTGCTGAAGGAATCAATTCAACCCCATAGGTATGTTTCCCCATCTGCTTCCAGAAAGAGACTAAGAAAATATAACTATTGAATGTACATGTGTGGGATTGGGTGTGGGGAGTGAGAGATTAAAATGCTGGGAACCTAAGCTAAGAGAAGCTGCTCTAATTGAACCCATTACTTAATGCTCATCTTCCCAGACACTGAAGCAGAAAGGGAGAAGCAATTGAGGTGAAGGGGAGAGAAACATTTCCTGGAATGAACTTCTGGAAGTGTTAACTGAATTCAATTTTCTATTAGGGACACTGAGTGGCTGTTTGGACAGTGTCTTCCATGATGATTTTACAGAGAAGAGCCTACATGTGGCCATTTCTTACATCAGCCTGGTCAAAGCTGAGGGAATGATGGGACATTAACACACTTGCAAAGCGTTTATACAGGGAAGGAGTTGTAGTGAGGCCTCCCAGCAGGTGGCTTTGCAGAGTGGTGCCAGGTCAAGTGGAAGAAGGTGCCTCTGTAGGGTCTTCTGAGAACCAGCACCCCATAGATGACATGCTGTCCCCAGGATTGGCGTCATCACACAGAATTGAGAGCAAGAACAATCCTGCAGCCTGTACTTTAGCTAGAATGATGACCCCTTATGATGCCCCCAGACATTCTGCCAGTGTCTGAAATTGGCCCTGATGTCAATGACATTCCTCCAATGTCTCACGGGTCAGGGAAGTCCTTTTGGTGTGCCCCCCATCAAGTGAGTTTTTCCCTTAAAGGAAACATGGTACCTTGCTTTTCAAAGCAGTTGACATGTTGGTGAGGAACTCCAACCAATGAGAAGATAAGCAGCTTTGACTCATTGTTCCTATCTCCCTCATGCAGGTCTCCCAACCTCCCAGCACAGCCCCTGACCCAGGCTCCTGGACTAGTCACCAACAGGATGTTTGAGGAGATGAGGATAGGAATGGAGATGAACTCTGCTTCAACAAGTTCCCAAGGAATTACATTCTGTCTCTACCACCTCAATGGAAGTTCCCAAGGATGGTCACTGCATTCCCAAACCTTAGCATGGTACTTGGAATGTCCTAGGTATTTGGGACATGTTTGCCAACTAAATAAATGATGGGTGGGTGGGCCTGGTCTGCCCATTAGCAATCTGTTTTTGCTAGCCACAGGTAACCACTGGGTATGGCTGTGAAGGTGACCCACTACCATGGCTGATGAAGGTAACTTGTGGTAATGGTAGCAGTCCTAGTCACTGTATTCATTTAAGGCAAGGTAAACGGATACAAAGATCAGGAGAGAGGACACAGTGAGCACATGGGCTTTTTTTTTTCTTTCACAACTTTTGAGTATAGCTTGCAGGTTTTGCAGAAAGGTGCTGGGTTGGTGCTGCTCAAGGGTATCCAGGCAAGGATGAGAAGGGACTGGAGTCCAGACTGGGTTCTACACTCAGCTGTTTGACACCAACCTGCATCTATGCCTCATTTCTACAAAGGCCCCCATATGTGCTCTGGTGACCCTTTCTGACAGACATTTGGTTGTTGTTTAGAAAAGTCCTAATTAGGGAACCCATATATTTATCATCTCACAATTTACCATTTTTATTTCAGATGTGCAAGTGCATAGACCATGTTGAGGATTTGACACTTATCCTTGAAGGAAGTTTGGTCTCAAGTACTTAGTCAGGTCCTGATGATCACCTTGGGGCAGTGACCCGAGCTTGGGTGTCTGCTCTAGAGGAAGCTAATCTCTCTTAATTCAATGCCAATTGGTTGAGCACCTGCCAAGGACAGTGATAGGTCTTGGGGACAAGGAATGCATATGATGCCATCCCTGCCTTCAGGTCCTCAGACTGTATCAGGTCAAGAGGCTTTTGAATCAACCCAGATACGGACCTGAATCCTGGGCCCATATTCATTTCAAGGAGGTCCATACTGAGATGCTCCTTGCAACCTGTACCCTACATGCCAGCCACATTTTTACTTCTCCTTGAGTTTTCTTCTGAGCCCAGGCTCCTGAATAATTTCCCTTTGGGCTACCTCCTGGCCATCACTGCCCCGGCAGCCGTCTAAATGTCTGGCAACCGTTCTGTCCTTGGCCTCTGCCTGGTCCAGAGCTGGCACTATGCACAGGATCATCTGTATCACTTTCCACCCAACATGATTATTAATGATAAAAAGCCCATCGTGCAGAGCCCTTGGCAGCTGTTTTTATCCTGACAAGTCAAGGAGTTCTTTATAACGGTTTATAAAACCATTAAGAAAATCCCCTGTGTACATAGGTGGCTTGCTTGGCAGGAAGAGTTCTGTTGGTGATTTCTGCAGCTGGCTATCTCCCGGGAGGAATGATGCCAAGGTTGGTGGGAGCTGGCAGAGCAGGAGAAGGAAAGATTTCAAGGGATGTTGCCAGCTGCTGTTTACAGATTTAAAAAGCTCTACATTCCATCCCAGATGTCACCCAGGCGGGACGTCATTTCTCTCCAGAGTTTGGTAGCCAGATCAGTTGCAGAGATGTCCAGAGAAGGAGGCTGATGAAATAACCCATGAAGTTACTTTTCCTCTCTGTATCCTGATAAAAGCCTGGGACATATTTCCTTCCCTTTGGACCCTCCATTACCTGTTCCCATGTTGAGTACTATACCTGCTGGGAGTATTTGTAGAAAACGCTTTGTTGGGAGCCATTTTCTGGAAGATTTGCCTAGATCAAAGGGAAAATAGCCCACATCAAATTTTTGGAAAAGGAAGGTACCTGTCTGGCACAGTGAGGGCACAAGAACCCCAAACCTGGATCTGGGACAGAGGCTTCATCCAGCAATTGGGTGAAACCTTTAGGGGAATTGGAAAATGGAAGTTGGTAGAAAGAAGATGGTTGGGTCCAGCCTGGCCTTGGAGGCCTGGTCTTCTCCCCTCTGCCCTGCCCCTTTGAGCCATCATCATCCCAGTATAATGTCTATTTTCATTGATCAGTGGTGAGGCAAGAAGGAAAAAGATAGAAGCTGTTGGAGATGGAATGTGGCCAATGAGACCTACCCACCACCTTCCTGCACACTTACCTGCAGTGCTCTGAGGTTGAAACCACTGCCCAGGTTCCTAGAAAATCAGGGAGACAATGTGACAAGGATGTCCACTCACTGTTCAAAGGGGCCTTGCATATGGAGAGCACCCCAGGGGGCATTGCTGCCAGGACTGAGTCGAGTGCCCTAGGCACAGCAGGCTGGAAGTGGGTGGTTCTGACAGTTGGCAGACAATGACCATCGTGACCACATGTCTAGTCTTTTGGGTCATCTGGTTCTTAACCATTTAGGAAGTGGTTCCTTTCACAAGATATGCATGGACAGTAACCCTCATTGCCAAGGTGACAGATAATCTTAACCTCAGGTTGCAACTCTGACAGGTAGCCCAGTGGCTGCCTGGCATCTTGGACTGAGAAGGTGCCAACCATGCTTCACTGTGAAGACCACCATGATTGTGGGGGATGTCTGCCTCGAGTCCAGGAGGGGGCGAGCTGCCCAGCAGGGTGCACACTTGACTTGTCTTTGACCGTTGCCATGGCATTGAAGACCCTCCACAATGTTTTAATGGAATTAGGGAGACTTTGCAGTTAGAACCCCAGAGGTTCTTACCAGTCAGTGTCTGGCATTTTCAGGAAGATTCGAAGCAAGAACTCAACTGCTTCTCTGCGCACGGACACAATCGCCACATAGGTCCCTGGGCTCAGCGTGAAGCACTTTGTGAGGTTGTATTTGGTTTTAGTCACAATGCCCTTGTCAGCACTTCTGAATTGGGAAAAAAAGGTGGATGGCAGTCTCTCCCGGAAGTGCTGAAACTAGAGGAAACACAGGAATTGTGAGAAAGCCCTGGTGGGTTTGCATCCCGGCCACCAGGGAGACCCTCTACCTTCCAGACACCTCTCCATTAACCAAACAGGCCCTAATGAGGGAGATGGTGCTTGACCAAACCCTCAAAATGCAAGAGGGTTTAGATCATTATTTAATAGTAGAGACCCGGTGCATGAAATCCATGCATGGGGGGGCATGTGTCCCTCAGCTCAGCCTGCACCCTCTCCAATTTGGGACCCTCAAGGGATGTCCGGCTGCCCATTTAGGCCAGATCCTGCTAGACATCCCTCTCACAATCAAGGATTACTGGCTTCCAACTGCTCACCTTCCTTCCTGATTGCTCTTACTGCTTCTGTCTACCAGCTTGATCACCCCCTAACCACTCCCCTGCTGGCATGATTGATGCCTAACTGCTCCCTTGCCAGCCTGATTGCCCCTAACTGCCATCCCCTGCAGGCTTGGTCACCCCTAACTGCCCTCCCTTGAAGGACTGGTCACTCCTAACTGCCCTCCCCTGCAGGCCTGGTCCTCCCCAACTGCTCTCTCTTGCAGGCCTGGGTCCCCTCCAACTGCCCTTCTCTGCAACCTGAGGTGAAGATTATCTGTCACCTTGGCAATGAGGGTTACTGTCCATGCATATCTTGTGAAAGGAACCACTTCCCAGTTGCCCCCAACTTCCCTCCTCTGCAGACCTGATCCCTCCCATCTGTCCTCCCCTGCTGGCCATCTTGTGTCCACATGGGGCAACCATCTTTGACCACATGGGGGCAGCCATCTTGTGTGTTAAAGTGACAGTCAATTTGCATATTACTCTTTTATTAGATAGGATATAGGCCTGGTTCATGGGTGGGGACCAGCTGGTTTGCCCTGAAGTGTATCCTGGATCAGGGTAGGAGTTCCCTTGGGGCATGGAGTGGCCTGGGCGAGGGGCCTGTGGTGGTTTGCAGGCCAGCCATGCTCCCCAGCAACCCAAGTGGTCCTGGGATCTGAGATTTATTTATCTTCTATAATTAAAACTTTGTAGCCTTAAGCAGAGGCTAGGGCAGGCCAGGAAGTTTGGCTTCCTCCATTTCTGGGGAAACTCAAGCCTCCTGCTTGCTCCATGGCTGCAGCCATTTTTGTTGGGATTTATTTTTCTTCTATAATTGAAACTTTATAGCCTTGAGCAGAGGCCTGGGCCAGCCAGAGTGTGCAGGAAACTTAGCTTCCTCCATTACTGGGGAAACCCAAGTCTCCTACTCGTTCTGTGGCCTCAGCCATCTTGGTTGGGTTAATTTGCATACTTGCTCCTGATTGGATGGTGGGCATGGCTTTTGGGTATAGTGGAGGTATGGTGAATTTGAATATTACTCTTTTATTAGCTAGGCCACACTGAATGGTCAGATTATTATCTTTGAACGCATAATAATCTGGCCACTCAGTGTACTTATGTATAAGGGAAAGCTTGCAAATCTTGATATGTCAAGGGATCAGGAGATATTGTCTAGTAAGTCCTCTGCTTCTTTCTAACTACCCACAGTGCAGGTCTTATTCATGGAAAAACCTTATTTTAAAATCCCAACTCTGTGGTCAGTCTACACCGAGTGGCCAGATTATTATACGTTTAGAGACCATAATAATTTGGCTACTTATTGTAGATGCTAACACTATAATGAATGCAGAGAAATATGACAAGTGGTTTTATCTCATTAAATCTAATGGCATCCTGGATTCTGGGTTTACCTCTCTGCTTATATATGAAGAATTTCATGGAAACTAGTGAGATTGTTTTCCTCCGGGAGCCCCCAGACCCCTCTACCCTGTACTTTCTGTGAAACTCTCTCTGGATCGCCACAGTGGGGCTCCCTGCACTTCCTCCATTTCATCTTCCCAGTGGAGCCCTGAAATTTCTTCTCATTGGAGAATAATAGGCCCTGATCATTTTCCTTTTATTTCAATATTTTCTTAGAGATAAAACAATAAATATAATGCAGTTCCCATTACCGGATGTCACATATATATTACACAATAAAAACCCCTTACTAAATAAGTTTTCCCCACTACAGTGGAGCATGGGCATTCCATTTAGAATGGTTATGCTGCATGACATGATTATTTGTGATCTCCGCCTTGAGGAAAAACAGGGAGAAAGGGAGAGGGGTCTTTTTGTTCTTTTTTCAGGGGGTGGAAACAGGGCTGTGCTACAAGATGAGACAGGAGACAGGCGGCTGCCCCAGGAATGCATCAGGGTTCTGGATGGAATCTCCAAAGGGATGCTGTTGACATACCCAGAAGCCCCAGAGGGTTGGGAGCCTGACTTGATTGAGACCTTCTGGCAAAAGTAATGATGAGCTTAGTTCTTCTACAGAGCCAGCACTGTCCTGTGGCTCTGTGTGTGTAGCATGTGTGTGTGTGTGTGTGTGTGTGTGTGTGTGCATGCACACATGTATGCACATGTGGATATTGTGCCCCTACAATGTAGAAGATAAGGTTTTCTTTGCTTCCCTGCTCTCCTGCCCTCCTCCTTCCACTGGACCCTCGTTGCCCTGTCCAGAATCCTGATCCTGCAGAACTGACTTGCTCAATGGCAGCAAGAAGTCTGAATGTGGGGGCCTGGTGAGGGCTCTTGGTCCATGAGTGTCAGTCTGTAACACTTGACTGACAACAACAGAGGCGTGAGAAGCCCAGTGAGGGCAGTAGTGAGCCATACCTGAGGGTCGACCTGTGGGGAAGAAGAAGAAAGGCAGATTCAGAAACCCAATTCAATACCCAAAGGTAAGCAGATCCCAGCAGCCTGGCTCAGGGCCCTGCATTGCTTCTTTCTGTGTGGTCTGCCTGTTGCCT
This sequence comes from Antrozous pallidus, assembly GCA_027563665.1. NCBI lineage: Eukaryota > Metazoa > Chordata > Mammalia > Chiroptera > Vespertilionidae > Antrozous > Antrozous pallidus. The sequence continues at coordinate 58,443,428 of CM050523.1, read as the reverse complement.
GGCATATCTAGGGATGAATGGGGACCACTGCACATTGCCCATGTAGAGCTGTGGAAAAGGAAAGCAAACCCATTGTGGGGAGCAGGAAGGGGAAGGACATGATGTGGTTACTCATCACAGCAAAATTGGGAGGAAAAGCGAGATATGGATTAGGGCCTGCAGGTAAGACAGACCTGGACCACGGTTTCAGCCACAAGCATTAGAGCTGGGGCACACCAGGAAATGCTGGCGTGGGTGCGTGTGTCCCATTGTAAACCTGGTCAAGTCTAATCTCCTCTCTGTGTCAGGTGTTCCTGCAAGTTTAGAGCTGGACCAGATGAACTCCATACCTTCGGGTTGTATCTCCAAAGCCATGGTTTAGTGATATCTCCTAGCCTGGTTGGCTGCTCTCAAGCCTCCCCCCTCCACCTCCCAAGCCACGAATGTCCCTAAAGGACAAACCCTGAAGCAGGCGGCCTTACCTTGAACACCTGGAAGTTTAGTGGAAATTTCTTATCTTCTGCCTTTACATTGTGTGGCATGATGTTGAAAGACACAACAACATTGCTGCCTTGCCCGCTCTCTGGCACAGAGAAGATGTACTGTGCGTCCAGCTGAAGTTCTTCTGCAAGAGAAAGAGCTGGTGCTGGAGTTCAGCTCAGCTCCTGGCCTGTTGGGCTCTGGGAAGGGAAAGGGCAGAGGGGAGACACATAGAATTCAGAGAGCATGGGGGTGGTTAGAGCCTCTGGTGTGGAGACCTAAGGCCCGGCCCCCAGTGTCCATAGTTACTGGCTGTGAAACAAGCTTCTTTATTTTGTGAGCCTCAGTCCCCTTGTAAAAACAAGGAGGAGGAGAACATTCACCACTTGGTGGAAATGTTCTTTAAACCACAGAGATGAGACCAGCAGAGTGAAGAGCCTAAAGGTTGAAAAGAGGAACACCCTAGGGGGTGGGGCCATTCAGCAAACCATTCAAGAGAGGCAGGTGCCAAGGAGAGGGGATGTACATGTCTAGGTGCACACACACACACTCAAACACACACACACACACACACACACACACACACACACACACACACACACATTGTTTCACAGGCTGTACTATGCAGGATATGTAAGCACACTCAGAGTCACCCTCACAGGGAGCTATTCCACTCATCCTTGTCACATGTGGAGTGGGAGGTGCTGTGAGAGTAGGTGATGCTCTCAGGGTCACAGCCAACATGATTTATCTCAGGAGCCAGGCTCCGATGGCTTCCTCTGGCATCAGCGCCCTGCGGCAGGACACGCCGATCTGGGACAGGAATGTTTGCCCTTACATCTGCGTGGTGCTTCTGGTGTCTAGGACCAGACAGGGATTACCAATCGCACTGTTCACAAGAGGGGAGGCTGAGGATAGAGACCAGCAACATTCTCAGAGTCACAAAGTCAGTACGTGGCAAGAACAGAGTTCAATTCAACCCAGCCCCTACCATCCTGGAAAAGGACCTATTCTGCCCCTGGGAGATGGTGGAAGATCGAAAGCCCAGAGAGACACATTTGCAATCCTCCTGCCCACTCCACTAGCACCCATTTCCCTAAGAGAAGTACTGCTGTCCCTTTAGGCTGACAAATTCCTCTCCATCCAACTTCAGGCTGATGGGTCAGAATCAAGAGCCACTGAGACCTTAAACCAGGTGTGGGCCAGGGCTGGCAGCATCCCGTCTGCCAGGCTCATGACCTGTGTCACATCTACCTGTGGTGTTCCCTGGAGTCATGCGGTTCTTAAATGTCATTTGGGACCACCTCTCATGGGGCGTATGTCCAGGGTCTAGGTTGATTGGAAACTGGTTACATATATACAGGCAGGAGAAGTTCTCTTGGAAATCTCGACACGACATCCTGTTAAAAATAGATCTACGTTACCTAACGAGCACTGTTTTTGTCCCCAGGGTGGGGGTTTCCCTCGCTTGCCTGTACCTTTGCTTGTCAGCTATAGGGTTCACTGATTTACCACTCCCCAACCCAAGATCAGAGCCTCCTTCTCATTCTGGGTCACCTGAGATCAAGTACCCTTCTGTTCACTCCCATGGCTGGGAGGACAAGGGCAGAAGCAAATCCTGGGTTTTGCATGTCACCTGGCAAAGGCTTGATCACTGACTGCCATCTCCTTGACCCACAGATCAAACTGCCAGGCTGCTCCCAGCCAGCGGGATGGTGGCCGGACCCTCTGCCAGGAGTCCTCTAAGCTGCGAGGAAATCGCCTTTCCCTGGGGCCCTTTGCCAATTTCATTGTCGAGGTTTTTATCATCAGAGTAAAGTGAATTCAATACCTAACATCCCACTTCATGCTTTGATTAAAGTGGAGATACTGGGAATATTTTTCCTTCTAATTTACATTCGTTGTCCCCCTGGTTCTTAATTACTTAAACCCAGCCTCCTTTTCCCATATGCTAAATCTCATTTTAAGTGTCACTAAGTAAACCAGACAGCCCCTCAAAGAAATGTCCTTCTTATCCTTTAAGATGAGAGCATACAGCCGGAAATTTGTTTTCACAACATCTAGTCCTGCAATAGCCACTGAGCTGAGACACCAGTGTCTGACTGTGAGCTCTCGAGCCTGGGCTGGCGATGAACTGAGCTAATTCTTTTTGGAATTCATGCAGGGAAACTAGGGAGCCCCCAGGTCCCAACAAGAAGCACAGGAGAGCTCAGCAGGGTGTGGCTCAGCAGTTGAGCATCAACCCAGAAATCAAGAAGTCACCAGTTTGATTTCCGGTCAGGGCACATGCCAGGATTGCAGGCTTGATCCGCAGTAGGGGGGCATGCAAGAGACAGCCAAGCAATGATTCTATCTCATCATTGATGTTTCTATCTCTCCCTCTCTCCCTTCCTCCCTCTTTTCTCTTTGAAATCAATCCTATATAATAAAAGGCTAGTATGCAAATAGGCCATATGGTGGGACAACTGGTTGCTATGATGCACACTGACCAACAGGGGCAGATGCTCAACACAGGAGCTGCCCCCTGGTGGTCAGTGCGCTCCCACAGGGGTAGAGCCACTTAACTAGAAGCCAGGCTCACAGCCTCTACAGCAGCGCTAAGGATATCTGGGGAAGCAGGCCTAAGCCCTCAGCTGGACATCCCCCAAGGGCTTCCAAACTGCGAGAGAGTGCAAGCCAGGCTGAGGGACCCCTCCCACCTGCCCCTGCCCCCAGTGCACAAATTTTGTGCACCAGCCTCTAGGAAAAACACATTTATTAAGAAGCACAGGAAATGCAGGCATAAAAACCATGCACCCCAGCTTCCAGGAAACTTGGTTTCTAAGCTCCAGTACCAACATTCCCTTTACCCTTAACATTTCCTGGAAATTCCAATATTTCAGAGATGAAGTGTCTGTCACCCAACGTGAGAACCCACCAGGAATTTCCCATTCAAAGTGTCTGTCTCCGTTGAGAAAAAAAGGCTCCCTCTATACAGGTTTCTGCAAAGCCAACCTCTAGTCTCACAAAACTTTAGGGAAAGGGGAATGCTTGAGGGTGTGGGCAACTGTTAAAGATTTAAAATGCAATCTTAAAAGAAGAGTAAATACCAAAACTCGCCATCATCCTTGTTCTCATACAGCTGGCTTTTCCGTGGGTCCTGGGTTTCCTGCCACTCCAGAGACCTGGGTGTGGACAGAAAAACCATAGGGTGAGGCCTCCCATAGCATTTCGTCTCAGCCACACGTGGCGCAGCAGGGGCCCGTGGCCCAGGCCTCCACTGCTGCCTGGGTACAAGTGGAGGGTGTCATTCCACCTCGTGACAGGATCACTCTCTTATGTGCCGAGGGCTTCCAGGCTGTCGCCAGCCCAGCCCTCTTTCCTGAGCTCTGGGAGGATACCTGCCAGGGTCCATCTCATGCCTCCACCAGAGCCCCACAGTGACCTCGACATCAACTCGTCTCAAACTGGACTCCCCTCTGCCTCCTCCTGGTGCCCAAACAAGAACATGCAATCACCCATAATGACTTATTGATTCCAGCTCCCAAATCCCTCCCAAAGCCACCCACATGTTTCCATGCCCATGGCTGTTTCCCTAGTCCCCCATCTTCCTCTTTGGGTTCTAACTGGTCTCCTTGGGCTCAGCCCTGCCCACTTTCCCATCCATTCTCCACACTGATCTCAAAATGATTTTTCTAAACCAGAGATCTAAGCAGAGGCATTCCCCTGCTTAGAATACATCAGCGGTTCCCTTTCACCATCAGGATGAAGGTCAAACTCCTGAGATAGCATCTTGGCCTCTGCCTACCTCTCTGGCTTGTCCAGAGTACTCCCTGTTTCCCTACCCCCACCCTCAAATGCTGCACTCCAGCAAGAATGAATGTCTTCACTTCCTTAGAAATCCTGGTGTCCTCCCTCCTGCCCTTGGCCTTCACCATGATGCTCCCTCTGCCTGTAATAGTCTTTCTCTCTTTTGTCCTGTAACCCAGGAATTTCACTTTTCTTTCCTCCTAAAAGGCACTTCTGCTGAAAGCTTTGCTTGTCCCCCTCTGCCACTCCAAGACCACCTTGAGTCAGTTTCCCCCCCACCTTTGAGCTCCATGGTGCTCTGTCCCACTCCTGTCTCAGCACAGGGCACTTTGTGCTACTTGTTACTGTCTGTGTGTTACTTGCCTTTGAGTCAGCTCTGACTCCCGGCCACCTGATGAGTGATGTCCTCATCAGCTCTCTCAGCTCCTGTATGCTCATGCCTAGGTTTTCCTTTATGGAATAATTTCCTCTCACATTCGGTCTTTCTCTTTTCCTGCTGCCTTCTATTTTTCTCCAGCATTATGGTCTTTTCCAAAGAAGCTTGATTGGCTGTCCCCTCACTGGCCTCCAAGTTCCATGTGCTCAGTGAGCCTTGCTCGCCACGGTAATGCCATCATCACAGGGCTTAACAAATGCCTTGGCACACAGTAGGCATGCACTAATTGTTTGCTTGCTTAACAATTAAAATTATCCATTTCATGGGGTACTGTGTTCCTGAAGTTGGTCCTAGAACCCGTGTGAAGGAGAAGATCCTCCCAGACAGAAGGGAACAGGTACCCCCTCCTCAGCCCACTCCTCCATGGGGAAGCATGCTCAGGAGCCACAGGCCCAGAGGCACAGGCAGGTAATGAGATCTTTCTCTGCCAGTGACTTTCCTCCAGGGCCAAGGGGGCCAGGTCACCTCTGTGCTGGGAGAGCCAGACAGGCACCACCCCTCAGGTCCTGGCTGCAGGCAGAGCCAGTCAGATGTGCTATTGTAAAATGGCAATTTTATAATTAAGTGATAATTACATTTCCTGCAGTGTGTAAGGGAAAATAAATGTAGTGTAAATCAATACACTATCGATTCATGCAAGTTTGCTTTCAAGTTTCTGTGCAACTGAAATTTCAATTGTGGTTGGGATTAGACCATTCGGCTCTCTCCTTTTGCCCCATTCTTTAAAGGGGAGAGAGGAAATAGATCACCTGCCTGGAGACAGTGCGCATGCAGTCCTGTCGCTTCCTTCCAGCCTGGTTTCTGGTGGGAAATGGCGAACCTCAATGTTCAGCCCAGATGCCTGACCCTACAGAGTCTACAGAGTTGGACCCTGCAGTGTACACATCCCTCCCCTGCTCGGAGGCCTTCATAGGGTGTAAATCTAAACATCCTAGCTGGCATTTGGGCTCAGCTCCAGCTCTCAACACCTCTCTCCCAAGTTCCTCTGCCCTAGGCCAGCTTGTTGGCCTTGAACACACTATAAATGTTCCTGGCTCAGCAGGTGACATTCATGTCCCCGCCCTCGCAGTGATCTCTTGTGAAGGGAGTTATACCTGTTTTTGGAAGTGGAACTCAAGTTCAATCTCATTCAAGCTTTCCCTGAACAAGTGCCTACCCGCCAAAGGCTTCCTGTCCCTGACCTCCTGTGCCCTGCTGCCTCCCCGGGTCATTTGATATTTAGCCTGAGAGGCCTGGGCAACAAAACATCAACTCACAATTCAAATTCATGCCTGTCCTCCTACCCCAGGGGAGTGTCATTGACATTGGCCTTAGTCCTAGCCCCATAGCCAAATGGGAATTGGGGACTATGGCTAATTATATCACCCCCCAAGGCTTTATTTGGCAGCTTGGGGTGATGATTGGGAAGGAGAATTGGAAAGAGGGCAAAGGTTGTTAAGATTTACATTGGGAAGGGCAAAGGGTAGCCCTGGAAAGGAAGGAAGAATAGAGGCAAGAAAAATGGAGAAAGGGTCTGAGTAAAAACATTGTTCAATGGCTCCTGGTTTTGCAAATTCATTCCCCTTCTGTGGAGGGGATTCAGCAGCCCAGTGCTCCAGGAGCATCTGGGGTCACACCCAATTTATGCTGTGAATTCATGTGGCTTGTCTCCTCCCTCTCCCCTCGCTCCCTTGCTTTCCTTCCCTCTATCCTGATCCTTCCATCTACCCGATCGAATTTCCATCTCCCAATGGCTGAGGACCACCTTGTGCAGGCTCTCCTGTCAGCCAGCCGCTGGGGCTCACAGAGGGTCCAAGTCCCTGCCACAGCCTGGCCGGGGCCTCTGAACCATATTCTGGGGGGGGGGGGGGGGGGAGAGATAAAAATTGGGGCTGAGACACTCGCCACCTGTGCATTCGCCTTCTGGAACTCACTTTTCACTGCTCTTTCACTGCTTGTTGGGGCCTGTTCTGTTTGTCTGAATGCTTTGCATTGCCTTTCAAATCCTGTTCTCTCTCCCACTCCCACCCCCTCTCCACCAGCAATGCTGCTGTGGCCGCTGACCCACGCAGATCAACACCTTTATGATATCAGAGGCACACCTTTATGGGCCCAGAGGAATGCTACAAGCTGGGCCCCACTGGCTGCCCAGAGGAGCAAGTACCTGTCACCATCCCTCTGTCCTCAGGACCAGCATCTCATGCCCAGTCAGCAAGGGGATAGGGCTCAAGGACTAATCCTGAGAGTAGCTGCCTGGGACATGGCCAGCAGGGGCATCTGAGACTCCATCCATTCCTACTCTGAGCAAGGTGCTGGTCTAGCACCAGCCACAGTGAGTCTGGGTCTGTAGGCCAGGGCGTCGACCCAGCCAGACTGAGTAAAACGATATCCATCTGGACCTTTGCCTCAGTTCCCTAACTTCCTGTCCCCCCCCCTCCCCCCGCTCCCCCGCCAAAAAAAGTCTTCTCACCCTGAGGACATGACGTCATCAGGGAAGAATCCCATCAGTTCCATCGATGGGATGAGGGCTTTCTCTCCACTCTCCTGCCAGGTGGAGCTCGGCTCCTGCTCTGCCTCCACTTTTTTTTTCCTTTTTTTTTTTTTTTTAACCAATTATGGGTATGGGCTCCAAAGCTCTAGACTGCAGCCTTCTAGAGACTGGGTCTTGTCATCTGTATATGTCCCACAGCACCCGCCCCACAGTGGATGTAGTACAGACAGGACACAGTCAGTGTCTAACAGATGTTTAGTGAGTGGCCTCATGGGAGTGTGAGACGGACTGACAGTCAGACAGGGGTAAACTGGAAAAGCCTACAGTGAGATCCATAGAGGGGGAGACAGACTCCATGGCGCAGGGGCCTCTCTGAACAGGGGGCTCGATGACGGATAGAGAGGTATTCAGAAGCCGTACCCATCCCTCCAGCGCCCTCGCCATTCGACCTGGCCCCAGGGGTTCCACAGGCGGAGGAGGTCTTCCCAGCCCCTCCGGTACTGAATCTACAAGGAAGAAGAGAAAAGGACAGTCAGAGGCCTCCAGCCAAAGTCAGGAAAGAGGGGATATGAATGCAGCTGGTTTTTACCTCCAAGGACTCATTTAACTGCTGACCTCATCTGGCTGCAGCCAGGAAAAAAATATTGAAAGGAAAAAAAAAATCAATGCCTGCTGCCTGCATGAAGCTGGAATGAGGCAGAGAACATGGCCCCTTCTGCTCAGCACCTCACTGAGCAGGGGCCACTCATCTTTCCTTCCAGCTGAACCCCAGATCTTGGGTGAGCAGATTTTATAGCGGGCAAATAGCACGGTGTTGCCTCCAGCTGCAGAGGGGAGATTGTGTGGGTCTCCAGCTTCCTCCAGGCCCTGCCGCAGCCTGCATCGCTACCCCAGACTCCAGGCGCCCACTGGGAGCGGTGCTGAGTCTCACAGCACTGTCCTGAGCGAGGAGGAGGATTTGAGCAAGACTGGGGTCACTTGGAAATGGAGATGTGGGGGGCTAGCCTGCCTCATCCCACTCCCCTATCTCTGTTCCGGTGCAGGGAGCTTCCATGGCTTAGCCTTTCCTTTCCCCCAGGGGCCTCCTCATCACTCACTCCCAGAAAGGGAGTTGGTACATTTGCTTTTTCAGACCACTGGCAGCCAGAGGGCAGGACTATGGGAAAATTACAATGAAATAATGGCGACCCTTGGCCCTATAGTCCCGGATCCAGCAGCGCTCAGCCTGGTGAGAGAAATTAGAGCATGATCGAGCTGTAGCTGGGATATTGATCTGTGCTAATGTTGTCTGCGGAGACAGAGGCCTGCGGGGGAGGAAGGGGGCGAACTTGTTCAATGACTCCAGGTCAGAGGAGGCTGAGCTGAATATCGTCGCATGGTCAAGAACCCATGTGCTTGGAACCAGGCTCTGGCTGAGTGCCTGATGTGAGTTATATCTTTCAATCCTCTGAGGTAGGTTTTTACACAATCGCTGTCTTGCAGAGGAGGGGACTGAGCATCAGAGAAGTTAAGCAACTTTCCCAAGGCCACAGAGAAAGCAGCAGAGGCAGAATTCTGACCATAGCTATAGTCACTTTCCAAAGCCCAGGCTCTTAATTTTGGAATTGGGGGGGGGGGGGGCGGCGGCAGCGGGGGGGGGAAGGAATATAGGAACAGCTGCTCCAGTGCCCAGCCCATTCTTTAATGTGGCTGTGAACCTGACCCCGCATATAACCTAAGCACCTGGCCGAGGCCCCTGGGATCACCAGTAGAGCAATGCTATGAAAGAGCAATGCAGTAATACAAGGGTCCAAGATCCTAGCTTGGGTGTGGCGTTTCCTTGTCTGCTTTTCTGTCTTTGGCTGGCATGGCAGTGGAAGGTGCTCTGGCTTTAAATGCCACGTGGGATGGGGGTCGGGGGGCTCCTCACTCAAACCCAGGTTTCCTGTCCCCTCTCTGCCCTACTCTAGGGCACCCCAGGCTTTGCACACAACGTACTGACTGCCAGCACCTGGTGGTGCCCCCAAAGCAGGAATGAGTAATGGTCGCCCCGTGGCCCAAAGAGCTTAATGAGTCACCCTCAGTGCCTAACAGACAGTCAAGGGCTCCGCTGGGCCCAGGGGAGAAGAGTGGCCAGTATCTGGAGGGGGCTGGAAGAGGGCTAAATGAGGCATGCGGATAAACACTCACCCCTGCCCCAGGGGAGTCATGGACCAAGCGAGGTACATAATAAAAAATGCCAATTTCATTTATCTTCCTGTCTGTGTCCCGCCCAGAGGGAGGATGAGCAGATTAAAAAGCACACAGCATTTATGGGCTGGTTTAATCTTCACACTTGCAGAGATTTATAGCCTCCTCTTTCTGGAGGAGAAATTTTCACTAAGGCAAGTTCCTGGCCCCTTGTCCTACTCGGCCACTCCTTTCCTGTCAGTGACCGCCTGGTGATCACATGGACCCTGGCCGGGTGGCTCAGGAGTCCATTCGAGCCGAGAGTTAATCCAGGTTCTCTGTCCTAGGATTTCCTTAAATGTATTCTCTCAAATGGTAGTCCCATAGGCTGTTTTTTTAAAAAATATATTTTATTGATTTTTTACAGAGCGGAAGGAAGAGGGACAGAAAGTCAGAAACATCAATGAGAGAGAGACATCGATCAGCTGCCTCTTGCATGCCCCCTACTGGGGATGTGCCTGCAGCCAAGGTACATGCCCTTGCAGAATCGAATCCAGGGATCCTTCAGTCCACAGGCCGACGCTCTATCTACTGAGCCAAACTGGTCTCGGCAGTCCCATAGGCTGTTAATGCTTATTCTTAGAAAAAGGGTTTCATGGTTGATGAACACTAAGCTGTACCTGTCTGGTTAATACAGGCCTTCTCAGAGCCTTTAAAATGTTAATGTCCATTGTGAATCTCCAATCAGGGGATCCGGTGAGCTTCCCAGAGGCTCTCACCAGGCTGGTGCTCCTTACAGCACAGGCTGGGGAGTGTCAGCAGCCACAGAGGGGCCAGTCAGTGCCTACAGGACACGAAGTCTTCATCACCTTCTTCAGAGGGGGGTGTCCTATTCAGATCACTTATTGTATTACAGAAACAACTCAACATATGTGCTGTGGGGGAACAAATACTCACGTAGTGAAAGGAATCATCCCGAGCCCAAACCCCCACAGCCCGAGTCCTGAGTTCACCTCCCTTCCCTGGCCCTTGGTGTATATATACATGCCACTCTATAACCTGACGGTCTCTGCCCTCACCATGCCCAGCCTCTGTGGGGTCTCACATCCATGGCCATCCGGACCTCTCAACACACAAGTCCCTTCTCGTCTGTGCTCAGAGGAGAAACAAAGGCTGTCTCAGTGAATAACAAGAGCTGAGTCTAGGAATGGCAGATGCCTCATGCAGGCACCATAGTTCTTTCATTGCATGCCCAGCCCAGATACCATCACCAATCCCAGCTCTTTCCCCAGATCTGGAAGCAGTGCCAAAGTCTTGTCCATACAACAACCCAGGCAGCAAGGCCAATGATCAAGTTTGACTCATAAGAAAACTGATTTGCTGTCTCTAGCCCAGACTTGTCCACATCTGGGTCAGGGGAGGTGTGGGGAGTGGTGCCTGGACATGGCCAAGCCTGATGATTATATGGCTGTCCCCACCGAGAATTCAGGGAAGGGCTTGGGAGAATTCAGAGAAAGAGAGTCTGAAGCCACTGGGACAGGGATCTCTTCTGGCCTGGGTGTATCAGGACAACCTCTTCCTTGCTTGTGGGAAATGTGTTTTGAGCTCATCACATATGATCTATGATGAAGGATCAAGAATGTCACCTTCATAGACAAGGACGAATGCATTCACTCACTCCTACAAGAGCACCCATCAGTTGATTAACTAGCATTTTAGGTGCATACTGTTTCCCAAGTACTGTGCAGAGGAAGTAGTGGTTACTGATTTCTTTAGGGAGACATAAGATTTTGTTGTTTTGGGGTTGGAACACTCACCAAAACATGAAACAATGGAACAAGTGGCCTTAGGTCGATGGACAGGAGAGACAGATTGACACACAGAGAGGGAAGGCCAGCAGGAGAAAGCAGGCTAGAAACGGACCCCAGCACTCCGCTTTCCTTGGCCCATAAATGCCCGTGCAAAATGTTACCTGGAGTTTGGAATGCTACCTGGTAGGGCCTGGAAGACAGTATTACACCTCGAGATTTGTGGGAAGTAGCGAGATGGGGAACCTTTGTGGGAAATCATTACCAGGCCAGGAAGTGTTGTCACGACATGGCTGCATGATAAACACAGATGGGAACCGAGGACCTGTGGTGTCAGCCCGGCCACTTCAAATAGCTGTGTGACCTTGTGCGAGACCGTCCCCGTGCTTCTTCACTTTTGAAGAGAGGAAACTGGACTTTAGTAGTATTTTCTGGACTGGATGATGCTGCACACAGTAATCACATACGTTTTTGTGCACCCAGTTTTGTATCAAGGGAAAGTCTGCCCTCCGTGGCCACTCTGCCCTCTTCCAGGGGAATAAAGTTCCAGCTGGGCATGTGGTAGTTCAGCTAGACAGAATGTTTCCCAGACTCCCTGCACCTCAGTGTAGCCACATGTTCAGATTAGTGTTCCTTCCAAAAGGATGCATCCCTTTCCCCTGACCTCCTTCTCTTCCCCTGGCAGGATAAGGAGGGGGCCTGGGGCAGCTGCCCAGGGCTCACAGGGGGAAGTCCAATGCTGTGGATGGCAGAGCCACCTACTAGCTCTCGGATTACCTGCTCACCTGACAGTAAAACAAACCTTACCTTGTTTGAGCCCTGTATTTTGGAGCATCTGTTACAGTAGTTTAGTTGGTATGTTACAACTAAAACCCTTCAGGGCAAAACTTCCCCTAGCGTCAACTGGCTAGTTCATTCTGCTTTCCTTAGAGATAATCCCTAGTCTAGTTAGCCCCTCACCCTGTCTGAGAGCCTTCAAGGGGAGCAGGATCCCTGGGGGATGAGGGAACTGGGCACCAGAACTTCTGGACAAATATAAGGACAGAGAAGTCCATGATGACACCACCACAAGTAAGGATGATAAACACTTGCTTTAGCTTTGCTGGGCCTGCTGAGTCCTATGGTTCTGACGCCTGTAACAAGGAGTAAGACCATGTGGCCCAGCCCATAGAGCCTTACCTGCTCGGCCCCAGTCACGGTGTAGGCGTGCTGGCTCACCAGGCCATTCTCCATTCTCGTAGCCTCCCCTGTTGGCTTCATGGGAGAAAAGCAGACCACGCCTTAGACTTTCACAGGTTCTCCCAAGAGAGAGAGAACAGCACAATTCATGGGCTCTGCACCACAGCGGGTGAAAAGTGTCCCACTGACTCAGGCTGGAGGGCATGCATTCCTGGGACTCTTTTCTAGAGCTGGAGTTTGAATGTTGCTGAGTGGTTGAGGCCCCAGGCATTTCATACCTCAAGAGACAACCCACTGCCTGACTGATAGAGCCTGAGGAGCTGGGGGGAGAGGGGCTTGCTTGTTCCCCCAACACTCGCCATCCTTGAGACGTCAGGGAACCCGTCTGCTGGGCTTCCCCAGCCCTCTGCGAGTGATTGGGGTTTGAAGTGCATCTTAGTTTTGGGTGGCGTTTCAGATTCGGAACGTGTGGCTCAAAGCCCACATGTTTCAAGAGTGAAGGAGGCATCCTCACCTTGTGAGGAGGGTGCTGGCCATCTCAGAACAGACTAATAATTTGGAGACTTATTCAGACTTTTCAAAACGGGCCATGCTGCCTTTGGGAGGCTGCCTTTATAAAGAAACAAGGAGAATCAAAGGCCCCCAGCCGCTCACTGTGGACCCTTGCCTATGGTCTCAGGGAAATAATAGCCAAAGGCTTTGAGGTCAAAGAGCAACAACCTGCTCAGCCACCTGCCAGCTGTGTGAACGGAAGCATTGACCTCTCTGAGCCCATTTCCTCTTCTGTCAGCGAATCCTCCAATCCCTATCTCAGAGGGAGGGCTGTCTTGAGAACTGAAGGACATAACCTCAGTAAGGCCCAGCATGACCTACTGTGCCCCGGTAGGTGGCTTTGAGGGCTCCCTCCCTAGCTGAGTGAGCCAGTGGCTGCACACTCCAGGTAAGGAGAGGCCCGGACTCATGCAAAGGATTCCTGGTCTACTCACTCCGGCCGGTGTGGCGCAGGTCATCAGGGAGCCTGCCTTGGCAGCTGTCTTTACCATCGTCACTAGGTCAGAAGGGGAGGAGTGCAGGTCGATGCTGGTGACCACCCCTCCTGTGAGGTCGACCAGGGCATCGGGGAGGTAGCCGTAGTGCAGGTGCAGATAGGATCCTCGGAACCTGGGAGAAAGTCAGACCCAAACCCTGTGGTGCCGTCAGTGAGACATTCTGAAAAGGAGGCTGCACACCTGACCTCTGCATGTTTTGGAGGCGATTGACAGCTTGTCCATCCCTGGACCATGGCCACTCACCTTCCATTCACCTGGATGGAGACTCTAGGAATCTGCCACCCATAGTCACATCCTTTCCTTGGTCTCCCAGGGCCTGGGCAGCCCTGCAAGCAGCAGTGTTGTGTAGAGGTCAGGAGTGCAGGTGCTGGACCCGCAGGCCAGGGGTCAGATCTCAACCTCACCCCGTATTTAGCTGCTTGACCTTGGACAAGTTACTTAACCTCATGGGGCTGGACCTAGGGCCTGCTCATGGCATATCCTTAATAAACACTGGATATTATTATGATGAGTATCCACTGTTTCCTTTTTATTTTGATAATACTGGTAGGTGCTTACTGGATGTGGAGTGTCACGCTAGGCGTTGAGCATTCAAAGATGAATGGGACCCCATTTCTGCCCTCAGAGAGCTCACAGGCAACCACCCTGTGGCCAAATCTTGACCTGGGTTCCCATTCCCATTCTCAGATTTATCTCCCAGCAGCACCAGGGAGGTATCAGGTGACGGAGGTGCAGACACCAAGCCCTTCACAGGCCAGCAGTGATGACATTCCTACCACAGCCTTCCTTCTAGGAATGCAAGTCACATGGGGATCGGGGCCTGGGTCCATTCCCGCGGCTGCCTCTAATGGGCCTGTGACCCTGGACGAGACCTTTTCTTCCTGTCCTCAGCCTTTCACCAGGAAACAGTGAGGTTGGCTGAATCAGATCTGGGGGCTCCACAGACACTTTTTTCTCACCCCATTTCCACCTCTGTCCTCTCCTTCGAAATATTACCCAGAATTCACGTACTCACTTCAGCAAATAGGTATCAAGCAGCCTCTGTAAGTGGGACGCCAACCTAGGCAAAAACATGTCACGGGTGGCTTAGAAAAAGTCTTTTAGCAAAGAGGAAAGGATACACGGAAAAAACAAAACAAAACAGCCATTCCACAGGAACAACTTCGTGACTGATCTCAACTTGCTATCAAACTGGTTCTAAATCTTATCTTTCTCTCCCTCCCTCTGACTCAGGGTTATGCCCGGTACAAGACTCATATCTCTGAGGTGTTTGCTTGGTCAACAGCAAAGTTTGCCTTGGATCATGACTGTGCCCGGTTGGGTGTGAATGTCTGCCTCTCTTGATTTCCCACAGGTATTGTGGCTCCTGATCTTAGATGGGAGGGCTTTGCTGAGGGCACTGCAAGTTCAGAGACTCATTTCTGAGCCCAGCAGTATGACCTCTGGCCCTGCAATGGCCTTCCCTCAACCCCCAGCTTCAAAGAGGGTTGTACCCAAGTCACCCCAGAAACTCAGCTCCCAGGCTCTGCCCTGTCACCTCAGGCTCGCATCCTCAGGGTCTGAGGCTTTGGCTGATGTCTTTCCAGCATTCTGCAGTCACCAGAGAGACCCCTGATGCAAGCACAGGACCAGCGGCCAGCAGCCCCCTTCCGTGCTTTCACAGCCTCTCACTGGCTCTCTGTAGGGCCCATAGCCCATCCCAGTGGCAGCTGGAGGTTCTGACAAGGCGCTACCTCTCTGCTTCACAAGCACTGGCTCGCCGATCCTGCTGATGCGTCAGGAACATGGCAGCTATTCTTAGCCACCTTTGCTGACAGGAGAGAGAAAGGGAAGGAGAGACAGTGAGCACTGTGCTCACCACACCTGTCACTGCGCCTCGTCACCCAAACCCGGGAATTCTGAGAGAGCCTTGCTCTCATCTGTTTGCTTCAGCCTCATTTTGGGGACATGTCTATCTTTCCAGAAACCATATGAAAGAGGGAAGAATTCAGATGTCTAAGTCAGAGCCAGAAAGGATGCTGAAATGCTGTAATTCTTAACTGCAGAGATTCTAGATAGGACGACATGCAGCCTACCTGATCTTGCCCCCAATCTCCTCTTTGTTTTATGACCTCAGGGGGAAAAATCTGCTAACAGTGCATTTCCCAGGAGAGCTGGAAGTTTGGAGGCCACATATTCACTTGTCAGTGCCTACACCCTTGGAGGGAAAGAGGGCCATCTAGTCTGGAAGAAGACCGTCTCTGTTTCTGTACTGTGGTCCCCATCTGCCAGACACTGAGCACCAAAGAAGCAAAAGAGACAAACCCTTTCCCATAGGGCTGACAGCACGAAGGGATGATGGAAAAGCATGTGCCCACGGAGAACAGTTCTCCGTCCAGCATGGCCTCAAACTCCCTGTGACCTTGAGCAAGTCTTTTCACCTCTCTGAGCCTGTCTGCTCACATCCCAAAGGAGAAGATTGAGGAGGTGCTGACAGCAGCGTTGCAGCTCTGATGGGTTGTAATCCAACCTGATTCACTCCTGCATTCTGTTACTTCCTCCTTTGGATGGAGGGGAAAGCTCTGAAACAGCTATTGAAGCATTTTATCCTCGGCTTGATTTCTTTAGGGAGTGGAATGTGGATTCAGGGTCCAGCTGCCTATTTCCTTTCAAGCTGAATGACCGCCTTAGGTCAGCAGTTAACAAAATGGGGTCAGAGTCATCATTTCATTCCATAGGCTTTCTGATTCTCCCTGTGAGCTGCCAGCTCTCCCCTCCCCGCTTTACATGAGGAGAAACAAGGCCCTAAAGGGGTGACGCTTGACTCCATACTGGAAAGATAATGGCAGTGTTTATGAATGAATGTCCCCAAGCACATGAATTGGTTCAGTAGCCTGGACTGGGATCTGGGCTTCGCTCTCCAATCCCAACCAACAGCTCTTCTTGACACTGGAAAGAGCAACTGCTTTCCTTTTGACAAGTTGGCTCAAAAGGAAGAATGCAAAAAAGCAGTCTCAAGACGTCTTACTGTCCAGCTTGTGATTCCCAGAGGGACAGGGGTCGGATAGTCAGCACTGTCACCACCCCTTAGGACCTCAGATGGGATTGGACCTGGTCTTTGGTCTTGCTAAATGATGCCTTCTGTCACATGACCGAGGACCTCAGCAGATTCAGGCCAACTACTTACACCTGGGTCACTTCACCATCCAGAGCCTGAGCATGAAGGGCCGGTTAGGATGACCTCCAGGAAACAGAATGAGGCAACACTCTCCACTGCCCATTTTCTCCTGAAAGGCGTGGTCCTCTGGCTTTCGTCTCCTACTGTTGATTTCTAGCTCTGACGTGTCCTTTGCCTGTGTGGTTCTTTAGAAAGTGACTTACGCACACAGGTACTTTTGCACACACCTATGTGAACCAGTCTGAAAGTTTATAACCCAGTGCCAAGCACCGAGCCTGGCCTATGGTTAAGTGCTCAATGAACTTCTGTTGAATATAAGTAGCCCCAAAGAATCTAAGCATAATGTGGACTGGGGTGTTTGTAAGTCCCCGAGCTTGTCAACACCAGGAGGTAGCCTCACATCATGGTGTTTGGACCATATAATACTGAACATCTCCCCGACCCTCCCACATAAATGCAATCCCACAGCAGCCACAGCAGGCCCCCACCGACCTGACCTCACTTTGAACTGTCCCTCCCCTAGTTCTCTGTTGGAATCATTCCCACTGTTGGGATGCCTCCCCACCAATACTTCTTCCCCTGCTGAAATTCTGCCCATCCTTTAAGGCCTCATTCAACGCCATTTCCTCTGTGTAGCCTCAGACTGATTCTGTGAGTCTGAAAGTCAGAATTGTTTTCTCTCTCCTTTGTCTTCTCAGCAGACTATGACCACGATATTTCATGTGGGCTCTCTACCATCCCTTGCAATAATATCATTGCCAGTGAATATCTCTGTCCAGCTCTGCCCTGCCCACACCTTGCTAGGTGCCTCTGGGTCCCTTCCAAGGGCCCCACACAGCCTTGCACACAGTAAATGTTTATGGAGGATGCCCAGCTAGGTGGCGAAACTCTGATGCTCCCAGGGTCATCGCTCAAATTCAGCAAAGCTGCCAACAGTCTCGGGCTGGCTGGTGGGAAGCACTGCCAGGCCTAGCAGCTGCAGAGGCGGGGCAGCATCGAGGCTCTGGGCTGAGGGGCGAGCCCGTCCTTACTTGGCATAGGCTTTCTCCAGCAGGCATGGCCAAAACTCTTGGTTGTTGAGAGGATGCACAAAGAGGTACTTCCTGTTCAGGATAGGCAGGCGATCATCAACCACCACTTCTGCCCACTGGCCACACTGCCAGAACTGAAAGAGAGATGAATATACGGCTCAATAGCATTGGGGTAAGAGAGCTCCTGGACCCGCAACCTGTGTAGGAAGATAACCATCGTTGTCACCACATGACCCCCACAATGCAAAAACGAACGCTATCCAGAACAAATCTCAGCCCACGCTGATGGACAGGGGATGTCATCTCCACTGGCAGATGGAGAAAATGAGTCACAGACCAAGTTAGTCAAGGAGAATACAGCAGAGAGGAAGGAGACTTAGGTTCTAGCTTGACTTTGCTCCTAACTCTGGCCTCATTCTGGCAAGTCCTTTGTGAGCTCAAAGCAGGAGACTCTCCCAGTGCAGCTGGGCACAGAAGGGCAGTGGGGAAGCAGATGCTGCATGACAAAGGAGAGTGGCAGATACAGATGCTGTCATGGGGAAGGAGAGCCTGCTGGGAGCTGAAGGCCTGGGGGAGGAGGCAGGGCTGGGCAGGTGGAGAAGAGGCAGGGAAGGCATCCCAGATGGCAGGGAGAGTGTGGGCGAAGGCCCAGGGACTGCAGGATGAGCAATGCACAGGAGGACTGAGCGTTACAGCCTCGCTCTGGCCCTGCCATCACAGCAGCAGAATGACACCGGCTGGCATTGCTATTGCTAAGAGCACAAATGAAGCAGATGTTCCTCTCCAAAACAGACTGCTTCAATCCTCAGCATTCAACTCTTAATGGTTCACCCAGGACATCGCCAAATGAGGAAAATCCATAATAAAGCCGGCCTTTTGGAGTTCCTTCCCTGGTTTCTCCTGTGCTGGCTAAGCAGCAGGGCTTCCGGCTTCAGGCCTGAGCCTTGATGAAGGCAAGTCTCTGACAAGTGGGCTCAGCATAACCTGGATGGATGCAATCTGTCATCTACTCGGCAATGACAGGAAGCCATCCACAGGGCCTTTTCCACAGCTGGATGTCCCAGATGTCGGGCCTTTGCATCAGCCAAGGACGCACTTTCAAAGCAGAAATGGAGACCAAGATAGAGGTGTCAGTGGAGACAAAGCAAAGATGTTTTCATGGTCACTAATGAACCCGGGCACTGCAGCCAGTTCCGGCACCACAGTGGGTTCATGTCCCTATTGCAATGAAGATGCATCGGCGGGTGAGGTCAAGAGCCAGCAGGGATGTGATTAGAAAGAGATTGTGAAATGTGGTTGAAGCACCAAGGAAAGCGAATGCCAGCTTTTAGAAGAGGGTCTTGAAAGGATAGCCCAATCTGGATTTGGGTTTAATGGGAAAGCCAAGTATAGCAGACAGTATACAGTCAGTGGAACTGTGCTTGAGTCCTGGTTGTGTCTTTAGTTATCTGAACCATAGACATTGGGTAAGACACTTAATTCTCTGTGTCTCAGTGTTCTCATCTCTCAAATGGGGTTAAGAGTAAGAACTGCCTCCCGGGGCTGTAATTGGGATCAGATGAGACTGTGAAAGTGAGATCACAATTTTGAAAGTAGAAACTGTTTTTCAATAGCCTTTCCATTCACCTAAGATAGTGCCTGGAGCACAGTAGGCCATGCAGAATGAGCTCCTCTGGCTTGAAAGAGCTCCTCTGGTTGGTTCCCCCTTACAAGTCACCCTTACCCCATTTTCCCAACTTACTTTCTGAGAACAGCAATATAAATATCAGATAAAGAGGAACTGAAGGCCAAAAGCATTACATGTGACAAAGAGGGATATATTTGTAAGCTTTATTTCACCAACCAGATAGTAAGAGTCTTCGAGCACTAATGAATATAGCAAGAAGAATATAAAGCCAGAATATCTGAAAACATACAAGAAACTCTCCAAACTTTAACTTTGGGAAATTTCATCACCTCTTTTAGAATATGACAAATCACACAGACAAAAAAATAAGCCCAGATAAAAGAGATGATTGTAGATTATATAATCTGCAAATGAAGCTTTTACAAAAATGTGATGGACTTGACCATAAATAAAATCTTAATAATTTCCCCAAACATAGAGAATTATGGATTATATTTTTATCATAATATAATAAATCTAAAACTCTACAACCAAAAGATGACCTTCCTATGAAATGTATTCAAAACTAAAAATATGTTATCTTAAATTTAATAAAAGTAAGATATTTTACATTGAAACCTATAGATAGAAATAAGATCTCAGTGGAAATTTTCTAGTCTCAAAGTTTTTATAATAAAAATGACTAATAATATTAAATGGGAAGATTCAGAAAATTTAAAAAACACAATAAAATTAACCAAGAGAAAATAAATGGGAATTAATGAAAATAACTAAAAGTAATTATATAAATCAAATCCTCAATCATCTGGATCTGTTATGTATTTTATTTTCAAAGAAAAGATAAACAATGAGTAACACCATTTTTCAAATTATATCAGATCAAAGTATTTAAGTGAACTTTTTAAAGTGAATCCAAAGCTCAATAGGTTCACTTTAAAAATTAGTATAACTCAAACATTAAAAAAACTAGATTCCAATTCTACATATTATGTAGATGCAATAATCCTAATCAAATTTTTAACAAATTAAGTCCAATTTAAAAAAAGAATGGAGGACCAGGAAACTAAATAACTAAAATCCAGAGAAGGCAGGGTTTTGCTCTTGTCATTCTTATTCAGAATTGTCAAGTACTAACTTAAGAGACAAGGCACAAAAGCAAATAACTTCTATAAATATTAAAGGAAGAGACAGAATCATCTATATTTTCAGATAATATTAGATAACTAAAAAATCCAGACTCCTCTAAAGAAAAAAGTTAGAACAGATAAAGGAATGTGGTTAATTGGCTGGATGGAATTTAATATCTAATAAGGAGTGGCCTTTCTCTTTTCAGCAACATCTAGAAGTTAGAAATGAGGGGGAAAATTTCATTCACATGAGCTACAAACTGTAAAATATGTGAGACTACATTTACCAAGAAAGGTATAGCACCAATATGAAAACATAACCATAACATTTTATTGAAGGCCATAAAACTAGTTCTGAATAAATGAAAAGATAGACCATGTTTCTGGAAAGAATCATTAACATAATAAAAGTGTAATATTTTCAAGTTAATACATAAATTTAATGCTGCTCCACTTGGCCTCACAATGGCTTTTCTTTTTAATTAGACACAATGATTTTAAAGTTCTAATTGAAGAATAAATGTGCAAGAATTAGTAAGATATTTCTGAGAAAAGAATAATGAATAATGAAGGTGAAATCATCCTACCAGATGTTACAATTTACTCTAAACCTACTGTAATCAGATATGGCACAGAACTAGACAAAAGCTCGATGATGTACAGGGTTGTTGATCAAAGACTCTTTTTTTCTTTTGCTGATTGCATCTGCCTTTTAAGAAAAACTTACATGAGGGCTGACTCACCCTCTCAGGAGCATGCCCATGCCTCTCCCTTCCTCTTCTTCTTCCCCCACGGGCAAACATCTCCTAACCTCTAAGGGACCCCAGGAGACAAACAGGCAGTGGCAGCTCATTTTGGATTAACCCCCTGAACTTGTCCCCAAGGCCCCTTTTCTCTGATTTCTCAGTGAGCTGAAGCAGCCCCGCCTAAGCTCTCTCCTATTGCTTCTTATATCCTAAGCCCTCTGGTTTCACTGTCCTCAGCTTTAATAAATGTGCTCTCAAAAGTAAATGAATAAATAATACAAAAATAAAAATAATTGACATGAGAACATTTTTACTCTTATCTTTCCCGGATGCTGTCAGATCATGAGCTCACACCCTTTCTTGGCGCTATGCAGTGTAACTAAGTTAGTGC
This sequence comes from Antrozous pallidus, assembly GCA_027563665.1. Classification (NCBI taxonomy): domain Eukaryota; kingdom Metazoa; phylum Chordata; class Mammalia; order Chiroptera; family Vespertilionidae; genus Antrozous; species Antrozous pallidus. Next base: position 58,422,011 of record CM050523.1, on the reverse strand, counting down.
CTCTTCCACATCTCAGGATGAGAGATAACAGACAATTCAAGACAGTCACTCCCTGAGCTCAGAGAAAACCACACGGGAGCATCCCAGAGGTGCACGTACCCAGAAACGGAAAATCCCTGCATACCAGCGGGAAAAGCTTTGGTTCTTCAGGATCTTCTGCAGATGCTGTGGGTTCTGTGTCAAGGAGCCCAGTGCTGCCAGGAACCAGCAGTCTCCTGTGAGGGGACGCACACCAAATGTGAGAGGCCTATTGGAAGCCCCACCCCACGCATTTCGCAGGTCTTTGTTACCAGAGTCCACATTTGTCCTTCTGAATAATGCATTTTTTTTCCATCTGAGAGAGAAATGAAGGAAGGATTCACTAGGGCCAATTCTAAGTTAGACAGAGCAGGAGCTTGTGGTGATGATTAATGATGGAGGTGATGGTGGAGGTGACTGATGGTGGAGGTGATGGTGGGGGTGATTGATGGTGGGGGTGATTGATGGTGGAGGTGATGGTGGGGGTGATTGATGGTGGAAGTGATGGTGGGGGTGATTGATGGTGGAGGTGATGGTGGGGATGATTGATGGTGGAGGTGATGGTGGAAGTGATGGTGGGGATGATTGATGGTGAAGGTGATGGTGGGGGTGATTAATGGTGGAGGTGATGGTGGTGGTGATTGATGGTGGAGGTGATGGTGGGGGTGATGATGGTAGAGGTGATGGTGGGGGTGATTGATGGTGGAGGTGATGGTGGTGGTGATTGATGGTGGAGGTGATGGTGGCGGTGATGATGGTAGAGGTGATGGTGGGGGTGATTGATGGTGGAGGTGACAGTGGAGGTGATAGATGGTGGAGGTGGTGGTGGGGTTGATTGATGGTGGAGGTGATGGCGGGGGAGATTGATGGTGGAGGTGATGGTGTGGGTGACTGATGGTGGAAGTGACAGTGGAGGTGATAGATGGTGAAGGTGATGGTGGGGGTGATAGTGGAGGTGATGATGGGAATGATTGATGGTGGAGGTGACAGTGGAGGTGATAGATGGTGAAGGTGATGGTGGGGGTGATTGATGGTGGAGGTAATGGTGGGGGTGATAGTGGAGGTGTTGGTGGGAGTGATTAATGGTGGAGGTGATGGTGGGGGTGATTGATGGTAGAGGTGATGGTGGAGTGATTGATAGTGGGGGTGATGGTGGGAGTGATTGATGGTGGGGGTGATTGATGGTGGAGGTGATGGTGGAAGTGATGGTGGGGGTGATTGATGGTGGAGGTGATGGTGGGGATGATGGTGGTTTGAGGGAGGTCAGGAGAGTGCCAGCCAGGCTTTGGCAAGGCTGGTGGGCCAACTTGTCTTCTGATTCTCATTTTGCCAGAGGTACTCAGAACTAAAGTAACAGTGTCTTTTGTTGTCAGCAAACAGATCTGTGTTTTTCTTTGCTAATACTTGCTCAGCCTCTACCTGTGTCAGGACCATTTCTAGCCTACACATGAGTTCTCTCCTCTTCCCCCTTGAGGGCAATGTGGCCTTGAGTTTCTCCTTGGATGTCATGGTGAGCCCTTTGAGCATGAGCATCATCTCCTTCTCCTGAATCTTCCCTCCTTTATCTTTACACAATCAATTATTTGGATGCCATTTTTTGTCAGCCACAGAAACACCCTCAGAGAGGTTCATCTTCACATAGGAGAAGCTCTAGCCGGAGGATTATTGGCTGCCTGGGGCTCTTCCCAACACTGAAACACAGGCTTCTATTCACTTAGCCCAAGACACCGTGATTCCACCATGGGAAGTTAAGGTGCAGGCATCACTTGTAGGCGGGCATTTTAAGAATATAGAGTCTGTTCTTAGAAGAGTCTGATTGTGCTGTCTCCTAATTCCCTGTCCACTTTCTACTCCCAGCCTGTCCACCCTTCCACTCCTAAGTTTCTGGCTCAGGGGCTTCTCTCAGCCATTCCTGATCCCGCCCAGGGGCATCCTTCAAGGCAAGCCCTCCTCTCCCATCCATACTGCTCAGTTCTTAGCAACAACTTTGATCCATGGCTTTCTGGTGGGTGGGAGGGAGTCAAACAGCCCTGGATTCAAACCCAACTCTGTCACTTATTGTTTATGTGACATGAACAATATACATATAGAGTGGGTAATTACCTGGTGTAAAGGAAACAGCACATGCACAGTATCTAGCACAGCATTGCAAAAGCTCAATGAACACTTGCTTCCACTTTCTCAGTATCTCTCTCCTTCCCATCTTCCAGATGCTTCTCTCTACCCAGTGCTCAGACTAAACCTTGTGTCCATTTTCTCCCTTTCTTCGATAATGCCTCACTGCAATGACCCTGCACACCCCCTGCTGAGCTGACGTGCCCGCCGCAGACTGGACATGGGCTGTCCATCTACAGTAGCACTGAGGGATCAGCCTCAGCAGTTGGGACAGAGTTCTGAGGGTCTCCACACCTCCCTATTCAGAGGCTGACTTTGAGCAGCCTGCCCTGATCCACGGCCGGAAGAGAAGACAGTGAGCTCTTACCTGCCTCCCCTTGCTGGATGTCAAATCTGCTCGCACCTTCCAGGATGAAATGAGGCTTTGCTTTACCCATCAATAAATCCTTAGAAAAGAGAGAGAAAAGCCATGAGCATCTTTCATCCCTCTCTGTCCCAGAGTGGTACCCAAGACATCACTCACTTTGTCTTTGAGAAGTAGAGGTTAATTCTTAAATAGGTGCTTAAAAGTTCCCCTCATTCTTCAGGTTTTATTGCTATCAGGAAGGCAGATGTCACCAAGGTGTATATGTAACTGTGAGACAGGCAATAAATACCTAAGCAACTGCATGAGGAGATAACATAAATAAGGTCTCAGGATCCCCACATCAGATATTCAGCTATCCTGGTCCTAACAGGCAGTGTTTTATGAAGAGGTTATAAATGAGAGAAAAAAGAAAGAATCAGATACATTTATTAGAGGAAACTTTTATAAACATAATAAAGCTTTCTGTGTGAAATGCCATCTCTTAGAAGGCAGCCTAGGCCTTCCGGGCTCCAGGTTCAAGTGTAGCCACGTGCTGTTCAGAATGCAGGATATGACTACTCAGATCTTTGTCAGCTCCCTGACTGATTCTAGAAGATTCAGGCCCCTCATTCCAGGTGCTGTTACTCAGAGCCTAGTTCTTCCCCAACCTTCAACACACACAGTGCCTGCTGGCTACAGAGAGGGTCGCTGGAGGATTCGGCAGTACTGCAATGTCTGGGAAAATTTGGGGAACTTGCAGTAGACATGAGGATGGTGAGAGTTCCTGAGGGGCTCCCCAGGCCCTTTGGGAAAACACAGGGCTGAAGGTCTGGTTCCTGCCCTGCCCCCACTCGACTGCAGGTTTGCCCCTGCTAGGAGAGGGTGGGAATATCCTCAGCATTCTCTCCCTGCAGCTCTGCCTGGATTTCCACCACATACGTTTGCGGAATTTGGTAATTGTGCCTGTATCATTTCTTTTCACATTGACAAATAAGTCCCCAGAGAGCAGGGCTGCAAAGTGGAAACAGATTCATTTGCACAATAGCCACGAGTGTGTGAAAATTCTACTTTATAAGACTTGCCAGCCTTTGTAAACTACATTTCCTGGTGGAGTCGCCACAGGGCCAGCAAAGGTGTGCATGTCTGCAAATACAGAGGCCCAGCTGGTGTGTGAGGGGTGATGACTCACTTCATCTTCTCCCATCGCCTGCCCACAAGTAACTAGTGTAGAATCCTGCTCTGCATTGCTCTTTGGTGGTCCTGAGCAACTTCCCTTCCTTTGCTGAGCCTCCTTTTCCTTGTGTGTAAAATGGGAGACTCCAATAATAAAGCGACCCAGGCACAGGCTGACATCATCAGCCCTTCCAGAGGGCCGGATGCTTTACCCATGGGCTGCCTCCCAGCAGCCCGGCAAAGCAAGCAAGTGCCCTTCCTTTTTGCACTCTGGAAGGAAGCAAAATATTTAGCACAGCGCCTGGCAGAGTGTAAGTTCAATAAATATCGATTCCCTCCGTCTGCAGTATTTGCAAAATTTGAAAAGCCATATTCATAGACAAACCCACAACCTCAAATCCATTCATTATTAAACAACACAGAATAAAAACATGATTTAAGTAGTCGACACACAGATGTTAGAAAGAAAAAGACAAAAAGAGCCTGGCAAATATAGGTGGAAAGAAGTGATAGAAGAGCACAATTAGTGAATTTATAAAACAGAAAAATCAATAGTGCAAGTAAATTGTTCCTTTTTGGGCAAGAAGTCTTACATAGATCTAACCTTTGGCAAATGTGGTAGAGAAACCCAAATAAAAGTAGCAAAAATTGGGTTTTAGCAATATAAAACATGAAGTAAGATTCTATACTAATTAATTTAAAAGTACTAATGATTTTCTGATGAAAATGAACATTGCCCCAAATCATCCCAGTTAGTATATAACCTGAAAAGATCAATAACCTTGGAATAGTATTTTTAAATGACTCCAGAACATCTCCCTACCATCTAAAGTATGTTTTGTGCCCAAAGTTGATTGATGTTGACTATGGACTTTTTATTGGAAATAATTGCTGAGTTGTCTCAAACTTTCAGGAACTAGACAATTACAGTGTCACTTACAGTTTCATTGTTTAAAAAAAAAAAGGAGGAAGAAGAATCCTGCCACCATGAATTCTAAGAAGCCAGCATAGACTAGAGGCTCAACCTGAGAGACAGAGAAAAAACACAGAAGCACACACACACCAGGCTGATTATACTCAGGGAAACACATGAAATAAAACACTCAGCCAATGAATCTACCATAAATGATGAGACTAACCCACTCTCAAGTAGGGTTTTCCATAGAAATCTGCCAGGGTGGTTTCTTATCAGGATATTTAACAATGGCAAAAGTATTTACATGGGCCAAACAGGGGGGCAATTTATATCTTTCCCAGAAGACATTTGATAAATGCACAAGTTTCTTTGATTTGCCCAAGTAATAAAAATAGACACTAAAACAAGCAAAATTTTAGCTAACTGGGAACAGAAAGTTATTTTAATGTTTAAAAAAAATCAAATGGCAATTATTTCCAATAAAAAGTCCATAGTCAACATTTATTAACTTTGGGCACAAAACCAGCATCTAAGTCCCCTGACCTCTGAGCTGCCTATTCCTTTCCCACCTCGGGCTTCCAGGAGTGCTGGAGGGTCTCAAAGTTAAAAAGAGCTGGAAGCAGACTAAGAAGTGTTTTCATCTGCCAAGCTGACCTCCTCTGACAAGTCCCACAGATAAAATGGGTAAAGATGGCTGTGAAGATGGTAAGGTTGGGAAGGTGCTGGCTCAGGGCAGTCTCTCCCCGCCTCCCCCAGGGCCAGAAGCACCAGTGTAGTGCAGTCACTGGCAAGGATCAGAGTATCCATCCCGGGTGTGACTCAATCACCACAGGCTTCTCGGGCATGGAGACCACTGGATCCCATCTCCTACAGCTTGGATTCAGCAGGTCATCCAGAGGCAGAGCCCAGGATTAACAGCTCCTCGGGTGAGTCCCACGAGGCCCAGTGAGCAGGTTCAGAGAAGCAGAGATTTGTTCCAGGGCCCACAGGAAGCAGCTGGGGTGGGGCAATCTGCCTCCGCAGTGCCTGGCTCTTCTCCATGGACCACACCGGCAGGCAGGGGCTTCTTGACTTTGATGTTTCCTGATTTTGGGGACAGTTTGGCCTTTTAAGGGCATAGAAACACTCATTTGTGCAGAAGAAACTGCCATAGTTGATTTTCTGGGTCAATTTGACTGGGTCACAGGTACTTGGCTACACACCATTTCTAGGTGGATCTGTAAGAGTGTTTCCAGATGACATTAGCATGTGACTCAGTGGACTCAGGAAAGCAATTGCCCTCCCCAGCATGGAGGAGCCTCACCCAATCCAGAGAAAGTAAAACAAAAGGCAGAGGAAGGGAGAAGGTGCTAGCTGGCACATTGGGGTTCTCCTGACCTTGGACCGGGAATTATACCATCTGCTGCCTGGTTCTCAGGCCTCCCCTTGCAGACTGAACTACGGCTCTGGCTTTGCTGGGTCTCCAGCTGGCAGATGGCAGAGTGTGGGACTTCTCAGCCTCCGTGATCATGTGAGCCAATTTATCAGAGTAAATCTACCAATAGGGACTATGGATATATTTCCTATTAATTATATGCTATAGGATGTACATTAATTCTGAATTGTGGAGCTTTTTCTCAATACAAAGTTTGGGACGTTAGGTATGCCAGAAACTCACATAATGCAAAAGTCCCTGGAGTTTTAGAAAATTCCCTCTCTGGAGTGGCGTCAAAGCCAGCACTACCCTGGCATGATTCTGGAGTGGTCTCTTCCAATGTGACATCACTGGGTCTATTTTCAACAGTGACGCCTGCATTCTTTTCAAAGGCTGCTCAGGCGTGTCCCCAGATGATGTTGCTGCTCTTGTAAGAGGTAGCACCAGGCTTAGCATATGGGCATTTAGACACAGGCTCTTTCAGAGGGTGGCCAGAGTTCAGGCTGGGCCAGGTGAGTGCGTCACTTCCTCTTTTATTTTTTCTAGGAAGATTGACTTTATTGGCATCAAAGTTCCTCCACTCCATGGCAACTGGCTGCTGGCACATTCACTTCCTCTCACCTTCTGTTACTTGTTGCTTTTACAACTTACACTCATAGCTCCACTTTGTTAACCCCTTCCTTTATTGAAGAACTCATTTTGGTCCCAAGGTGAAGTTTTCTTAGGAAAGGATCCTTTCAGGAACCCTGCTCTGGCCCCTGGGAAGGAGAAAGTTGTTGCCTGGGCAGGCAGTGCTGCATTCTGGGATGGCCACAGGCCAGAATCTACAGTGGAAGTGGGCGCTGTGCTCTGAGCACTCATCAGACAATGTGGTTTGGGCCCATAGCCCATTTTTCAGTTGAGAAGTGAAAAGGTTTTCACTAAAGAATAGGGACAATGGTGAAATTTTCATCCCTCAACCCGACATACACTGGTGACTCTGCTGTGCTCTCCAATAAGGTACGTTAAATTAAATTCATTTAAAGAGAATAAAATGAAAACTTCAGAACCTCAGTCACATGACCAACATTCCAAGTGCTCAATAGCCACATGTGACCAGTGGCTGCTGTAATGAACAGCACATAACGAACCTTCCCATCCTCATGGAATGTTCTATTGGGCAGTGCCGACCTACTGAATGGGAATGATGATGTTATCAACCTCATGGGACTGCCGTGGCAATGAAACACAATGTGACGTGTAATGTGCTTAGATTAATACCTAGCACATGTGAAAACTTGATAAATGGGAGTTTTTATTATTATCCATGAAATAAAGAAGAACAAAGGAGACCAAGTAAGACACTTGGAAAGCTCTAACAAGTACTATATTGCCAGTTGCAATAAGAAATACAAAGATATATGACATATTCACTTACACATTTTAAAAGAAGTGCTGGAATGAAAAAAATGAGCCCCTGGTAGAAGAGGAATGGTAATAGATTGCATTTGGCCCTGGTGCCTCTATCCCAGGTTCCTGGAACGATTCTTTTTTTAAATCTTTATTGTTGAAAGTATTACACATGTCCCCTTCATCCTCCATTGACCCCTCTAACCAGCTTCCATGCCTGCCCCAGGCCTTTGCAATGCTATTGTCTGTGTCCCCTGGCATGATTCTGCGTAAGTCATTTCACTTTTGTTTGCCTACATTTCTCCTTGACCTCCAAAGACATCACAAGTTGAGATGCTGCTGGAATTAAGATGACGAGTGGGTGTTATAAATTCTTAAACACTATAAATGTGGTGTCACATCTATTGCCTAGCACCCTATGAAAAAAGGAAAAGAAAACAGTTTCAAAAAAAAATCTCAGCCTCTGAAAATAACCCAGACAAAACAATATTTAACCCTTCCAAACTTTAAACAGCATTCTCTGGTCAGCCCTCCTCAGGAGAGGAATGCCTGAAGAAAGGAGGCATTGTGGGACTTGTCGCCGCTGGCTAGGAAGATGGGTCCTAGAAGGCTGGAGCACCCCGTCGTTCTGTAAGTAGATCCAAGCACCATCTGATCCTCACTAACCTCTCCCTTCCCCAAGGCTTCAAGTCTGTCCTGAGTTAGCACCCTCAGAGCTCGTGTCTTGTTCTGTGTCACCAAAAAATGCCTTTTCTAGATGACCTAACGTGACTTTATTGAAAGGGCTCGGTAGAGTACATGACATTTAATATGTGCTTAGTAATACTTGCTGATGCTTTAATCTTTAGCTTACTAGACACGATGGCATTTTCTCTTGTTTTAGGTTCCGCTGGCTGCTTTTGGAAGCACGAACAGAAGCTTTGAGCACCAGGGCACTCATAGTGAGCCTTACCTGGGTCTTTGCATTCAACAGTGGCCCTGATGAGATTAGGAGAATGTTAAGTTGGCTGAGCAATGTCCTCTGGAGCCTCATGCCCTGAAACTGAGATGATTCTGGAAAAACCAACAGGGCTCCCCTTGCTGCAAGCTGGAGTTAGTGGCCATCTGCTGGGGTGGGGGACTCAGGGGACTTGGAATGTTGCCCTGAAATAGTTTCCTAATTTTCCCACTGATGTCTGAAATTATTTTGTAGGTGATTGGGCCTCTTTGCAAGATTGGAAATACAAATAAAAGGAGAGAGGCGAGTCAATTATTTAAATTCATCCTATTGTACAAGTGACTGACATGGTAGCTTCCCTTTGAGTAAATTCTAACAGAAGAAAAGGAACAGAAGATAAAGACAGTCATACCTGAAGAGAATAAAGAGTGATGACAGGCTCAACTATGGAGACAGAAGAGACCTCAGAGACACTCTTACACCTATGTCTTCTCATTTTTCAGGTAAGAATACCGAGGCAGGTCATCAGTGTTAGAGCTGGGTTAGAACTCAGAGGTCCTGAGAGACCATGGGAGGGACCATAGCGGGCTGGCTCAGAGGGCCCAGGGTGTGTGCCTGGGGGCTCACTCACCTTAGGGCGCTCCCACCGCAGGCTGGAGAGGTGTTTTCCCTGGAGCAGCAGTGGGCCTATTGAAGAAATCTCAGCAGGGAAGGTCTCATCCTCAAACAGGATGCCTTTCCTTAGGCAACGATCCCGCAGGGTCTTAAAGTCCTGGCCCTTGAACTTGATGATGGACGTCTGGGATAGAGGCTCCTGAGTGTGTGCCATGACTCTCCTTAGAAGACCTCCAACGTCTTTTCCTTTGGGTGAGAAAAAAAAGATAGTTTTAGAGATGAGCTGTCAAGTCCTTCACATCATCTGATGTGAGCCCTGAAAGGACACTCAGATGCTCACCCCCCCCCCCCTTACAAGTGAAGGGACTGAGACCCAGATCAGTGCTGTCCCTGGTGACATAGCCAGCTAGTAGATGAGCCCAGAATTGAGTCAGTCATCTTTCCTCTCGGTTCCATTTCAATCCGCTGTACTGAGCAGCTTCTCAGTATGCTCTAAGTGCACCAGAGACTACAGGGTATTTGCACATTAATGAATATTTATTGAGTCCTGACCTTGTGCCAAGAGCTTTCTGAGTGCTGGCAATCCAAAGAAAATACAACATGATCTTTATCCTCCAGGCGCTCATTATCAAGTGGGAGAGGTAGATTAGACATTTCAACAACAACATCCAACATTCTATCCTTCAACAGAAACTGTCTAATTAAAAATGTGTGCAAAGTCCTGTGGACACAAAGGAACCATGAACTGCCAAGGAGAGTCTGGGATGACTCTCCCACAGGTGGCGACCTTTGAATTTGGTCTTGAAGGAAGGAGAATTTGCCAGGTAGAAAATGGTAGGTAGTAAAGAAAAAAAATCCCTTCAGGTTCCCTGAGTAGCAAGTGCAAGGAGGCTCAGGATTTGGGATGGCAAGGTCAAGGGTATTAGAGGAAATGGGAAGGGCTGGAGGGGTTAGTGGGGTGGGGGCTGGGGATAGGGAGTGTCAGCAGAGATGGTCAGCAAGGTAGGTGGGTGCTAGCACACACAGACCCAGGGGGAGTTTCTGGATTTGAAAATCCACATCTGTAAGCATAGAGGAGGGAACAACTGAAGAAAGAGGCTGGCCACTTATCTGGTAATGAATAGACTTTTTAAAGAGACATTTACAGGAGGTATGTGTTGGGTGGCTGCAAGGCCAAATGGACCCTTGTGCCACTTGGCAGGCACCAAAGAAGAATATAGGGTAAAGGGGGGATAGTCACAGGGACTACATGAGGTTTCTACCTGGTACAGGAAATTACATGCTTGGCCAGGTCATGTCAACAACCTGTTCCAGGAACCAGCACACAGCAGGAGGCAATGGAACAGTGCTGATGTGTATCAGAGTGAACCCCATTTGCAACCAGATAGTCTCTAAAGGAGGTTTGTGGGAAGCAACCTCCCTTCTGGCCAGGACCCAGCTTGCGGGACAGACTGTGGTCATGGCAGGGAACGGCAGTGTCTCCCCATGCGGAAAGGCTGGACTGGGAAATGCCTTCTACCTCACCAGCACCGCGAGGCCATGGAAGAGGTGGGTTGAGATCAGATCTACGCAGAGAATTGTGGAGCAAGTTGGAGGCTATGTGGGGGGTGGGTAGGGATGGAGAGAGGGTGGAGTCCAGGAGGCTGCTGCATTTGTCCATGGGAGAGATAGTGTTCAAGGGTTAATAGTGAAAATGGTGGAGAAACAGATTCCAGAGGCATTTTACAGGTAGAACCAATAGGATTTGATGATGAAATGAAAAGGAGGAGGAGAAGAGGGAGGGAGGAACAAGAAAAGGCAGGTGGTGAGCATTCACATGGGTTTTGAAGTTTGCTTCCTGCACTCACCACCTGTTCTGCAACACAGAGTTAGACTCAAGCCTGTGAACTTGTGTTCCACCAGGACGGATTGATGGCAACAACCTCCCAAAGCTTGTGATGGTATTAAACAAGGTTTGACCTAACATAGCAAGCGGAGTGACTGGCACTCAATAAATAGTGGTGACCTAATTTCCCCATAGAGATATCATGGAAGCCTGGTTTTTTGTTTTGTTTTGTTTTTTGTTCATTCGTATGTTTATTTAGGAGGCTACAGAGGTATAACTGCCTTCACGAAAATATGCATCATTCCTCAGTCAGCAAGGCAAGCTGACTTCCATCTGAATCCTGAATCCACACTTACTAGTTCTGGGGCTTAGAAAACCTCCTTCACCCTGAATGCTATGTGTTTTTTTTTTGTCCAGCATCTGACCAGGTAGCACAAAAGTCCCCAAGGTCCACATGTTCTATCCATTCCTACTTCATAGTGACAAAGGAATCAAGTGATGATGAAGCATGGGAGAGAAACATAAACAACCCATAGAAAAAAAACTGCAAACTTAAAATAATAGCAATTTCCTTATAGTAACTTATAATAATAACTAGAGGCCTGGTGCATGAAATTTGTGCTTGGGGGAGGGTGGGTTCCCTCAGCCCAGGATGTAACCTCTTCAATCTGGGACATCCCTCTCACAATCCTGGACCACTGGCTCCTAATTGCTCATCTGCCTGCCTGCCTGGTCACTCCTAACTGCCCCCCCCTCCACTGGCCTGATCACCCCTCACTGCCTCTGTGTGCCAGCCTGATTGCCCCTCACTGCCCCCCACCAACTTAATTGTCCCCAACTGTCCTCCCTGCTGACCTGGTCACCCCAACTGCCCCCCTGTCAGCCTGGTCACCCCTCACAGTCCCACCACTGGCCTGATCTCCCCACGTAGTGTGCTGTTCAGTCATTTGGTCATCCCTCACCAACCCCCCCTACCAGCCTGGTCGTCCCATGCAGCCTGCTATTCAGTCATTTGGTCATCCTTCCCTAATGCCCCTGCTTGCATGGTTGTAGGTAGCCATCTTCTGAGGGCATGATGGTCCATTTGCATATTACCTCTCTATTATATAGGATATTTTACAAATTATTTAAAACACAAATTCATAGATACTGTAAAGTGGTACAGTACCCACATATCTGGAGGGTATTATATACACAGTTTCTAGCAAATGAGGTAAGAATTTATATTTGAACTATTAGATTGAATCACACAAAACTGTCACTTTGTAGGTAAAAATGTGGACTGGAATCAGTTTCATATGGTTTAACCCAGTGGTCAGCAAACTCAGTCAACAGAGCCAAATATCAACAGTACAACGATCGAAATTTCTTTTGAGAGCCAAATTTTTTAAACTTAAACTTCTTCTAACGCCACTTCTTCAAAATAGACTCGCCCAGGCCGTGGTATTTTGTGGAAGAGCCACAATCAAGGGGCCAAAGAGCCGCATGTGGCCCACAAGCCACAGTTTGCCGACCTAAGGTAACCTAAGGTAAAAATGGTTGAATACAATTTCATTTGGCTTAGCCCAATAGGACATTTCAGTGTAGTTCTTGAAAAATAGCAGGTGAAAAATATGTCAACATACCTCACCACTTTCTATAGGGTTTAGAGGCGAGCCCACAACCAATAATATAACTATTGATAAAGCTGAAATATCAGTAAGAGCTGAAATATCACTTAAGAGCAAGTAAACAGCAATAGATTTGATTGTAAATTCAAGACAAAGGTAGTGACACCTGAGACATCCCTGGAGAGTTGTGAAAATTATGTGTCTTCAAGCTCTGCACATACCTAGTGACCGTGGAACCAATACAGCATCGCCAAGCCACCTACGTTTCAGTAAAATATTGGATTAGAGTATGCAATAAACTCTAGCAATGAGCTCATTTTCGTTTATGAAAACCAAATGGTAGTTCCCCTTAATGATGCAATTATGGGACAGCTACTATGCAACCCTTAATTGTCTAAAAAATGAGCCTAAATAATTTGGCTTGACTTCTCCATCAGAATCTTGCAAAGGCCCTGCATCTGGTGGCCAGTTCCCAGGCTGCCTGCAGGGCCCTGAGTGACTGCTGACTTTAGGAACTGGCTGGCTTTAGGAATCCCATTTTAAGACTCACTTTCCTCATTTGTAAAGTGGCAATGGTGATAATAGGCAGGGCCTAAAGTCATGAGACTCAAATGAAACAGTGCTCCTTAAATACTTAGCGCTGTGATGTGTCAATAGATAGCGATCAATACATGATGGTTATTAGTATGACTATCACCATTTTGACCACAAAGGGAATGTGCAGAAGCTCCACCCCTCTAACATGTGGCCTTGCTCTTACAAAGGACAGGCTGGGCTCAGAGGGGTCTGCAGGGGTGAGAGCCAGGGCCGAGGGATCGCATCCACTGAGTGCCCAGGTAGAAGGAGAAGGGCCCCGGTGGGCAGGGGGCAGGCCTGGGTGACTGTTGCTGGAGGAGATGGGCTGCTCTGTGAGGGAGAAGAATCTTGATGAGGAAAGAAAAGGCAGGCAGGAAGGGAATCCCTCAACACGTATGGACCTCACACCTACAGGGTTCACCTTTCTCTCTGAATTGCTTATGGCTTTGTCAGGGAACAGCCTGTAGGCTCGCTTAAAAAACTGGTTTTTATCTCTTCAATTACAGTTAACATTCAATATTATTGTGTATTAGTTTCAGGTGTATAGCATCATGGTCAGACAATCAGATACCTGACAAAGTGATCCTCCTGATAATTCTAGTACCCACCCAGCATCATACATTCTTACAATACTAGAGGCCTGGTGTGTGAAATTCGTGTACGGGGGGTGGGGATTGTCCCTCAGCCCAGCCTGCACCCTCTCCTATCTGGGACCCCTCAAGGGATGTCGGACATCCCTCTCACAATCCAGGACTGCTGGCTCCAAACTGCTCGCCTGCCTGCCTTCCTGATTGCCCCTAACCACTCCCCTGCCAGCCTGATTGATGCTTAACTGCCTGTTTGCCCCTAACTGACTTCCCCTGCAGGCCTGGTCACCCCTAAATGCCCTCCCCGGCAGGCTTGATTGCCCCCAACTATCCTCCTTTGCAGGCCTGGTCCCTCCCAACTGCCTTCCCCTGCTGGCGATCTTGTGGTAGCCATCTTGGGTCCACATGGGGGCAGGATCTTTGACTACATGGGGGCAGCCATCTTGTATGTTGGAGTGATGGTCAATCTGCACGTTACTCTTTTATTAGATAGGATTATTGCCGATATTCCCTATGCTATACTTGACTATTTTGCAACCACCAAATGTATACTTCTTAATCCCTTCACCTTTTCCACCAGCACCCGCCTCCAGTCCCCAGTCCCTCCCTCTGGTGACCGGCAGGCTGTTCTCTGTGTCTGTGCGGACTCACTTTCTCAGCAGCAGGATCTACAGGACTTCACGACATTTCACTTTTGTGTGCAGCAGAAAGGGCAAACCAATTTTCCTGCCTGTCACTTTAGGGAGGGCTTCTTGGCTTATTTCTTTTCTTCTCTATCTTGCCTGCCTCACTTTGCAAGATAAAAAAAGCAGGAGAAGCTCAGCTACCTTAATAAAAAAAGAGATGGAAGGTCTACCTGATATTCAGGATAAAAATCTGTCTGGCTGCTGGGTTATCTCTTGGGGGTGAGTGAGAAAAATGGCACAGGAAGAGCTAAAAAAAATAAAGGAAGAAAGAGTTGATATAAAGTTCTTAAGTGAGAAGCTGCATGAGCTAATGAATCAAGATTCAGGAGGAGGACGAGAAGCAGGTAGAAGTGCTTTGCAGGCTCTGCAGCTTGTTCTACTTCCCTCGGTGTCGATAAAATGAGTTTGAGTCCTTCCCTGTGTCTTCTGCTGGGTTGGGTAACTGTCTTAGTTGGCTTGGGCTGCAAAGTGATGCCATAGACCAGGAACTTAAGCAAAAGACATGTATTTCCTGACAGTTCTGGAAGTTGAACATCCAAGGTCCAGATGCCAGCATGGTCAGGCTTTGGTGAAGACCCTCTTCTTGGCTACAGTCTCCTCTCTGTGTCCTCACATGGCATAGAGAGTGAAAAGTGTCTCTCTTTCTCTTCTTATGAGGCTACAGCCCTCTTGGGTATTAGTGGTAAAAGGCTGAGAAGGGAGAGAGCCAGAGGATGCGGTCCTCTAATTCTGAGTAGAAACTTTCATGAGTCTTAGTCTAACCCATCTATACTGTGGCTGTATGGGACAAGTCCAAACCAGCACTGCAAAGGCTTACAGGAATGCACTGAGATTTGATCACTGCTCACAGGAGATGAGCTAGAATGCATAGACAACTTAATTGATTTGACTGACTACATTAAAAAAAAAAAACATTGTCCAGAGGATTCTAACAGAATACAGTCTAAACAACATAACACTCACTTTGCCCAATAGAATCCCAAACTATCCTATATAATAAAAGGTTAATATGCAAATTGTCCCCTCAACCAGGAACTCGACCAGGAAGAGTTTGAAGAGGTGGTAGGGTCGGCCCGCCAACTGCCTGTTTCCACACCCGATTGGCCCCAATAAGGGGCAGGGAAGGCCAGCCAACCTCATGCATCCCCTCCCTCTGGCTGGCCTAACCCAAACAGTCCTGATTGGGGCAGGCCAGCCAGATCCCACCTGTGCACAAATTCATGCACCCGGCCTCTAGTTCAAAATAAAAAGAACTAAGAGAATGTGACTCATTCTCAAGATAAAACAACCAACTGGCAGGTGCCAATTCTGCAGTGATCTAATATAGAAATGATCAGATAGTCTATATTGAGTGAAAATAAAGCTCAGGGATAAAAGTGAAATAAAGCCACTTTGGACAAAGGAAAACTAAGAGAATTCATCAAGCAAAGACATGCTTCAGAAGAAATGAAAAAGCAAGTCTTCAATTTGAAGGGCAACCATAACAGGGAACTTGGAATTTTCAGGAAGGCTATATAGTAAATAGCTGAGTAAATATGTAAAACTATTTTTCCCTTAAATTCTTTAAAAATACATGTATGTGTTTCAAGAAAATATTATAATATTTTTTTCTGGACAGGTTTCAATGTATGCAGATATAATTTATATGACAACTATAACATAAAGGACAGTGGAAGGGGATTGAAGGAGTCTATAATGGTTGCAAGTTTTTTGTATGAAGTGTTAGAGTGTAACCGGTTAGGTATGTATATTATAATGTATAGATAGCCACTAACAAATAATAAAAAGAATATAGCCGAAACACCAAAAGATATGTTCAAAATTGAATACCAGAACATATTTAAATAATCAAAAGAAGTCAATAAAGGGGAAACAGTGAACAAACAAACTAAAAAACAGACATACATCCAACCATATTTATTGATAATTAAATTAAATGTTAATTAACTCTAATTAAAAGGCAGAGATTGAAAAAGTAGATAAAAAAGCAAGACTCAACAATAAGTTGCCTATAAGAGACACACTTTAAATACAAACACACAAATTAGTTATAAAATATGAATGAAAAAGATTTATCATACAAACATAAGAAGGTTGGGATGATTAATAGATTGATCAAATAGACTTCATAACAAAGAGTATTATCAGAAATAAACTGGGAAATTTAATATTGGTGAAAATTCATCAGGAATAAATAAATATAATAATGTGTAGACATCTAATAATAAAACCTGAAAATAAATGAACCAAAACTCAACAGAATTAAAGGAAAGAAAAACAATTGCACAATTACAGTAGAATATTTTAGCACTCATATTTCAGCAATTAATAGACCAAGTAGACAAGAAATAATCAGTAAAATCATAGATCTGAATAACACTATCAATCACCTTGATATATTTGATATATATACAGTACTATACCTAACTGTAGAATATACATTCTCTTCAATGTATGAGATACACTACCCAAAACTGACAATATGCTGGGCCATAAAACAATATATTTCCAAGGACTGAATCACACAGAGCATGCTCTAACTGAAACAGAGATTAAGATTAGAAATCAATAATAATATTTAAGAAAATCTCCAAAATCCAGAATTAAACTCTTCTAAATAGTTCATGAGTCAAAGATGACATCATAGGGAAATAAGAAAACCTAAAACAAGTAGAAGGAAGTAGATAATAAAGGCAATAGCAGAAATTAATAAAAGAGAAAGCAGTAAAAAATTAACAAAGCAAAAACTGACTTTTTAAAAAAGACTCAAAGTTGACAAGCACAGAGTCAAACTGGTCAAGGACAAAAGAGAGAATGCAAATCACCAACATCACATCATCATTAATAAGGGCTTGTCACTACATAGTCTATATACATTAAAGAAGTAGGAAGAGACTACTATGAACAAGCCAATTCAAACAAAATAGATCTTATAGAAAGTAGATAGAGTTCTTGAAAAATACAATTTACCAAAGTTGATACAAGAAGGAACAGAAAATCTGAATTACCCTGTTTCTAATTAAAAAAATGGAATTTGTTATTAAAAATCTTCCAAGAAAGAAACTCCTAGACCTAGATACTTTCACTGTGAATTCTATTATACCTTCAAGGACAAACAAAACAAACATCTTCAGAAAGTAGAGCAGAAGGGAAACATAGCTGAATGTATCATGTCAGCATAGCACTACCAATAGTACCTCATAAAGGAATCTTCACCCCCCAAAATTACAGATCAACATACCTCATGAGTACAGTTGGCAAAGATTCTTAAGAAAATTTTAGCAAATTAAATCCAATAACGTAAAAAGGAAAATAAAATAAAATAAATATATCAAGACCAAGTTGGGTTTATTTCAGAAATATACAGTTGCTTTAAGACTAAAAGAATCAACCAGTGTAATTACTATATTAAACAATATAATGAAAATTATTTGACAAAATTCAAAGTATATTTATGATAAAAACTCTAAAAAAACTAGAAAAAGTAAGTAACCTTAAACTGACGGGCATTTACGAAGTACCTGCAGCTTATATCATACTAATGATAGAGAAGAGTGTATTTTCCCCCTTATGATTATAATTAAGGCAAGGATGTCCACTGTCAATACTTTTATTTATCATTGTAATGTGAGGCTGAACCAGTTCAATAAGAAAATAAAAGTCCAAAATATCAGAAAGAAGAAAAAAATCAAATCTATAAAATTACTACTAGAACTAATAAATGAGTTTTGCAAGATACAAGTTAATATGAAAATCAATTGACTTATTGTGTACTAGGAATAAACAATAGAAAAATAGTAGCACCAGAAAGGGGAGGAACCAAGATGGCGGCATAGGTAAACACCTATTTTGCTGCCCCACACAACAATTCCAAAACTACAACTTAACAACAAAACAAACATCATCCAGAATCACCGGAAAGCTGGCTGAGTGAAAATTCCACAAATGAAAGTAAAGATAGGACACTGTGACTCAGAGGAGCAGCGGAGCGCAGCCTTGAAGATACGCATGGAAAGAGGTTTGGAGCTGTGCGCGTGCAAGTGGTAAAGGGTGGGCGGCAGCAAACCTGGCTAGTTTTCTCTAATGGGGAGGGCGGAGGCATCCCGCTGCACTGATTCCCCAGTTCCAGGCGAGGTCCGAGGTCCAGGGAAGGCACACTAAAACCCGGGCGCGGCAGAGGTCTGCGAGTTTGAGGAGAGTGTGCGTAAACTTGGAACAGCAGTTTGCACATAAACTTAGGGACAGAAATGCGCGACCACGCAGAGGGGACTCGTGACTTGCTCCCTCGTTCCGGAGACCACCGGACTGCATTGTGTTACAACTCTGGGCGAGACTTTGGGTGTGCAGACTCATTTGGGGAGAGACAGAGTTGTCTGGCAAAGGGTGGAGACCAGCAACAGCTTTCTCTCAGAGGTGCGTGCAGCCGTTAATGCCTGGCACAGAGACCCACATGCCGCATAGGGTGGAGCTGATGCTGCCTGCTCAGCCTGGGGACTCTGCCCATCCAACCTAAACACAGCTTACCTTCACAGCCAATTGGCCTGGAGGTCAAACACTCCTAGTGCTAACAACAATAAGCTGGACTTAACTTCAACAATACTGTACAACCCATAAAGGATTACAGTAAGAGTATCCACCTCAGGTACTTGGGGAGGCTGAGCCACTGTCCCGTAGAGGACATCTACCACAAAAAGCTAATCGACCAACTCAGGAAAGCAGCCACAATGCAGAGAAATGGAAAGAAATCAGGTGTGAAAGAAATGGAGGAAAAAAGACGACTAGACATTGAGTTCAAAACCATAGTAATAAGGTTTTTCAAGAGGTTCCTAGAAAAGGCCAAGAAACTTAATGAGAACTACAACGAAATGAATAAGACCTACGAGGAAATGAACAAGACCCACGAGGATATGAAAAAGGACCAACTAGAAAGTAAACATATACTGACTGAAATAAAAAATATTACACAAAGTCCTAAAAGCAGTCCAGAGGACCGCAAGAACCAAGTCAAAAATTTGAAATACAAAGAAGCAAAATCCACTCAGCCGGAAAAGCAAGAAGCAAAAAGAATCCAAATAATTGAAGATAGTGTAAGGGGCCTCTGGGACAACCTCAAGCATACTAACATCCGAATTATAGGGGTGCCAGAAAAAGAGAGAGAGCAAGATAATGAAAACCTACTTGAAGAAATAGTGATCGAAAACTTCCCACACCTGATGAAAGAAATTGACTTAAAAGCCTAAGAATTGCACAGAACCCCAAAATATAGGAATCTAAAGAGGACCACACCAAGGCACATCATAATTAAAATGCCAAGAGCAAAAGATAAAGAGAATATTAAAAGCAGCAAGAGAAAAACAGTTAGTTACCTATAAGGGAGCATCCATACAATTGTCAGCGGATTTCTCAATAGAAACGATGCAGGCCAGACAGAGTGGCAAGAAATATTCAAAGTGATGAATAGCAAGAATCTACAACCAAGATTACTCTATCCAGAAAAGCTGTCTTTCAGAATTGAAGGTCAGATAAAGTGCTTCGCAAATAAGAAAAAGCTAAAGGAGTTCATCACCACCAAACCAATATTATATGAAATGCTGAAAGATATTCTTTAAGAAGAGGAAGAAGAAAAAGGTAAAAATATAAATTATGGACAACAAATACATATCTATCAACAAATGAATCTAAAAATCAAGTGAATTAATAATCTGATGAACAGGATAAACTGGTGAATATAACAGAATCATGGACATAGAAAGGGAATGGACTCACAATTCTTGGGGAGAAAAGGGGTGTGGGAAGTGCAGCAAGAGACTGGACAAAAATCATGCAACTATGGGAAAGGACAGTGTGGGGGCAGCTGAGGGTGGAGGGTGGGATGGGTACCGGGTGGAGGGGAGATATAGGGAGAAATAAAAGAGGGAACAATGTAATTAATAAACTGAACAATGAAGATTAAGAAATAGCAGCACCAGAAAAACTACTTAGAGGAAAAAAGTCTAACTAAAGACATCCATGGTTTCAACATCAAAAAGTATAAAATGTTGCTGAGAGAAATTAAAGAAAACATGAATAAATGAAGAGACGCATCACGTTCATTGATTGGAAGGCTTAGTATTACCAAAATGGCAATTCTATCCAAATTTATACATAGATTCAATAAAATCCTAATCAAAATTTTTTTAGAAATTGATAAGCTTACTATAAAATTTATTTAAATGTACAGGAACCGGAATAACAAAAACATTTTTAAAAGGAAAATTTGGAGGACTTAACCCAGCTACAGTCTTTAATATAAAAATATAATATTGGAAAATAGATATATCAATAGAGATCTATAGGCAGATAGATCAATGGAGCAGAGTACGGAATCCAGAAATAGACCAAAACATACATGGTCAATTAATTTGAGCAAAGTTTCCAAGGCAATTCAATGGGAATAGAAACATCTTTCAAAAAATTATGCTGGATCAACAGGATATCCAGATGGAAAACAAACACGCAAGAACCCTTATATACAATACACAAAAAATCAAGCAAAAAATAAAATCTATAAATAAAAATTAAACACTTTTAGGAGAAAACACGGGAGAATATACTTGCAAACTTGGGGAAGATAAATTTATAACACCTATATCAGACAGAGGACATGTAAATATACAACAAACTCCTATAAATCAATAATAACAGAAAGATAACCCATTAAACATAAAACTAGGCAATAACCATGCCTATTTTAAAATGCAATTGCATAAAACTAGCAACATGAAAATCGGAACTTTTGCCCAGCTGGTGTTGCTCAGTGGTTGAATGTCAACCCATGTACCAAGAGGTTGCTAGTTCTAGTCTCAGTCAGGGCATATGCCTGGGTTGTAGGCTCAGTCCTCAGTAGGGGTCATGCAGAAGGCAGCTAACTGATGTTTCTATCTCTCTTCTCCTTTCCTCTCTAAAATGGAACTTTGATATTATTGGTGGCTATGTAAAATGGTACAACCATTGAATAGAATTTTTAGCCTTAGGATACGTACATGCTCAACCTTACTAAACATGCCAAACTATTTTCCAAGGCTGTCCCGAGTTTTCATCTCAAAGACAATGTAAAGAGTTCCCAGTGCTTTATATCTTCACTAACGTGTGGTATTGGCAGGCTCCTTATTTGTACCCATCTGGTGGGAGTCAAGTGACAACTCCCTAAAATCCTAACTTATGTTCCCCTGATTACTGCTAATATGTTCATTCTTCATTCATATCCCCTCTCGTGCAAAATGAGTTTTTAGATTTTATGCCCATTTGTCTATTGGGCTGCCATTTTCTTACCGATCTGACTCTTTCTTTACTCCAGAGAGACATCTTTTGCTGGCCATATGTGTGGCAAAAATCTCCTGGTTGGTGGCTTATCTGTTTACTTTCTTGGCAATGTCCTTGATGAACAAATATTCTTTACTTTATACAAATATAAATGTGTTGTGAATTTTTGCTTAGAAGATTAATTTTAATGAATTGAGCCAATGTTAATTCCTATGGGAACCTAGTAAGAGAAACTTTGTGAGAGAATCTCTTTTTAAGCCAGAAAGTTTGTTGTCATTAACCACATTCATTCTCCCAAAGCACTGATTTTTAATAATTTTTGTAACTCCATAATAGTTTTAAGAAGTGTAATGAATATTCATAGCAAAATTCTAACATGGACTTACAATGAAATTCTTTGAGTACTCAGGAAATAAATTTCATATTTATAGAAGCAAATATTACCTTATCAA
The DNA here is from genome assembly GCA_027563665.1 of Antrozous pallidus. NCBI lineage: Eukaryota > Metazoa > Chordata > Mammalia > Chiroptera > Vespertilionidae > Antrozous > Antrozous pallidus. The sequence continues at coordinate 58,400,050 of CM050523.1, read as the reverse complement.
AACCAATTATCTTCCCCTTTTCCTCTTTTTGTTTTTGTTTTCCTTCCAAAAATAGAGTTCCTATTTTGGAGGAATAGGAGAATGCCATTGATATATATACATATGGAGAGAGAGAGTCATATTTGTTAATAAGTATATATACACATCAATATATAATATATGCTATATAATATGTATTTACATATAACATGATTTTTAAAAAGTAGTTGATAATCTCTCCCTTAATTTCCTATATATAAGATGCTGAAACCAGGTTGGACTGGTAGACTGGGTAGGTGGCATCCTATAGCATTGTAAAGTATAGAAGTGCAGCAGAGTAGAGTGAATGGAATCCACAGTTTGAATCAGATTACTGACAAATGGTTCTGTATTATCTTGGAATTACTGTACTGTAATGATCACAGAACTATTCCTTGTCCTGTCCTGGAGATGTTGAAATGAAAATACTTTTCAATTCTTTCATCATTCGTAATGATAAAAAGAAATGAAGAACAATGAAAATTTGAAAATATCTCAAAACCAAAAAGGATGGAATTTAACCAACGAAACTGTAAATCTGTCTTCACATTTAAAAGTTAATTGTGTATGTAAATAGTGAGTCTGCTTTGGCTAAATTTCATTTCAAAAATATTTTGTACAGCCTACTTGGCTTCCTACTTTAAATGAGGCGTTACGGCGAAAGATTTGACACACTCGGAACTGCTGTGACGCAGTAAGGTGTTCCTCTGGACAGGATAGCCTCACCCCTGTATAAAATGCTCCTGACCCCACATGGACATCTAATCCACTGTGTTCAGTTCTGGCGGATGTATTTCAAGAGGCACATCAACACCATGAGTGGCACCCAAAGAAGAGTGTTAGGGTAGCATGGGGCCCCTGGCCAGGAAGCAGTCTGCTCGCAAGAAAAGTTTTCTGGAATATAGTTGTATTCTACCTGGAAAAGGTGGTGACTGTTTCTAACTGGCACACACATGCCACTAGGTAAACACACCAGGAACCTAGAGATCACTTTCTGGAAAGCTGAGAATCTAAAAATGTTTACTGGGAGAAAGACAGACTGAGACCCTACCCTGAATCCTATTCCCTAGCCCTCCAGCATAATCCTCGTCAGAGAGAGCAGAGATTTACTCACCGCTGGTCCCACACGAGGCTCCCCTTGCTGCTTCACTGACCTTAAAGACCAACACCTAGACTTATCATAATTAAAATGGCAAACATGAAAGACAAAGAAAGTCTTATAGTCTTGTTTGAAAAACGGAGCTTTGCCTTGTCCCTTAAAAAAACCCCAAAAACAAAAACAAACAAACAAACAAAAAACACGCCAAGTCATCACAGAATGGCGCTTAAGCATGTGAGGAATCAGGCTGAAACTGTGGTTTGAATCCAAATGTTGCTTAGTGACCGCATGCTCTTGAGCAATGACCTGAATATCTCTGAGCCTCCTTTCCTTGCACATAAAATGGGTTGGCTGGTGTTAATAAAACCAGCCTCTTAAGTATTAGGGGGGCATTAAATGAAACGATTCTTGCAAAGGGCTTTGGCATAGGACATAGTAAAAGCTATGTGGTAGGTCTTGTGACCATCACCCTGTAAGACTCTCCCCAGGTAGCCTGGCCCTGACCATGAGCCCTGTGACTGAGGCCCTGTAACAGGAGGTGAGCACCCCAGGCATTGGCCAGGTACCTCCTGGTCTTCCACCAGGAGGTTTCTCCAGGTCCCCAGAGTTGTGTTCAGTATAGTAGCCACCAGCCACCATGGCAACTGAGCACTTGAAATATGGCAAGTGCAACTATGGAACTGAATTTGAAATTCAACTTCATTTGAATTAATTTTCATTAGAATTTACACCTCTTTGCCCCCGCTACTGGCTGCCTCACAGGATGATGCTGAAGAAGAGATCTGCTAAGGCAATGAATGACCACAGCCCACAGAAGGCATGCACACTCTTCAATGAAACCGCCAAGCTGTGGTGGGATGATTATTAATGAAAAGGACTGCAAAATCACCCTGAAAGAGGGAAGATCCCTTCCAACTTTTACCTGTGGGGTCCTCTCCACTCAATTGCTTTTCCTCAACGTTGTATGTTTGCCACCACCCACCCAGTCATTTCTGCCAGTGGCAGCAGCTCCCCAGGCCTCACAGCGGCAGGTGCCGAGCTTGCCAGGGTGCCCAGGGCGTGCAGCAACAAAGGGTGGTTCTGTCTGCATTTTGCTTCCCATCAGTTGGGAAGCAAGAAGCAGGAAGCAGCGTCAGGCGCTCCCTGCCCAGGAGTGGTGTTCACCGCTCTCCCCTGGCTGGTGTTTCTCTGAACAATGGAAATAAATCGGAGGTAATGTAGCAGAACACGACAGGGGACGGTTTCCCCTTAACAAATACTCATTTGAAATGGTGCCCAAGCCCTGCTCGAGGAGCGATCCATTTCCCACAGCAGTGTTCCGGCAAAAGCCATTACTAATTCCACAACTCAAATTAAAACTAACAGAGCTTGAAGGCTGGGGCCCACACTCTCTCTGCCGACAAGGAGCGAGGAAGGGTGGGGGAAGGCGCCTCGCACTCGCGTGTGTATGTGTTTAATTACACTGTTAACACATCGAGAATAATTTAGCCACCCAAGTGGAGAAAATAAGGCACTTAACTGTTCTCTGGTGGAAAAAAACCCCCACAAAACCCATGCAAACCACTTTTAGCTGTATGTCACCTGGGCACACCTCTGGGCTTTGGCGGGAGAGGAAGAGGAGAGGAAACCAGGGAAAAGATAGGTAGAGTAAGGGAGAGAAAGAGTAGGAGGGGAGAGAGGGAAGGAGAGAGGGACGGCTTGAGGCAGAGAGGGAGTGAGAGGGAGAGAGGAGAGAAAGAGAGTAAAGGAGAGAAGAAGAGATGAGTCAGGAAGGAGGGAGAGAGAAAAATAGAAGGTGAGGAGGGGAGAGAGCAGAGAAAGGGAGGAATAAAGAGAAAAAGGGAATTTTCCATCCGTGCAAATCTACAGGGAGTTGGGAAGGACACATGACCACTTCTCAAGGTGAGGCAGACGGGGGTCTGGGGCAGTCCTGTGTTTATCTGGATAAAGTGAACCGATTAAGTTAGCAGGCAGGGTTTGAGAACTGGGTTAGAAGGAGACAGTGACACTGAGTTAGGACAGTCGCTGACTGAAAGGAACATGCCTGCAGTGGCCCAGGAGCCAGCCATCCTGAGGGCCTGAATCTCTGCCTCAGGTAAGTCTCTTACCTTCCGTTTCTGAGAAGAAGCTGGAAGTTTCGGAGACAGTGCTGAGTGATGCAGCTCAGCTGGTTGGCAGACACATCTGGATAAGGATTTGAGGGGGGCGAGGACAATGTTTGGCTGGGAACGAGGAAAACATTCCTGACCTCCCCTTCCTCAGGCACCTGAGAGTTAACCGGATCCAGATGTGGGCCCTGACTGCGTTCCTTGAAGGCAGGTGTGCGTGGTCAGCTCTGATGGAGACCTGCCCCTCAGGGTCTCTGTCCACAGGCTGTGAGAGGGGCTGCTCAGTTCTCTGAGCTGCATGGGCTTGATCCTCCAGCAGAGGAGGTGGGCACAGAAGGGCTGACCCAGCCAGTGAACAGAGGCCAGAGTGTTGCCCAAGGGACCACCCTCTCAGAGAGAAATCAAACTGAGGTCCTGGCCACCTCAGTTTTAAGGATCCCTTGTGGTCCATGTGGCAGAGCAAGAATATTAACCTCAGCACCGGCTCTCTTCTGGGCTCAAGGAATATAAACAGTATTAACTAACATTTTTTGAACACGGGACATGTGCCAGCCATTGCCCAGTACTTCACACATATTATTTAATATGTTCAGTAATTGTATGAGGCAGATGCTGTTGTTAACACATTTTAGTGGTGAGGAAACGGAGACACAGAGAGGTTAAGTAACATGTCCAAATGGTAGTATCACATAACACATGTGGCAAGAGCAAGCACAGTTCTGGAAAGAGAGTAAGCACCCAGGGTCAATCCTTGGGTCATTAATTTGTAATTTCTTGATAACACCTGTTCTTCTAAGGCATTCTTTCAAGCGAATCCCTCACTGAATACAACCAACGGGGGACAAGACAGCGTACTGGGAACAATCTAACTCTAGCTCCATTGTTTGCATCTGGTGTGCACTTAGCAACAAGTCACTCACCAGGTACCCTGCTTTTTTAGCTATAAATGGGAGATAATAAATTCATGTTACACATAACTCTTCCCTATTACACAGTTGGCGGATTATTACTACACTAGTGGCCCAGTGCATGGATTCATGCATAGTGAAAGGAAATTAGAAGACTCATGTGGTAATTACATTACTGCAAAATATTACATGTCAAAATAGTATATATAACATGGTATTATAAAATTAAAACATGTGTGCAATTGACACCAGTGAGAGCTTTATTTGTATTGCACATGCATGAGTCAATGTTTATTTTTAAATTGCCAGTGCACATCATATATCTGGTTGGTCAGTCAGTCGGTTGGATGGACATACAGTCAGTCACTTAGTCTTTTATATAGAGAGACATAGATTGGCATGAACCAAAATGCTAACAATTGAGTCCTCCTGCAGCTATCACCCACAAAAACAAAGTCTGGGTCCAGCAGGGTACAGGTGGGAAACTCAGGAGGATCTGGTGACTGGAGATCGAGGGTATGCCACTCAGGCATCAGCAAAGTTCTTTGTGTGCCAGGGCAAACGGGCAGTGGGCAGGTCACACCCCAACTGTAACTACAGAGGAAACGTATTCGCATTTATTGCAACCTGGTTAGTGTGGTTTCAAGCAAAACAGCGTGAGATCTGCTCTGTGAGACAGGATCACATCTCCAAGATGACCCACTTCCAGCAGCCACAGAGGCACAAGCATTGACTGAGAAGTAGCTGGAGGGATATAGGAACTGCCTGAACCTCTGAAGTGGCCGTTAGTCTTCAGGACTAACCCAGATTTTTCAACACTGTTCGTATCATTATTCAGCTGGATCATCAGAGAACAGAAAGCAAGGCCTGGGCCCCATTCCTCCCCTTAGTATTAAATACTGACCATGTGTCAGAAACTATGAATGGGGGACAAAGTTGGGGGTGTCCATTACGGTCAATGTGGTGCTCAAGGTTGTGGCTTTGCATAAGTAGAAAGCAAAGGTGACTCAATGACTAAGCGAGTCAACTCATCCTTTGCCCTGGGTTTCCTTAAAGCTTATCCTTACACACTGCATCAAAAAAATACAGCTTTCAGAGCTACTGAAAACATATTTCTGGGGTTGGAGATTAGGAATCTACATACTTTTAAGAGACTCTCTTGGTCCAAAGCTCTGGGAGGTCACCATTCACACCTTACCTGTTCCCAACAGGTATGTCTGATGGAGCACTCAGTGTCAGCAGTATTCCCCAAGGAATCCGGATCCCAGGGGATTGGGCAGGTCTCCTCAGGGCTCTGCAGCAGCCTGGGGAATGAGAGAGGCAGTCTCTCTGGGGAAGTGAAGTTGCAGCCCTCTGTGCTGGCAGCTGGCATCTGTTTGCTGCTTCCGCTAAGGCTCTTCCTTATAAGGGCACAGTAGGCATTGCCCCACCTCAGTTAAACAATAATCAGCAAACATTAGGCGTCTCTCTGAGAGGAGACATTGGATTTAACTGAAAGATCTTCCCATACTGGGCCCCAAGGCGATTGCCACCCGATCCCTCTTCACTTCCTGGAGCCCCTAGCTGCAGATTTCCCGGCTGCCTGGGTTTTGGGTTTCTCATTGTTTCCAGATATTCAGCTTATTTTACTTCAGGGAATTGTGTTTCTACAAAACCACCTGGGAAGCAAGCTTCCTTCCTGCCTGCCTCATTCTCACACAGGGAAGCCCCTTCACCATGTGTTGCAGATCAAGAGTGTCTGCTCAGTAAATCCTATCGCCTGATCTTCTTGCTGGAGAGACCATCTCTCTACAGGTCACTGCAGAATGCAGTAATTGGGCCTGGGAGACTGGGGAAGGTCTTGGCATCACCCCTGCTTAATGGAGGGGGAGAAAGCAATGAGGTGTGGAGAGCAGATGCTTCCTGTCTGCAGAACCCTGGTGGTGAGGCTCCTCCTAGGTTATAGGAGGGGGAGATAAACTAGGGCAGCAAGAGGAGTGTGGGAATCACTGAGAACAGATGTGATGGGATCCATCCCCTGACTGGGGTGGGTAGGAAGAGATGGGATTTGGAATGAGAGCACTTGGGAAGTGTGGCTCAGCCCACGCATCTGGGATGCAGGACCATAGGTGAGGAGTATCATTCAAGGCCTGAAACTGGGTTTTATTTTTATTTATTTATTTTTTAAAAATATATTTTATTGATTTTTTATAGAGAGGAAAGGAGAGGGATAGAAAGTCAGAAACATCAATGAGAGAGAAACATCAATCAGCTGCCTCCTACATACCCCCTATTGGGGATGTACCCACAACTAAGATACATGCCCTTGACCGGAATCGAACCCGAGACCCTTCAGTCTGTAGACTAATGCTCTATCTACTGAGCCAAACCAGTTTTGGCCTGAAACTGGGTTTTAATCGCAGTCCTACAATTGCTCCTCCCACCCTGAAGCTTAGTTTATTAATCTGTTAAGTGTGGTTTACAATGCCAACCTCATCTCCCTCATATTTGTTTATTGGGGAGTTGACCTCCCAAGGGGACACATTCTGTTAGGACTTTGACTATAAATACAGTAAACAATAAACACACTCTTGCATAAGCATAATTAATGAATAAATACACATGTGTGCTCAAAATGATTTTACTAAGAGGGTATGCAATCAAAAACGTTTGAAAGCCATAGTTTTAGGGAAAAAATGGTGTGAAAATGGTTTAGAAAGTTCTACTCAATCCGTATACTTTGAGACAGTGCCTATAGAAAAATAAGTTGTCCTGCTTACTGATGATAGTTTTGTCTTCTCCCGTGTCATAAAAAGAAGCTCCAGAGCAGTCTTCGGGAATACTGAGTTAAAAAAAAGAAAAACATCCCCTCAGGAGTGTTCTTGGAGCCAGGAGCCAAGTGGTTGTGGGTGACAGTTCTGCCATAAGAATGGCTGAGGCGAGGGGCTGCGAGGAAGACCTGTTCACCAAACCATGGGGCTATTTGCTTTGGGGTTTCACTGGCTCTCAGATATTCCCTCTGCTCATTCATATGTGTTCCTTGAGAACCACGGCTCAGTGGTTTGTTTGTCTCAGAGAATTCTAGCCTGGAGTCATCAACCCAGTGACCTCTAGCCAGACTTTCTAGCTGACTTCCTCTGGTGTGAGTCCCACACTTCCTCTGTGGGAAGTATGCCATGCCCCTCAGATCCTTCCAACCCGGGGCAGTTCTCATCTGCTCTAAGATAGAGGGACCCACTGCCCCTTCCACTGAGGTGTGACTGCCTTCCCTACATACAATGGCTTTGTGTCACGAGACCAACTGAGGCCTCAGCCATGGCCGCCAAATGTGCAGACTGGGCTGTGCTGGCCTAGCCTGGGCCACCAGCGCTGCACCTCAGCTGTTCACTGTCATCACCACTGTGCTGTGGCCACCTCACATGCCTTTTGCCAGCATCTCTGCTGCCCCCTGCACCCAGTGACTCCCACCTCAGGTTCTCGGTGTCCTACAGAATCACAGAGAAATTGCTCTGTTTTGCAACATGGGGTTTCAGAACAAGTCACCCCAAATGGGCCTCTGTGGTATGTGCATTGTTTTGAGCGAAAGGCAACTTTAGCCACAGCTCAAAAGAAACTTCTGTCCCTCCATGAACTACAAAGAAGAACTTGAATCAGGGTCTTGACTATAATAAGGGATGGTCTGAGACAACCTCTTTTGAGCTACCTGTAGGCAGGACAAACTCCTGTTACTAAACATCTGCTCTTGTTATTCTGAAAGGACACTTTGGAGCGCTCAAGGCTACCTCAGAGTGTTGTACAGACCCATGTTCCCTTCTATCTGAGCCCCTCCTGCATGTGGGGCTCTAGTGCTCTCATGTCCACAGGGTTCCCATACTCATGCATGTATTAACTCTGTTTATTTCATCTTATTAATCTGTTTTCTGTTTTTCATTACTAGAGGCCTGGTGCATAAAATAATTGCATGAGTAGGGTTTCTTGGCCTGAATGGTAACCAGGGCCAATTGAGGCCTTCTGGCTGCTGGTCAGGGCCTTCCTACGTTCTGTACCAACCTGTGGTGGTCAGTGCATGCATAGTAAGTGGTCGAACTCCCAAGGGGACAATTTGCACATTAGCCTTTTATTATACAGGATTAGACCATCCAAAGAACCTGGAGGGTAGAGGAAAATTTCTTCCAACCCACAACAACCTCCTCTGCATCAAAAGAAAATCTGATATAGACTGGGCTGAGGGTCCCCCCTTCCTTTCCATATGAGCCAATCTTGCCCACAGTGAGTCTACCTTCTGTTGGAAAGCCTTCTTTCTCAGGAGATTCTTTACTTATTCATTTAATACCCTCATAAGAGCTCCCCTTCCCAGCCTCTGGCCATGCCTCAAGATACTAGATCTCTTCCCCTCCTCCCATCTTCTTCTTCCCTCCATCTTTCTATCTCTCCATCTGCTTCCCTCTCTCTGGCCTCAATCATTCTTTTACCAGCTAGTTCACAGTGGCCACCTGTGTCAGGCCCAGAAGATTCAGCAGCAGGCCCAGTGGACACAGAAAGCCCTGGTTGCTGTCTAGCAGAGAGATAAGCATGAAACCAATGCCCACATTGGTTTATACAACACTCTGAGCTAGGGGTAAGGTAGCCTTGAGAGTTTCAAAGGACCCTTTCAGGATAAAAAGAGCAGATGTTTAGTGAACAGGAAGAGCTGGATAACTTCACTTGGGTCAGTGCTGTGGAGGGTTTTACAGGGAAACCTCATCTCAACCGAGGACTCGTGGGAAGCCCTGCTGAGGAGGGACAGATAAGGGGGAGCCCACCCTGAGAAGGTGGAGGTAGTCCAGTCAGGGGTGAGATTGGTGAGAAAGTACACCTCCCAAGTGGATAGCTTGATGAGCTTTCACCAAGTGATACCCAAGTTACCAGCATCCAGGTTAAGAGACAGCATCACTAATTCCTAAAGCTCCTTTGATAGCCCTGCCCCATCACTACCCTCCAGGATACCCCCAACAAATACCATCCCCATCTTGTTCACTTTCATTAGCTCCATCTTCCCTTTTTAATAAGAAAAACCCCAGTGTTGATTTCAGGGATTAAATCAAACATTTTAAATATGACAAAGGGGACTGTGTGGCAGAGCAAACAGGTATAGAGTGTTTGCCACACAGGCAAATGGATCATCTAACAGATTTCATGTATTTTTACATGACTCTGTGGGTTGAACAGCAAAACCAACAAAGGGAGGTGATTTTTGTTAGTGACCAAAAGAATGAGGTGATGGAGGCTCACACAGCCCAAATTTGTGTGCTATTGATTGCTCTGGATGGATTCTGAACTGTCCAAGTCACGTTCTTAAACTCAGAGCAACAGGTGACAAACCCAACATTACCTACAAGGAAGGCATTATAATCCCTCAGGTTTTCAAGTCTAAGTGCCCACTGACTGACCCTTCTACCAACTGCAGAATTTTGGACAAGCTACTTAACTCTCAGCCTGTTTCCTCAACACCAAAATGGTGATGATAACAGAATCTAACTCATCAGGAACCAGGAGAATTAAAAAAGCCAAGGTAGGAAAATTGCTTAAATGCTAAGTCTGATACTTAGTAACTACTCAATAGATTTAGTAAACCAGACATATACCTGCCTGGTGGGACTTCAGGAGAACTGGGTTGGGAGAGAGATTGGGACTTTTAAGGTGGAAGCATAGACACTTATGGAAATGAGAAAGGTGATAACCCAGGGACTTAGAGCCTGACACACTGACCAAGAGAAGGTACGGTAGGGAAAAGGAAGTCATGTTCACTTGTTTCTTGAAGTTCTATTTCAGTAAGTAAGGCCACATGCTACAGGTATCGCCTGAAGAAACCAACAGAGACCAGCATCCTTCATTTCTGCTATTGCCACATGTTGCTGAACTGAGAAAGACAGAAGCCTTTGGCCAAGGAGAAATGAACTCTGCTACTAACGTGGAAACCTTAGTCATGGTTGGTCTCAAAGGACATGAACCCGTCACTGCCTTCTGATGTAGTGGCCGCCCTGGTAGGGACTGGAGAAACCTGCTGCACCTGCTGAAGGAGCAGGAGCCAACAGAGATGTGTGTGTGGGTGTCAGGGAAAGGTCACTGGGTGCTTGCTCTGCCCCTTGCAATGTTCCGGCATTCCTCAGGATGAACTCCTTCGGTGGATACCAAGTCCATGAACGCACACTCAGGAGATGGTCACTGCCCTTGCAGCCCGAGGAGGCTGTGTGGACCAGGACCATATCCTATCTTGGGACTAGGAATGGGTGAGGGGATAAGACATGGGCCTCTGATCACTGCTTCCTTCTTTGTACCCCCAATAGACAAGTTCTGAGGAATTTGAGGCAAGAAGACCTAGGTCCACCAGTGCATGTGGTAGGTTAGGGAGGGTTGGAGTGAGCTGTGCTCCCCACTTTCATGTTTTCACTAACCCAGGGGCCTTATGGAAAACCCTTCTTCTTGAGAGGTGAGAAGTCGGTAGGAACAGGGACAGATCAGACATATTCAAAGTTGGTGCAAATGGCTTGAGACAGAGGAAGCACATTGGCAAATTGGTGGGGAAATTGTCACTGGCCCAGGAAAGTCAGTGACCAACCCTGGAGGTGAGCAGACCCTAAGGAGGAAGAGGCAGCGTGCTCAGGACAAAAGGTTGGTAAGCAACCTCTTGGAAGGCCTGGGAAGCCACTGGAGGTGGGGGCCATGCCAGCCAAAATTCACACAGGGGTACTGTGGGAACAGTTAGTTCTGACTTAGTCACCCAAAGAGAGGCACTCAGACCCTGCAAGCAAATGATCTTGAGGAGGTTGGTTGAGCCAGCGCAGCTTCTGTAGATTTCTGGGCTCTCCATCTGCTCCCCAATGCCATGAACAAGAAAACCACAATAAATGGACTAGAGGTCCAATGCACGAATTTGTGCATGGGTTGGGGGTTTCAACCTGGCCGGTGATCAGGACTGATGGGGAGTAAAGAGAGATAGCTAGCTGGGGGGAGGTATTGTGGGAGGTTGGCTAGCCAAGGGAGGTTGGCTGTGGGAGCATACTGACCACCAAGGGGCAGCTCCTGTGTTGAGCTTCTGTTCCTGGTGATCAGTGTGCATTATAACAACCAGTCAACCTGTCTTCCAAGCATTTGGTCGCTTAGGCTTTTATATGTATAGATGCCTGTGTTCATTGGCAGGTGAGGGAGTGGGGAGAAAGAAAGGAATGTCTTCAGGATACTATCTTCATCTAAGCCAGTTTTGGGGGTAACAAAATGAGAGCAGAGACATGAACCTCCAAAAAAAAGGAGGAGAGCAGGCAGGGCCTTAGAGAAGAAGAATAGGGAACCCTGGTACCTGGACTAGAGGCTCCTTTGGACTCTGTACAGGGCTACCACTGCCCACTGACACACTATGGAAGATTGGCAAGTTCATTTATATGGGTGCTGATACCATCACAGTAATTAAATGAAGATGTTAAAACTGCCAAGTACTACTATGTGAGGACTACACTGAGATGCCTCAGAGATATTAGACTTCACTCAAGCTCAGATAATGCCAGTTATCATTACCAAATGCAAGCTGGGTGGTCAGAGAAATAGTTATGCTTCTTTGATAAGGAGATGCTACCAGGGAGGTGCACACAAGCCTACTAATATCTATTTTTATCTATCTGAGATTGTAAACCCTTCAACTGAACAATAAAGCTTTATTCATTTGTTATCCATTCATCATGTTACTCTTTTAACATACTGTCAATTCAATTGCACAATGCAAAAAAACTTTTTTGGGGGGGCACAATTCACAGATGATATCAGGAGACAACTGCCGAGAGAGAATTTGCTAAAGAGGATTCTCATATCTGCTCAGATCCTCGTTGGCAAAGGGATCTGGTCACCCAGGACCTCACTCCACAAGCCACCAGGGCTTCGCCCCTAGATGCAAGCCCACTACACTCCTCAGAGAAATCCCAAAGCATCAGGAGACATAAAACAACACTAGTAAGTTTTCCCTTAGGCGTCAGGCTGATAAGATACTTTTCCTCCCTATTTGTTTTTACATGTTCATTACATATTTCTTCTTCAAGATGAAAACAACTATTTTATTTATTTTCAAACCAAAGAAGTAGGGGATACAGGTGCTAAGCAGAAGCTATGAATTCCTGAAAGACCCCAAATTTAAAAATTTTCAGATATCTGATGAGTTTTATATACTTACTAGGGGCCCAGTGCATGAAATTCATGCACTGGGGATGGGTGATTCCTCAGCCCAACTTACCCTCTCACACATACTGGGAGCCCTGTGGCTGAGGCTTTAGGCCTTGGGCATCCAGCCATCACCCTGCAATGGGGCAGATGGTGGGCTCCATCCCAGCCCTGACCCTCCACCCCTCCAGCCAGGGCCTTAGCCCCAGCCAGCTTGCCCCCGGCTAGCACGGGCCTCGGCCCCACCCACCCAGGCCCGGGCCACCTCGGTCACGCCCCGCCATGACCCGGGCCACTTCAGCCATGTTCCCCAGGCCCCCCAGTCCTGGGCCGACTCAGCCATGACCCCACTCTCCTGATTGGCTGGTGGGCATGGCTTGTGGGTATAGCAAAAGTATGATCAAATTTGCATATTACTCTTTTATTAGATAGGATTAGTATCACCTCTTCTATGAACAAAATATAATTTTATACAGTAATCAATTTTAATAGACTCATTGATTTAATTTAGTTGTGTTCTATTAATAAGATTTCATTAGTCACAGGAAAAATGTGTATAGCCGTTTAAATACACACACACACACACACACACACACACACTTAACAACATTGGGAAATGCTCACAACAATGTAGAATACAAAGAGAGATAAAAATTTTATAGATGGTGCTATCTAAATTACTCTGCTTGAAAAATACAATAAAATTAGCCCATAAATATAAAGCTGCAAAGAATATGAAGATTAGACAGAAGTATTTCAAAATTTAAAGACTGGTTATCTCTGAATGGTGGTATTATGAGTAACTTATTTTCTTGTTCAGACTTCTGTATTTTCCAAATTATCCATAGGTACATATATTATCCAAAAATGAGTGAAAAGTTATTAAAAAATTTTTTTTCTGTTTGGGAAGTGGTATGATATCTCCTCATAATTTAGATCCCATGTGCTCTAATAATTCCATTTCAAAAGAGTTGAAAGGTGGCACTCAAACATATTGCACACCCATGTTCACAGCAGCGTTATTCACAATAGTCAAAAAGTAGAAGCAACCCAGGTATCTATCAATGGGTGAATTGACAAAGAAAATGTGGTAAATACAATAGAAAATTATTCAGCCTTAAAAAGGAGGAAATTCTGATACACGTTACAGTATGAATAAACCTTGAGGACACTGTGCTCAGTGAAATAGGCCAGTCACAGAAGGACAAGTACTGTGTTATCCCACTTACTAGTATATGAGCCACCTGGAATAGTCAAATTCATTTCTACAGAAAGTAGAATGGAGGTTATTAGGGATGGAGGGGAAGGGAGGGCAATGGGGAGTCAAAGTGTAATGGATACAGAGTTTAGTTTTGCAGGATACAGAGTTCTGCAGATGGATGATGGTGATGGCTGCACAACCATATGAATATACTTAATGCCACTGGACTGTACACTTAAAAGTGATTAAAATATTAACATTGTTATGTGGACTTTTACACAATTAACAAATTTTGTCTGATTTGAATTAAAATCCAGAGAATACCAAGGCCCAGGTAAAGTAATAAAGTTGATGATAAAGGAAGGCAGTGGGCCAAATTGGGCAGGGTCTGATAGCCTGGCAGAGCTATGAAGAGGAGTCCCGGGGAAAAGATATGGAGATGACCCTGCAGGAGCAGTAGGCCAGCAGTCATGCTCTGGATGAACTGAGCAGGAGTGGTGGGAGAGGGGAAGGAAGCCGAAGGTTATCAAAGCCTCCTACGTCCTGATGCTCTACATATCCCTCCATACTATATGGCTCAGGAAGAAGAGGCTAGGAGCAGCGACTTGGCCAGAGTCTCCGAGCTGGCAGGTGGCAGGCCCCTGTCTTGAGCTCAGATATCTCTGACCCCATAGCTCTCCTCCTTTCTTCATATACCATGTTACTCCTGGGTATTACAAATGAAAGATAGGGGGAAGAATGGTGGATGAGGAGAAGACAGAGGGAGAGGGAATAAAGTAGAAAAAGAGAGGAAGGCAGAGGAGTTCCAGGAGCAGAAAGACGAGGTTCAAAGCTGCAAACAAGAATAAACTTGTCAAAAAGGCTTTGAGCCTGCATTGAACTTTTGACAATTATGGTTTGTCAGCATGGTAACTCATTCATGATTATTTTATGGGAGTTTAGCAATTCCATATGTAAGTGGCTCAGAGCTGTTAATCCTGGATGTTTATTACCCACCATTCAATAAATAGCTTAATAAATCTAAAGAAGTCAAGTTATGGGGGTGGTTATGGCATGCTATTCAAATTCCAAACAATTACAATAAAATCATGTCTATTGAGGGTGATGCATTTGTTGTAGTAGTTGTTTTAATGTGATATTGGGAGATGCAGGAACTTGACATCTCTTTGAGCTATTCTTTGCTTTCTGTCTGACCTTAAGGCACCAGGGCAGGACAGAGGTCAGCGGCTATCTCTGGGTTGCTGTTGGCCAAGGCAATGGAGTGAGATGTGAGACACAAGCTTATCATTTTTCATGGTATTTAGGGATCTAGGTTCCTGGTGATGGTGACATTTCAGTGTTTGGTTCTCTGTTCAGAGCTCATCTCTGGTATGGTAGAGTCTGCCATGCTCATGTTGGGAGCGCTTTGGGCATTGTTGAAAAGGCAGGTAATTTGGGAAGAGTCAGGAGGGATGACTTCTATCCCCACAGCTTCTGTCAGGGACTTCTCTGCTCTCTGCTCACTTCCAGGAGCAGAATATAGATGCACAGAGGACTGAAGGTACAACAGAAAGGAGACAACACACACACTTATCCCTTGGCTCTTGGATTTCCTCTCACTCTAGACACTTTGCCTTCCAGTGGCTCCCACTAAGGAAGCAACTGATTGAAGGTGATGCAATGAAGGATGAGAGAAGGAGAGGGAGAGGGAGAGGGAGAGGGAGAGGGAGAGAGAGGGAGAGGGAGAGGGAGAGGGAGAGGGAGAGAGAGGGAGCGAAATGGGAAAGATAATGGCCTGAAAGATTGCAGATCTGGTCCTGGCCTCAGCTCTTACCTTTACTGTGTGGCCCTGAACAAGTCACTTCCACTGTGAGGTCTCAGTTTCCCCTCCTAGTTCTGACATTCTGTTGTTTCATGCTTCATCAAAGAGACTAGCAGGTGGACTAGAGGGATAAGCATAAGAGGTGCTCAGCAGAGGAAGATCCCTGTCCAAATTGGAGACAAGACTTTACATCATGAAAAGGCAGAGTCTGAATCCACCTTCTTCCAGCTCAGATATTTATGGAGCATCTAGCTAGTCAGGGTGAAGTTTAGTGTTCGAAATTATATGTGACTGAGACTCATTCCCTTCCCTGCTAGGAGTTCAAATCTAGTGAATGAGGGGAACATCCTATCTAATAAAAGAGAAACATGCAAATTGAACATAGTACCTCCGCTATGCCCACAAGCCACGCCTACCAGCCAATCAGGAGCAAATTAACCTAACCAAGATGGCGGTTAATTTGCATATCCAGGCACTGGGTGAAGACTAAAGACAGCCTAGAAGGAAAACAAGTGCTGCAGAAGGGATTGAAGCTACGAGAAGCAAGCAAGCGGGGTGGTGGAGAAGGGAGGGAAGCAGGTGGGGTGGTGGAGACTGCCCCAGAAAGTCCTATTGGAGGAATCTTCCTGCAATGGGCCTTTAGTATTTAAATAATTACAGTACAAGGGAGTAAATGCTAACCTGGCATTTTAGAGAAGATGTTTTAGGGACAGAGAGAAAGAAAGTCACTCATTTTGATTTGGGGAAGGATGTATTTAGGTTAAACTCAATGGAAAAATTGATATTTGAGCTAAGCCTTAAAGATGGATAATTAAACATTCATCATTGAAAAAGGATGTCCCACGTAAATGCAAGAACAAAGATGAAGAAGTGTGGAAGTGCATTCAATCACCTGCAAGATGCCAGGAATGGTTTGGGGCACTGAGGGTACACCAGTAAATCAGAGAGACTCTCTGATTTCATGGAGCTTACAGACAAGTGAGTCAGGTACAGTATTGACCAGGTAATGAATATGTTCTAAAATTAGTGGTAATGGTTGCAAAACCTTGTGACTGTATTAAAAAACCAATGCAGTGTGCACGTTAAAAGATACATGTTGTAGTATTTAAATTACATTGTAATAATAGACATGGAATAGATCCACTAAAATGTTTGTAATTTAGAGGGTAGTTAAAGGGTTAATTCCTCTGCTATGCAAAGAGAAATTATAAATTGACTAAAAGACTAAGTCACAATAAACAGAACAAATTATAACAGACTATAATTCATAGAAATGCATATGCAAATGGCACAAAATATACTCAATTCATTGACAGTCATAAAAGTCTAAATTAAAATAACAATAATCTATTGTTTTGTACCCATCAGACTTGCAAAAATTATAAAGAACTATTGTATCTATTGCTGGCAGGGATGTCAGAAATGAAGAATGACATTCTTATATATTCCAGGTTGGGATGGTGATCTAGTTTTAGCTATTTTGGAAGCTAGCAAGCAACAATTATTAATATTCAAAGTACATATATACTTGGAGCAAGCAATCCCACTTCTGTGAATCTATCCTATTTAAATATAAAGAATAGTTGCTAATGACACAGACACAGAGATAGGCAAAAGTAAGTGCACTGTATCATCGTGCCATTCGGAGCTATAACCTGCATGTCTTTTTCCATATGAACAACCGTAAGCCTACTTTTGCCAACTCCTGTATATTTGCTTGAATTGGTTATTGGTGTTTATAGTGGCCCCAAACTGAATAGACTTGGTACATCTATATGGAGGAATATTATGTAACCATAAAAAGGTATGAATGGAAGAACTACCAGAAGATTTTAGAGGGAATTGAATGGGTTTCATTGGATTAGAAAAGAAAGATATAGAAAATATCTTTTAAGAAAATAATTGAAAAGAACAATATATTCCCTTTTAATAAAATAATTACAAAGAACAATATGTGCATATATGTGTATATCAAATGCATAAATCTATATATGGTTATACCTTTAATATGCCAATAACAAAAAGGGACAAAGATCACTCTGGTAGTAGTGGGGAAGATAGTTAAATGGAAGCCCAGATGGGTGGTACAGAGAGCAGCTGCGAGGCTCCTGCAACGGTCGAGGAAGGACATGCTGAGGGCTTTGGCTAAGTCAACCTCAGAGCCTAGGGGTTTGAGCATCTCTCAAAAGTTCTCTTGGGACATCCTGTCTGGGGACATCTTTTGGATGTTAGACTCTGCTTGCCTTTTGTCCTATAATTTGGTTTCCTGCTTCATGGCCAACACCCATTCCTCTATCTTGTAGTCTCTTTTTCCCACGAGGCCAGTCCCCAGTGAAAGTACCTCCACAGCTTCTCCCTATCCCCATCCTTGCCCCAGGCATTGTTGTGAGCATGCCCTCCTAGCCTTTTGATATTCTCCATTAATTTGGACCATTAAGTTCCATAAAAAAAACCACACCTCAAACCAGACAGGGTCAATAAGATATCTACAATGATATCTTTTCTGTGTGTATCCTCTGTCTAAATGGATAATAAAGATACCCAGCTGTGACCTTCCTTTACATCTGTCTGGTCCTCTGCATGTTTTCTGTCTTTATCCCTCCTCTGAGAGTCAACTCCACACCTTTTTTCACTGTTTAGAGCTACTGAGTTCTCCCAGAACTCCGCAGTACTCCTCCATTCCAGCCCAACCCTCCTTTTTCTTCACACCTAGACTATAAATTCTCTTGTTGGTTGTGGGCTTATACATAAGACTCCTATGGGGAAAGCTTTTTAGAATACACATGCCTGCCACACTCTACACCTTGATCCCCTCCCCCATATATCATAGGTTCTGGAAAAATGAGCTCTCTCTCTCTATTTTTAAATAATAGTATTAAGATGATACCATATACTATCTTCATTTTTTAAATTAGGAAACCAAAGACATGATATTAAGTGATGTTTCTGGTATCTTCAGGCTCTAGAGCACATGCTTTTTCTACTGCACTCCCAAATTTTGGGGAGAATTTACCAAAGACTCTGAGTAGGTGCCTTTACTTCTCAGAGGCACCATGGGAGCCTAATGCCCAGCAGCTCGTTTTGGTTCTCATGTTTCTACCAACAAATACAGAGCCGCCAATATGTGCCAGGCATGGTGGTAGGTGCTTAGAGTTGGGGATGAGGAAGTTAGAGGAGAGATATGAAAATACACAGATGAGCAGACCAGGGCATCTGCTTCGGAGGAGCTAGCTCACAGCAGGTGGGGGAGCGGATTGGTGAGAAGAGGCCTTTCCAGTCAACGTGATAGGTTCAGTCCATGGGGCCAGCAGCACTGGGGACTTGTTCCACCTGTGAAGGCTCCAGTGAGCAGGTGTATAAGACCACTTCAAGTAAATGGTTCTACTTAGGCTTACCTATTCCTCAAAGGAAGTACTCCTGTCCCTCCCCCTGAACGTGCAAAACCTACCTTCTTGGGGTCTATTATGTTTCACCCTTAATTGGGGGCTGCCCAAAGTAGAACAAAGTTACTGTTCTCCTGATTCCTGAGGGCTCTGTGCCCACCAGGCTACATGAGGTCCTGGCAGCAGGGACTTCTGCACCTCCCAGCCCCCAGCAGACAAAACAAAGTGTGTGCATCTTTAAAGTATTTAAAGATGAGTGTGATCTTACAGAAAATGTAGGGGTTTCCCAGGTGAAGACAATGCAGGAGAAGAGATTTTTGAACAGATGGAGGTGCATGGGAAGAGGTTAAAGTTCAAAATGCTTGGACTACAGAGGAAGCTGCCTGGCTGGGCTGGACCCCCAACTCTGCCACTCCCCAGATGTGCGGCCTTGGGCCAGGTATCCAGCAAGGGCAGGGTATTTCTGATTCTGACACAGAGAGAAATGTGAGGAGGGGGGTGGAAAGTGGTGGCGATGCTCAAATTGTAGGTTTGTCCAGATTGTACAGGATCCTACACGAGTTTGGGCTTTAGTTGGGGAAATTAGGAGCTAGAGTCTATTTTTCAGACAAGTGTTGCAAGGTCAAGAAAATTATTTTTGATCATTTCTTCCTAACTCCCCAGTGCTTTTCTGCCTGGCAGGGATTTCCGTGAAGCTTTTGAAGAATGGTTGTGAGTGGAATCAGCCACAGAGAGATGGCGAGAGGAACACACATCTGACATGGACAGAATCGCATATCTCTTCAGAGCAGAGTGGAACCCAGGGAAGGAAGGCGGTACCCCCGGCGTGATAGAGTGAGAGGGAGCCGCAAAGTCAAATGCCTGCCTTTTGGGCCCAAGAACTTCTAAAACATCTGCTCTCCCCCTGTGCTTTCAACTTCTAAAAACTGTCTCTTTGATCTAAAAGAAAAAAATGGATTCAGCCTCTAGATTGATGCTGGTGGCTAAGTATTTCAGAGGCTGCATGACTTAAGCATGAGCAGAGAGCCGGACAGCAGAAGGAGCCGCTGTGGAAATAAAGGCAAAGCACTCAAGCTGTACAGATCACAGTGTCCTCACCTATAAAATGGGGATGTCACCCCATCCCACATTCCTTCCCAAGGAGGGGGTGCAAGAGGTCATGCAAGGCAAATCCCTTCATCAGCCATCTGTCACTATGTTTGTGATGCTTAACCAAACCCTCTAAACTACAAGGGCATAAAACATTAAACACCTAATTAGCTCATGAGTCTGTAGGGTCTGGCTAATCTGGGTTTGGCTGCTCCTGACTGTGCTTGCTCATGTGACTGGTCAGCTGCAGGCCACCGGATTGGCTCTGCTGATACGGGCAGGGACCACTTCTATGCCTGGGAGCTGGTTAGCTATTGCTGGTCTCAGATGGCCTTGGGATGCCATGACTCTGCTCATGGCCATGTTCTTCTAATGGCAGTGGCATAGGACAAGAATGAATGAGAAAAGACAGGTGCTTTTCAAGCCTCTGCTCATGTCACATCTTCTAACATTCCATCAGCCGAAGCAAATCACATGCTTAAGCCCAGCGTCCGAGTGGGAGGGCGTTGCAGAGTTACAATGGCATAAGATGAAGATGAAGGGAGTGGTGTAGAATTGGAGGCATTTTTGCCATCTATCATGGCCTCTATAAGCTGCAAGTTATGCAAATAAGTGCAGGTAATGTTACTATCCAATGGCGATTTAATCAGTGTATGCTTGCTGGGTTGATTTACATGGGCACTGGCCTGCCTCAGACCTGATTGCTTTCACAAGTTTTTCCAATGGCCTCAACATTTTTTCATAGCTAGAATAAAACTCCATATAAAAATTCATCTGTAAATTTTCCTTGGACAGCTGAAGCTCTCTGCTTTCTCTCCATCTGATATTACAGCGTGTGTGTAGCGTATGTGTGCGTGTGTGTGTGTTGGGGGGCGGTGTGAGTTTGTCAGGGGAATGGGTGTTAGTGGTGATTTTCTGTTTCCATTTAGCTTAAGTCATCAGTGATAACTTTAACTTGGCAGTTTCATCAGGGCTCTTTCTAAATGTGCTGACATTTCAATTAAATGTCAGTGGCATCATACTGTTTACCAGCTGGAAGATTTGTAATGGGGAATATTGGTAGCACCAGAGACTAGAGATTTCCACACAGTCCGTGGTCGGCAAACTGCGGCTCGTGAGCCACATGCTGCTTTTTGGCCCCTTGAGTGTGGCTCTTCCACAAAATACCATGGCCTGGGCGAGTCTATTTTGAAGAAGTGGCATTGGAAGAAGTTTAAAGTTTAAAAAATTTGGCTCTCTAAAGAAATTTCAATAATTGTGCCGTTGATATTTGGCTCTGTTGACTAACGAGTTTGCTGACCACTGCGCTAGGTGAAAAGCCAGCCAATGTCTTTTGTCTCTACTATACTCCGAGGGTCCTCTTCATGTGTGTTTTGACAGACAGATTATCCCTTTAATATGTCCCTTGTGCTCTAGGTCAGAAATTTTCAAACTATTCTCAGAATCTTAATGGAGGCATTCCAAGCATTAGAACATGGAATAAAATGTATTTTGCTCTCCCAATTTAACGGGAAAAAATAGCCTGGATTTTCAGGGCAGTCAATTAAAAAGTAATTATTTGTAACTATGTGTTTACATATTAAGTCAGCAGAAGAGAACAGTTATTTCCAGAATGGAAGGTAGAGCTAGTCTGCCTGGGTTTGAACCCCACCTCTGGCCACTCCCTCGCTGTGTGATCTTGGGCCACTTATACAGGTTTCTTTTCTTTACAAAAAATATTCATTTTTAGAGAAAGAGAGGAAGGGAGAGAAAGAGGTGAGAAATATCTATTTGTTGTTCCACCTATTCATGCATTCATTCATTGGTTAATTTTTGTATGTGCCCTGACCAGGGATTGAACTGGCAACTTTGGCAGATCTCGACCACACTTCAACCATTATCTGGGTTTCTGAACCTCAATTTCTGTACCTGGGAATGAGAACATTATCAGTTCTAAGGCTTAAATGAGTTTAAATGTTTGAAGCACTAAGAACAGTACTGAAGTATTAGTTATTATGCAATATTAATACTATACAACCAAAAGAAGATACGGGTAAAAATAAGATGCCAAAGCTGATGCCAAAAACACAGCTGTCATCTTTGCTT
The DNA here is from genome assembly GCA_027563665.1 of Antrozous pallidus. Lineage (NCBI taxonomy): Eukaryota > Metazoa > Chordata > Mammalia > Chiroptera > Vespertilionidae > Antrozous > Antrozous pallidus. The sequence goes on along the minus strand of CM050523.1, from coordinate 58,378,195 downwards.
CCTGATTTAGCCATATTTGTTTATTGAAACAATCTCATTGTCACTGACTTTGTAAAAAATAAATATTATTCATTAGAAAGCACAAAATTAACACATAAGTGCCAGATAAAATTTCATTTGGGGAGAAAATGTTCTGCTGCTTAAGAATTTTTGAAAGCCACCACTCTTAGCCATCTCACAGGATCCTGAATTAGGATCGTCGAAGGCAAATAGGATCCATCTACGTGGCCTTAGAGGAGAGCTTTCCAGGTATGTGTCCTGACCAGTGCCGGGCTGAAATCATCCCACAGTGGTTTCTGCTAGCACATTTGGCTGAACCAAACTATTTGAAAGAGCATTTGGTGACAACAATCTTCTGTGGAAATAGTAATTGCCTTGTGCATTGTTAGGGGCCTGGAAATGTCCTCTGAGTGGTTGCTAAAGCCCCCAAAACATGTAGCTATTACCATCCCTGCTGCTAGGCCCAGTTCTAACCTTCTGGTTTCACAGAGTCCAAACACAGCAGGATTCCAGGGAGAGCCCAGGCAGGTCCCTGCCTCTCCACTCCTGCCACCCTGTGGACTGATGGCTGCAAATCACTCGCATGCAAGTTAAGGAAGAGCCTGATGGGCAGGCAAGTCCAAACAGAGCAGCGGTGGGACCCCTCTCCTGCCAGGTTGCCCCTGTGGAGCTGTCCTCTCCTTCCCTGTGCTTGGGCAAAACCCTGAATGTGTGCTTCCTCCCCAAAGGAGTAGCAGGGAGACTGGCTAGAAGGGCTGTGGCCAGCTACCTGCTGTGCTCAGCGCAGCTCCCTGTAGTGGGCAGATCCTCCCCATTTCACTGGCAGACACACTGAATTCTCAGTGACTCAGCAGAGCTTTGCACTCATGGTTTCTGACTGTGAGTCCCTCGTGGATTTCACCCCCTCCAAGGCATCCTCAGGGGCTGCTGCAAGGGGGAGCTGGCAAGTGCTGAAAACTTGAACTTATAAATTAATGCAAAGCTTAATTCACCTGCATTATCACTACTTTTGTTATTAGGGGACCCAATTCAGACGTTTCTGGTTTTGCTGTCTCTGCCCAAGAGGCCTTAGGGAGATAAAATCTATTCTCCTTTAGTTTTTTTCCATGGGAAGGGGAGTTAGGGGGGAAAGCCAAATGCTCCCATGTCTGGGCTCCTACCTCCACGCTGATGGCTTTCTCCAGATCTGCAGAATAGAAATACCTCCCTCTTAACATTTCTGTTATGGGTGACCATTCACATTGTTTTCACTTGTCACATTTCACTGTAATGTATGTTGCTATAATAAACACCTTCTGTTCAGTGCCAAATCATCTTTGTCAATGTGCAGGTATGTAATTTGTTTTTATGTATCTTTTTATCACAGCAAGAGAAAAGGTCAGTTCTGTGAGTGTAGAAGAAATGCAAACATTGGGCTTGCCAGACGCCTTCCCTGACTAGGTCGGGGTGGGGATGGTGCAGAAAAGACCGACACTGAATTGTGGAGGGGCTTGAATGGCAACTGCAGGTACTAGTATTCTGTCTTTTTTCTGGGAAAGAAATAAGAAGGTATATCTAAAGAGGAAGGGTGGGTGAAATGTGCAAGCTGCGTGTAAATGTGAGGTCAAAAGATAGAATTGGATGAAACAAAAAAACATGAGGCCAGGCTGTGATTGCTGTAGTTATTAGAGCTCTCTTGGTCTCTGTTTCCTTATCTAGGCAATGATTGGAAAATTTAGAGGACAGAGGGAGGATCCCAGTCTTGGAGCCAGATAGACCTTGATGAAAATTTTAGCTCAGCTACTTACCAATCTGTAAAGTGGGGAGAATTTAAAATACCCCATAGGATTATGGTGATGGTACAATTACGGTGTAGAGAACACAGTCCAGAGGTTGCACAAGCTTGGATAAGCACTAACTGTTTCATCCTCATCAGTTTTATGGACTGGAGGCTCCCTAAGCCGTCTTCCAGCTCAGATGTGCCATGGTTCCATTATGTGATGAGAAAACAATTTAGAAGAATGAGGGTCTAGAAATTAAATCACTGGTTAATGACTTCATGTCTTAATCTAATTTTAAAAATCCTCTCCTGGCAAGAACCCCAAGGAAAATAATAGTCAAGATCTAAGCATTGCACTGAGAAAAAATGATGTAGACTAGCGAGGTTTTCTTTAAAAGTGTGTTTAATTCTCATCACTTGATGCTGTCCAGGCCTTACGGGTCAGTTTCTCCCCGTTCCCATGAGAGGAGTGGAGTGACATGAGGAATACACCTTGACATTCTTAGATGATAAAAAAAGGATTAAAAATCAATAGTCTTTCTGCTTCAGCTCTTTCAATTTTGTTTTCATATCCCTTCTGTAGAATGAAGCACAGCGACTGAAGAATGACTGGTGCATTTTGGGGGACCTGATGTGCTTTGCCAAGGAACATAGGAAAGTTTTTCTCAGTGTCATTGCCAACTGCAGAATTCCACTGCATTGATGTGTCCAGGGGCGGTGGTGCTGGGCCTTGGGGAAGGGCAGACACTGGAGCTGAGCTGTCCAATACGGTGTGGCCGCAAGCCACGTTCCAAGTGCTCAATTGCCACATGTGGCCAATGGCTACTGTATTAGCGTATAGTATGAGAGCACACAGGGATATTAGAGATTGTCCAGTCTTGCTCCAAATGAGACTAGAAGGCAGGAGACCTATTTCTAGTCCCAGCTCTGCCACAACTTGTACGTTACCTTGGTTTACCAACTAAGGATCACATGCTTTGGTTTTCTCATCTATAAAATGGGTTTAATTGTTCATTCAGTCTATAAGCTAATTATTTTCATATCTACTAAGATTAGACTGTGAACACTAAGACAGGTTCTCTTGAATTTCAGAGCATCAACGAGAGCTGATTGAAACACACACGGGACCACAGTACTGCCAGTGAGAACCACCAGATAATATGCACTAAGCACCTGTCACTGGGCTTGGCACATAGGAGGGGCTCACTGTGCTGTCAGAAGCCACTGGGCATAAACTCCCTTCGGTTCTTCTCTCCCATTTGGCTGTGGCTGGTCTTTCACACACGTTGGCAAGCTGAAAATGGCCTAGAGAAGAGATGGAGCAGGAATCCAGAAGCTATGTGTCTAGACAAGGAATGACCTTAATCCAAAGCTTTCTCCCTTTCCTCCGGCTCCTGCCCAATAAGGTTACAGGCTCCAGAAATCAATGGGAAGAAGCACCACCAGGGCTCCCACCTGCTCAGATGAACCTGGAGTATCTGTTCCTGAGGGAGAATCTGGAAGAACGGCCTCAACATCTCATCTTGGCTCTACAGCATCTTAGCCATACTAGCATCACCTATTTATAGGATATAGTTGAGGAGGTGGATGGGAGGACTAAAGCCACACAAGATAGAAGACCCACTCACATTGACACTCAGGTCTCTTGAAGAGGCCACCAGGACACTTCAGGTTCTGAGACCTGTTTGGGCCTTCCTACCCACATGGCTGCTATCTGAGACTCTTGTCAGGTATAGGCCCAGGTGAGGGTGCCTTAGCCCTACAGCCTTGTGGTTCCAGAGGAGCATTCTGGGCTGGAGGAGAAGAAACCCAAGTTTCTGTCTCAGCCTTAGCTATGTGATCTTGGGGAAGACAACCAACCTCGAAGGCGTACGCATCAGTAAAATGACCACAACTCGTGTCTGTGTGCTAATGAGAACCAAAAATGAAAAGCTGAAAGGAAAGAGTGTGCACAGATCAAAGTCCCAGGCAAAGGCATTGCTATCTTGTGACTGGCATGGGTACTCTGGAGTTCTGCTGATCTCTGGGGTGATATCTCATGTAAGGAATCTGAGGCTTCAGGACCATGGAGAAGAAGAAAAGAAGGCTCTGAAACCTTTCCTCTACTGCTACCTGAAGCCTGCTCTACTGCCCAGCTTCCTTCCCCAGCCACCTATAACCAGGGAATCCCAGAGACAGTCAGATCTCAGCCTTCTGCTGTGATCAAATCACTGTGACAGCATCTCTGTGCATTGATCATGTAGCCTGTACTTGGACACTGCCAGTGACCAAGAGCTCACCTCCTGTCAAGCCTGCCCATTTCATCTTTGGGCTGTTCTGGCTGCTAGAACAGCAGGGTGAAAGGTTGAGAGCTGACTAATTTATTGTTAGTGATTGAATGGACGACCAAGTTAAGAAGGAGGCTGGTGCTGCCCAGGCACAGTGGTAGACTGGCTGATTAGTTAACTGTGTTTGACATTGGGTTAGAGGGGGGCAGCTATGGAATGCATGCAGCGTATCTGTGCCCCATCCCCCAGTACTATAAGCTCTTCTTCCTATGGGTCCATTCTGTATTGGTCCTTATTTTTCCCTTACAGTGAACAATGTTGGTGGCCTTGCCAATTATCAATTCCTGTTGCATCCTTCCCAACAGAGCTTAACACTGCTCAGGTTTCCACTGTTCCCCCAAGAATTCCCAGAAGTGGACCTGCAGCAGCCCAAGTTGGGTCCTGATTAATCTGAACCAACCAGAGCAATCCCATCTTCTGTACCACAGCGATTAACGTATAAATGAGCGTGTGACCCAAGTTCAGTCAGCGAGATGTGAGCGGAGATGTTTGCTGGGGAGCGTCTAAGAGCTTTCCTCATTATTCTGAGAGTCTGAGAGTTACATCTTGCATTCCTACTGAACTTGACCAAGAGCCCATGCCAGCCCTCATGGCTATAGTTGGCCACCATAAGCACCCTAGAATCACAACTTAGGGTCAGGCTGAGTAGAGGAATGGAAAGAACCTGAGAGCTAGATTGTGTCACTGAGCCCCTGACTCAACCAGCCCTGAAGATCATTTACCTCTAGACCTCCAGTTACACAAACTAACATCCTAGTCATTTAAACCTGTTATGAGTGCGGTGTTCTGCTATCTGCACTAATTAATTCATCCTCCTTGGACCGCATAGAACTATCAAGTCTAATTCATCTTGAAATGTCTAGAGATGGCCACCCTTGGCTCCCGTGTCTTCTCTTCTCCAGGTTCAACTTTGGTTCCTTCAACTAAAGTTCCTAGAGATTGGCTAGGAGTAATTCTGTATTTTGCAGGCTATCTTCTGAGTGTATTCAAATTGTTTTAAGCAATTCTATAAGGCCTGCTTTCTGCACCTAAGCATCTGGTGAGGCCAGTAGAAAAGTGAGTGCCTACTGTGTACCCTGCCACCTGCCATTGCTCCAGGAATCCACATGCTGCCAGTGGTCACACAGGGCTTCTCTTCCCACAGCTTGGCAGAGGCAGCCAAGTTCTTCCTGGCTTCTGGGTAAATAACTCATGTTCTCGTCACTGCGTGTCACAGATAGAGAGTTTTCAGTGGGGTTCAATGTAATTGCTACCATCTATCACTTTAATAGCCTAATGAAGGTGAGATGTAATTAGAAAAGGTGTCAGTGGAATATGGAGTTTGTTTTACAATTATCTATACAGCCGGGGGGGGGGACCATCAGCACAGAACACTGCCTTTCAAAAGCCCAAGAAACATGTGGCATAAATGTTCATCACTGAGGGACTTAAAGGGACCTGTGGTCAAATCCCACCATATTTTCTTTTAGCTCATTTGAATCTGAGGCAGGTTTGCTTACGTTGGGCAATTAGGTGGGCTCTGAAGAAAGCTGTAGAACAACTTCGTTTTCGTCAATCAAGTCCTCCCTTCCCCGTGACTTACATTCACGTCCCAGAGCTGTTTGTCTTCTCCTGTTGAGTCTTAAGTGTCTTTGGTTGCCCTTTCTTTGAAGAGCAATTAATGGATTTTTTATAAAACAAACATTACAATCATCCTGACTTGCTGGTAGCATAACATCCCTTTTCTTCAAGCGAAAAATTTCTGCCTGACGGTTTTTTGCTGTAGTAAAATATACATGGCATGAAATTTAGCATTTTAGCCACTTTAAGTGTATGATTCAATGCCATTATATTCACAATGTTGTACAATCATCACCACTATTCGTTTCCAGAACTTTTCCATCTTCCCAACCAGAAACTCTGTATGCATTAAATAAAAACTCCCATTCCTTCCTCTCCTCAGTCCTTGGTAACTTCCATTCTACCTTCTATCTCTAAATTTGACTTAAAAATTTATTGTTATTGTTGAAAGTATTACATATATCTTCCCCTCCATTGACTTCCTCCACCCTGCACACACACACATCACCACCATCCCAGCCTTCACCACCCTATTTCCCTGTCCATGGGTTATGCATATATGCATATAAGAAGGGCTGATCTCTTTCCATTTACCCACCACCTTCTCCTTGAGATTCTTCAGTCTGTTTCATGCTTCTATGTCTCTGGTTCTATTTGTTCATCAGTTTTTATTTTGTTTACTAGATCCCACATATATACCTCATGTAAGTGGAATTGTACAGTATTTGTCCTTTCGTGTCTGGTTTATTTGACTTAGCATTCTGTCTTCAAGGTTCATCCATGTTGCAGCCTGTATCAGAATTTCCTTCCTTTTTGAGGCTGAATAATTTTCCATTATATATAGCACATTTTGTTTATTCATTCTTCCATCGCTGAACACTCGGGTTGCTTCTGCCTTTGGCTATTATGCATACTACTATTATGAACACGAGTTTATAAATGCCTGTTTTAGTCCCTGCTTTTAATTTCTGGGGGTATGTACTATATATGTAATGAATCTAACCTGCCTAAGGTCCAGAAGCAGGAATTGGTGGATCTAGACTTGAACCTGGGTCTTCTGATGCCAGGTCCAGGGCTACTTTGATGACATTTTCATTCTAAGCTCCTTGACTCAAATCCATTCCACATTCTGGTCTAATGGTAGGAAGACAAGCAACAGAAATCAAGAGCCACAAGATCTTTTTCTTTCACCTTCCTCACACCCACAACTTCACTATCCTGGTGATTTTCTGGATGTCTATTGCATTTTGCATGAAGGTTTGCTGAGGTAGAAATGAAGATTCTCGCCGGTATTGTCTTCTGTGTTCTCCCCAATATTCATTCATCAATAAAGCTCAGGCAGGTTTCTCTGGCTCAAATGTGGAATGACCACCTTCTGTAACCTTCTCTCTTGCTCCTCCCTCTCCGCCAGTGCCCCCACTGCCTTGGTTCGGATGTGGTTTATCCCACAGGAGGAAATCAGCGGCAGACCGACCGCGGGATGGCTGACCCTCATTTAGAAGATACTGTCAGTGGGAAGAACACTGCCCCAGATAACGATCACTTGCTGTTAGATAAATGCCAGGGCTCATCTTCTGATGGATGTTGCGGAAGAAAATAACAATTACTCACCGCAACTCCGTTGGGTTGCCGCAGCACTTACCCTTGCTAAGGGACACACACCCTTTTGGGAACTGAGCCACTGGGGACCAAAAGCAGTCTCAGTTTAACACCCAGTGGCCAGATCAGGAGGCAGGGGATGCTAAATGGGCAAGAGGGAGGGAAAGAGGAGGCTCCATTTCCAGTCTGCTGTGTGACTTCGGGGTCTTTGGTTTGTTCCAAGACGGCAGAGAACGAGCAATGACTTCTGTCTGCAGTGGCAATGGTGAGGATGTGTATATGGGAGCCTTACCCGGAGAGGCAACACCCGAACTGGACTGTCATGTGACCATTCAGGTCACAAACATTTAGTGAGCACCTACTATGTGTCAGGCATTGTGTTAGGAGATGACAGTCAAGGATCTTTCTTCATGGAACTCACATTGTAGCCATGGAGGTAATGACCAACTAAATAAAATCATTATGGACTGTGAACCGTGCTCTGGACAAGGTAAAGAGGGTAGTGTGATTGCTCAGAAGTGGGGGAAGCCTATTTCAAATCCAGCGGGTGGGGCAGTGTTCTAGGAAGAGGCTTCTGAACTGAGACTGGAAGGATGACAAGTCTTTTCCAACTAGAGCTGGTGAAAGCTCCAGGTGGAGGGATTGGCCAGTGCAAAGGCCCTGGGGTGGAAAAGAGGTCATGTGTACAGGGTACCAAAGGAGGTTGCTGTGACGAGAGTCCATTGGCCCTGAGAGAGGCTGCACTCCCATGATAAAGAGCTGTCTTGCTGCTTTAGGGAACAGGGGAGGTTTTAAGGAAGAGAAAGACACTTGATTGGATTTTAGGGTTAGAAGAAGTACCACTCCAGCACTTTCCATCTCACTGTCTGAATGACCCTCTTGATCCAACGAGTCTTTACTTAGAACCTTCATCTTTTGTTCATCGTGAATTTTTTATATTAGTTTTGACATTTTATATAAATTGCATTGAAATGTGATTGGATTATGGAATTCTTGGTTCCTGCTTACATTTTGTGCCTTGGCCTCCTCACTCTAGTTCCAGCACTGCCTCCTTGGCCCTTGCCTTCAGACGTGGCTCAAAGGGCAGGGACCTGCCGACAACTGTTGGACACTTCTCCCCAACCCCGCATCTTTCTCTGGCTTGTTAACACTTGTCCGCACAGATGTGGCTCTTCTCCATCCTCGAATCTTTCTCAAATACTGAGGAGCTGGGTCACCACAGTCATCCCCAGGAACGGTACCCCGGAGGGCTTCCAAGCAGAGTGAGCAAGAACCCACTCTCTCAGACACTTGGCAGCAGAGCCCACACCTGTGGTCCCACAGATCTGGCTAAAATGCCCCTCGTCCCACGCAGGGCACACCAGCCTTAAAGGGAGGCTTTTCCTTTCTACCTGAAAGAGACAAGGGAACCAACAGAGCCTGGGGAAGGGCCTAGAACAATGAGGACCTTGTTTTCATCAAGGGCTTTCAGAAGCACTAACCCCAGCAAGGCAGCCACTGGCATACTAGCCGGGCAGGGATTTTGATGCCTTTATCCGGCTTCCTGGTGCACGCCCTGATATGAGGCCCAGTAAGCCTCCCACATGCAGTAAGAGCCTCTATTAGGGAGGCCCGGAGGCAGCCAGTCTTGTGGGAGAAGCCTCGGCTAGGTCAGGGGGATCAGGGCACAGCTCTATCTGACCTGCACACTGGTTCACACCTGTGTGTCTGTGCTAAAGCCCCAGACAGACTCCCTAATTCTCTACAGGACAGTGACTACTCCTTGGCTGGGATCTGTCCTTATTTGCTTCTTAAATCTTGTCTCCAGCATGTCATATGTGCCCGGCACATGGTACACCCTTAATACATTTTGGTTGAATGATGTGTAAGGAAATATATATGAAGCCCTGGCCACTGTGCCTCAGCTGGTTGGAGAATGGAACCTGTGCACTGACTGGCCATGGATTCGAACCTTGGTCAGGGCACATGCCCATGTTGTGGGCTCTGATCCCCAGTAGGGGGTGTGAGAAGGCAGCAGATCAATGTTTCTCTCTCATCATTGATGTTTCTATCTCTCTCTCTAAAAGTCAATAGAGACATATTGAAAAAAAAATCAGAAATGAAAGTCCTGGATGCAGCCTGGGGCCCTTTAAACTGTCCTTAATAATCTGTGTCTTCTACCTTCTGCCTTCTCAGCTGGACTTATTTTTACTAATAAACTCTTCCTCCCATCAGAGCTAAATTGGAAAATTCATCCTTGTTCTTGAAGACCTTTGAATAATGTTTGAAGTATACTTAATACACTGAAGGGAAGATTGGCTTTAGGGACGAATATGGATTTCATGCATAACAGACCTTGGCTTGGAAATTGCTTTTACTTAAAAATATCCCTTCTTAAGTATTATATAATTTTTGAGTGCAAAGAATATGCATTCACCCAAATTCCTCAAACTCGCACCACAGTTGATGAAAAACCCAGCGCATACAATTCAGTGTGAAATCTTTCGCTCCTCCCTTTCTATGCATCTTCTCTGCAGTATGTGGCATCCGTAAAGGCTCTTCCCGGAGTTCCCTACTCTCCTGGCTTCCACGATTACCTCTCCATTCTCTTTCTTCCCTTGAAGTTCTCCCTTTTTATCTTCTGTCTCGGTCTGTGTTGTCTCCTTCCCCGCCCACGCCCTTTAAACACTGAAATTCTCTGGGATTCTCTCCCAGGATACACTTCCTGTCCGCAGGTGCTGACCTGTCACTTCAATGCCTATGACCGTGGTTGGCAGACTGCGGCTCGAGAGCCACATGTGACTCTTTGGCCCCTTGAGTGTGGCTCTTCCACAAAATACCACGGCCTGGGTGAGTATTTTGAAGAAGTGGCATTAGAGTAAGTTTTTAAAAAATTTGGCTCTCAAAAGAAATTTCAATCATTGTCCTGTTGATATTTGGCTCTGACCACTAGCTATGACTTCACATTTTTCTCTCCAGCTCTCGCCTCATCCTGCAACGCCAGTTTCAATCCTCATTGGGGAACCCCACTTGGATTCTTATTGCACCTGAAATTAAATTTGTCTGAGAAAAACACATCTGCTCACTTCTCCCAACCTGGGATCCTCGTCTTAATGAACGACTTAGGAACCGATGTCCACATGCTGGGGCAAGCTTTGATGCTCCCTGCCTGCTCCTCTCTCACGTACAGATGACTGTAAACGCTGTGGGAATATGTCTCACTGGTGCCTTCCTCACCATAGCCATCAGCCCTGATCAAATTCAAACTCTTGCTTTAAAAAAAAATTGCAAAAATATTGCGAAGCTCTCGAGTGGATTTTTGCCCCCCAGCCTCCTTTTGGCCCGATATGCCCTCCAGGCCCTGGTCCATGTCCTTGTGGTCTTGCTGTCGGGAATCTGCTACTTTGCTGTCTTCCCTGCCCAGTGAGTGGGCTCTGGGAGCCACAGGACAGGCAGGTGGCCCAGACTGCCCCTGCCTTGCCCTGCCTGGGGGTGGCAGGAGGGTACCGCCTTCACCACACCGGCCTAGGCGTGGTAGGAGCTGAGAGTGAAGTCTTGGTGCTTTTTCTCATTCCCTCTCTATGCTCCCTCTCCACTGGAAGCAAAAAGCCTGCTGCAGAACTAGGACTTAAGAAACCCTTTTTTTATGAAAAAGAATTTCAAACATGGAAATAGAGAGAAAAGTATAATAAACCCCAATGAGCCCCTACCCAGCTTCAACCAAATTTTTTAACTCATGGCCCATCTTGTATCTTCTCTATGCGCCACACTCCTCTCCCGACTCCGTTATTCTGAAGCAAACCCCAAACGGCGGCATTGGTCTTAACAGAGCGGGAGCAGCAGGGGCGCAGGCCCTTCAGGGAGGGCCAGCCTGGGTGCCCACACTCAGCTCTTCTCAGCACCTCCCCATGTGGCAGCTCCGAGGGCAGGGCTCTGCCAGGGACCCTGGGGTTCAGCCGTGGCTAAACACGGCGCATGGCCCTTTGCTCCATTGTCATCCATGGGTGGCACCACCCATCTGCAGGGAGTGGAGTAATTGGGGCCACATGCCTTGCTCTCTGCACCCAAGCCCTCTGCTGAGGGAGCAGACAGCCAGCAAAGCACTGCCCACCGCTCCCTAAGCTGGAACTTCTCACCTGCAGGGGCTCATCAGATTTCCAGAATCTCAGAGGGAAGCGGGGAGGGACAGACTGATGAAAGAACTTAAATGTACATATGCATAACCCATGGACACAGGCAATAAGTGCGGTTTTAAAAAAAATGTTAAGATGCATTCCTGAGCTTAATGAAAGACTGAGGGAGAAGGAACAGCAGCCAAACAAAGGGAAGGAGTCCAGATTTTGAAGAGTCAAAGTGGGAAATATGGTATCCGGGTTCCTAGGGACCCAAAAAGACCCAACAGAGTAGTTTAGGGAAGGAGCAAGGGTGACCAAGTCCCAGGTGGCTCAGTAAGTGAATACTGTGTCCAGGCAGCTGGAAGGCAGGGGTGTCAGGCCAGGAGTTACAGTGGTTAGTGCCTCCCCGGCCTCAGCAAAGCCTTTTCTGTCATCAAAGACATTTGCAGGGCTCTGAGCTCAAGATACAAATTTGCATATTGCTTTACATAAGTCAGCATATGGAGTTCACTCACCCCTAACACCAAGAAAGGGAAATTAAATTCAATTAGATTAATTAGTGCAACTGATTGCAAACTGTTTTCAGGCCTAATATTAAGGGTGCTGCACGCAGGAAAGAGAGAATGGAATTTTTAATTGGGATTGGTGGGAGGATGGGAGGAAGGCAGGCAGCTCCAGCAGCCCAGCCAGGCTTTCCAGAGAGGAGTGAGGGAGACAGAGAGGGAGAGTGTGGGAGGAGAGTGTGCCTGGACTTCCAGGAACATGAGCCCTCCAGCCCACCCCCTCCCCGGTCTATACAACTGCTCCAGGCTGGGCAGAGGCTGACTTCTCTGGAAGATCAAGCTTAGGTTTGGGGTCACTCTCTCCCATGATCACTTCCAATGCCCAATGTTGCATTTGTAGTTTTTGAAGAGAGCCCTTCCACCTGAAGTTTCAGGTTCCTAAGAGCCTACACCTGCCTCTGCTACTCTCCTGTCCTTCTGCACCCCCTTCCCTTGCTGGCTCACTTCTCCCTTTTCCTGCCTTATTTCTTGGAATTCAGGGCGGAGATAAGGCTCCAGGAAGGAGAGCTTGGGGGTGAAGTCCCTGGGAGCGCAGGCCTGGCCAGTCCTGACACCCAGTCCAGCACACACTGGCAGCCTCCAGCTCCCGGGGGTCAAGAGTAAACTGGTCGCCCTTTTCAGATGTCTGCCCTGCGCTCAGGGCAGATTGCATGTCTGGGCCTGTCTGTTGCTGGTCCCTCCCTGGCCTGCTGGGGTTGCTCAGGTCATGAGAAGGATGAGCCTCTGCTTTGTGTCTTGTGCTAAGAAAGGACCCCTGTTAAGGGGCCCGGCTCACCTGGCTGGGGCCTGACATCCTGCAAACACTTGCCCTGCCCATTGAGTGATCCATTCTTCCTGGCATTCTCATGCCATCAGGGCAGGTGACAGGAACTGTGACAGTGCCTGACACTCCTGCTGCCTTCTCCTCCTCCACCTGGTCCTGTCTCTCTCCTGTGTCCCTGGCTTATGTCCCTGAAGTCTCAGTGTGCCTAAGGTCTGAGTCGATCTCAGTCCTGATAAAAAGGGAATCACACATTTCCTTTACAGTTGCTTTCCAGGCCTGGCCCCTTGAGATAGCAGAAGGCAGGGCACTCTCCAGAGAGTCACATTTGGTGGCAAAGGGATCCCTGGATGGCTTAGCCTTGCCCTGAAGACCTTTCTTTCCTCCCTTCCTCCCTCCCCTTCTCCCTACCTCCCTTTCTCCCTCCCTCTCTCCATCCCTCCCTCCATCTCTCCCTCCATCCCTTCCTGTCTTCCTTCCTTATATAAACACATTATCTCCCATGTGCTAGGCCCTGTGCTGGGTAGAGCCATACAATCTGGTCAGGGGGTTAAGACAAAGTCAGAAATAACCATAATGGCAGACAGAATAGAATAAGCCTTCGAGAGAGGCACCGACGGGCCCTAGGTTGCTTAGACATACGGACAGTGTATCCCGTGGGCAAGCAAGAAAGTCTCTGGCTCTCCAGGCAAGGTAAGAGGGCAGCAGGCAGGAGTGGAGGTAGGGCACAACCTGGAGGACCCAGAGAAGTCACAGGAAGATGTGGCAGGAGTCTCACCCCTAGAAGGAAGGGGGGGGGGAATGAGGAGGGCATGTAGCTAGGAAGGAAGTGGTGGAGGGCAGGTAGAGGTGTCAAAGGCCTCTTGTTATTTTTCACAAACTCCTTTCCTTTCCTGCTTCTCCCAGCTGAGGGTGAAGAGGGAGGTTGGAGGACCTCAACTCACTACCCCCAAGCTTGGCTCTGCTCAGTCTGGGCTGAGGTCTCCATGCAAGTTTCGTGTTAGCAGCTGGGGTTCCCCTGTGAGCATCTGAGGAAGAGCGTGGCTCTCCATTCGGGCATTGGCCTGCTCTGTGGAATGAGGAGTACGCTCTGCCCATTCATCTCTCATGCACAGATGAACGTACACGCTAACCACTTCTAGTAGACCCCATGCTGGTGGGCGCGGCGTGGAGAGGTAAGAATCCCTCCTCCTGATCTCTCAGATCGCAGTCAGGACAGTAAATGCATAAACCAGAGATGGCGACCTGTAATAAGGCTTTACTACCCTGTTTCCCCGAAAATAAGACAGTGTCTTATAGTAATTTTTGCTCCCAAAGATGTGCTAGATCTTATTTTTGGGGAGATGCCTTATATTACAGCGAGTAGGTCTTATTTTCGGGGGATGTCTTACTTTTGGGGAAACAGGGAAGTACCTCCAGCTGTCTGGCTCATTTTCTAAACAGTAGAACATACCCTCCTTTCCCACCTCTCTCATTTGTTCCTTTAGGTTTGAGATCTATTGTCAGCGAAATGCACTTGTCTAAACCTCCAGGCTCAGACAACTTGGAGGAAGGCCGGAAATGCCCAAATCATGAGATGCTGCCCCAATGGCCACTCACTTTTGCTTCTGCTGCTTGCTGCTGGGAACTTCCCACCGAGAAAGGGGGTCCCAGGTCCCTCTGTGTCCAGCTGGACACAGTCTGTCTCTGCTGCTGGCTCTGACCTGACCCTCCTCCAGGGCAGCACCTGCTCCGGGAGCCCTGGCCCGAGAAGCTGAGGCTTAGCAGCAGGCCTCTGGCTAATATCGGGGTGACTGCCTTGTCTTGGGCTTGGTCCCCACATCATTTATATCTCTATTCAAGTTCCGGAGAATCTGTCTTGGTCCCTGCCTGGTGCCATGATTGTTCTAAGGTCTGTGCTTTTTTTTTTTTTAAATTGAAGTGAAATGAAAAACATAACATAAAATTCACCATTTTGAAGTGTGCAATTCAGTGGCATCCAGTACATCCATACTGTGGAACAACCACTACTTCTATCTTGTTCTAAAATATCCTCACCTCTCCAAAAGGAAACCTCATACCCATCAAGCAACCATTTTTCATTTTCTTCTCCTCGCAGCCCCTGGCAACCACCAGTCTGCTGTCTCTATGGATTTACCTATTCTGCATATTTCACATAATTGGAATCATACAATATGCGACCTTTTGTGTCTGGCTTCTCTTACTTGGCATAATGTTGTCAAGGTTCATACACATGATAGCATGTGTCAGTACTTCACTCCTTTTTGTGCTGGAATAATATTATCACATATTATGTATATACCACAGTTTGTTTACCCATTCTCCACTGGTGAACATGTTTATTGTTTCCAATTTTGGCTATTGTGAATAGTGCTGCTATGAATATGCATGTGCACGTATTTATTTGAGCAGTTTGTGTATATCTAGGTGTGGAATGACAGGCATGATAAACTCTACGCATAGCTTTTTGAGAAACCACCAAACTGTTTTCCACCATAGTGGCTGAGCCATTTACATTCCCAATAGCAAAGAGTGAGTGTTTCCATTTCTCCCAATCCTCGTCCACACTTGTTTCCTGGTTTTAGTACCGCTATCCTAGTGGGTATTAAGGGGCATCTCCTTGTGGTTTTGATGAACACTTTTGTAATGACTGATGTTGAACATTTTTTCATGTGCTTGTTGGCTTCTTTGGGGAAATGTCTATTTAATGCCTCATTCATTTTTGTTTTTGTTCTTAAAATTGGGTGCTTGTCCTTTTATTGTTGAGTTGTAAGAGTGCTTTATATATTTTGGATACCACTCTTATTAGACATATGACTTGCAAATATTTTCTCCCATTCGATATGTTTTTTCATTTTCTCAATAATATCCTTTGAGGCACAGACGTTTTTAATTCTGAGAGTCTGATTTATCTATTTTTTTTCTTGTGTTGCCTATGCTTTTGGTGTCATATCCAAGAAATCATTGCCAAATGGGAGGTCATGAAGATTTACCTGTTTCCTTCGAGAAATTTTATGGTTTTAGTTCTTATATTGAGGTCATTGATTCATTTTGAGTTAACTTTTGTATATGGTGTGAGGTAGAGATTTTTTTTACCTACTCTTCACTCCTGCTCTTGAACCCACATCAGCTTGGGGTGCAGCCTGGGTCCCTTAGCCTGCTGGTAGTTGTCCTGATGCCTGCACTGCTGAGTGTACCTCACTCTGGATCACCTGTTGGTCTGGGACACCCTTCGATTCTTTGCCAGCCTTCACAATGTGGGTTGCTTGTCTAGACTGCTGCTTCTTGCCCTAGATTAAACTCCATGAGACAGGACTTACTTTCAGCCAAACAGCTAGGTCTATTTCTCTCTTTTGTAGAGTAAACCCAGGCCCTCTCCCTCCCCTGAGACCGAGCTGTCCTGCTTTAGCATCAGGCCACTCCAGCAGTATCTTGTGACAAAATCAAGTTTCATCAATGCAGTGCAATTGTGAAGGGCATAGGGTCTGGAACTGGGGACCAATACCTAGTTCTGCCACACATACATGTGTGACTACAGAGAATTGCTTAACCTTTTTGTGCCTCCGTTTTCTCATCTATAAAATGGGGGGGATCATTACTACCTCACAGGGTTGAGGTGCAGTAAAGTGAATTAATATATAAAAAAGATTAAGAAGAGTGTCCAGCACATGGTAAACCCTCCGTGAGTGTTAGCTCTTCTTAAGAATGTCTAAAAACACCACTGGTCCCTGATGCAACCA
The DNA here is from genome assembly GCA_027563665.1 of Antrozous pallidus. Classification (NCBI taxonomy): domain Eukaryota; kingdom Metazoa; phylum Chordata; class Mammalia; order Chiroptera; family Vespertilionidae; genus Antrozous; species Antrozous pallidus. The sequence continues at coordinate 58,361,793 of CM050523.1, read as the reverse complement.
ACCAGAACAGCATTCTAGCTGATAAGCTCATTGCTTTCTTAGGTCCAAGGTTGGGAGGGGGTTACCTACCAGACCAAGGGGAACGATAAACCTACTCATGACAATGGCTGTGGTGAGTGGACACAGGAAGGGAGGAGAGGAGGGAGACAGAGGGCTCAAAACCAATCTTGCTGGTTGCAAAACTGTGTTGGTGCCTCCAGGTTAGATAAATCTACAGCAAAGGCATGATACCTATGATCTAATAAAAGCAGCAGAAGGCAGGAACTGATTTTGCTGAGTTGTCCTGGGCTGTTCTATTTTTCCCCTGGTTTGCCTGTCATTGAGCTCTGGGGGAACCTTGTTATCCTTGATGTACTCACCACTGGCAGCTTTGTGTCCTGGGGCCAGAATCTCAAAGGCCCCCACTCCTGCCCTCCCCTTCCTTGTAAAGAAGCCTGGGAAGAGGAGCCCTCCCTGTCTCTACCGCCCTCCCCACATCCTTGCCTTCCCCCTCCTCCCCCATCCATGGCAGTGTCCTTTTCAGAGTTTCGGATATTTCATCCTTGGAGGGAGGTGAGCCCCTGGGATTTATTGTCTGCCTGAATAGGCTCTGTGCAGCGCTTCCAAATAAAATGGAAAAAATAGAGCTGTCTCAGCAGAACCTGCTGAATCAGAATTAACAAGAAAATGTTGTAACTAATGATCAGAAATTAAAATGTGCTCAGGAGCTGCAGTGTTTAACTGACTAGCAGGGCTGTGGGTGACACTGTGCGGGAGAAGGAACTGCAACCGCTCAGATTCTGTGGTGGCAACCACAGCAGCAGGGCCGCAGGCTTACCGAAGCAGGTCCCCAATAACCTGGGGCACCAGGTCTGGGCAGGGACTTCCTTCTCCCCTCGCCCCAAACCTCCACTTCTCTCATCGAAGCTGCCTTACCTTTCTGAGCACCTCTCCAATGAATCTCATTAGATCCTCATGGCAGCCTCATGGGAGAGTGAAACTGGTCACATCTCCCCATCAGCACAGACGAACCCCAGGGTGCAGAGAGGCTATGCCAGGAGCGGTAGGGAAGGGCACGACTCCAGATTCGAGTTTCTGAATCACTGGAATTCCTGTACAAACGTGTCCTTATAAACAAACAATCTCCTCTGGTTGCATTTTTTTTCCTGTAAAATCAAGATTTTCGTGGATGGTGAATATCGGAGCCTGAATTGCAAAAGTATGGCTGTTCTCTATATCTGAAATGTTAAAGGAAGCTTTCATTGGAACAAAAGTCAAGTATTTTCTTGGTTACCCAACTCTAAGTCTGACAAAATAATTTGGACCTGCAGCTGCACCAAACGCATGTTTTCATTCTCGGGGTGTCTCAGGAGGCCAAGGGGAACGAAAAGGGGTGTAAAGAAAAGGGCTTGCAGCCTGACAGTGCCACCTTGCCTTGCAGACAGCTCTCATGGCACTACATTATCAGTGTCACAATGAGCCTCACCTCACCCGCCAGGATATTGAACGCCCACAAGGGAGGAAGGAGCACGCTGAGGGGGAAACACCGGGTGATGTGATCTGAGTTCTATTTGCACGCATCTCCCTGGGAAGGCAGAGAAGAGGCTGCTCCTCCCAGAGGGGAGAGCTGTGTCCTTCAATTACTTGGATGCAGCGGCAGCCTACCATCGGGAGCCTGGGCTGCCAGTCTTCCTGCCGTCACTCGGCAGTCTTGGGAGGACAATTCTCTTGGCCTCATATGCCACATCTCTAAAATGGGGGTAATTGTGCCTCCCTTGCAGGGTTGTGGAAAAGTCTCCAAAACTATATGTAAATTATATGCATCGACATACATAATAATGCAGTGCTGGTCCTGGAGTAGGGATTCAATGAAAACATATCTGGTTATTAGCAGGACTAGTCAGAACAATATTGCCAGAGGTATTAACCAGAGGCATTTGACTAAGTATTTCCTAGGTTTGACTTGGCCCTCCTCTACAAATACACAAAAACACTCTTCCCCTAAAAATCCTGCTGAAACTCATTTCAGTGTGACACTTCCCTGCGACACAGTCTGAGGCCATCCCTTCCTCCTCCTGCTCTTTGTCTGAATTATCATTAGACCAAATATTCCAACACCCAACAGTACCCTTTCTTTCTATTCATGGGACTTGTGGCACAGACAGATCTGACTGGTCCAGGCAGAATGGAGTAAGACATCAGGGCTTGGGTGGTGGGTAGTGGGTGAGGGGTGAGGATTTGAGTCTTGGCAGGGCAATTGAGCCCAGTAAGCCAGCCTGAGACCAAGCAGTCAGTGTGAGGACAGAGAAAAGCCAGGTGGCAGGACCATAGCTGAATGGTGATGCAAAATGAAGGTCTGGGGTTTAGGTCTTATCTAGTCAAGTAGTGGGTAGCCTGGCAGCGGATAGCCAGGCAGTGGATTGGCAGAGGTTCAAATGGGCATGCAGTTTGTACCAGGGCCATGTGGCCTAGGACATCAGAGCTCCAAATGCAGGCAGCAGGCGTGAGAGGCAATTAGTAGGTCAGTAGATTCACTTAGGAGATTTTCTCAAAATACAGATTCTCGTGCACTAGCCATGAGATTCTGATAAAGTTGTAGGCACTCTCAGAAGAGACTGTGAGCTTTCCCGCCCTGCTAGGGCTTGTGCTTACCAGGTGATGATTTAAAAAGGCCTCCTAATAGCAGTGGCCTTGGAACTTAATTAAAAACTTGAAGGTTCAGGAAGTCTTTAAGGCGTGTGAACCAGATGCTCAGAACATGTGGTGAGCTTACAAATACCTTATGAAGAAAACGTTTTTAAAAAGAAGGGCAGACACCACCTTGAAGATCAAGAAACCAAAGTCAAATTAATAATAAGAAAGAGAAAAGCAGTTATTTCCTTTAGCAAGTTCCATTTCATCACCACACCGGGACCCCAGGTTCTCTCTCCAGAATGTCCTGTTCAGATTTCCCCTCAGATACCCCCCTAAAACAGCACTGCCAAGGAGAACACAGTATATTCAAATCTCACACCCTGTGGCTTTAATAAGCTTGTGGGTATCTTCCTTGACATCATGATCGGGGGACTCAGGATCTACACTGAGTGAGGCCCACCCCCTTAGAGGCTGGGGATGAGGGTACGACCACCATGAGAAACTGAGGGTCAACAGACATCCGTTCAGCAAATGTATTAATTTATTGTCTTTCATGAAAACATGCTTGCTGAAATGTGGTAGCCTCAGCTCTCTTCCCCTGCCTTATGCCTAGAAAGCCACACTTGGCATAAATCTCTGACGTAGAAAACTGACAGACTGTTTTCTAGAGAAACTAGGGGAACCGAGAGCAAACACCTCCCGATACTGACGATTGAGTGAAAGGCCCCCATGAAAAGGCCTCATTGCCTTTGGTCACCCTGTGGCTCTGCTCACTGAGTGGCATTCCAGTGGAATTTCCAGCTGGCTTAGTCTCTCATTCTTACTTACATCCATAGATAACTGGAAATTTGAGGAAAATCTTCCAGACTGAACAACAGAACAAAGCAAACACATCCAAAGGAAGCTAGAAAACTCATAGGAAACTATCTAATAACCAAAGAAAGTGTAAGAAAAATCTCCAGAAATGCAGGACAGAAGATGCTATTTGGAAATATCAGAAGATCAGGTATACAGAGATAGGCTTCTGGAGAAAAAATAAAAAGGGCTATGAAATAAATTGACTAAAGAAACCGACAGAGTAAAGAAAATGACTGCGCTGACACCAGGGGAAGCTTAGGAGCAGTGCCGGTTGGCTATAAGGTGAGGCAACAATTTGGGGCAGACAATTTATCACACATCTCTTGCATTCCTGAATGCCTAATGAGAGAAACACTGACTGCCCTTTGTTCTGGACTCCCTTTTCAGGGGTGTTTAGTGATCAGCTTTGGAAGACAGATAGTATTTCCCTCTATAGCCAAAGGCAGGCTGCCGATTATAAAACATTTGGGTTCCCTAAGCTCAGGGTTCCTCTTTTGTAACACAACCCACCGTGTGTGCAGGTGTCGTGCGTTCCTCGTTATGTCCCCTGTGAGAACTGGGGTTAGAGAAACAGATGCGGAAGATGCTGACACCTGGGCTTCTCCCATCGCTGTGGAGTAATAAACTGTCCTTTGTGTCTGACCCAGGAGCCCTGTCTCTTCTACCAGCCTCCATGGAACTGGGCCAGGCCAGCTTCTAACTCACAAGGAGGGCAAAGCCTCCCTCTCCACAGTTCTTGACAGACAGGCCATCAGAATTCGGAGGGAACATGGCTCTCCCCTCAGAATTTCATACAGGACTGAAGCAGAAAACAAGTGTGAAGTAGAAGAGAGACAGTTTTACAATCTCAACTTTTTCTCTTGACAAATTTAAATTAAAAAAAATTTTTACCTGCACTCATTCTTAGGAATGGATTCTAGGATATTATATTAAAAATAGGTAAATAAATAAAGAAATAAGGTGTGTGATCAAGAAAAATAAAAGGAGAAGCAAATGTAGAGTTGGAGAAGAAAATTCCCAGGATGTTTGCTCTGCAGCATGCATTATAACAACATGCAGGGAAATTTGGAGAATAGCGTAAAAGATCTACACACAGAAAACCAGGGCAATGAAAAAAAAATGAAGCAGTTAATAATTCTTGGAAAGCCAAGACCAATTTGGCTCAGTGGATAGAGCGTCGGCCTGTGGACTGAAAGATCCCAGGTTTGATTCCGGTCAAGGACATATACCTTGGTTGCGGGCACATCCCTAGTAGGGGGTGTGCAAGAGGCAGCTGATCGATGTTTCTCTCTCATCGATGTTTATGACTTTCTATCCCTCTCCTTTCCTTTCTATAAAAAAATCAATAAAATATATTAAAAAAATAATTATTGGAAAAACAAAAAATTGTATGAGAAAAGGACGTTGGGTGGTAATTTACCCTTGGCACATTGTGTAAGGCTGATAGTTGATTCTGCCAAAAATTGTTTTATCAATATGTTACAGAGACGAAAGGAGGGAGATGTGGGCAGTGGTATGGAAAAGCCAAGTCTATTTACCACGGCCCAAGATGAAGAGACGATGTCTAAAATTGATATTTCAAGAAACAGTAGCATAGTTTTAGGTAACAGAGGCACATGCTGGGGAAAGCCCTATGAGTGTGAAGGATGGTAAGTCTAAGGAGAGAAATTGCATATGAGATAAGAGATTTCTAAACGCGAGCATCCCTTCAAATGAGAACCAGGTTGGCATAAATAATTACCAGATGTAAATGTGTGCTTTTAGAAGTGACGAAGATAGCTCACCCAGCCTTTCCGGTGGCTGAGCCTTTTTTCAACCACATCTTCAGAGGAAGTGCAGGTCACAAAGTGCTGGCGGCTATGCAGGGGTGCCTGTTCCCTGAGAGTAGCCAGGAAATAAAACGACTCCTGAGGCTGCAGTCAAAAAATGCCCAGGCCCTGCCTTAGCTGCCCCTGGAGGAGGTGGCACTGGCTGCCCCTGCAGAGCAGGACGCTGCCTTTCAGAGCAGTGCAGTCACATGTCCAGGGCACACAGTAAGTTAACAGGATGGCAGGGCTGGAGCCATCCTTTCTGCCTCAGATACCAGGCCCCTATTCTCTTGCCCTTTTTGTGTGTGGTGTTTTTTTTTTGCCAAGAAAGTTTTAACTTAAAAAAATTTTTGATCAAGGGAAACATGAAACTGATATTATATCCAGTGTAACTAAGAAGTTCAACATGAAACACATTTTTAAAATGGTCTTGTCAGGGATGAAAAAAGCTGAAGTTTTGAGATGATAATGACTAGCCCAGTTGGATGTGAGCAAATGAAGAGTGATTTCTAAAGACACTCAAAAATGGAAATAAGTGGCTGCTATAACGTGGGTACAGTCCTAACCAGAAAGCTGAAGTTGGACTTAAAATGCTCTTCCCATATTCTGTTGGTGCTTAGCATTCTAGACTTTTCTTTCATTCAACCATAGTAATAAACAATTCAAGGCAATGCAGTTGGGCTCCTGCAATTAGAAGGAAGGGATAGAAGAGGCAGAGGTCACTGGACTTGCTTTCTAGGAATGACTTTGGGCCATACTGGATTCCAGCAGACACAGGGACTGAATCTTCAAGCCACGCTCCCACATTGGAGTTCCTGGTTCTGGAGTCTGAATTGAGACCTGTGCTTGGCACACATCTGCTGGTGCCCACCATGCCTTCCTATGGGTTCCCCTCCCCTGGCACTGCTTCACAGGTGAGCTGTTATCTTTGGTCTAGATGTCCCAAAGCCAACTGTGACAGGAGGGAGGTCTGTGGCCATCCCTCTGGGCTCTTGACCTATGCCTTACCATTCTCAGATGGCAGGGTTTCTAAGTGACCTGAGGGCAGGAGAGGTCCCGCAGGCAGCCCTGCCTGCTGTGAAGTCCCTGTTACTCTGTACTGTCAATCTGCCAGGCTGCGGAGCAAAAGCCCAATTATTCATCAACAGATGCTAGGCCTGAGAGTCTTCCCCTTGCTTCATGATCCTACAGAGAGAATTCTTGGTAGTTACAGTGAACTATGCCCTGTTTGTGCTGCTCAAGTTGCAAGGGACTGTTCTGGAGAGAAGAATGGGTATGATTTTGGCCTGGCTGATTAGCCATGAGAACAAATGAAGGTACAGCTTAATCTGGAAAAATCTGGTTGTGTCTACTCAGGGTGGTTCAATTCAACAGGCACTCTGGGTGCCAGCCCTGCGGGATGCAGCGTGGGTCCCATCCTGCGAGGAGCTCACAAACAAATGTGGCGGGAGGCAGACACATCTGCAGAGGAAGTGCAGGCCACAAAGTGCTGGCGGCTATGCAGAGGGTGCAGTTCCCATAGAAGTGAGGTCACAGGGTAGGTACCATGGGGATACCTAGCCTCCCAGCACCTCTCCTGATGGGGAGTCCAGAAAGGGTTCCCTGGGGCGTGGCTCAGACTTCCTTAGTCCCATGATCCTATCGGACGTCAAAACAGTTCCTCAGAAGTTCATAAAGGGGATGCTCTATGTATTCTGCCAGGCCTGAGTCAGGGTGGAGACAGTGTGGAGAAGCAAACGCGGGCTCCTGGGTCTGGAATCCCGCCCTCTCTTCCTGTTGTTCCATCAGCCTTACAACTCAGCCGCTCCATCGCCTGTGAAGCTTTGCCATCCCCTTCTCTGCACCCCTTGTGCCCAAGTGACTTCTGTTACAGGCGTGGTCACACAGGCAGCTCCTCCATCCCACACTGCTCTCCTTTCCTCCTCCCCCGACTCTAAAATAAACCTGCTCTCCCCCACATCCCCGGGTCATGTCCTTGAAGGCAAGGACCGGTGGCCACCTCCTGCCTCGGGCCTGCCATGTAACAGGTGCCTAGGAAGTATTTTGCCTGGTGATGGACGCATACATTGGAGGCAGCCTAGTCACTGAGAAGAGGCGCTGCCACCTGTCAGTTGGGCCGCCTTGGCCAGGGATTTACTTCTCCGAGACTCACGTTCCTCACCTGTAAAATCACGAGGATAACACCTACCTCGTGGGGTGCTGTTAGCATTCAGTAGAAGTGACTGTAAAGCACAGAAGCATGTGGCTGACACAATAGTTCACCAAACTCTGGTTCCCGCCTCTCTTCCTTACCTGACAAATGGGCAATGACTGAATACGTCTGTGCATCAGTGTGGCTGATCCCTTGTTAAAGATGAAGAACTACTTGATTTGAAAAGCCAGCCCTTTAGGGAGTTTTGCACCAGGGACTTCCCTGTATTTGTAGCATTTTTCTTCCTGGCAAGAACATACATTCATTATTCCATCCTCCATGTGAGAAGCAGTGGCTAGGAACCCAGAACTCTAGGGTAAACTTCTTGGACTTGAATCTCACTTCTACCTCCAGTTGGGTGACTTCGGGCAAGTTACACAACCTTCTCGGTCCTCCAGCGACTCACGTGTACGTTGGAGATAACAGTAGTTATTATTCTACAGCTACTATTTCCACAAGGATTGACGACGTTCAATTGTTGAAAGCTCTTAGAACAATAGAGCACAGAAAACACTGTGCGGGTGGTTGCTAAGCTACTATTCTTTTTTCTGCCGGTCTAAAATGTTTTAAAATTAAATAATTGAGCCTAGGTATCAGATACTGAAATAGAACAATTAAATGTGGGACCATGAAGACTCTTGCAAGGTAAGCAGAGCAGGTTCCATCTGGCATGAAGGCCCACCTCCCACCTTGCTGCATCTCCTCTCCTCCCACACCACCACCACAACCCCATAACCACTGTCCACTCTGCCTGACGGTGACATAGTCCAGGCCTCATAATCTTTCCTGGACAATTTCTGGAGCATCTAACAGGCCCCTCTTCCCAGAACCTCACCTCAAAACCATCTTACTCCTTCACTCCTTGCTACCCAATCCATCTTCCCCTCCTTATAATTTGGTCACTATTACTCCCTGGCTCACAACTACCTACCCAATTATGTCCAGAATATTGTGCCTGGCAAAGTCCCCTCTTTGGCCTTACCTGACCCCCGTTCTCCTTTGTGTCACCTACACCTCAGGCGGGGTAACTTGCTCTGCATTTGCTGAAAAAGGCCAGTCCTTCCTTGCTTCTGTGCCTTTGCTTAGGCTGTTATCACCTAGGGTTGTCCCTATCTCCATCTTTCTGTGTCTCACACCCCCAGTTCATCTCACCTGGCATCCTTTCCTCCTTTGAACTTCAGCGGTCTTTACTTGAACCTCTTTTCTGACACAACGTTCTGTTTGAACTGCTTTGGGACCTTAACATCCTGTCTCAGGACCAAGTGTCCTATAAAACCACCCCTGGTTTGGTGAGAGATCAGATCCTCCTTTTTGAACAGGGGACCCTACCAGAAGGCAGATGGAAGCTCAGGACACTGGGCACTGGCACCCAAGATGAACCCGGTGTTATGACAGCACCCAAGGGTCAGCACTGACCATCATGCAGGTGCCAGGGGCAGAATGAGAGCTGAACCCGAAGGTCAGACCGGAAGACTCAGAGGAGAGGAGGCAGAAATGGAGACATTTCCTGGGTGCTGAGCTGTGATGGGATTGTCCTGTGACTGAGGAGGGGACTTCCAGGGTGTGGAGCCAGCTGCCCTTCCTCTGCCAGGCCTCTGTCCCTTGCACCCTGGTCTATGACACCACTGACATTATGCACAGTGTGGCTCTGCACCTATGAGCACACGAGGGGCTCGCACACAGGTGGCAGACCCGGTTATCGTGCACAGGCAGGGAAGGAGCATGATGGATGAGGAAGCACTGGCTGGCAAAGAGCAGAGAAAGGCAGGCAACAAAAGGCCAAAACCAGCCAGGGGACCCCCATGTCCCACCCTGCTCCTCACTGCTGCCCTGTGCTCCCTATTCCTCCTGGCTCATCATCAATTCAGAATCAAAGAGCAGGGCTTGGTTTCTCCACCACCCTAGGCAAGCCCGCAGGGGAGTCTCTGGCCCCCGCCTGACCTCTAAGTGACCTTGGAGGATGGAGGGTCAGCCTTCCATATTCCCAGGCCCTGCCCTTTGCTCTGGAATCTGATGTTTGAACCTCACTAAAAGACTACAGTGATGACAAACATTTTTAGACATGATATGTGCCTGGCTCTGTGCTGAAGATCACATGAATCATTTCTTTTAATCTCAAACTGAAATAATGAGATAGGTTGTGACTATTCGCCTCATTTAGAGAGGAGGAAATTGAGCTCAGAGAAGTTAAGTAATTTGCCCTGAGCCACACAGCGAGGAACTGTAGGAGCCAGGACCTGAACCTAAGTCCATGAGACTGACTACTGTTAGAGGAGCATGTTGGCCAAAGAAAAAGTGGGGGCCAGGCTGAAAGGAAGGCTTTCTTCTGTACATCAGGGTAAGAGAAACCGGGACACTGCTCCCTTCATGGGGAGGGGTTGGCCTTGGAGGAGGCTACTGGGGGGAAGAGGGCCCATTCCAGATGGCCTCCAACTCTCCTCTAACACGGGAGAAACTTACTTCCAGTACAAGGCAGAGGAGGAGCCTTAGCCTCGGGGGATTGAAGGCCATCAGCCCCCTCACTGCAGGGACAGGCCAGGGTATCCTCAAGCTGACCTGACAGGCCTGCAGAATAGGACAAAAGGCCCCTTTGAGCTGACTGCCCCGTGAGCTTGCACCCCAGAGCTGTGAATGGGAACAGCACTGGAAGGGAGCTCTGTCTGTTGACTGATTTAGCCTCTGCCTGTTGACCGATTTAGCCTCTGCCTGTCAGCTCACCTTTTCACCCTGATGCACCCTGCAGAAGCATCTGGATCAGGAACCCCTTCTTTTCTCCACCCTGGGGATGGGTGACACCCCACTGGGAAGTCACTTTGTCTCCCCAAGGGAAAGGGGTGCACAACGCACACTTGGCATTCCATCAGCTCCCCTTCACCCCAGCACCGGGGAATGGGGGCTGAGCACTCGGAGGCCAGAATTGCCCAGAAGGCCATCTAGCCAGCCTTCTGCAGGGCGCTCCCCACTCCCGGCTGTGCTAGACAGTGAGTTATTGCAGCCTGTTATCTTCAGCAGCAGGTGGAGGCCAGAGTCCTGGGCTCCTTCCCACCGAGCGAAGCCAGGTAACATTTACTGTCTCAGATGAATAAGGTAACCAGCCCTGTCACAGCACAGAGGACGCGTCTCTCACCCTAGGGCTTTTTCCCCCTTTTCTTTCTTCATTATGTTTGTAATTTTGTTTTATTATTTCCCATTGGAAAGCTGTGAAATGAAAATGATGCAATCTACTGCTGTGAAATAATGTCGTGCTCGAGTCCTTTTCCAATAAGCCCCGAGGTTTGCACTGTGACGGCTTCATTAAATTAGTCGGCTCCATGGCAAATGGAAAAGCGCTCGGAGCTGCAGATTCTGTTAATCTGGGTCGGGCTGTCTGAGATCTTAGACCACCAGGGAGCTCTGGGGGTTGGCTCTGCATGTTGGGAAGAAGAGGTTCCCCCCAACCCGCCGCCCTTTGCAATGCCTCAGAGGCCACCACCACGCGTGCACAGCTGCTCAGCATCTCCTGCAGCCCCCAACCTTCACTGCGCTCCTCTGCATGCCAGAGGCTGCCCTAGGCGCCATCATGGGCCAAAGGAATAAAGGTCTCTCCAGGGTCACAGTGGACAGCAGCTCAGTGTGTGGAGAGGGGTCAGGGTTAAGTACTGCAGGTGAACAGTACTTCTTCTTGAAGGTCGGCTGGGACTCAGGCTGCCGGATGCCGGTGCACATGCCCGCGATGCTTGCGGATGAGACGCGAGTGCTCCCCATCTACCTTCTCGTCACCATCCCTCAGTTTATGAGAATGGATTCTCTTGCTGGGCTCTGCTGCAGTATTAAAGATTTCCATTACTGATAGTTCTTGCCAGTTAGCACGTTCAGTATTAAACTCTGTCATTATGAAGTAAAATATGCATGATCTCTAAATCTATGTGTATTATAACGAGGTTTCATTGTTATACATTTGTCTTCTCGGTCCCCCATTTCTGTCTTTGCTGTCTGTTTAAAACTCTCATGTCTGATAGCTGCAGCCAGGGGGTAATTAGGGAGAGAGACTAAGAATCACAGGCTTTTTCCTTACTTATTCATGGAAATGTACCAAGTGTCTACACTAAGATGTGGTCCCACAGCCAGTGGGAAAGACAGTGCTGACAGCCAATTACTGCACCCAGGAATTCTGGTCCGAGCTGACATGGAGGCTCCCCCCCACACACATATAAATATTGGATAAAGCACAGTAAAGCAACTTGAAATCACAGCTGCATTCGGAAGGATGGAAGGAAAAGTTCCAGATTCCAAAAACAAGTGGGAATTCAAAGCCAGAGTGGAGAGTGGGCTGTATGGAGATTGCAGCCAGATGTGTATAATCAGGGCTGGGCTTTTAACTCCAAGCAGAGGCAGATACCAAAGACCACACCCCCACCATGGCCAGAAGTGAGACAGGACAGAGCTGGGTGCCTAGAAGGGCTAAGCTATCCCCACCCAGCCAGGCGGGTGATGATGACATGAAAGCAAGAAGACAATTTGGGTCGAGGAAAGATCATCTGCAAAAGATCAAAATCCAAACTTGTGCCACGCATAGATGTGGGGTCTAAATTCGCATCATGCTCCCACAGTGTGGAAACCACAAATGGAGAAACTGATGGATAAATTGGTTTGACATCAATGGAACCCAACACAGAGAAACTTGAACCTTTCCTGATGCATACCTCCATAACCAGGGGGCCCAAAGGAAATAGCTACTGAAGATGAGCTCTCACAGAGAAATTACACGGCACGTAAGAATGTAAGAAAACAAAGTAAATGAGGGAGTCTCCGATTCAATATGGCACCTGGCTCGGCCACCTATACTGGTCCCAGAATTACCTAAATACTCCCATTTCTGCCCATCCATTCCACATCATTATCACTCCAACTCTAATCCACACACTAGAGGATGCCTGAGGCCACACCTCTCTTCTATCTAGTATAACACACACACACACACACACACACACACACACACACACACACACACACAGATTCCCTTTCATTTAATTTGCACACCACACCATTAAGTTACATAGGAGCTCATATTGTTCACATCAGTTCCCACCAGACAGATGTGCTCCGGTGAGGGGGTATCTGCCACACCTGGACACCTCCTCACCTGGCAGTGTGGTAAGATGGCTCCAGGTTGGTGACCCTTCAAGTTCAGTTTGGGATGTGAATCTTGTGAGCCTTAAAACTATGAAGAGTATAGGTTCTTTTTGTTTCCATAGGTCAATGCCATTGGAAAAACTTTCACTTTGACCCACAGCTACAGCTGGCCCATGGAGCTATTATGCTAGGAAATTCTGCATTCAAACTCAGTGATCAGAGTTGACTGAGGACTCTAATTCAGCATCCACCCCCAAACACACACACACACACACACACACACACACACACACACACACACACTAAAATAAAAAAAACTCACACCAAAACTGACCACCAGGTCACACTCACTTCGCTGTGCACGCGACGGTCACAGGTGTCCCACACCGGAGCAGTCGCTGGCCTATCAGGGTGCCATCAGCTTTGTCCGGGATGGGTTGATGTTTGGAAGTGCTACTGCTCTTGCTTTTAAATCACAGATGCTTCATCACCATCAGTGTAGTGGACAGAGGGCATGCGGATAGCTATACAGTTGCAGCGACTTCTGTTTGCATCACCAGAGTTTTTAACCTGTATTTTCCACTAAGGAGGCCTTAGGATGCACGCCCCTGTACCTGAAACTAACACAATGTTACATGTCAATTATACTTCAGTAAGTACAAGACGCACACCCAGCAGCTCACGTCAACTGTCCATATATCCACTAGCAGGTTACCCTCCACGTCCTTCATTTTTACCCAGGTCCTTCCTTAGCAGGATGGTGGCATCGCTGAGTGTTAGTTCTCCTGCCACATGGAAAGCAGCAGAAATTAAAAATGGCTGTCCCCCAGGGGCAGGGGCATCTACTCCTATTTCCCTGGCTGTTGGAGACAGACCTACAGCCACCTACACTCTGTGACTCTTTTGGGGTAAGTAAAATGTAACTAAAGTCACTTCCTCTTGGGCAAGGAATCGTTGTTCCAATCATCCATTTAGGAAAACACTCACTGAAGGCTTGCTGTGCCCGGTCCCGTGCTGGGAATAAAGGCAAGAGCCAGTTTCCCTGCCACCAGGGAACTGGGGGACAGGCACATACATGGAGAGACAAGGGGACAGGTGAGGACAATGCCAGCTCCTTTCGTAGTTTCAGTGCAGGGCCGCTTCTTCTACTCAAGGAAAAGGGCACTGATGAACCGGTCTCTTTTCTTCTCTGCAAGGATGGCTTCACCTCCGTGGACACAAACTTCAGAAGCCATCAGAGCGTCATCTTCTAGAGATGTCTTGTCCCATGGCCGCCTTCTCTTTTCACAATGGGGACTGAAATAGTCCCCACATAAGAGCCAAATCATAACTAACAAAGGCAAGAGGAGGATTGAATCAACAAATACAACCACCAGAAGAGATTCTGGGCCTGTGCACTCAGCCCCCAACTTCCCACACCTGCAGCCTTCAGTCATGCATGTCTAATGATGAGCTTGGACAACTTCCAATCACTGATGCTTCCTAGGTGAAGGGACATGGACATCTGTCTAAGGTATAATAGTTATGGTGGCAGAAGGACTCTAAAAGGGTCCCTAATGACCCCTATTTCCCAGCATCAGCTCTCTTGTGTAATCCTCTCGCCTTGGGTGTGGGCTGGGCCTAATGACTTGCATCTATGGAATAGGATGTGGGGAAAGTGACGGGAAGTAACTTCAGAGATCAGGTTATAAAAGGCTGGGACCCCCACCTTGCTGGCGCTTGGGCCTTCCTGGCTTGCTTGCCTTGGTGAAGCAGGATGCTGCCTTGAAGGGGCCTACGTGACAAGGAATGGAGGAAGCTTCTGGCCGACAGCCAGCAAGGAACCGGAGCCTGCCAACAACCACCGAGTGAGCTCAGAGCAGATCCTCGCTCGTTGAACCTCAAGATAACTGAAGCCCCTGCCATCTCCTTGTGACAAGAGTCTCTCAAGTCATCCTGAGACTGGGGACCCAGCGAAGCTGTGCTTTGATTCTTGCCCCACAGCAGCACCCAGGAGAGTGTAAATGTGTGTTGCTTTACGCTGCTAAGCTTTGGAGTACTTTGTTACTTAGCAATAGATAACAAGACCACAGCTAATCAGGATGTGAACTTACCTTGGCAGAGAATGTAGAGGCATGTTTGGGGAGTTTTCTAACAATACAGATTGGGTTGTCTCTTAAACAATAGTTAATAAGAATGGACAACCACCAGACACAGAGCACACCGGAATTGATCAGAGAAAGAATCCTTTACTATCAGCCCACAGAGCCATCTAGGGCAGTGATTCCAATATGTGAGGGCCATGGGACTCAGCTGAGCAGCCTGGATCCCACCCCGGACCTACTCAAGTGGGATCTCCAGAGGCAGAACCTAGAGCCCTGAATGGATGCAATTTTCCCAGACGAGACAGGCCAGGCATCCCTGAGTAAGAATCACGAATGAGCTCCCTCCACCAAACCTGACACAACAGGAAATGAAGGGCCAGAGAAGTGACAGGTCTTTTTTAAGGTCACACAGCCAGTCAGTCGCAGCCCAGGTCTCCCACCGCCCAGTTCTCTGCTCTCTGCTTTGTCCACCTGCCACAAGACCCCAAAGCCCCCTGGCGCCCACTTGATGGAGAACTTGGCCTAGCCCTGAGCTAATGTAAGAAGACATAAAGTAAGAGATACACAGACAACTGCTAAGGTTCATTTATTTGTTTCAAAACCACCTCCACTCCTCATCTTCCAATTTAGCCCTGGCTTCGTGACAAGAAGGCTTTTCTCTCTGGCCTCTTGCATAAGAAAGAGAAAAAACATTCAACTTCCCATCACATCTCTGTTGCCAGACACCATTCAGGGGCAGACGGGGCCAGGACTGGAACTTTGTGGCATTGAGAACATGTGGGATCTGCCTCGCAGCCCCACTTGGCTTGCAAGCTTTCCCTCCATCCTCCCTGAGACAGCTGCTCCTGCCCTGGGGGGCTCTGCCCCCACCTCCCAGCTCAGGGCGTCTGCAATAATTATGGGCTGCTTGCAGCCTGATCTCCAGTCTGCTTCTCATCGGGGGAAGTGCCACGCCCTGCTGGTTCTGGCATGGCTCCTCAGTGGCTCTCCATGTCCCAGTGCTGGCTCATGAGTGAGGACTCGCACGGGTTGACAACGACTTCCCTGTCGTTCTCAGTGCCATCACCAAACAGGTCTGTGTCTAGGCAGAGGTGAGAGGCCATGTGCTCGATGCGGGAGCCAGTCTTGGTCCATTGCTGAGAAGACGGAGAGGACAGAGGATGAGCCAGGATTCTCTGGCGAAGGCCAGGTCCTATCCATAATACGAGGAGTTCCAGCAGAATAAGAAATGCTTAATTTCTGATTTAAAAGCTAGGGTCACCTCGAGACCCAACTTCACGGTCTCACGGAGAAATAACACTGCAACTAATTGCCTTGCCAGGTATTATTGTTGTTTTTTTAATCAGATATAAAAAAAGTAAAAGCAAAATCAATATGTTTGCTAGGAAAACTCATTAGAAGGGAATAACCTTCCAAGCAATAAGCTAGAAAATGTTCAGCAAGTTAGTCACAGGAGCAACCACAGAAATGACCCGCATGGGTGTCTGTATGGTCGCGGAGACATGGGAGGGAGAGGGGGATGGCGATGCAGGAGGGGGGGGGGGGGGGGGGGTTCCCGGGCAGCCTGTAAACCTCTGCTCCTTCAAAGTGCTTCAGCACATGGGGGCCAACCAGGGGGTTGGGAGTCTCATGCTGCTGCTTCCCACCTTGCAGGACAAGCAGGAAGGGAATGGACATGTATTGGGAAATCACCATCTCAGTTAATTTCTCTAAACAGCTACCCGGTGGGGTGGGCATCACCAACTCCATTTCATGGAGGAAGGAACTGAAGCTCAGAGAGACCCAGTAACCTGCCATGGGTCACAGAGCCAGTGAGACATAAAACG
Source organism: Antrozous pallidus (assembly GCA_027563665.1). Classification (NCBI taxonomy): domain Eukaryota; kingdom Metazoa; phylum Chordata; class Mammalia; order Chiroptera; family Vespertilionidae; genus Antrozous; species Antrozous pallidus. The sequence goes on along the minus strand of CM050523.1, from coordinate 58,345,301 downwards.
GGCTTTGGAATCTGTTTCCCTGGTGGGAACTGGGTTGGGCCGGCACCTTGCTGCTGGCGGACTTGCACACATGGCACACAGTTCCGGCAGTGCTATGAACTTGGTGGACATCCTGGCTGAGCCCAAGGCCGCTGAAGGTCTGAGCCTTGCTCCTCCTCGTGGCCCTGAAGGCTCTGCTCTGGTCCTCTCCTGTTCTGTGCTCCCAGGAGGCCATCAGAGCAGCACAGGACAGTACAAGATACACATGCATGCTGGAGCCCAACGAGATCAACTGACTTTCATGTGACACGTTGGCCATGGCTGCTGGCACCACGGGGGGAGGAGGGGCACCAGAGGCAGCATTTTGTCCTTCTCCCAGCCACAAGGACCTCCTTCTTACAACACTTCCTCTTGGACCTGCCCACCGAGGCAGGCATGTTATTAAAGGCATCCGCGCCCCCAGGTGGACCCACTGCACACTTACCTGTTTTTCATCTCCATTCTTGCAAAGGACAAGAACCACCGGGGCACCAGGGAAGAAGGTGATGACCGACAGGCACAGCTCTTCCTGGATGATCTGCTGGGTGTATGTGAAGGCCCAGATCTGGAGGGGAAGAGGCCACAAGCGTCGTCACGTGAGGATCTTTGGAAGCCACCACTGGTGGGGTACTACCCTGCTCATATGCAATAGGATGGGTTGGTAAAAAGTATGGGGGGCCAGGCAGGAATCAATCGTCAATTGAAAGTCATCTTGGAACATGCTATCGAAGAGCCAGAGACTCTTGGGTCACACCCCACTGCAGCCTCCATCCCCACCCCCATGGGTTGGGGGGGCGGGGAGGTGGCCAGGGCATGCATGCCCCCTCTGGGGGGAGCTGAACCGCACCCGAGCCCAGATGAGCTGCGTGATCTCCAAGTTCTGTGTGGAGAGGCGTCTGTTCCCCACACTGGACAGCTCTAGCAGCTACCTGACCAGTCACTGTCAGGTAGCTGCTAGAGCAGCTACCCCCCCGCTGCTGTCTTTAGAATCTCCCTTCTTCTCTGAAAGGGAGTCTAAACCAGTGTCCTGGGAACATGAGGCAGATGGAGAGACAAAGAGAACAAAGTGTCCCAAGGGAGGCAGTGGAAGAGGAGCGCAGCGGGAAAGAGGAAAGTCATGAGAAATAAAATTATTCCTAGCGGCCGCATGTGCGCCGGCACCCCAGCTGAATAGACCCCCAGGCGCCTGAGCTGCTGCAGGGAGAGAAGCTGAGGAAGTGGATGGGCAAGCAGAGCTCTGATGACAAAGGAGGAGGGGTCATTACTAGGAACGCTGGCTCCTCAAGTAATTCCTCCAAGTGCCAGAGACCAGAGAGCAGCTGACTGCCAGAGAGCCCACACACTTCCCAGTTCTTACACCAGGGGGCGAAAGGGCTGGCATAATAATGCCAAAAGGTGAACCTCCAAGAGGTTTTGTCCAGGCTGACAAATGGGGAGATCTGCCCTTTGCCTTCATCATGGGGCGAAGGTGATTCCTGAATGGGCTGCCGGAGGGGACCTGCAGAGAGGAGCCCGGGTAGAGGATGGACCCTTTCTCCGTCACTTCCCCCCTGCTGACCAGCTGACCCTCAGCCTCAGGACCTGACCACTCATTCGCTACTTCTCCTTGGCCGAAGAAGGAAAAAAAGGGCCCTCCAGCTGGTCAACCCTCACTAGGACCCCATGACCCTCAAGCTGATACAGTGTCCACCTGCCTCTGGCTCTGCACCTTCCCTAGCTCACAGCAGCCACCTCCCAGGGCTGGTCCTCCCGACCTCCACTGTCTGCTAACATCTTCGATGTCTTTCTGTGAGCTGGCTTGCTCCTCCTCCTTCCCCACATGCGTGGGGTCCTTCAGCTGTCCCCTCAAGACCACCTGCATGCTGACTGCTGTGTCTCCTCACCTGGGATTGTCTCCTGTCCTCACATCTGGATGGGGCCACCAGCCCAGTGGGAGCTTCTGTCCCTAAGATTGGGTCCTGCCTGTGGATTCTTCTGTCCCTTTTCAGTTGTTGGTGTTAGGAGACTTAAACCAGAAAGTAATGAATGAACATACAGATGAGAAAAGACTGGCTGTGACTTGAGAATCATGGAGCCTGGGGACGGGCACATGGGGGTTCCTCATACTCTTCCATCTATTGCTATGTTTCTATATATTTGATATTTTTTATAGAAACAAGTTGTGAAATGCACTCCTTGGGACAGATCAGAATTTCTTCTCTGGCCGATGCGAGTCATCATCTTACACCTACCCTGCCTTCCTCCAGGACAAGCTGAAAGGGGAAAGCTGTCTGTATGCCCAGAGGGGAGGTGAACCAGGATGATGCCGCTGACAATGGCTAACAATGACTGAGCAGTGTGGTGTGCCAGGACTGGCTGGCGCTTTACACAGATGAACTTAACCTCCACGAGAATCTGCTGGATAGCTGATTACCCCCATTTCACAGGTGGCGAAAGCACTAGCAAGGCTCAGAGAGGTTATCCAGAGGCGTGTACTAGGACATGCACACACTCTCTCCATCAGCTCTGCCACTGAGGTTGCCACTGTCATGGCTGGCTGTGACCCCTTTTATTCAACTCTCACCACAGAGGATGCCAGTCCCCGAGATCCTCTTCCAGTCCTCGAGATCTAAATATTAAAACTATTTTAAATATTAAAACTATAAATCAGCTCCACTTTGACAGGAGACAGCTGGAAAAATTCTTCTTCTGGGCCAGTTCCCAATGGCAACCCCTATGAGGAGGGAACCAACGCTCACACCCCATGTCCTGCAGACCAGAGAGCGGGCCCTTCCCCAGCCTTGCTGGGAACCGGGCAGTGTAGGCATGGAGGCCCACACTCAGGGGGCTCCTCACCAGACCAGGGATACACACAGCCCTGGCTTTCAGCCTGAAATGCCCCCCTTTCCTTTCCACCCCTGGCTCTGTCCCCCATGGTAAACTCACAACCTGCATGTCCATGCTTGGTCACTGCCCTCTAAATGGTCCCCCTTGGCCAAAACCAGTTTGGCTCAGTGGAGAGAGTGTCCGCCTTCAGACTGAAAGGCCCCAGGTTCTATTCTGGTCAGGGGCATGTGCCTTGGTTGCAGGCACATCCCCAGTAGTGGATGTGCAAGAGGCAACTTATCGATGTTTCTCTCTCGTCGATGTTTCTCCCTTCCTCTCTGTAAAAATCAATAAAACATATTTAAAAAAAATAAATGGTCCCCTTTGGGTCTGGGTGTGTGCGAGAGACACAGTCCACCTTGGGAGGACCGACCCAGGGGTGAGATCCACGCAGGTCCTTAAATCAGACTTGGGCCACTTGGGTCCTACATGTCTAGAGTTGATTTAGAAGGTGGGACCAGGTCCTGGTGTTGACCCAGAGAATTCCTTGTTCTGTTAGGACAGGAGAGAACCGCCCGGGGCCCAGCTTCAAGGGCAGGACCGCCAGGGAGCCATTTACCCAGGCCCACCCACAACTGGCCTCACCTCTAAACTTCTGCCAGACTCTGGAAAAGAGGCTAAACAGTCACCGAAGTCAAAAGAAGATGAGGGCTATCCTCTTCCCTTAACCCCACCTCAGAGCTTGCAGGGAGCTATGCCTTAGCATTTTAATAACTCTGCAATTACCTTGTGATCACCACCAGTTACTGGCTTTGTGCTTTTCACATGAAAAGGATTAACTGGTCAACAACAAAAACTTAAAAAATACACCCTAACTTATGAAAGCCCATTTTGGCTTATTTATTTATTTATTTATTTATATAAAATATATTTTATTGATTTTTCACAGAGAGGAAGGGAGAGGGATAGAGAGTTAGGAACATCGATGAGAAAGAAACATCGATCAGCTGCCTCTTGCACACCCCCCACTGGGTATGTGCCCACAACTAAGATACATGCCCTTGACTGGAATCGAACTTGGGACCCCTCAGTCCGCAGGCCGACGCTCTATCCACTGAGCAACACTGGTTTTGGCGGCATTTTAAAAAAATATCCTAGTGCAGTGGTTGGCAAACTCATTAGTCAACAGAGCGGCAAACTGTGGCTCGCGAGCGGTTTGCCGACCACTGTCCTAGTGGCTTGGAAAACTGGAAGTGCTAAGGATGGCGTGGAGGCCGGTGGAGTGGTTCTTTTGACATCTGAGACTCCCTAAACACAAATGCCTTTTGGGAAGGCGTGCATAGGGTACAGCCCTGGGGACACCACCTCAGGACCTCCATGGGTCTTGCATAGACAGGGATCGAAGCCTTTTCACTAAGTGGACTTCCATTAGCTGGTGCTTTACTGGCATTGAAATAATTCAGCCTCTGAATTTCCCAGAGGAACACGGCTCAATGGCCACATCTGCAGGAGAGGAGATTCGGGGGGTGAGGTGGGGGTAGAACACAGGGGCAGGGAGTGAAAAGGGGTTTCTGAGTCTCCCCTGCAGCCTGTCAGACTTCCCAGAATGGCCGGTGATGAATTGGTTTATTAAACAAATCTCGGAATCAGAAATGAACTCAGGAAGGCCGCAGCGGCTGCTCAGACTGGCCTAGCCTTGATCAGTAAGTGCTGGGCCTCTGCTGATGGCTCTATTTGGGGGCTGGCTAAGTTGAAGCCCCCGCTTCCTGTGCACTCAGACCCAGTCACACCCATGGGAGGAAATCCAGATGCCATCCTGGAAGCAGTGTGGGTGGCCTTGTCCCCTTTGGAACAGACTGGTAAGGGGCTGAGGAGGAGGGAGTTCTCCCCAGGAAGAGGGAACTGGTGACTGTCTAGGCTGGACAGCTCTGAGGCCCTCTGTGCTCAGAAGTCCCTGGAGATAGCCGCAGCGGTGGGAGCGAGAAGAGACTGCCAGGCAGCGGGCAGACTTCTCTAGCAAATGCACATCTGGCTGCAGCTGTAAAAGCTGGCATGAGACAGGCCTCCCCAGCCTGGGGCCTACTCTCCTGCGCTGGATGGAGAAACAGAGTTAGGGGGCTGTGTTTCCATTAATGCAGAAGCCCATAGCATGTACTGATGGAGGCGACTTTCCCATTCAAAACTCCTTCTGTGTGGGAGAGTAAACCACTGAGAAGAAACACAGAATGCCAGGGGCAGCACTGCCAGTTACGCTGTGGCCAGACTGCCACAGGGACTTGTCCGTCCCAGGTGCTTCACATTCTTGTCTACTGAATCACCGATACCTACCTCCGGGAGGCAGGTACACTTTAAAGGAAGAACGTCCATTATTGAGGTCAGTGTTACCTTGGACAATGCCAGAAGCAGGCCCCGGGATAGACTGTGAATACGGGACCTCTTTGGTGAGTAAGAGGTTACCAGGGCCACCAGTTGGCCTCGAATCTCTAAGGTCACACTGGGCAGCACACTCGTTCAGCAAACACACCCTCGGAGCTTTTCAGAGAGGAGTCTGGAACGAACAAGTGGCTTCAAGTGAAACTTGAGTTCAGCTGACTTCCTGCTGCACCCAGGTCCCCGAAGGAGCATCCCAACGGACTGACTGCCGGCTGGAACCCTGGCTCGTCCGCTCATCAACCCTGTAAACTCGGGTGCCTTTCTTAATTCTGCACCTCGGTTCCCTCATGTGGAAAAAGAAGATATAACCAATCAGTCCCTATAGCAGCAGATCACTGTAAGGAACAAACGAGTAAATACATCTATGTGTGCAGAAGGGTGCTGGCCACAGAGCCAGTGCTAGTTACTGTCTGCTGTGACGATGGAGGAAGCCAATAGGAAGAGAGAAGGTGGAAGGGGTTTTCCTTTGGAAAACTGCCTTTGCTTTGCCTCCCAGGAGAGGCGGGAGAGGCGGTTGGGAAGGGGCCACTCACTCCCAAGGTGTATGGAGAAAACTCGGGGAGAAAGGATGGCGTCAGGCAGGGGAGGTGACATGCTGGCAACCTGTCCCTCAGGCAGGCTCCCCTGGAGGAGCCAAGGTGAGTACGGGTTTGGGGGAAGAGCCTTTATCTTCATCTCAACCACCCAGGGTATCCAGCTGCCACCAGCCAGGAGCCTAAATTGCTGGGATCCGCGTAAAAGAACACACTTAGAATTTTTAAATGTATGCGGTTTCCCTTTCTTTACATTGGTACAGCAACTAGATTGGTGCATGGGTGTTCCTTCCAGGGAACCCAATAAAGTTCAGAGAAAGCTTCTCAACCTGGAGGCGTCTTGGGCTTCACACGATTACAAACTGATGATAGATTTCTCTTGCCTCCCACCCAAGGCGCCGGTTTGCCACATCTTCAATACACACTCAGATTACACATTCGCTCCCAAGGTTGACCAGCCAGCCCAGAAGGGGAGGTGAGGCGGGGGGAGGACGAGTGGGGCTGAGGTAAAGCAGGGACACAGCCAGCATCACAGCAGAGGACATACATAGTCTGGTAGTTCCTTGCAGTGATGAGGGCCTGGCCACACACCACCTGGACAGTGAGTGGCCAGAAGGAAGCAGGACTCAAAGCTCTTGGCTCCCACAATCTGGTGCTTTCACCCCAGACATGTAGGACCCTGAATCCCTCACCCACATGGCTCGAGTCTGATTTCAGGACCTCCGTGGATCTCATCCTTGGGTCAGTCCTCCCGAGGTGGACTGTGTCCCTCGCACACACGCAGACCCAAGGGGGACCATTTAGAGGGCAGTGACCAACCATGGACATGCAGGCTGCGAGTTCACCATGGGGGACAGAGCCAGGGGTGGGAAAGAAAGGGGAGCATTTCAGTCTGGAAGCCAGCGCTGTGTGTATCCCCTGGTCTGGCGTGGAACCCCCTGAGTGTGGGCCTCCATGCCTACACTGCCCGGTTCCCAGCAAGGCTGGGGAAGGGCCCGCTCTCTGGTCTGCCCCCCCAGTCCGGACATGGGGTGTGAGTGTTGGTTCCCTCCTCATAGGGGTTGCCATTGGGAACTGGCCCAGAAGAAGAATTTTTCCAGCTGTCTCCTGTCAAAGTGGAGCTGATTTATAGTTTTAATATTTACAAGCTGGAGGAGGATCTTGGGGACAGGCATCCTCCCTGGTGAAATTGGGATAAAAAAGGTTCTAGAACCAGCCACGACTCTGGCAACAGTTGCAATAGCAGAGCTAGGGCATGATGGCCAGATCTCCCAAATCCGCCTCCATCACTTACTAGAGAGTAACCTTGGATAATCTCTCCAAGGCCTTGCCTTCATCACTTGTAAGATAAAGGTAATAGTAATACTGCAGTCCCCCCTCTCCCGGAGGATACATTCCAAGGCCTCAGTAGATGCCTATAAATCGGATCCTATATATACTATATATTTTTTTCATACACACACACACCTTTGCACTTAAAGGAAGCACTTTATGGCTTCTCCTGGGCATATCCAAATTGCCAGCATCACTACTCTTGTGCCTTGGGGCCTTTATTTAGTAAAATAAAGGTTACTGAACACAAGCACTGTGATACTGAGATAGGTTATCTGATCACCAAGAGGGCTGCTGAGTGACCAAGGGGTGGGGAGCATGTATGGTGTGGATATGCTGGACAAAGGGATGACTCACGTCTGGGATGAGGTCCTAGGATTTTATCACGCTACTTTGAACAGTGCACAACTTAAAACTTATGGGTTGTTTCTTTCTGAAATTTTGCACTTAGTATTTTTAGACCACGGTACATGAAACCATGGAAAAACGAGACTGTGCATAATGGGAATTACTGTACCTATTTTATAGGGCCTCTCAGAGACAGAAAAGGTGGGAGCAGGAAAGAGGGATGTCTGAGTCATGTGAAGGGCAGAGAAGCAGACTGACTCGCTCTGGACAGGCCCAGAGGCAGGGCAAGTAGACAGGGAGGAGGGAAGAGGCAAGGCTGGGGAAAGCGGACAGAACCTTGGGTGTCATGATCCATTAGCAGAAAGGGGTGGAAGGCAGAAAGACAGGCCTGCGAGTTTATGTAGAAAGGAGGAGCAGATACAGAGAGAGAGAGAAAGGTAACATAAGTCAGTCTTAAAGATGTACACCGCCCCCCCCCCCCCCCACACACACACACGGTTGGGGAACTATGCTAGCTGAAATAGTCATGTGGAATTGCATCAGTCTCAGGTGGATTCAACAGCTTCAGAATGCTTGGCCTTGCACCCAGGGCTGCTGCTGGCCATGGGCCCCTCTAGGAGAGGCTGTGTCTAACCCAGCACAGCCCCATCTTGCAGCCCCGCATGTGCAATCTGGGGTCCTAGGTTAATGCAGCCTGGTGGCCGGGGTCCCACGGCACTTCGTGTCGTCAGTTGGAGCAGATTGCACATCTTTCCGTCTCAGCGTGTTCTTGCATTATCCTTAACTCACCCTGCTGCTATGCAAGCCCAGCAGTTCCCTGCGAAGCCGAGAGGAGACAGCTTGGCACTATCGTCTAGAAAAGAATGCTGCTCACTCGGAAGACTGTTACTACGATAATCCTTCGTTTCCACAGATGAGTGCTTTTCCTCCCTTTCCCAAAGTCAGCTGGGATAGGTACTATGGCCCTCCAGTCCAATAAAGGCCTGGCAACCTCTCCCAGGGCCAGGCGACTAGGGATCTCTCCCAAAGAACCCCACCCCCCACTTCCGTATGTAGCCAAAGACATTAAGTACTGAAAAGCCTCCACTTAGCTGGACACAGACGGGCAAACTCCCATCCCAGGGACAGGGGGACCCAGCATCCTGGCTGTTGGAATCCCCACGAGCAGTGCCCACACACAATTCAGAAAAGAGGGAAGTGTGTCACCTACTCAAAACATTTGACAAAATGCCACGTGAGCAAATTGTGCCATTCCCAGCCAGCCCTCCACACCTAGAGTAAAACCGACACCTCTGCTTCCTTTCCCGGATGCCTCAGGCAGCCCCTCCCATGTCCTGATGGCCCAGAGAGACGTTCTTGGAAAAGTCAAGGCAAGTGGAGGCTGGTGGTGAGAAGCTTCAAATGTCAGGCCAAGCCCAAACCGGTTTGGCTCAGTGGATGGAGCGCCAGCCTGTGGACTGAAGGGTCCTAGGTTCTATTTCGGTCAAGGGCATGTACCTTGGTTGCGGGCACATGCCCAGTAGTGGGTGTGCAGGAGGCAGCTGGTCAATGTTTCTCTCTCACTGATGTTTCTGACTTTCTATTCCTCTCCCTTCCTCTCTGTAAAAAAATCAATAAAATATATATATTAAAAAAAAACAAAAAAAATAAATGCCAGGCCAAGAATGTGGATTTTTGCGGGAGGCCATGGGGAGCAATGATGAGGTGATAGCATGTCAGACGGGGGCCAAGGGACAAGGACTGGAGGGGGCAGTTTTGTGGGCAGAGGCCAGGGATGCTGCCAGACAGCCGACAGAACACAGAACAAACCCAACCACAAAGAATTATCTAGTCCAAAATGTCCACAGTGCTGACACCGAGGAACGCTGTCCAGATGTGAGGAAGCCAAGGCTGGATCCCAGGACAGCTATTCCGAGGGAGGAAGTAGCGGTGCTGCAGAAACAGGGATAAGAGAGGAGCCGCTGCAGGTGTGCAGGACTGGAATGACAGAGCCCCTCCTCTAAGTATGCAGCTCAAGTGGAAGTCCTCTGGGAAGATGTCTCTGGTTCTCATGGGTACACTGAATACCGTCTGGACAAAACTCTACCCAGGACACAGTTCACAGGAGAATGGCTGCTGGCTGGCTGGCTTCTTTCTGCATTAGATCCCTTGAGGGGCCATGGAGGCCTGCAACCTAGCCTTTCATGTCTGCATCGCCATAGTTAGCAGAGAATGCAGACGTTTGCTGAATGAGTGAATGGGTTCATAGATGGATGAAGATACAGAATTAGTGACATCAGTGAAACAGGTGGTTTCCAAAGCTGGAAGCATGGATAACATCTCCAAGAAACCACTTATAGAAAGGAATAGTGACCTGAGACCCGTGGTGAATACTCACTGTAATGGCATGAGAGTTGAGAGAGGAACCAGCAAAGAAAACAGAGACAGGGAGAATGGAAACGCGGGAGCGCCCTCAGAGCCAGGAGGGACATTTGCTGGCTCAGTGGATGGAGCGCCAGCCTGTGGACTGAAGGGTCCTAGGTTAATGCATCCAGCAGGCAAATGGTTCAGAGGTTGAAGTGGGGCCATGTATTTGTCAGTGACTTTTCAAAGAGCCATTCTAGCATCAGGGGCAGTGTACTGGCCCACAGGACACAGAGGTGCTATGTTGATGAATCACTAAGGCACCAGGAAACCTTTCTGATAAGGGGCGATGTGGTTCCTCCAGACCTGGGGGAAGCAGCAGGGCAGCACCCCAGGCCTGGTGAGGGCAGGATGGAGGCGAACAAGGCCCTGTCAGAGGCGGGCGTGGCAGAGGATGGTAATTGCTTTCAGCAAAGCTGAGGGCACCTCCTGGAGCAGTGATTCACAGAGCAGCCACTCCAGGTTGGAGCAGTGTCACCCAGCGGCATGCTTTCCTGTGTGCATTTCTCTTCCGGAGCAGCTGTCCTACCCACCCTGCCTGACCCGGCCCCCATTTACTGCCAGCAGGCTGGCACCAATGACATACTCATTCACCTGCTCACTGAATGGCAATTTCCTACGGGCACGATGCTGCCTGGTGAGGCCTCTTTCATAGAAATTCCATGGAACCCGGAGTGAACCCAGCCCGAGAGTGAGGGGGAGCCACACTTCTCCTCCTCCGCTGCTGGGCTGTGGGCATAACTGGGCACCTGGTGTCACATAAAAGCAGCTGACAGAGGCACACTTCTTGAATCCCCAGCCAGTTACTTACCTGGGACTGTGCATCCTCGCCTTTGATTTTGACACAGGGCCTCAACTTGAGGTTGGAGGTCTCCTGGTTTTTCTGCCTCTGAGACTCCAGGCACTTCTGCCGCTGCCGGATATTGCCCTTCTGGATGGAGGAATCCTTGGGGACTCTAGAGGGAAGCCAAGGAGAGGTGAAAATCCGCTGCTCTTGGGACTTGAACTCTAGCAGCTGAAGAGGCGGGGGCAGCCTTTAGAGAATGGCAAGGCATTTCGCCCTGGACTCAGCTGGGAAAGAGGTTGCCCTGAGGCAGCCAGAAAAGACCCCCGAGCCAAAGGTCAGATGAAGCTGGAATGGAGCCAGCCTGAGAATTCTATATCCTCAAGTCACACCCAGGGCTCAGACCCCAGCCACCGAGAAACACTATTCCTCGCTACCCTCAATGCCTCATGCTACTGGTTAATATCACTCCTCTGCTATTTTTCAGGATAATGGGGAGTTCAATGGACTTCTCTATATCTAACCTCTGGCCAAAGGCCGTCTCTTATCCAGAACAGTGAGGGCCTTCCTTGCAGCCACAAAGGTAGGGCAGATACCTGAGTTCTGGGTAGACATTCTCCAGGTACCACTTGAAGCTCTGGCACTCCAAGTTCCTCCTCAGGTCCAACCTGCTCTCAATGCTGGGGGCAGAGAGGATAAAACATGGCTGTGTCAGACACAGGTGCTGGGCTGGGAGGCACATGGCACACCCCGTGCCCATGCTCAGCGCCCACATCGCTCTGCAGGGCGCTGGAAAAATGAACCGAGAGAGATTTCTAGAGCTCCAGACAGAGCTATGGAAACACGAAGCAATAGCTCACAATGGTGCAGCAATGACACCAAGGACGTGTACTTTAACTTGAAAATGGATTTTGGGGGTGTTTTGACTTTTCATTAAAAGCAAGGCTACAAGAACATTCGCTGTGTTGTAATAATTCACCATCATAACTCTGAGTCTAGTTACTCACAAATCCCTCTTAGGATTCTGCAGAGGAAGTACCACCCCTGACCACTCCAGCCTCAACGAATCCTCTTCTTTGGCTGGTTCTGGGGCCTTGTCATGTATTTGTTTACCATAAATTTCTTGAGCACCTACTATGTGCCAGGCATTGCGTCTAATGTGGGATATAATAATGAGCTTTTGAGCATTAGAGAAAGGTAACGAAATGAGTGATTCCCACCCGATGTAGATGTGGGTGAGCACGCAGGCACTGTGGGAGAAACTCAGAGTGTGCCCCTGCTTTCAGGTCAGCGGTGGTAAACATGGTGACCCCGAAGGAAAAGTGGATGCTACCTAGACAAACCAGAAAGAGGGTGAGGCAGGAGCCCTCATGGAGGCAGAGGACTAGCAGGGAGAGTAATTGATGTGAAAGAAGTGCACTAGTTCTGTGGGCAGGAGCAGCTCTGTAGGAGGTGAACATATATGAGTGTGCAAATGTGTCTGTGTGGGGGGATGGAATAAGGAACACGAGTGGGATGAGAGATGAAGTCATAGACCATATTGTGTCTTGTGAGGCGAGGCTTTGTGAAGGAGGTGGGTGGGACGTTTAAGGGCAATGATGCAACTGATGGGATCTGAGCAGAACATGACGTGATGTTTGTACTTTAAGAGCGTCCTACTGATGGTAAATGGGTCTGATGGGGCTAAGATGGAGGCAGGGAGAGCAGTTAGGAGGCAGTTGCAGAAGCCTGGGTGCTGATCACGATTTCAGGAATAAAAGTAAGGTCTGGGAATAGAAAGAAGTGACAGGTTCAAGTCCCTCCACTTCTCTCCATCCGCACCAGTCTCTTACATCCAAGTATCAAAGGGACATCTCCACCTTCTCCCCCCCAGGCATCCATACAGACTGGCCCTGCTCGGTCTTAGCTATGCCTGCTGTCACCTAAGACCACTCTCTTGGCACCGGGACTTCTTACATAGCATTAACCACACCAGGCTCTAAGCAATGGGGACAGGAATGGCTGTCTTTTTTAAGTGCTGAATGTTTTGTGTTTAGCAGGGACCTGGGTGCTCAGTGTACGAATGAGGCAGTGTTATCACAACCTAGTGACTATGGATGTGAGCAGAGAGGGAGGAATGGAGGCTGACACCCAGATTTCAGACTTGGCCAATAGGATGTAAAGAAGAATGTTCCCTGAGATGGGGATTATGAGGAGCAAGTTTATGCCCAAAGTGGATGAGTGCAGCTGGAGGACATCCAGGCAGAGATGTCCCGTTGAGACTTGAGTATAAGAGACTGGAGCACAGAGGAGAGGCCCGGGCTTACGGACAGATGTGAGCAGCAGCAGTATAGAAGTGGCGGCTGATGCCAAAGAGAATGGGCAGCAAGAAGGCTTATGACAGATTCTCAGGGAAAACCAACATGTAAGGGTGACAAGAGAAAAATGAGGCTGCAAACGAGACGGAGAAGGTGAAGCCCGAGCAGCAGGACAAAAGCCAAGACAGTAGTTATAGAAACCCAGAGATCAGCGGTGCACTGGGCTGAGAGCAGGGTGGGATAGAGGAGACTCAAACAAATGGGATAACATAGAGATGGTATGAGGTCCAAGGGAGTCATGGGTGAGCCAGGCAGGAGCAAGCAAGAGGATGGGGGAGGGGGAGGCCTCGGATCACAGAGGGGGCACAGTGGACAGAGAATGCAGGCCGCTGTTTGGCAAAGCTTGGCTCTGAAGGAGCAGAGGACAGGGTATAGGTACTGAGCAAAGTTGGATTGAAGGAGGGTTTTTATAGAGTTTTCTTTGCTCCCTTTCTTTTTTTCAAAAAAAATGTTTGTTTTTTTTTTAATTGATTTCAGAGAGGAATGGAGAGGGAGAAAGAGACGGGAGCTTCAATGATGAGAAAGAATCATTGATTGGCTGCCTCCTGCACGCCTCCTACTGGGGATCAAGCCCGCAACCCAGGCATGTGCCCTGACTGGGAGTCAAACCGTAACTTCATGATTTGGTCAACCAACCACTAAGCCACACTGGCTGGCCTTCCTTTTCTTTTTCTTTTGAAGATGTAAAACACGGAATAAATCCAAATGCTGACGGGAACCATGCAGTAAGAAGAGGTAAGAGTGGAGACACATGGAGGGCAAAGTCCCCTAGAGCAGTGGTTCCCACACAGTCTGCACATTAGAATCACCAGGAGGGGAGGAAGCCTCTAAAATATTCCACAGCCCAGGCCACACCCAGACTAAATCAACTCTCTGTGAGTGGAATAGAAGCATCAGTAGGTTTTGAAGCTCCCCCAGGGATTGCAGTGTGGGGGCTACTTTGGAAACTATCACCCTAGAACCTCCCTCCTGAGTTGAGGTCCTCTGACCAGCCACACGGAGCCACCTGGGAACTTATCAGAAATGCAGCCCCACCGAACCATCACACACATTTCAACAAGATCCCCGTGAGGTCTGTTTGCACATTAAAGTTTGATAAGCTCTGAGCCAGGAGGCAGGCGGAGATGAATCCAGGTCAAGGGAACTCGATAAATGTTGATTTATAAATGAATGCGGGAATGAAAGGTGCGTCTGGAGTGTAGATGGAAGGCTGGCCTGTCACGGGCAGGAGGCACACCTTGTCCATGGAGAGGAAAGAGATAGAGAAGGATGGTGCAGATACAGTGAAGTTGATAGGTTGGTGTGTCTTGGGAAGTTGATACCATCCATTTTATCTACAAAAGAGAAGGTGTCATCTACTGTGATTGACAGGAGAGTGTGGACTCGGAGGCTAGGGAGGACAGAGAGGATTCAAATGGATCTGGAGGGAGAATGCTGGCCAGGAAAGATGGGGACCAGTAGGCATACCGAGGGCCTCCTGAGACTGATGCTACAGAGTGTCATGTCAGCAGTACCCGGAAGGAGGAGGAGTCAGGCTTGGGTGACAAAGAACCAGGAGGCGGGCTCTCCGACCTGCAGGTGCTGAGGCAGTTTAGTCCCACGTTCTGCCTTCCTATAAAAACCTGGAAATATCAGTCCACTGTACAAGGAGAGCCCACCCACGGAGCTGGTGGTCAGGGTTGCCAGACAGTCATTCCACAGGCGCTGCCTGAGCCCTGCATGCCCAGAACCCAGAGGCTGTGAAGGGAGAGCCACGCAGCCTGGGGCTGGACGGGCTTAGCAGCTGACCAGCTAAGCAAAGGCCTGTCAGCACCTGCTCGCCTTGAGCCTGTGAGCTGGGGCTCTTCTTGACTTGGCACAAGTCAACCGGAGGGACACTTACTCTCCGAAGGGCCTCTCCAGGGCGAACGGCCGGGCAGCATAAAAGTACTGCTTGTATTCATCCATCCACACTTCAGCTGTCCGCTTGGTATTCCTGGGGAGGACAGGGGGTGTTGGGAAGGTGCTACCTGAGAGGACCTGGGTTGTATCCAGTTAAAACACACACATGGCCCAGCCAGCATGGCTCAGTGCTTGAGCATCAACCTATGAACCAGGGAGTCACAGATCTGTTCCCATGCCTGGGTTCTGGGCCATGCAGGAGACAGCTGATCAATGATTCTCTCTCTCCTTTTCCCTTCCTCTCTGACACACACACACACACACACACTCTAGTGGCCCAGTGCACAAAATTCGTGGGGAGGGGTGGTGTTCCTCAGCCTGGTCTGCACCCTCTCCAATCTGGGACCCCTCGAAGGATGTCCCACTGCCAGTTTATAGGGATTGGGCCTAAACTGGCAATTGAACTACCCTCTCATAATTCGGGACTGCTGGCTCCTAACTGCTCACCTGCCTGCCTGCCTGCCTGATTGCCCCTAACCACTCTGCCTGTCAGCCTGCTTACCACCAACTGCTTCCCCTGCTGACCTGCTCACTCCCAACTGCCCCCCTGCTGGCCGCTCATCCCCACCTCCCCTCCCCACTGGCCTGCTTGCCCCAGCTGCCCCCCTGCTGGCCTGCTCATTCTAAACTCCCCCCCCCCTTTGTTGTCCTGATCACCTCCAACTGACCCCCACTGACAGCGTGCTGGTCTGCTTACTCCTAATGGCCATGCTCCCCACCAGCCTGATCACCCACAACTACTGTTCCATCCTGGCCTGATCACCCACAACTGCTCTCCCCTCTTGGCCTCTAACCGTCTCTACCTCAGACCCACCACCAGGGCTTTGCCCAGAGTAATGTCCGGAAGGTCTCCTGAAAGGTCTTCCAGTCTAATTAGCATACTACCCTTTTATTAGTATAGATAGTAGCCTGGTGCATGGGTGGGGGCCAGCTGGTTTGCCCTAAAGGGTGTCCCAGATCAGGGTAGGGGTCCTGCTGGGGTGCCTGGCCAGCCTGGGTAAGGGGCTGAGGGCTGTTTTCAGGTTGGCCACACCCACTTCAGGGTAGGGGTCTCCACTGGGGTGCCTGGCCAGCCTGGGTAAGAGGCTGAGGGCTGTTTTCAGGTTGGCCACACCCACTTCAGGGTAGGGGTCCTCACTGGGGTGCCTGGCCAGGCTGGGTGAGGGGCTGATGGCTTTTTGCAGGATGGCCATGGCCTCCAGTGACCCAAGCTCCCAGCTCCTCGTTTTTCACTTTTTTTTTTTTTGCAGCACCTCCTTGAGTGGAGGCCAGGGCCGGCCAGAATGGGCAGGAAGCTTGGCTTCCTCCATCGCTGGTGGCAACCCAAGCTTCCTGCTCGCTCCAGCTTTGTAGCTGCTGCCATCTTGGTTGGGTTAATTTGCATACTCACTCTTGATTAGCTGGTGGGCATAGCTTATGGGCATAGCTATGGTAAATTTGTATGTTTCTCTTTTATTGGATAGGAGATATATATATATATATATATATATATATATATATATATATCCATATATATAAAAGCCTAAGCCACCTTTATGACCTTTATGACTGGTTGATCAGATGCTATGATGCACATTTACCACCAGGAGGCAGATGCTTAATGCGGGAGCTGCCCCCTGGTGGTCAGTGTGCTTCCACAGTGGGAGTGCCACCCAGCCAGCGGTCAGGCTCTAGGCTGGTGAGTGCAGGTGCGGCAACGAAAGCCTCTCTGGCTGCCTGCCGCTTCAGCACTGTTACATCCCATGGGGAATGTCTGCCTGCCAGTTTCAGCCCAATCCCAAAACCGACAGTCCGACATCCCTCATGGGATCCTGGATTACAAGAGGGTGCAGGCCAGGCTGAGGGACCCCAACTGTGGCCCTCTACTATACATATATATATAAATTTTAAATGCACACATGTGAGCAAGTTGGCAGCATCATCCAGGCAGGGGCCACCATGGTCCAGTAACTCTACTCTTCCCAGGGTGCTGAGCCCAGCCATGTCCCACCCAGTCTCCAAGGCATCAGGTTTTTGTAGTAATGACAAACTCTTCCCCAAAAGATATGGAGTTGAAAATTACCCTGAAACTAAACTTCTGTGACTCTCAAAAAAGAAACCACAGGAAGAAAAGAGCCGGGACAGCCTGCTACATCCACGTGGCACCAGCAGCCAGGAGGAAAGAGTAGGGCCATGCTGGCCACCTTGCCCCAGCTGGTCCTGCTCCAGGTGCTCCCCCTTTTCACAAGGTATGGGAAGAACCCAGCTCGCCAAGGTCTCCCTGTTGTCCAAGCAACTAGCTGTTTGCAGGTGTAAAGAATTAAGTAATCAAGCCATCTCAGACATTTTGCTAGGGCACGCTTAGGTTATTTTTAAAATCAGGTATTTGCTCTGAGTCTGACCCCAAAGGACACAGAAAGGAGACAGAGAGGGAAAGAGACACTGAGAATGTCATCATTCAGCAGTTAAAGAGGCAGGGACACCGGGAAGAAGCCCAGAGTCCAGAAACATCTCATCAGAAAATCACTCGATGCCAGGGGCATGGGGGGAGCAGCCCCTGCTGAGGCCTTCGGCAGTGAACTAGGGGCTCACTAAAGACGGGGTGCTCCTCCAGATTTCTGGTTCTATTTGGAGCAGAGGCATTCAACAGAGGCTGTGGCGAGCCCTTCCATTCAGGCTGATGGGCCTGAAAAGAGTGACGCACACGCAGCCCAGTTCTGGGGCTCCGAAGGCAGTTCTTGTCTTGCTGACTTCCACTAGCCGAACCAGCAGCAAACTGGATGCTGCTCAGGAGACGCTGCACCTCATTTCTCTAACCCCTGAATGACCCACTGGTGGCATACAATACTGATGGTGGCATACAATACTGATGGCATACAATTCTGGATGCCACTGGCCAGGCTCCAGACTCAAGGACAATGGATGTTTTGGAGCCCAAGGCTCTGTCTCTCATTCCTACGCTGGCCTCATTCTACATCACAGCCACAGGGCTTTCCTATGTCCCCAGCTCATCCTTCCCTTTGGAACCCCCTTGAGCTGAGGCAGCCCCACCTTTGCTCCCTGCTGCTCCTGCTGGCAGGGTTTCTCATAGCCCACTCTTGCCCATCATGTTTCAAAAAGGTGTTAATTTTCCCATGACTCAAACCTACACCTCCTCCGAACCTGCCCTGTCAGAACGTGACCCAGACCTGTTCATGTATGTGAAAAATGGAGCATGAGAGTGTGCAGAGGAGGAAAGAGACACCCCAGAGGAAGGAAAACACTGAATGAGGTGCTTAGTCCTCCCTCTCCAAATGGACCAAATCATAGGAAAAAGGGGAATAAATAGGTGAGAAAATGAGTAAAGATAAGAGGATTAGGGAAAGGGAGAGAAGGTGCTAGAGAAAAAATAAAAAACAAGAAGCAGGAATACATGGATTTTTTATTTAAAGGAGGAGAAAGGTTGAAAGAGAAGAAATCAAGCAGAGAAGGATGTATGCAGGAAGGGCAGGAAAAGGCACATGGACACGCCTGGGTCACCGAGTTCTTCCCGCCAGGAGGTGAGGACAGTGGTTGGCAAACTTCAGCTCACTGCAGTTTGCCGTTCTGTTGACTAATGAGTTTTCTGACCACTGCCCCAAGACATTACCCTTACACAGAAGTTTTGACTTCAGGTTAAAGACATTAGTACATTATTAAAATGTTTTCTTAGGTGTTTTTCCCTAAGGCAGTGGTCAGCAAACTCATTATTCAACAGAGCAGCAAATCTCGGTGAGCCTAAGTTTGATCACCACTGCCCTAGGAAAGGAGCCCAGGGCCAGCCCCAGAGCAGGTGTGGGCCTTGAATCCCCTGTCTCCCCATTCCCGAATCTTCCCTGGTGACCCAGCAGGCCTCCTAGAACTCAGGGGCCAAAATCACGGCCCTTCCCTGACCCCAAACAACACAAAACATCCAGAACCTTGAGCCCAATGACTTAAAGCCCCCAAGGCCACAGATGGGGCCTTGACAGCCTGGTCCCTGCCGAGTGCTAGGGCAGCCCTGACTCCCCTGCATAGGAAGAGGCCTGGAGGGTGTGCCATGCGGCTCCTGAGCCCCCTGAACACTCAGGCAACCTGCCAGAGAACCCAGGACAGCCACAACCCATTGCCAGGAAAGCCCTCGGCCGCTGCAGCCCCTTTGTAGCCCCAAGACACACACTTACTTTATATACGTGTTGGCGTTTCCATCCGGGAAAACATAGGGGTGCTTCTTCCGGAAGACGTGGCCCACTCGGCTGCAGGGGACGATCTCTAGGCTGCCCCCACACATCCACACTCTGAAGGACATTTCTGCAAGACAGCCATGCCTCCCATCACAGCTCTGCCCCGGGGCTTGGGGGGGGGGGTAGGTGGGCACAGGAGGCAGCTTGGAGGCACCAGGCAACACCAGGTTCGAGGAGGCTGCGAAGGCCCGCTGCACTCTGCGGGTGCTCCACCAGCTGGGCAATCTGATTCCCCATCCACAAGTGGGGATGCTAATAACCCACACCTGGGAGGGTGGCCTGCGGGAGGAGGAGCATGCATCTCAATCAGCCCAGGAGGATCTGTAGGGCGGGCTGCGATGCCTTAGTCTGGAGAACAGAAGCCTTGTGGACAGGAGAGCGCTGCTTTTGGACACATGGGAGGTTTCAGTGTGGAAGACATTGAACTTCCTCCCAGGATCCCTCCCAGGGCTAGAACCAGGACCAAGGAGAAAGAATTTCCATTGGAGAAAATGGGAGAATTTGCTGACAGTCAAGATCCAGAAAGAAATGGCTGTCCCATAGTTAGGGGTTTCCACACTTCCACAGGCCAGCAAACCACCTGGCCCGGGTAAAGCACAGAACAGATTGTCAAATTACAGTGGGAAGGCTGGGGGTGCTGTGGAGGGTTCAACAAAGTGATCAACTGAAGGACTTGTATGCACAAGCAATGGGCACAAGATAACTGGGGGGAGAGGGGGAGGGGAGGGATGAGGGCATGTGCCAGAGGGCAGGGGAGGCTGGGGGAAGGTCAGTGGGAAAACAAAAGGATATTGGTATTCAAGAAAAAACATAACACCTGGGAACTGTATACCTCACTATGCCATGCCTGGGTCTGCCAATGGCTTCAAAAGCCTTGGTTCTTGTCATTAAAAATTATCCTAGAGTTTTCATTCCAGAGCTTGAACTAAACAGAGTCCTCTCCAGAGTGCAAGAGAGAGGACCAGTCAATTGCAGCAGACACCTCCCACACCCAGATTGCAGTTCTCTTCGCTCCTCCCTCCACCCCCACTCCGGCTCTGTCTCCCTGCGTTCCAACTACCCAAGCAGGTGCCTTGACCTCTTCTCTATTCTGATTTGCATCTGCTTTCTCACTCATAGTCCTCAGCCAACCTTTTACCTGCCTTTCTGCTACTGAGCCCTGCCGTGTGTCC
This sequence comes from Antrozous pallidus, assembly GCA_027563665.1. Classification (NCBI taxonomy): domain Eukaryota; kingdom Metazoa; phylum Chordata; class Mammalia; order Chiroptera; family Vespertilionidae; genus Antrozous; species Antrozous pallidus. Next base: position 58,324,955 of record CM050523.1, on the reverse strand, counting down.
CTGGAAAAGCTACTGGTTTGCAGACAAGACTTCCTCCTACCTGGCCACCTTCTCCCCACCTGCCCACGTGCTGCCCCAAGTGCTGCCTGATGGGCTACAGCACATTCCCAGGGAGCTAGGGTTTCCCTCAAGTGGGGACAATGTGCACATTAGGATGAAGAAAGGACTCCTCGAGGCTGAATAATGGCAAGAACATGGGGTGAGGAAGAAACAGGAAGGGAAGAGCAGCCGCGTCAGTGGGGAACCTGCTTCTCCCAGCTGAGGCTGGGTCTCCTACTATGTCAAACAAAGATCATAAAAATACTCCACAGGGTCGCTGTGGACAGGAAATGAAATCTTGAGAATGGCTGAAAACTGGAAGTGCGGTGGGAAGGTCAGCGGCAGGTATAAAGCCATGGACTTTAGCACGGACCCCGATGGCATTGCCCCCCTCTGCCCACATCCAACTCCCTCCTGCTCACGGGAGGCATCTGAAATTCACGGACCAACATTTGAGACTTTTACTCTCTATCATGGTCCCCGGAGCACAGTGATCTGGCGTTTGGCGGGGACACTGTGGGGATCGTGTGCCCCAAGCTGATGCCTACAGGAGACTAGGAGCAACGAGTGGGCTGAGCTGTCGGCGGCCTGCCCACCTTGCGGAGAGTGTGCCCAGGGCTGAGGGGCCCGTCCAGGGAATTATGTCAGCACACGCGTGAATTTAGTCTCCGAATGTCTTCCCTGAGCAGGTGTGAGGTCTACTGCCATGGACGCATTCCCAGGATCTCAAACACAGTCTGCTCTTGTTCCTAAAAGGGAAAACACTCTCATCCCTCAAAACAGGGATGGGGGCCTTGCCTACGAGACATGCCCTACACATCCCGTGCCAGCTTTCTCCCCAAAATACGCACACTCTTCCGCTATGGTCTCTTCATTTCCATGCATTCAAATCAGACATATGTTCCTCCTCATTTGCAAAGTGAGGCCTCCAACTTCTGTCTCAATCTATCCCCATCGCCCCCTGAAACCTGTTCCTTTCCCTGTGTTCACAGAAACTTGTTCCTTGCCCAGCACGGAGCTTTCCTCTCCATCTGCTGACACCCTCTCCCCTCGGCCCCAGCCATGCACAGGTCCCCGCCTGAGACAGTACTGTCACCTGACCTGGCCCTTCCCCACTCTGGTCTCCCAGCGTTCATTCTTCACTCCAAGGCTCTGAGGGTCTGCCAGACACGGCTTCCTCACCCGATTCCCACGTTCACTCAACACTAAGGCCTCACTCCATCCCGCAGCCCCAGCTCTGCTCAGGCTCCACACCAGCAAGGTGCACTGGACGCCATCAGATGCAGCGTTTCCTCCCCACCCTCACCCCCTCCACCCCCAGCCTGCCTCCTCTCCTCTGCTGCTCAACCCACTCTTCCTGCTCCTTGTTTCCCGTCTGCTGCTCTTACCTAAATCTTCAGGGTCTCTCAGTTCTGCACACAGCGGCCACAGGAGGAAAACAACCCCTTCTTGTACCTCTGGCTGGTTTTGCTCCATCCTCCCTCCGGTGGCAGCTTGTTAGTCACCCCAACATCCCAACAGCCTCTGGGACATGCACCTGGGCACGGGCTTTAGCGAGCAGCCCCGATAAGGAACAGAGCAGCCTGCTTTCACTCTGTTCTTCAATCGGGGAAAAGGGTGACTTTTCATCAGACTCGGGGGTTCTTCTTAGACGAGGCCATTTCCCTCCCCTCGAGCCATCGAGCCTGGGACTGGTGAGGCTGGAAGGAAGGCTGGAGGGATAAACCATCCCAGCAGGTCCCACACCATCTCCTCTAACCAACGCTGCTTGCACGGAGCCTGAAGGGGAAGCCGAGGCCCTGCTGCTAATTAATCTTCCCAGGGAGCTGGCAGTGGAATAACTTCCTATTGCTGCTGTAACAAATTACTACACTCACCTAGCGTGTGGGTGCGCTTGGGCTTCTGCTGAGAGCCTCCCAAGGCCAAAATAAAAAGATCAAGGTGTACAGGTCGGCAGGATCTTGCTCCTGTCTGGGGGCCTGAAGATGAACCTGCCTCCAAGCTCATCCAGGCTGTTCACAGAGCTTGGTTCCTTTCGGGGGTGGGGCTGAGGGTCCCTCTTCCTTGCTGGCTATAGACCACGCTTCCTGCTCCTCCTGCAAGCTAGCAGTGGTCATACCAGCCTCTCTCATGCTGCCCACATCTTCTATGTCTTCTCCTGTTCCATTGCTTCTGCCTCCAACTGAAGAAAGTTCTCTGCTTCTGGGGGCCCAGGTGATTAGACTGGGCCCCTGGGTAATCCAGGATCATCTCCTAATGTCATGATCAGCAGTCTTCTTCACATCTGCCAAGTCCTTCTTGCTGTGGGAGGTGAAGTCCTACAAGGTTCTAGGTGACTCGATGCTCTCCTTTTCCCAGCTCTGGCCAGCCCTCTTCTCCATGGGGCCTTGACCTTGGCCCCTGTCCTTGTTGAGCCTACATTTCCCAGTGGGTGGAGAGAATCTCACTGACCCAGCTGAAAGAGAATCCCCCACCCTTGTAATTTCCACCCCCTGACCACCTCTCTACCTCCTGTCCTTGGATTCAGAGTTGACCCTACCTTACTGCCAATCTTGACACCACTGTGAGAGTCTGAGTGAAGTCTTCCTAACCATTTGAACAAGGCTCTGAGCCACTCTTTCTTTTGCACAAGGGTTAGGAGTGGGTATCTTTTGGGGCAGGGCATTCTCCCACCACTGGCTCTACCTTAAAGACTTGGAAAGAGGCTCAGCGAAGCAAAGTACCTACTCCAGGACACACAGCCAGGAACGACTAGAGCCGTGGCCGGCAAACTGTGGCTCGAAAGCCACATGCGGCTCTTTGGCCCCTTGAGTGTGGCTCTTCCACAAAATACCATGGCCTGGGTGAGTCTATTTTGAAGAAGTGGCATTAGAAAAAGTTTAAGTTTAAAAAATTTGGCTCTCAAAAGAAATTTCAATCATTGTACTGTTGATATTTGGCTCTGTTGACTAATGAGTTTCCCAACCACTGGACTAGAGGATTCAAACTCGGGCCCGTCCGATCCTGCAGCCCATGTTCATACACACAGTGTGTGTGCCAAGCCTGACACACCTGACACCCTGACCTCCTCGTCTACATTCTAAAGGGCGGGGGGAGGAGGAGGGCTGTAGTTCCTCTCCAGGCCTTACCTTGTCTCTTTCCTCAGCATTACCTTTGTATTTGCTATGCTTTAGAAACCCCCATTCTCAATCCAGGAATCCCATGCTCACCCTTCATATATGTGATAAGGCCTCCTTTTTTAAAAAATGTACAACCCCCACCTACACACACACACACACACACACACACACACACACACACACCCCTCTCACTGAGCAACAGCTTCCAGTGACAAAAAGCTAAAAGTGAGGTGCAGTTGGAAGTGAGTAGATGTATCAGATATGCTATGTATCCTGTGTTATGTAAACTGGAGTCTAAGCATGCAACTTCAATGCAAAACAACTGGGAGATAAAAGCCCTAAAGCCTGCTCCTAGCTAAACTGCAGGTGTCATTATCAAACCTATTCAGCCGCCCTTAGAAATACTTTGTGGGAACAGGCACCGAGCTCAGGCTGAGTTAGGGCAGCTGAGGCTGCTCCCAGCAGGTATAAGTGAGATGGGTGGGCAAGGGCAGCGTGCCACTGAGGACCCGGGAGGTTACCCTGGCCAGAGCCTTTCTTAGGAACCTCATGGATTCTGAGCTGTAAACTACAGTCAACGCCAAAGAGGCAAACACACCTGGCACACACAGCACACCCACTCCTTGGAAAGGAAGCACCTATACCCGCTGTTGTTCTTTTCCTCCGTGGGCTCCATTTAATGCAATGGGACCTGCTCTGCATGGAGCCTCACAGATGTGACATATGTTGACCTTCCACCCTGATTCCTCTTCCTGGGCTCTTGCTTTTGAGCGCAGAGAGCAGATTCCACTGGCCGGGTCTGGCGAACGAGAAGCTGGATGAATGTTCTTGCCTTGTTCCCAGTTTAGCAGGAGGCAGGGTGGCCGGCAGATGAGTAAATACAAATGCATGGGAGCGCCTAGTGGCAGGACAAAGAGGAGACCGGGTGCTAGGGGCACAGAGCAGAGTGGGGGAGGGGGTGAGAGAGGAGGCAGGGAGGGCATCCAACTCTTGGGGTAGGCATCTAATGCTGTGCTCCTCAGCTTGGGGGGAAGGGGCTAGGTCGCTGGAATCTGGGCACGTGAGGGCAGAGCCTCTGGACTGAAGGCTGGAGGGGTGGACAAGGCCAAGGAGAGGCCCAGCTGAGGAGTGTGGGCCTGGTCCTTCGGACAACAAGTAGACAGCTGGTGGCTGCCAAGTCTGGGAGGGTGGCGAGACCTGCATCTCAGAGAGAGCACTTTGGCAGGTATGTGGGAGGAAGGCTTTGAGGGGAGGAGATTAGAGGTGGTGGCCATTCAGGTGTCCTGGGGATGAAGAGGGAATGAATGGGAATGATGTTGGGGTGGGGGGGTCAGGTCTCGGGACTTGGTGAGCTGCCTTGTCTGTCCTCAGCATCCCCTCGGTCCCTGGAGCAATTCTCTGGTGGCCTCCACCCTCCCAGCAACTCTCCCTTCTCTGGCGCCCCACTGTGCCTTCCCCTCAAGGACTCTCCACACCCTGGCACGGAACCCACTTCACTGTCACACGCATCCTCCTCCATGTGTGAACACCATCTCTGCTTGCAGCTGAAGCATCATCACCCTCCACCCTCTCAGATCCCTGCTCATCACCCCATCCTGCAAGGACTCTCCCAACGCCCACCTTCATGTACTCAGTGCCTGGCTACCCTCACCCACAGCACTGACACCGTCCACACACTGGATACATCATGGAAAAGCACTGCATTTGCTGGCATACACAACACTAAGCAAAAGAAAGCAAAGTGCTGGCGGCTGGCTGTAGCTTGTGGAATGCTGGGAGGGGAGACCACCACGTGTCCTCCTGACAGCTGTCTGCACCCCGCCTTTTCTGTGATGGAGTGTAGGCTGTTTCTCCCCCAGGTGTGCAGAAGCGCCTCCCTATTTGAGTCAACTCCAGATAATGCAGCCGACTTGGAAGTGACCACAAGAGATCGCCAGCTAATTTGAGCAGATGTGTGTCAACATTACTATACACAGAAGGTACTGGTGGGTGGGACCCATTAAAAATAACGTGCTCTCTGAGTCCCCATGGAAGAAGGAACACACTCACGTGGTGAGGTTCCAAAAGGCACGAGCCCTGACAGACAAAAGTGAGGGAGATGGGCTGCGATGTAGAAGAACTTTCTAGTGCTTCCACACAAAATTCTCAGCAATGGAACACACTGAATTGTGAAGCAGCGGCCACGTCACCGTAGGCAGCATCTGAGCAGAGATCTACCACTGTTGGCTGTCAAAGTGTCGCAGAAAGAATCCACATGGTGGCTGGAGGAAAGGCTAAGCACTCGTCACTAAGGGTTGTGAGAGGGACTCTGGTCATCAGGACATCGGCCGGCTCCGCCCAGAAAGAGGGAACTCCCATCCCCACTGAGAACAAAGATGGGCCTGGTGTTAAGTCCTCCTGGGCCGGTGCCCGCAGATCTGACCCCAAACCCCACCAGAGGTCCCTTCGTGTTCCAGGACTGGGTCCAAGACGGAGCGTCAGTGTGGTTGGGGTTGTTGGGGTTTTCTGGTTTGTTTGCCAAGCTTCCAATCTGGGCCCCGTGTGGCAGGAGACAGACTCTGCTGATGGATCGCCCCGCCCTGCCCAGTTTGGGAGAACAGATGCTGTGGGTCAGGCCAACAACCATAAATTCCCGGGAAATAACTCTTAGTGACGGAGGAGGGTGCCATAAAACACTCTGGAGGCAGGGACAGGAGAAAACAATGGCAGAGGACAATGCACCAGATTAGTGCTAAATGCCTGGAGAGCCCCATGCATCATTCTCCTGGCCTCTGCCCCGGCTCAGGGGGCCCGTGCCAAACACAGTGCCTGCTGCCCAGGAAAGAGACAGCCCCCAGCACAACGGGCCTCTTCCTCTTCCCTTACCGAGTTACTGAGGCCTCCTTTGTGGCAGACACTATACTAAGCACTCTGAGAGCCGAGAACAAAACAGACCCAAATCCCCGTCCGTATGCAGCTCACATTCTAGTCATCTCTTAGGTCTCCCTGCTGGAAGGAAGGAAGGGAAGCTTACACTTCAGTGCCCATGTGGTGTGGTGGTGCCTGAGTTTCTATAGACTTACCTCAATGGATTTTCACAGTGACCCCAAGAATCACCCCAACATTATGCTTTAAATACACAAGGAAACTGGAAGGCCATTCAGTGTCATCAACCAGATGGAAGGGGCCTCTGAGTGCTCTTTCTGCAAACAAACCGCAGCCATCACCACTGCGGCTGCACCTGGCCCACTGCTGGCACCGTTTTGGAACCTTAACCCAGCCCCTCCACCCCACCCCGTTCTCTGCACTGAAAGATAAGGGCAAGTTGCCCATAGAGCTTCTATAGCAATCACCCAGAGCCTCCTCATTAACCCAGTGCTGAGTGCTATACGCCTAGAGCAGCCAACAGATGTGATCCAGATGTTTCCAGTGTCACTATCTATCCAGCTCTTCACTCTTTCTCCAACTACAAATTCTCAAGTTCTGTGTTCCCAGCTCATGCCCGCCTCTGGCCCCTGGTGATCCTCTTTGGTTTTCTTGGCTTTTGCATCTCAACTTCCCCCTAAGGGTCTGCCTGGTCCTCAGCATCCATGGAGCAATCCCTGATTGCCTGCACCCTCCCAGCAACCGCTCCCTTCTCTGGTGCCCCACCCGGCCTTCCCCCAAAGGAGTAACGCAGTCCCCATTCCTTGATCCTTTTCCCAGGCATATATGGTCCCAGGACACAGATTCTCCACCCCAGCTCCAGGGCACAGAGGCAGTAACTCACCAAAGTTCTCCCCACCCCAGATGTCCATGTCTATGTCATACTTCCCCAGGTAATTGAACCAGGATTTGTCCATCACGAAGAGCCCTCCGGCTATGATGGGAGTCCTGTGCATAGAGAAGGAGAAGATGGAGCATCACCTCTGGGAGGGGACCATTTGTTACGTTCTTCTGCCCTCGCCGCCCAGAACTCCAGGCCATTTTCTTACCATTTTTGCTCCTCTTCGGGGAGGCCAAGGTTTTCCATCTCACCTAACACATGAACTTGCTCCTGTGGTTTTCCCTTTGATTATAAATCTCCTGACCTCGCAGACAGGCTAACTCACTCATCAGCATGCCTGCCTTGGGGGACCAGGACTCGCTGAACCCCGGCTGCTCTGAGGGCCGCCTACACTGGCCTCCCCCAGGTCCTGCCCAGCATGGCTCTCTGGGGAGCTCACTATTGGGAATGGGGGCCATGGGCCACTGACCAGGCAGAGAAGGGCTGAGGCAGCAACTGTCACCAGCGTGTCCATTTCTTGAGACTGAGCTCTTTTCCCTTTTCCCTCTGCTATGGGTTGAGTTACATCCCCCTAAAAGTCGTGTTGGGGTCTTAACCCCAGAACCTCAGAAGGTGATCTTATCTGGAGAGAGAGTCTTTACAGAGGTAAATAAGTTAAAATGAAGTCATTAGGGTGGTCACACTGGGGCCTGGAAGAGAGAATGTAGATCAGGACAAGCCTCCCTCAGCTGCACCAGCCAGTCATGTCCTCACACGAAACAGAGTAGGTGTGTCTGCTGATCAGCCTCAGTGGCCCTGCCTCAGTGTCAGCCTCTCCTTATTGCATTGGCTGACTCCACCTTCCTGGGCTTAATCCTGACACCCAAGACCTGGGCTCCCCTCCTGGCCTGAAGGGACTGTGTCTCCTGTCAGAGCCTCAAACAGGACCCTTTGGGACTCTCCCGTGCTTAGCAGAAAACAAGTACATCATGACATGTCTGTCGATGGACAACCTTGGGCAACTGCCAGCACAGGTCTCCACTACCTCATCTCCTTAACAGATGTTTCCATGAGGACAGAAACCTTCTAGAATGAGGGCAGAGGTGGCGCTGGCCTGGCAAAGGGCTCTCTTGGTCTCTGCCCGATCGTTTGAGCATCGAATGATGTATACCTCCCTCCCTCTACCATGGGCCAGCAGGAAGGAGCAGGAGGGAATGAATCAGCCCCCCACCCTGGCCCTGACTTACCTAATGGGCTCCGTGGGGTCCAGGCGCTGAGCCTTCTGTTCTGGGGAGAGCTGCTCCCATTGGAAGTGGAGGCTCCAGTCAAATCCTAAAACACAGCACCCACTCGGCTGATCCGGTCTCTCGGGTGTACCTGCAGAGCTCATGCATTCTGTCCCTGTTCTTGAAGGGCATGCATGTACCCAGATTCCCGGGGAAGCTGATCCCAGGGATGCCAAGCCTCACCCCGCTGAACAGAAGCAGTCGCCTCACCCATTTCCCTTTCACTGCTTCCTTCTCTTTTCTTCTGCCTCCTGCCTCTCTGCACCTTCTCTGGGGATGAAGGGTAGAGGGCGCAGGGGGGAGATGTAATGGAGCCCAAAGGGGACATTATGGTCAGCTATGGGATGTGGCCCTTGGCCAGGAGCCTTGGGAAGGTGGAATGGGAGGGGCCGAATCACCTAAAGTTGGTGATTGGGATAAGGGTGGCACTAGGTCTGGGTGTGAAGCCCAAGCTGGAGCAGAGCTTAGGGGCTGGGAGTGGCCTGCCCCTCCCCTGTGGTAAGGGCCACGTGGGAGCCACTGACATTATAGGATGTAGGCTGGAGGGTCCAGACAAGCCACGAGGAGGCAAGTTTCTGCACACCCCCCCCCCCCCGCCCCGATAGCAATGACCTGGAGGAACAGAAAGTGCCCCGGGAGAAGGCATCAGCGCACTCACCACCCCTGAGCTCCGTGGCCGACTCGATGTAGCTGAAGGTGTCCAGGTTGATGATATCGATCACGGGGCACACCACCCGCGTGTAGTCCTGCAAACAACAGACCCGCGCTCAGTGTGCGGTGTGGTGGGAATTGGGGAGCTTGGCAGGGACTCTCCCTGGCAGTGCCAGAGACTGGTTTGGGGCCTTGACCAAACACTTTTCTCCCTGTGTCTCAATGGTCTCATCTGTGAAATGGGGCACCAGACACTGTGATGTCTCTAGTTCCGATGCTGAGAGTGCTAAGATTTCTGGGAGAGTAGCCACCCAAGCCCAGCAGAGACAGGTGTGGAGGAGGCTGGCTGAGGGCTGTGCCTGAGGAAGGGGACATCAGCTGGGGGCTCCAGAAGTCCTTCACCATCAGGAGGCACTCAGGGGGCTGAGGACACAGTCAGCTGGGAAGGTGACCTCCAGTCTGCAGCCCCACGGAGCAGCTGCTCCCCTGGGAACCTCCTGGAATTTCCAAATACGTTCGTTCTATGCCTGTGTCTCTAGGCAAGTGGATGCCTAGCATTTCCAGAGATTCCTAACTTCAGTTGTCGCCTATGATGCTCCCAAATCTGTATCTCCAGCCCAGACTTCCCTCCTCGCCTCCAGACTCAGGTCTGGGGTGCAGGGAGCCACCGCCATGTGGATTCCACACAGCCTTGTGGTGGTGGCTTCATCATCACCTCCCCCGCTGCGTTCCCTTCCCTCAGTTCCCTATTTCTGTCATAGGACCATCACATATCCCACTTCTGCCCAGCACTAAATTCAGAAGCTTAATCTCTGCCCATCACCCAAACTGCTCCTTGGAATGACTCCTGCCTCTCCGCTACCTCCTTCATACCTGGACACTGCAATGGACTCCCCTCCCCACCCCCCTCACCCTTTACCTTCCAGTCTACAGGCGGCTGACAAAGTCATGTTTTTCATATTTGAACCTCACTCTGCAGCTCAACAGCTAAAGATTTGCGTTGCCTGCAAGATAAGATTCAAACTCCTTATCCTGCCATCCGAAACCATCAAAAACAGGTTGGCATCTAGTGGTCCAGCCTCACTGCTTGCTACTGGCCCCAGGCTGCCCTGTCCACAGGCATCAAAGTCGTCCAGAGGACAGTCTCAAAAGACAAAGTCCCTACCTCTGGAGAGCCACCAAGGCATTATATGTATTTTCAATGTTCCCTAGTTCTGAGAGAACACCCTGTAGCTGGTGTGCAGGAGGGGACGCCGGCCCGTGGGCAGTGAACTAGCTGTGGGCAGGGAGACTGGATGGCTAACTAGAGCCCAGCAGCTGAGGAGAACCAGATAGGACCCCTTCTCCAACCCTCCGCACCCACACCCTGGCTGGCACAGGTGCGAACCTCTGTTTCTCTTTGCAGCCATTTAATTTCCTGGTTCAATCTCGCTTCCAAATGAGGCTGTCTTCTTCTTTTAAGGTCAGATTCAGCAAGTGCCAGCTTCTACGTTCACAGATTTAATCTGGCCCTCAGCCTCCATGTGTGAGTCATCCTGACGGTGACAAGGTGCTCTGAGGCCATCCAGCCCACGTGGGAAAAAAATGCTCATTTCCAATGCATTGCTTCCACTTCTGGGATGTGCACAGATGCTTCCTTCATGGTTGACACAGCACCTGCCCAGCTGCCACAGTTCTTCGGGGCTCATCGCAGGCCACTGTCATTGTGCATCTGTGTGTGTGACATTGTGCACACACACACTCACACACACACACAACCGTCCACACCAGTATCTACACACAGACACACCCCTAAAGACATTCTTGTGATTTGAATTCTGAAATGTTCTCAGGAGATCAGAATCTGACCTTTTGTGAGGCTGATCAACCCTCCTCATTTTGGCTTTGCTTGCCGAGTTGGGGGAGCTCTGCATCGTCACTAAGTCCTGAATAGATCCTTGTACTGAACAATAAAGAACCAACCTTCCCAAAGATATATCCGGCCCTGGTCCAGTGCGTTAAAGGTAACTTCTAAGCCCTTGGGATGTCCTGCCTGTAAGAATATCTCTATTTGCTGGGAGCCTTGGGCTGCACCAGATAGTATAGGCTAACAATGTGATTTAGGATGAGGGCCTTGGCCTTGTGGTCCCAACTCAACTTGACTTCTGGAGGTGCCTGGACAGCATTGGGGTGATCAGCCATGTCTGTGTGACTGACCCCCCAAGAAAGACCCTGGACACCAAGGCTCAGGTGGGCTTCCTGTTTTGCATGATGGCACACATCCCTGCTGGGAGAAGTAAGTGCTGTGTGTGCAGGAGGACTGGGACAGGACAACTGCAAGTTTGTGTCCGGAGCTTTCTGTATGTACCTTTTCCCATTGCTAATTTTAACCTGTCTTCTTTCACTGTAAGAACATGCCTGCAACAGCTTTGTTATGTTTCAAGTCTTTCCAGTGGACTCTTGAACCTGAGGGTTTAGTATTTGGAAACTGAAATGCAAAATAAAATGCTGTTTGCTTACCTCATCCATGGACTTCCCCAGAAGCCACCATGGGCTCTCTGCCCCCAGGGCTGGGACAGGCTCTGGTACACTCTCCCTATAAGTTCTGAGGGGTTCTGTCCGTTATTTCTGTTACAATTTGGTCACATCATCTGTTTAGAGTCATGGAGACCAGATAAGCAATGAGAGATGTTTCAGGCCAAGTGGTGTGTGGAGCTATGACCTTGAGAAGGGGCTGCAGGAGACTATAAACCACCCATCAGAGCCAGGACACAAATCTCTCTGAGTGACCCGGGAGGGGAGGTCGTATCTGCTCGGCTATTGTATTCCTCAGCCCCAGCTCAGAGCTGGTGGGCAGCAGGTGTTCAATTGGTGTTGCTAAAAGAAGCCATCTATTAATTCCTGCTACCCAGAGAAGGTGTGCCAATTACAGCTGAGCAAGATGGCTTCTTCCCTATAGGCTCCCCCTCTAGGAGGGACTCTCAGTAAAGATACTCAGACCCATCACTGGTCCCCTCCTGCATGCCCCAGGAGGCTGTATCTTTAAGGGTTCGCCCACAGATAGGTCAAGCAGGCAGCTGGTGGAATCCCTTGTAGACCTAGAACTACAGCTCCTGTCTTCCCCTCTCCCTGACTCAAATCCAAGCCCAAAGCTCCACCCCTCTACTGAGGGCCAATGGCCACCAATCACCACTGCAGTCATACTTCTCATTTCTGCATCCATTCATGTGATTAAAACCACATGGTGAATGGGAGATCAAAAAACTCCTGGAGACTCATTCACTGGTTTCCTCAAGCAGCATTATTGAGCACCCATTGCTGTTTAGAACAAAGATGAGTAAGACCTCACAGTCTAGGGAAGATGGTGGACAGGTGAGGAGGGTTTTACAATGAGGGAGAGGTAGGGGCAGGAGAGGACCCTCAAAGAGGTGATGCTGTGACAGGAGACCCGGGCTCTTATTTGGGTTCTGCCATTTAAAATACACATGACCTTTAGCAAATCAGCACACACTGGGGAAGTCTGTTTCTTCATCTATGTAGCGAGGACAAATCCATATTTGCAAAATTGTCCTGCCTTCCCAACAAGGCTTTTGGAGCGAATAATTAGGGAGAGCATGCAAAAGGGCTTTGAAGCATATGTAAGCCATTATTTATATCAACTCACCAAATGCTACAGGATTGAAATTTCTTAAAAATCTTTTTTTTTAGTAAAAAATATGGAGATAAGGAAGGAGAAAAAAAGAAGCCTATATATTTTTAAAAAACACACCAACTTGGTGCTTGTTTCAAGCATCATGTAATTGAAGGGGAGAGAAGGGAAATGGAGATTTTCCATGTGGAAAACACCAGCCCAGGACAGCTTGACAGCTCAAGCCAGCCTCTTTCTTATCTCTTCTCTACTTTTGAAAATCCCAAACCCCAATTACAGCTTAAAACTTCCACTTCCACTCACAAGATCAAATCACGTTTTACTCGGGAGACAAGACACACACCAAGGCACGTGGAAATGCAGGCTGACACTCACTCCTACTCCTTGTCCTGCAGGGGATGACTCGGTGGAACCACTCAGTCAGTAAGAGTCAGGGTCTTGCAGCTAGCTCGGCAGGGGGCAGAGCAAGGACCACCATCCACAGTTTGTCTGACCAGCCCTCTGCTACAAAAGCTTCCGGTCAGACAGGGGTAGGGACTGGGATCTTAGCCTGGGAAGCTGAGCTCAATCGGGGCCAAATGACTCACAGTGGAGGAGCCCTAGGTGGCAGCCACATTCACAGGGAGGAAAGAGGAGATCAAAGCTTCCTCTGCCTACAGGGAAGGTGGCCAGTGATGCAGCAATGAGAGCATTTTCCAGAGAGGGCTTCTGAGATGGACTCAGACCCTGGAGATCCTATAGGTCAAACACAAAGTTACCTTATGACCCAGCAGTTCCACTCCTTGGTAGAAACCCCCAAGAAATTGCAAGCAGGCACTCAAACAAAAACTTGTACTGATGTTTGCAGCAGCACTAGTCACAATAGTACAAAGTGGGAAACAGTGCAAATGCCCATCAGCGGGTGAATGGATAAGCAAAATGTGGGCTATGCTGTGATGATGTGATACAGTAAGAAATATATATTCAGTCTTTCTTTGTTCCTGGGTCATCCAACAGAGCTACTAAACCCCTTGTAACTTCCTGAGCGAAGCATCTTTTGTGCGTAAGCCCCTCTCACCGTACCTGAGCTAATGCTGATTAAAGACTCTTGCAGGATGGGTGCTGGTGATTAGAGGGTCCTCCACCCTCACCTCTCCCTCCAAGCTCCCCCACCCCCACCTAGAGAGGGGACAGACACTGGAGGTTGAGTTCAGTCTCCAAGGCCAATGATTTAATGAAGCATGCTGGGTAATGAAGCCTCCATAAAACCCCGACACACAGTGTTCTGAGAGATTCTGGGTTGATGATCTAAGGATCTGTGCTTCAGATGGGGAAAGGGGTCTCTCCCTTGCAACTTGAAATAGTGCTCAATAAATAGGGGAGACAGAGAACTAAGCCCAGAAAGCAAACTGTAGGGCCATGTGGGCAATTCTTGCCTGGAGGAAACCCAGCTGGCCAGGCGGTCAGGAAAGGCCCCCTGGAGGAGGGGTGATGAGGACAAGGCCTTGAAGAGTAAGGGGTTTGCAGAAAGGAGAGAAGGGCACCCAGCGACAGGAAGGACAGGGTCAGAGATGGAGCTGCAGGAACCGGGGGCAGGTTCAGAGAGAAGGAGCGGCCGGTGTGACTGGGGAGGCAGCGCGGTGCCTGCAGACAGAGCCCAGGGGGAGGCAGTGGTGTGGGCTGAGGGCCTCCAGAGCCAGGCAAAACCCCCGGTCCATGCATGCCCTACTATTTCTCAACCAAGACCTCTTCGCCAAAATACTGTTAAAAAGAGGGGAGAGGGGATTTTTCCAAACAGCACTCGCTGTACGAGCCCTCCCAACTCGGGAAAGTGGTCATGAGATGGCTTTTGACATCTAGGCCCACGTGTGAGAACGTTAAACCCACCGAGCTTCTCGCATGGAATGAAGTAACTGGTAAGGATTTCCTACCCTTGGAGCAGTTTACACATCCTAGTTCTTTCACCCTCCCCAAACTGTCATTTTGCAGGTAAAAGTAGAAGAGAGTAAGAAAGTGGGAAGAATGGGAAGGAAATAAGCACAGCCACATGGAAGGTTCCGGTACTGGCTGGACCAGCTAGGGAATATCAGTGTCCTCATCTGTGAAATGGGTATGTAAGAAACACCCCACCTCCTATTTCACAGAGCAGCTGTAGGACCGATAACCTGGAGAAAGTGAACTGCTCAGAGGCTAATCACCAACATTGGCAGCCACAGCACGCAGAGCCGTCCACACACCAGGATGGGGCGACAGATTTTGGTGAAAATGCCTAAAGGTTTTCCACTTTTAAGAAGAATCACTGAGACATGGAGAGGCAGAACACAAAATCCTAGAGTAATTTAAGGACAGACAGAGGCAAGGAATTCAGATCTCAGCATGTAGCCCTGGGTGGCCACTGAGTGAGGGTGATGTGGATGGAGGCAAGACCCACAAACTGGGAGATGCGGCCTGGTTAATTCCACAGCCCCTTTTTCACAAAGGCACTCATCAGGGCTTCCTTTCTGGAACCTTCTACTATCGGGGTGAAATCGCTTTGGGCAGTTAATTCTCTAGCCCGGGAAGCTGTGTGTGACTTGTACCAGCTGGGACAGCCTTGCCTTGCAAGCCTACTGTGGGTGACCTTGTGACATAAAGAACAGGCCCTGGGCCTTGCTCCCTCACTGCTTGCTGTGTGACCCTGGGCACTGCTCTACCTTGGTTTCCCCATCCATAAAATAGGAACAGTAATCTGTCCCATCCACCTCTCAAAAGGACTGAGGGCACATGGGAAGGACTGAGCCTGAGAGAGCCTGGAGAAGATGGAGACAGGGGATCCCTGTGCCCCTCAGTCGTCCTCACTCACTTCTTTGACCCTGTGCAGCAGTGGCTGGAGCCAGTCCCTGTTCACCTCACAGTGGCTGTCGAGGAAAGTCAGAGTCGTGCCCTCGGCAATATCAGCGCCTCGGATCCGGGACCGGACCAGACCTGAGAGGGGTCAAAAAGCCAAGTGGCTGCCAGCAGGCCCACAGAGGAACCACTTGGCATTCTCCCCATACACGGCAGACCCCCAAAACATTCACACCCATAACCCCACCCGCCCCCCCATACCCCCAGATCCCACCAGCTGCACAGACCCACCTTGCCGGTGGTCATTGCGTAGGCATTTCACCTTGGGCAGCTTGATGAGCTCTCTGCAGTCACCAGCTGAAAGACAACAGGTTTTGTGAAGTGGGCAGCCAGGATGGAGGTGAACCTGAGAACAGGTAAGGCAGCCCTGATGCAGAGCCCACCATCGACTGCAGAGCCCCGCCCAGACTCTAGGGCTCCTGGGACCTCTGGCAGGGGCACCTGCCATGGCTATCAATAAATGATGTGGCCCAGTCCACGCAGGGTGGCCCAAGCGGGCCTCTAAGGAGCAGGTCAGTCACACAGGGGCACATGCATACTGGTTAGAAAACACTTCCTGATGGGAATTCTGGGCCTGGTCACCGAGGGCCACTGCTCCTTTCCTCCAGATCACTCTAAGCAGGAGATAAGAGTCCTGTTCATTTCCGTGGGGCCTGGAAAACACTGCTGGGCAGCCAGAGAAGGAATGGGATGAGTTTTGGAGTTTCCTTTCAGACCATGGACTCAATACAGGAGACCCTATTTGTGAAGGGGTGCATCCAGAGTGTCTTCCATCACACAGAGCTGGTCCAATGTTCCATCACACAGGAAAATGTGCCAGGATGGGCAAGGGGAGCCCATCTTACGCATTTGCCTAGGTCAGTGGTTGGCAAACTCATTAGTCAACCGAGCCAAATATCAACAGTACAACGATCGAAATTTCTTTTGAGAGTCAAATTTTTTAAACTTAAACTTCTTCTAACATCGCTTCTTCAAAATAGATTCGCCCAGGCCGGGGTATTTTGTGGAAGAGTCACACTCAAGGGGCCAAAGAACCACATGTGGCTCGTGAGCCGCAGTTTGCTGACCACTGGCTTAGGGTCATCCTCTAGCTTGCCTGCTGCTCAGAAGTCCTCAGGCTCACCATGCCTGGTTCTGAAGTCCACATCATGCTCCCACCAGTTTGGCTTTGCTTCATCGGTTTACCAACCTTGGCCTCTCTGGTTGGCTTGGACTCTGCTGAGCAACAGCAAAGACTCACACACACTTTCTTGGGGCCAGGTGCCATTCTAAGCCCTTTGAATGTGTTAACATATTTAAATTCTTATATAAACCAGACCTATTATTATCTCCATTTTATAGTCAAGGAAACGGAGACACATTGAGGTTAATAATCTGCCCAAGGCACTTCCCTAGTAAGAGTGAGTGACAGGTCTAGGATTTGAAGCTAGGCAGTCTGGCTCCAGAGTCCCCACTCTAAACACCAGGATATTCTGCTTCTAAGTGGGTCTAACAGCATTCCCTTCTCCAGCCTCAGTGTCAGGCCACCGCCCAGCAGGACAAGGGTCTCCCCACCTCCAATTCCCTTCTTCACTAGGGAAAGAAGATCAGATCACTGAGTTGCAGTACCCATGTCCCTGTGGACCTGGTGCACAGCCCACTTATGTATCATTTCCAAGGTTCTGCGGCTTGGTCACAGATGTGAGTTCCTAGTCTTCCTGCAGCAGACCCCAGCATAGCAGTGCCTCATAGGAGGCACTGTTTCTGCTCTGGTAGGGACAGGCTTTACCCGTCTGATCTTGGAAATGCCCCCAGTGGCCCTTGCCTGCTTCCCCTGGCTCATCAGTGGGGAGGGGCAGACCTGCCTGGGTGGGGTTGACTGTCTGGAACTCCACCCATGGCTCTGAGAAGTGTCAGCACTATTCATACTTGAAGCCTAACAGTGTTTCTTTAATGACTGTCCCTGTTAAACTGAGCACACAGATGTCAAGCTTTCTTGGGGACAGTGGATTTGGATTTGAATTTGGGTGGGGCCCAGGTTCTTTGACGGGATGACAAGGAAACAGCGATGACCAGCAGGTTACAGGGTTGGAAGGCAGGGGCTCAATGTGTCTTGGCTAGCTGATGGGATGTCCCACCAGGGAATGCCAAAGACAGAGCCAATTTGGTCCTCCTGTAGGAATGGAAGGGACAGAGTGTGGTCTCCTCGGCTCAGGTCAGCAGTTGATCATAGCATCCCACACAGGAAGTTTTGGTGATATATTTGCTTCTGGGCTCTGAGCACCAGGGTCAATCCTTTGAAGGTCGAGTTCCCATGTCCAGGAATGGAGGGTAAGGAGCAGTGACACACATGCATGTGTATACACCCAGGTGTGCACACATGCATACACACACCAGCCCAGGTAGGAATCTACTAAATTTACCTGCTTAGGTCCTCATAGACTCAGAGCAGAGAATCCAAGACACTGATTTACAAAGGTAAAGCTTATCTCTCTCTTGAGCCCTGCTTGGACACGCAAAGGCTCCAGTCCTGCTATAAACCTAGGCTTCCTCCATCCCCCCAGAACCCTGGGCTCGCCTCGCCTGGTACTGAGGGACCGGAATAGACATTTGTGTCTACAGAGCAAGGGAGCGATGCTACTTACGGTCATTGCTGAAGTCATCCACTAATATGATTTCCTTGATCAGATTCATAGGGGTGCGGTTTAATACGCTGAGAGATGGGAAGAGGAAAGATCGTTATGAATTCTAATGGCAAATATGTGTATCAAATTGAGTTTAAAATAGATGCCATTGCATTTGAGGAATAAAAACTCAAGAGCAGCTAAAGGGCTTGTCTAGGCCCCTGGCTCCCCTGTGACCACGGGCAGAGAACTCTGCTCTGTCTTAGTGAATGCATGCCACCAGCACTCCCCTACCACCAAGGCAAATGCAGGAGTCATCCTCAACAAACCCCCACTCCCTGAACTCCCACACCAAACCAGTGACCAAGAAAGACGGGCTGGCTCCACTTGCAAATGTGACTTGCATCACTGTCGCCTCTTACACCTGCTCCGAACTCTTGTACAGTTTATTACAGCAGCCTTGGCCTGCCCAGGCCGTCCTCCTAGGGCCCCAGAGTAAGCTCTCTGAACTCTGGTTATGTGACTGTCTTAGCTGATGCAGGCAAATAATTTGACAACCCCTCCTACGTGGCTCCTCCCAATCGACACCCCAAGCCCTCAGCATGCTCTTCAAGGCCGCCTGACACAGCCTGGAGCCAGCCCCCGTGACCAGCCTGCTCACGCCCAGTGTCGTTACCTGGAGACACCTGCCCACTCATAACACAGAGCCTATCCCCCTACGGCGGCCACGGCTTGAAAGCCCATCCCCAAATGTCACTTCCTCTCTAATAGCTTTCCCAGCCACTTAGTGAGAACTAATTGCTTTCTTCTCTGGGATTCCTCAGCAGCTGCATCTGAAGCTTCCCCCAGCGTTCACTGCTGCCTGACTGGGTACTGGTTTTGCTGGACATGGTCATATCATCAGGGACAGGTCGTACCCTTGTCAGGTTACCTCTGCATTGCCAGAGCCCAGCACATCCCCATGACCCATTACCACCCCCTCCAGGGACATTGAGTGCACACCTACTATGTGCTAGGCACTGGGTGGGTAAGGAGGAACAAAGGAGACATGAACTCTGCCTTCCAGAAGCTTGTGGTCTAGCAGCTACTTGCTACAAGCTGTGCGATCTCGGGTGAGTTACTCGACTGTTCTGTGTAGTAAAGTATTCCATCTATAAACGGAGATAACAGTAGTAATAGCCACTTCACAGGGCTGTTGGGAGAGCTAAAGGAGAAAATGTATCTATATCTAAAGCATTTAGCAGGGTGTCTGGCAATAAATGATGAAACTTGGTGGTGGTTATTATTTTGTGCCTCATCAGGATTTTTTGAATTGACTTAATTTACCCTCCTGTGCTGTGGCTCTATATCCCTAGGGCGAGGGTGGGTTTGGAGTTCACTCTCGGGGTCAGGCTGGATCCCACTTCTCATGAACACCCCAAACCACATGGTTTCTCAGAAATATTCCTTGGCGGCACGATCCACCACAGAATGCCTGGAGCCATCCATGTGTTGGGGAGGGGCGCTGCGCATGTCCCTCCTCTCAGGAGGGACACTCAGCCCTGTTTCTGGTGAGCCACCTTTCTAAGAAGGCTCGGGGCAGATCCTTGCCTGAGCCACCTTTATTCATGAAGCCTTAACTCTCACCATGGCAACGAGTATTGGGCAGAGAGGCGCCCCAACAACCAAGCCTTGAGCCCTCTGTTGGGAGGTGGAAGCCAGGAGGGTCAGCAGGAGGAGACCCTGACCACCTCACCGTGATCTTCGGAGAGAAAACACAGGCAAACTCAACAAACAGTGGCTAATCAGAGAGGGCGGGGGAGAGGGAGGCAGACAGAAAGGGAAAACCTGCCTGAAGAATACCCTCTAATGAGGTTTGATTATGGCAGCAGCTTCTACATGCGATTCCCCAAATCCCTGCCAGCTCTTTGAAATTCAAGAGTTCTCTTCTGCGAACATCAAAAGGTAAATCGCGTGTAGCTCGGTGCTGGTTGAACTGAGAGATGATTAGCGAATAAAAAATGCCCAGGGTTTAAATAAGAAAAAAAAATCATCAACAGTAAGTGCTAATTAGACCATTTCCTGGTAACACCTGGCTTGTTTTTGCTTCTCTAATCACAGTCATGGGAGTGATGATGGAGGGCTTTCTGAGAGTGGTGCTGGCCTGGGCTGGGCAGGGCCTTGGGTTCCAGGGTGGCCGGTGAAGGAGAGAGGTCCAGGGCAGCCCAGGAGGCCCTCCCTTCTGCACACTCCATTCCCATGCCCAGCCCGGACCCTGGTTGTTCAGGTCTCCCACCTTTGCTCTCATCACTTCTCTGGCCAGCACACCTCACCAGCACCCTCCATGACAAAGTCATGTTTCCTGGGGCTGTGCCAGGCCCTCTCCTTATGCAGCCTCAGCATGGCAGAGGGTGCTTGCCTCCCTGCCGTATCCAGGCTGGGAATTCTATTACACCTGAGCCTCCTGTACACAGCTCACACCCCCAGGATGCTGTGCAGGCAGCGTCTACCCTTTCTGCTTTCTTCCTGCTGCCCTAACCGTGAAGCCCACTTGGGCACCCTGAGAGGACGTGGGCATGGTGGTGTGGGCAGCGTGGGAGGTCAGGAGGCCCCCACCACCGCCTACTAGCTGTGCAATCCTGAACAAGACGCCGGGCCGCCTTCCTTTCCATCTGTAATTACATTTTCCTTGTAAGGGCAGGCGATATTAATACTTGACCTACTTCACAGGCTTTTGTGCGTATGAAATGAGGAAATGTATTTGAAATTGCTTTGTGAACTCCACGGTCTCTATGCAGGCAGGGTTTATCAAACGCTCCATAAATACCAGCGGAATGAAGACCTAAAACTGGTGTGTTCTGGAGCAGACTGGCGTGGGTTGAAGCCCTGAACCTGTCCAGCCTCCATTCACCAGCTGGGGAGCTCCAGGTAGTACTGAGCCCAAAGCACCACCACTCCCCTCAGCTGCATGAAAGGCACTAAGCACTGTGCCTGGCCCACAGCCGCTGCTCTTGTAATCTGAGTGTTGATAGTCATGACATTGGTTCTCAAAGTGTGATCCTAGAGCCAGTAGCATCAACATCACCTGGGAGCCCCACTCCAGACTCATGAGCTAGAATATCGGAGGGTGGGGGGTCCAAGAAACTACGTTTTAATAAGCCCTCCCCACTGCTGCCTACCCACTGGA
The DNA here is from genome assembly GCA_027563665.1 of Antrozous pallidus. NCBI lineage: Eukaryota > Metazoa > Chordata > Mammalia > Chiroptera > Vespertilionidae > Antrozous > Antrozous pallidus. Next base: position 58,303,874 of record CM050523.1, on the reverse strand, counting down.
GGTACAATACCTGTTGTCATCTGCACAGTCTCAACTGGTATCAGGTATTGTCTCAAGGCCTTGACCTGCCTGAGTTCATTTACCCTTCTTCACAGTCATGCAAAGTAGTTATTACCAGAAGTCCTTGTTTTGTAGAAAAGAAAACCGAGGCAGAGCGGTGAAGGAGCTTACCCAGGGCCACATCGCTGGCAAGGGCAGAGCAGCCAAATCTGGCCCCAAAGTCCAATTTCTTAGCCACCTTAACCTGAAAAATTGCTCCTCTAAATCTAGGACTTTACAAAAAAGCTATAGTGAGAGACCTTGGATATGAAGTATCGATCGTGTAGGCTGCAGACCCCCATGTGTGTGTGTCGAGCCAAAGAATGCCCCTAAGGAAGAGGACAACCTGTGTTTCCCATCTACACAGGGACCTGCTGCAACACCAACGATAAACCGTTTTTGCCAGGCTTTTCTCTCTCTCCTTAAGCAAGAAAAAGTCCCCTCACTCACCTAGCCTGTGACTCGCTCTCCCTCCGTCCATTGCCCACCCCATCATACTTGTACTTGGCTCTGAGGGTCCCCAGATGGGTCTTTCCAGGCCCTCTCCCTCCAGCTGTCCTCAACACACAAATACACACATATACTCATGCACTCTCTCACATACACATACAGTCACACACACACTTACATACACACACGCTCATACACATACACTCAAACACACGCTCTCACCAGGAGCTCAGCGCACAGAGCTTGGGCAGGCGTGAACAGAGAGGTGAAGACCTGGCCCAGTGCTGGGAAGAAGGAGGAGAGGAACAGTCTCCCCACAACCCCACCCCACCCCAAGTTCCTCGAGTCTTTTTCCTTTCTGAGGGCCTGGAAGCAAAGCCATCAGAATTCTAGAACATTAAAGATGAAAGGTGCCTTAGAGAAGACCCTTTCATCTATGGTGAAGTGATGGAAAGTGCTTCTCAGTCAGTCCCTTCTCAGTAGTGGAAGGCGGTTCAGAATCTCAAGGCAGGGATACCTGGCCATGGAGGTTCTAGAAATAATCTTCCTTGCCTCCCTCCCTGAAATTCACTTCCATCCAGCCTGCTGCAGATGTAAACACACGTCTGTTCACACGTGGCTTTCAGACCCTCAATCTGCTGTTTGTGTGCATTACGCTCGGGCCTGAGCCAGGGGCCCGGCTTACATGGGAAGTCTGGGAGGCGAGACACAGGTCCATGACTCTCCGCAGAATGCTCAGCATCTGGTGTGGTCTGGAACTTCATGGCTACCCTCTGAAACTATGTTGATGGCCCCAAGCCCCCTCCCAAAGCATAGGGCACAGGCTGGCAGACGGAGGCACTGGGACCACAGCCCTGGCTGCCCCCCACTTCCACACAGGACCACAGGACATGGACACGAGAGTCCTGGCCCCTGTCCTCCACTCACTACACACACCCAAACGTCACAGACTCCAATGGGGGCCCCAACTGATGTGAGGCGCTCCGTAGACTTAAAGCTAAGTGTACATTTAACATGTCAATGTTATTATGGAGTATCTTTATCACTATAATGAAGAGGTGGAGGAGCAGCTGGAGGAGGAGAAACATGTCTTAGGCCTACAAGGGCTGAGTCTGAGGGCAGCAGCTGAAGTGCTCCCAAGAACATAAAAATAGGGAAGCTTGGGGGTTCTGCGGCTTCCATGTTATAACCCCCCCCAAAATGTCCCCGAGACATCCCCAGGAGGAAGGTTTATTGTAGGGAATGTGACAGAACTTGAGACATCGAGTACACTTTTATCACCATCTTTACCAGTGTGGTTCATGACCTGCTCGAGGTCACAAGGCTAAAAGTGGTAGGGTAGGAACGTGATCCCAGGTCCTCAGACTGTAAGTGTAGTATCCTTTAAGAACCCCTTCGCCTCTTGTCTTTTGAGTGCTCACTAGGTGTGCAATATAGGCCCTAAGGGTGGATGGAGAGACACAGAGGGAACAGGGCTGAAACAGTGGTGGCTGAGAAAGCAAACGTTAGCCATTACCCATCGGGCTGCTCTGGTTTGCACCATCAGCCCTGACTGGGGTGGGAGGCTGTGGAGAGGCAGGTGCTAGGATAGGCAGCACTTTGCAGACCCCGGTTCTGCAATGGCTAACATTGATCAAGGACTGGCCCAGATCGCAGTCCCCTAATGGTGAGGGCGTGTGTTTGTGTGTGTTTGAGTGTGTGTGTATGAGCGTGTGTGTATGTAAGTGTGTGTGTGACTGTATGTGTATGTGAGAGAGTGCGTGAGTATATGTGTGTATTTGTGTGTTGAAGAGGACAGAGGTGTGTGGCATCAGAAGACTCCTTGAAGGAGGAGTAGCCATTCTGGGAAGGAGCTCCTCTCAGATGCTACAGTGTCCTCATGGAACTATCTAGTGGACATGCCCAGACAGTTTTGTGTGGCAGGCTGTGGCTGGCACTTTGGAACCAGTACTTCTGCTGCCGTGTGCTGCTTTGCCTGCAAGGCCCCAAACCTCTGCTCTCCCTTCACCAGAACAGACCTGGGTAAATGGGGTCACCCCTCACCCCCGCCCCCCCACACATACCCACCTCACACCGCTTGTGAGTCTGAAAGGTAAGTTAGTAGTCTACCGTGAGACTCGCAGTGACACCTGACAGTGAGCCACATTTTCTTGTCAAAAGCTGACGTCTTGTTGGAACTATAATTTGAACTAGGCAGCTTGTGGGATGGACGCAGAAGCCGGGGCAGACAGGGCAAGCAGCTGGTGGAAGGACCCAGCCAGTTACCAGGACATCTGGGCAGCAGACAGAGCTGCCCCCGTGGACAGAGGGGAACGTGGGACTCAAGCCTGTGTGTTTGGGTTGGTCTCTCCCTCCTTTTCTAAGGGATACATTGGCCCTGCACAGTGGACACTCATCATGAGTGACCGGTGTCACAGAAGACTTGGTGCCCACCATCAGGGGGACCCTATTGCTGACTCTTTCCTGCCATTTCGAGTTTCCCCACCTGTCAACAGCCATTCAGGTGGGGCAAGGAGAGAGAGAAGGTGTGGCTTGTTGGTGGAAATGACAAGAGACTTTGTTGTGCTTGGTTATCTCCTTCTTAGGCACAGGGAAGGGGAGTTGAAACAACCAGGATCTTCTGAGAAACCCCTAAAAAGTTCCTGGGCAAGTCTCTGGGGCCTGTCTGTGTTCAGGGGTGTTTGGCAGGGGGCAGATGCTCAAAATGTTGCATATCAAACACGCATGCAGGCCACAGGCCACACAAGCAGGACATACCTATAGAGCAATGCATGGCCCAGATGAGGCCCTGAAGGTGGATGGAGACCCAGAGGGAACAGGACTGAAACAGTGGTGGCTGAGAAAGCAAACGTTAGCCATTACCCATCGGGCTGCTCTGGTTTGCACCATCAGCCCTGACTGGGGTGGGAGGCTGTGGAGAGGCAGGTGCTAGGATAGGCAGCACTTTGCAGACCCCGGTTCTAATCCCGGCCTGATGCTGGGGGCGGGTACATACTCAGCCTCTCAGGCTTCAATTCCTTTGGCAGCTGTGAACTTAGAACTCATAGTCTAGAGGCGGTCAACACAGTAGCCAAGGGCAGGGCTCCATCGGGCCGTCTACGACTCTCAGTGACCTGCTGCGAGTCACCCAACACCCCAGGCCTCTCTCTTTCCCCTGTGGAATGGGAGATGTGTAACAGAGTAGACCCACGTGGAGTGTGTTGAACAGGGCCTGGCGGGTGGTTAGATACATTTGATATTCTCATCACAAGGCCAGTCCTCCCAGCAAGCAAACGAGCCCTCGCCCAGTGCTGGCTCAGGCGGGCTGGGCGACCTGAGGATGCCTTACCTGCGGATGGTCCTGAGCAGGGTGGAGCGAGCCTCGTTGTGGAAAGTGATGATGATGCTGGTGGGAGGCAGGTCCCTGCAGTACATCAGCATCCTGCATCTGGGGAAGAGAGGCGGGAGACAGCTAAGACCTTTGGGGCAAAACACATGGCGGAGGCTGGAGCCACAGGCAACGCGGTGGTCACCAGCATGGACGGATGCCTGGCGTCAGATGGGGCAAGACCCCAGGGCCTCACCCAGCTCGCCCGGGGGGAGGGAAGCTCCGAAAATGACTGAAGCTCAATTTCCCAACACCTTGGGGAAACCTGGGCTTGGAGCCTAATTAAGCTGAGATTCAAAACATAAATGTGGGGTTTCCCCCATGTCCCCGTTAGTACCCAGTGGCTCCTATAGCTGCACAAACCTGGCCCCCAATCTTGGGCTCTGCTTCCCAGTTTGGGTCCATCCAGCTGGCAGCGGCTGCACATGCTCTGGGCCAGCAGCTGCAGCCCACCCCACCATGCTAACCCAACCTCCCACCCCAGACACCACCATCTGGCCATTTTACAGAGACAGAGCCCTCAAACCCCAATAAAACCTTGTCTTGAAAAGGCATTCATTTCCACGTGCCCAGGATCATTTCATATGACAATTACATCTGGGGTACTTTCAATCTAGTACCTTGCTGCAAGTGAAAACTGTAGCCCACAGCCCGGAAATCACTATAACAACGAAAATAAACCTGCTGAGAGAGGCTGGTGCACCAGGAGCTGTCCCTACTTCTTGCTCTTTCGGGGACTGTCCAATTATACAGAGGGGCATTAAACAGGAAGTAAATAATAGGTTTGGTGAGTGAAACATTTCCTTTCTTCATATTCCAATTTCTTCCTAGGTTTTTAATTGGGGGTCCAGAGACCCAAGGATAGACTTCAAGGGGGCTGTGAACTCTCTGAAATTGTTTGAAAGCTGTGTATGCAAATGCGCTATTCCCCAACTTTTAGGAAGATAGTGCATAGTTTTATGTAGATTCTCAAAGAAGTCTGTGGCCTAAAATACTTAAGAGCCTCATTCCTAGGCCAGTGGGCCTGACGCTCCTTTGGCCTCACTGGTAATTCTGAACCCTTTTCCCTAAAGAGCAAAGACCGGATGAGAGAACTTTTGGGGACAGGACCACCCTCCCACACAAGGGTCTGGGCACCATGGGACCCTGGGCAGACCACCTGCCTCTCCAGGGGAAGATAGCACTCTCCTGCTAAAGGTTCTCACAGCATCAGTAACTGAACGCTTTGATTAGGGAGACACTCAACAGCATGGCTGATTTAAATGGAAGGTTTACAAATGTTCTTCAACCGAGGCCCGAGTGTGTGGCCACACCCCCGAATTTACCTTTCCAAGTCTCAGTTTCTTTATCTGGAAAGTGGAGACAGTTTTTAATGGGTAGACTCCCACCCCTCCTCCCCCCAGCTTATTAACAGATGGCTGACAAATAGTAACTCATTTTTAACAGCAAGTTCAAATCCGAAGACTCCTCCTCCATTGGGTGGAGTCAAATCTTGCAGGGGCTGGAAAGGCGTCTTTGGTGAGTGGGCTGGCCAGTGCAGTAGTGGGTGAAGGGTGCTGGGAGGCGAGAGGAGGAGAAGCGAACAATGGAGGTGGCATCAATGTCAGAGGGGAACCTGCGCTGGGATGTCCATTTGAATCCTGGGTCTGCCGGACACTGCTGTGTGCCCGTGGGCCGTTGACCTTCTGAGCCTCAATGCTGTCACCTGTACAGTGTGGGCAAACCCCTCCCTCCTGGCTTGCTCTGAAGACCGCCGCAGACATTGCAGGCAACACACCTGGTGTTCCGCAGATGCGGAGTAGAGGCAGCTGGAACGATCGCACTGAGGCCGAACCAGCCTCCCTGCAGTGTTCAGTATTTCTGAATCAGCGCCGCAAAGTCGTAGTTCAGAAGAGAAAGGGGCTTTGGAGATAGCCCAGGCCAGGCTCTGAAACTGGGCAGAAATTCGTGGCATAACAGGCCTGGGTTGTTCTCTCCAGCTTCCTGTGCCTGAGGATCAGGAATCCTGTACGTGCCTTGAGCAGGCTCAGGCTTTGGGAGGACAGGTAATGGGGCGGTGCCTCAAACCCGAGTCACAGGCATGTTGCTCCTGGGACTTAGAACTATCTTCCTCCTGCCCCAGCTCACAGCTCCCGGCATCTGATGTCACGACAGCCTCTGGGAACCTTTATTCCACAGAGGACAGCTGAGGCTCAAAATCTCGCTCAAGGTCACATGCCAGCAGAGTGGCTGCGATGAGCCGAGCCCAGGTCCCGTGACTTCTCACCGGGTAAGTGTCCCTAGGGTACCACTGTGAACTCACCCTGGTTAAGGCCCAGAGCCGGAGGGGCTGATGCTGGGTGGGGCCCTCCTGCCCACGGCCTGTGCACGAGCCACCTGCCCGCCGAGGCCCAGGGGGGCCACAGCCCTGCCCAGAGAGGAGCACAGGACACAGGCAGCCACAAAGCCAAGGGCTGAGAAAAAATCTTAAAATCTGACGCAGTGAGGAGAGGCGGCTCTCTGTGAGAGCAATCTAAAAGATTAATCAAACGGCGAGATCTATTAGGGACACGAGGGGAATGAGAAAGGCTGCCAGCGCTGAGATCTGGCGCCGGCAGACGGGCCAGAAAGCATGTTTATAATTTATTAAGGACCTGGGGGTTTTACTGGCGAGGAGAGCCGGGAGCAGATAGGATAGGGGTGAGGGAGGGGGGACGGAGGAGGGCGGGATCACCGCTGTGCTGAGAGGTGCCAGCCCCGGGCTACCGTCCGGATGGACACACGAGCTCCTGAATAATACACACCCCTCTCGGCCGATTTTCCATGAGCAGCTTCTTTTCTTCTTTAACGAGAGAGTCCATTAAGACTCTTCATTTTCCTAGGTTCAGCTGGGTCTCAAAGTGCTTCCTGAACCACCGCCTTCTTGAGTGTTCAATGCCACTTACTGGCAGAGGTTGCTTCCCAGAGAGGGCTCCGAGATGCTCACCCCTGGCCCGGGGATGGAATTCTCCCTCTTTTGTCTCTTTCCATCTCGCCGCCAGCCAATCGCTGCTCCCCTGCTACCCCCACCCTCCACCCTTGCACCGGCACACGTGCCCATTCGAGCATGTCAGAAACTCACTTAGAGAGGATCGCTGTCAGTTATCACAGAAATACAATGCTATGCACATGCCTTTCCGTTTTTTTGCACAAACTCATTAAACTGACAGCAGCCTGTAAACAGTACTAGGAGGATTGCCAGCCCCCACTTTCTCAATGGGCAGCAGGGGCTCCCCTGGTGGCCTGTAGGGTGCCTGCTGGGGCAAGGACCCAGGTCCTCTGGCTCCCGGACAAAGTCTCTCTCCTACAGCACACTGCCCTTAGGGAAGAGGAGATGAGGCCATAAAATATATAAACATTCCGGATTTTATTCTGGAGCATAAAATCCGGAGGGAGAGGCGGGGAGGCAGCCTTGGTAACTGTGAAGCAGAGGGGAGAGCTTGATTATTATTACTAAAACTAGAAGACCGATGCACAAATTTTGTGGAAGAGTAGGCCTTCCTTCCTCCTGCTGCCTACACCAGCTTCCTTCTGGCACCTGGCTTCCCTCACAGCCCCGGCTTTATCAGGAAGGTCCTCCGGAAGGACATCTGGTCTAATTGGCATATTACGCTTTTATTATTATAGATATGCACGCAAAGTAAAGGTGCTCTGGCTCCTCCAGATCTGACGACGACGACCCTGAATCTGAGAAGACACATTCTTAGAAGGGGTTCTGGCATCCCAGAGGGGAAACTGAGGGCAGTCAGATAAAGGGGAATGAAACACAGCAGGTCTAGGGTGGGACACATGGGGTCAAATCTTCCTTCCTGGGATCCTGGCAGCGACTTGACTTCTCTAAGCCTCAGCTTCCTGGTTGGTAAGGGTGAAAATACCCACCTCAGGGAATGCTTTAAAACTACCCCCAGTGATCCCTACCACCACTCACTGCAGTGAGCACCTCTGAAGGCTCCAAATAGCCCGACGAAGGGATACTGTTTAATGGGGTCCCTCATGAGGACACTGAGGCATAGGGAAGTGGTCACGCTGCACCTAGTGACCCCAGGCTTGCTGGATGTCCTATCACCAGGCCACAACATCTGCGTGCCAGCACGGGTCCAAGCACCCAGCTGTTACTCAGGCCCACTCTGTGCCCTGCACACCATGAGCACCCCTGTGCCCACATTCTAATCACCACCCCCAGAGCAGTGTCTACTGCGCTCTGGAATCCAGCAGGTGCAGTGACCTGCCCAGAAGGGAGGGACAGGAAGCCATCCCTGACAGGAAACCTCTGGCTGACCGGTCACAGGGGCATTGCTAACAGGGGCCCCTACTTACTGCCCAGATGGAGCCAGAAAAGGTGAGTGGAGGTGTGATTTCCACGAAGCCCCTTTTGAGGGGCGGTTAATAAACAGCCGCTCCTGGACAGAAAGCTGCGGTTGGTCCCTGTGATGCCGGAACCTCCAGTGCACGCTGTGAGCCGAGACTTAGAGGAAACCACAGCGTTATCTTTCCGTGTGTCCCATTTGCTGAGCTCCACGGCCACGAAGGCCAAGGGAAACACAGACACGTGACACCAAGTAGGGTGGTTTCCTGGGAGAACACTGTCTGTCCCCTAGGGAGTAGCCATCTGTGGATTCCCAGACATCCTCCCTCCCTCCTCCCCTGCCACCAAAACTGATGTGTGTGAGGAAGAAAGGATGAGAAGGGAAAGCTCTTGGCCCAGGGACCTTTCCAGAATGCCAGCTCCCCGAGGACAGGAACAGTGAACCTGCTGCCAGCATTTAGAACCAGTTTAGTGTTTGTTTATTTTTATTTATTTATTTTTTAAAATATATTTTATTGATTTTTTTACAGAGCGGAAGGGAGAGGGATAGAAAGTCAGAAACATCGATGAGAGAGAGACATCGATCAGCTGCCTCTTGCACGCCCCCTACTGGGGATGTGCCCGCAGCCAAGGTACATGCCCTCGCCGGAATCGAACCCGGGACCCGTCAGTCCCCAGTCCGACGCTCTATCCACTGAGCCAAACCGGTCTCGGCCCAGTTTAGTGTTTAGAGCCGAGAACACCTGACGCATTCCCAGCTCATTCTGTAAGGAAGCCTGCTCTTAAATATGGGGAAAAGGAGAGACGACCTCAAGCTATAAAATGCCGCAGCTGCGACTGGCCTCTAGTTTCCAACTCAACTCTTTTGAAAAGTAAAATACAAGCCGTCCAAAATGAATGACGACTATAACACCACAAATTCCCTTTAATCGCATTTCATGGGCAACTAATACACGGTAAAGCATGAAATTTTTATTTCATGTCCATTTCCCTGGGATTTCACATGCAGATTAATTTTGTTCGTCCTCATAAACATATACTGTCCCAGTTTCCTGCTTTAATAGCCACCCTTCCTTAATGTTACAGAAATCCTCCAGCTCATAAAAAAAAACCACTTAAAATAATAGTGAGATCTGCTATTCCCCAACACTTGCTGTGTTTTGAATTGCTGCGCATGTTATTAAATTCCAGGATACTGGGAAGGTTTAAGTGGGGCAGGGAAGTGAGCTGCACAGTAAGTTGACTGGGCGCCATGATGGACAGCTGGTGGCCCCCAGGCCCCACCTCCTTGTGTGATCTCCTCCCAATAAGTGTGGGCTGAACCTGGCCACTTGCTTCCAAGGAACAGAGCACAGCTAAAGTAATGGGATATCACTTTTGAGACTAGAGTACGAAAGACTGTGACTTCCATATTTTGGGCGTGCATGCTTTGGTGAAGCAAGCTGCCATTCTGAGGAACCCCACACAGCAAGGACCTGGGTGTAGCCTCTGGCCAACAGCTGCTGAGGAACCAAGTCCTGCCAACAAACACGTGAGGGTGCTTGGAAGAAGGTCAGCCTGCCCTGTGATGCCTGCAGCCACGGCCGACACCTTGATTGTGCCTGTGAGAGACCCTGAAGGGAGGACCTACCTGAGCCGTTCCTGGTTCCTGACGCAGAGAAACATCGACATTAGTGTAAGCCATTAAGTGTGGGGATAATTTGTTATGCAGCAATAGACAATACAGGAACTCTTAGTGACTAAACAAAACAAAAAACAAGTCTACCAGGTTTCTCACGCCCAAAAGGTAAATTCTCTCTGTTCCCTGGTGGAAAAGCTGTGCAATTGCATTATAACTCCCTCACACAGGCTCCCAGAATCCCCAAGCCCCTGCATTGATTCCTGGTGGCCTCCAAGGTAATGCTAGGGCCTAGGATCATCCATCCTCATCTCGGACCCGATGTTGCTCCACATTCCTATCATGTCTTCTAGCTGGCTTTACCCGCTTCCAATCTATCTTGGACGCTGTCGCTAGAATGGTCTTTTCAAACTGCAAATCTTTATCACAATTTCAATGCTGTCCAAATTTCTGTTTTTTAACTTTTTTAGTATTGATTTGAGAGAGAGAAACACCAATTTGTTGTTCCACTTACTTATGCATTCATTGCCCTGACCAGGGATCAAACCTGCAACCTTGGCACTCCGGGACGATGCTCTAACCAACTGAGCTACTGGGCCAGGGCTATCCAAATTTCTCACAAAATAAAGCTGGAACTCCTACTCACAGTTTACCATCCTAGGGACCTGGCACCACTTCTGACTCCTCTCTTCACATCCTCCACGTTCTGGCCAGCTTGTGCCTGCCCTGCTTTCTCCCTCTCGGCCGATGAAGGCACCGCCTCCCTCCCATGTGACTGAAATGCACTCACCTCTCTCCCAAGGCGGGGCTATTTTTTCCTCTTCTAATCCTGGGATTAGAAGTTATTTCCCCTGGGAAGTAGTGCTTGACCTCCCAAGGCTTTTCCAATGGGTTCCTCTAGAACCCTGTACCCACCTCATCACTGAAAGTTATTGCCAAGTCTTGTCAATGTGCTTTTCTCTCTCCTCTGCTGACCGTTAGCTGCAATAGAGGCAAGGACTTATTCGCAGCTGTAACCTCCGTTAGTACCTAGCAGAGCAACTAAGCATCGGAGACATACAATAAATGTCTACAGAATGAGGGGGTGGGGAGCAGCTGAGGTCTCCATGGGGACAAAGCCACAAGGGGAGAATGTCTCTTGCTAAGTTATGGGTGACACCAGCTCCACTGAGCTGCAGAGCTGTGAGTCAAGTGAGGCACCAAGGTCGGAGTAAGAGACCAAGTCGGTCACAAAAACTGAAGCTGGAGTATGAAGCCACAGTGGTAAGAACAGGGAGCCTGGGCTAAGGCTGTCCCGGCAGACATCTGGGGGTCACCCAGACCGAAGGATTCATGGGCATATACCTCGGTTGCAGGTTCCTCCCCACCCCAGGCTCTGGTTGGCATGCGTGCAGGAAACAAAGAAACAAACAAAAAAGCCAGGATGTTCCTGTCATACACCAAAGTCCTGAGGATGACAGAGGAGGCTTCCTGGAGTAAGACAAGAAAGACTGAATCCTGTCTGGTAGGCTCATCACTCTCTTCTCCCGGACCTGTTCTGTCCAATCCGGGAGCCACTAGCCACATGTGGTTACTGAGCTCTTGAGAAGAGTTGAGATGGAGATACAGTATAAGTGTGAAATACAAGCAAGATTTCAAAGACTTTGTACAAAAAAAAAAAGAATGTGAAATATCTCAGAAACTTTTTTTTACATTGCTTTTATGTTGACATGATACTATCTAGGTACATTGGTTTAAAATATATTATGAAAATTAATTCCTTTTTCTTTTAACAATGTGTCTACTAGAAAAAAATTCAGATTACATGTGAGGCTGCCATCAATTTCTATTGGGCGCTGTTGCCCCTCGGCCATTCAATTTAAGAGTTCAACATTAGTTGTCAGATATTGGTCCCCAGATGTTGGGTTCTTTCATATAAGTAAAATAAAATTTAAAAATTAGCCTCGCCAGTGTGGCTCAGTGGTGAAACATTAACCTAGGATCTAGGAGGTCACAGTTCAACTCTGGTCAGGGCACATGCCCAGGTTTTGGCTCGATCCCCAGTGGGGGCATGCAGGAGATGGCCAATCAATGATTCTCTCTCATCATTGATGTTTCTCTCTCTTTCCCTCTCCCTTCCTCTGTGAAATCAATAAAAAACAAAAGTTTTTTTTTTAAATCATAGAGACCATTGCTTGCAACATTTCACTCTGCAGGAAAGAATCTATAATAATAAAAGCAAAATATGCTAATTAGATTACAAGGCAGAATAGCAGAAGGCCTTCCGGACCAAGCTGGGGCTGTGAGGGCCAAGCCCCTGGCATGAATTTCGTGTATCTTGCCTCTAGGATATTATAAAAACCCCATCACCTACTATCATTATTTCATAAAAGAAAGGGTATTTAAATATCTCAGGATAATTGAAAATCCTTTAAATTGTATACTTTAACTTTAAGAAAAACTCTGTCATAGTCTTTCCCTCCCCGCCACTCCCTGGGTCACAGCAGCACCAGCTCACCAAATGGTACCCAGGGTTTGTTCCACTGATGCTGAGCCTGTCTGGCCACCCTCTGCAGACAGCATGGATGCTGAGCCCAGAAGACCCACCATCTCCATCTTGGCTCTGGCAGCACCAACTCTGTCCTTGATGCTAACGCACCGGTATGGCTTGCCACTCTCTGGTCCCCCATCTTTTCAGGCTCTTCTGCTGCCCGTGTCGCCATGTGCCATCTGGGCTCTCTCCTGACTTGCAGAACGCAGACATCTGTGGCTGCACTGAGACCTTCTAGACATGACCATTGCTCCAGTCTGCACCAGGGCCCCTTGGTTTTTCGAGACAACTCACTAACTTGGGCCTCTTATGCTGACCAGGGCCAGAAGGCTCAGATGGAGGGAACTGGGGGACAGGGCCAGGCGGGGAGGGGTAACCTGATGGTGGAGGCTTTGAGATGTGGGCATGGTTTAGCTTCGGGTAATTACTGAAGACAGAGGGTTTGTGAAGAAGTGCAGTATGAAGGTTAATGTGGAAAATGGGGAGGAGTGGGAATGAAGGGGAAAGCCTGCAAGTGGAAGAACAGTCAGGAGGCTGGTGCTGTGCTGCAGGCCGAGGAAGAGAGACGAAAAGGAAGAGGTGAGCAGGACACTGACGTGTGGAGGGAAGATGAGCTGCCCTCGGGAGGCTTCTCTGAGGACGCCATCAGGACCTGTGTTAGGTCTGACCAAGCACCACCCAGAAGGCAGCTTCGCGCACACATGTGCATATGTGCGAGCACATGCAGGGCAGAGTATGCTCAAAAGGCAAAGGCTGAGAAGGGCCAACTTCACTTATTTGTGAAATGTTTCCTGAAAAAGATTTCTCCGTGTCTGAGACTAGGGCTCCTTCAAGTCTCATTTTAGCTTTGTTTGAATCACATTCCTCAGTAGTAATAATAGATAACATTTATTGAACCCTGGCTGTGTCTCTGGCATTCCTCTGTAAATCTGCACAGTCATTCTCTGCGGTAGGTGCTGCGATTCCTCCTCTCTCGGGGAGCAGACTCTGAGGTCACAGTCAGTGGGCAGCAGAGCCTCGGTATAAAGCCAGACGGCCTGGCTCCCAGCCCTGTGCTCTCACACGTTCCAATAGAAGGACTCCGTCGGTCACCGACCACCGGCTCGCAAACCCTTTATTTCATACTGACCTTGCTCTCTGACTTTGGTCTTGTAGGCCTCATGCTAGGAGGTTCTGGAAAGATGGAAATCTCGAATCTGGGATATCCATCACCTGCTAAAGAACGATGTCTCTCCTTGACAGTCTCGGAGCTAGTTCCTTGTATTTTCTAGACCTTCCCGCTGAAGCATTCGGGAAGAGTCATTCCCTCCGTTTGCCTAATGGGTGAAAGGTCCTCAAGAGGAAGCAGCTGAGATAAGCCCTGCAGCCGAGTGACTCCGGGGATGTCACAGACCCAGCGCACTGAGCTCGGGAATGGCCTGGTCCACGCAAGTGTCCATGTCTCCTTCTCCAGGACATCACAACAGTGTGTCTTCTGGGAGGTCAGGGTGGGAAGGTAAAGGGCAAAGGCTTCCCACATCTTCCTGTCCCTCCCTTCCCTGAGTCAGATTTACTCCAAATTCGGCCACCACCACTTCCTTTCAGTCTCTCTTCCTCGGCCTGCCGCACAGCCCCAGCCTCCTGACTCTTCTTCCACTTGCAGGCTCTCCCCTCCATCCCACTCCTCCCCGTTTTCCACATTAAGCTTCATACTGCACTTCTTAACACAACTCTCCGTCTTAGCAGGTACCTGAAGCTAAACCATCAGGTTAACCAACCCCCCCCACCCCCCAGCCCTGTCCCACAGTTCCCTCCATCTGAGCCTTCTGGCCCTGCAAACCCAGGCCACAACTTCCACACGCCTACCTCCCCTCCTGCCAGCTTCCTTCCCAAGGCTGCCTCCATTCTAACTGCTGTGCATTGTCCGGCCCACGTTCGGCTACTCCCACCGCACTTCCCATGGGCTGCCTGGGGCCACCCCTCTTTCCTCATTTCTGTGCTGTCTAGCCTTCGGGCAGGGGCCCCTTTTCAACTTGAAGTTCCTCTGGGCAAATTACTCGGCTGACTGGAGTCAATTTCCTGATCTCTAAAACTAGGATCACAGCAAAGTTATTGGGGGGCTTAACTGAGAGAACATATATAAGGTGCCTAACACATGGCAGGGGGATAGTTTGTTCAATAAAGTTGGCTGATTATGGTCTTAGATTTATGTCCTAACAGAGAATTCTTAGTTGAGTGAATGTAGTTTTTAAATTTCCCGTGACTAGATCTCTCCCTCTGTTCTGAGAATCCATTCCCATGCCTGCACTCTCAAACCCCGATGTGTCAGAAGGTAGTTTGAGTCCATATTTACCCAGCAGGCACTGTGTGAGGCTCTGGAGGGAGACACAGAGATAGGTCAGCATCCCTGCCCTGAGTCACTCGAGGCCTCCAAGGGGAGAGGAAAGCAAAAGGATGCTTGCAACTTGGGCTGTGGGTGCTGTTGAGAGGGGAGCATGGGAGTGATGAGAGGTACAGAACTTAGCCTGAGCAGACAATATGTCTTCTTGGAGAGGGAATCCCATCAGTTGGATTCCTGAAAGGCACAAGGACCTGCACTGAGAAAGCAGCAAAGATCTGGAGGCGTGAACCCTCGGGGACAGGCAGGCAGCTGCAAAGCCCCAGTCTGGCGGGGGTGGACATGCCTTCAGAGGAGGGGTGAGCTAATGGCCCTGAAGTTGGATGAGAAGTGGTGTATCTGCCCTTGGAAAGCTCTGGTAGAGGAGGTGGAGGAGGCGTGGAGGATGGACTGGTGAAGGGCCAGAGCCAAGTAGGAGGGCAGCTGGGAGCTGCTGCAATTACCCAGGTCAGAGGTGACAGCAAATGAGCATGGTGGCAAGGTCAAGAGCTATCTAGGAGGCAGACTCCACATAACGAGGTAAGAGATAAATAGAACTCCATGGATTCGGGCTGAGGTCAAAGGGTGAACAGCAGGGCTTGCTCTGAGATGAGGCCGGTGAGAGCAATGTGGGCACTTGCTGTCTCGAGAGGCAGGTTCAGACAGGCTCGAGGAAGGGATAAATCATGTATCTGCCTGATGAATCAAGGAGAGACAGGGAGGAGTGGGGAGGCAAGAGGATGAACAATGCCTGCTCTGGCTACTTCAAGGTCATTGTGAGGGTCAGGCGAGGGCAGAGGGTGAGAACTGTCTGGATACAATAACCTCCAATCAAATATGCGAGTTTCCTCTAGTTACATCAGAAACACCAAGGATAACCACCAGGGGCGTTTGCTAGCCCAGCTGGAACCCGGGCTGCTCTGTGGCTCCCGGCTCCCTCAGCAGAGCCCTTGCCCAGCCACATCACACAGCCTCAGTTAGCTCTGCAGCCGCCCTCAGGCCCCCGCTCATTGCACTGTCTGTCACCCAGCCAGCCTCCCTGCCACCGCTTCTCCCACCCACAGCTGTCATCTCCCTCTGCTCTTTTCATCTCCCATCAAACACATTTTGCGCTTCCTGGCCCCCGGCCCTCCTGTCACTCCCTCTGCTGGCCTTGGCTTCTTTCCCCAGCATCTTAGAAGCACGAATGGCACCAGGCCTGGCATCACAGTTGCCTCATCACTTACTTTGCCTTCCAGTTTCCAAAGTAAGTGTGACATTCAGGCACAAGTTAAGCGTCGGTGCAGAGAGTTGAGGTGAGGCAGGAAGCTCTGTGCCAGCCTTGTTCCCTCCACCCTGCCCCGCCTTGTTCTTGGAGCGCAGCCCAACTCAGAGACGGGGGGACAGGGTGCTAAACCAGGACCCTTCCAAACTCATGCATGTCACCCGTTCCTCTCCAGAGCTGTCACCCTTCTGCCCTGCCTCTCACCCCGAGTTTACCGACAGCTGTGGAGCGGTGAAGATGTGGCAAGGCCTGTGTGCTAAGGCTGATCCCAATACAACACCGATTGACTGCTAATCACCACAGCTAACACAGTCACCAAGGTCACTCGAGGACAAAGACTATGTCAGCCTTTGACACGGACTGTGGATGTGATCTCTCACAGCAACCCTGGTACCATTATTATTCCCCTGAGGGCACCGAGGCTCAGGGAGTTTGAGTCACATACGAGATAGTATCTGGAAGAGGTGCCCTACCTCCCGGCTCACACAGCGAGGTCTCCTGCTAACTAGTTACCTTGCCTGGGCCTCAGTTTCCTCCCTGGTGAAACAGTGATAACCCCTCACCCCAAGGGCTACTGAGGACACCGTGAGCCAGAGATGTGAGAGCATTTTGTAAAGGCTCACCTAATTGTAAGGTGTGATTACTCTTATTCCGAGGACTCCGGCTCCGTTTCCCTCTGGCCTTGGAGGCCGCATGGTGTACCGCACCGAGCCAGGCGCTCTCTAGAGCCCTGGGGGAAATGGCAGCCGAACATGGCAGTGCTCTGGGTTTGAAAGGGGAAAGTCCGCCCGTGCCAACTCCTTATTCCAAGTGAAAGCTGCGGGCAGGTCACCAGTTTGCAGGCAGGCTGCCCTCCACGTGATGTGCCAACTCCAGGAGCAAACAGCTCTGCTGTTCCGTGCTTAACAGATCCTGGGGCCTTCAGATAAGCGGAGCCCGGTCACACCAGCTTACATTGGTATCTTAAACCGCCAGGGGGTCTGCCGGCCTCTGCCGAGTGCGGGCACTAGGGTGCAGGGGAGGCTGCAGACATGGCAACGACGAAGGGCGGCTCTAATGGTCTAATGGTCCTCGTGTCCTGTGGGGGCAGGGAGGTGCGTGAAGGGAGGGGAGTGCGTATGTCCAGGGCATGGGGGAGGGGAGCAGCTGAGCTGGGGGAGCCACGCAGCGGGACCCCACCCCCACCCAATCCCCTTTATCATGCTGCTGAGAAGCAGGAAAATACAATGATAAGAGAAACAGACTAAAAGGCTTCCGGCTTGGTTCATAAGAGCTTTGCTCGGAAAACCCCAAATGAGCATTAACAGTAGACTAGATATATCCATGTAATATATTCACCCAAAGGACCTTGATGCAGCAACAATGCCGTCTCCTCCCCTGGTCACGCCAGCCGCCCTACAGTCCCACAGCCCCGAAGACAACATCCACGAATGCAGAGTGCACACCCGGCCTCCTCCGCCCCCTTCCCCTAGCATTACTGGGGCGCCTGGGGGAGGGCTTGTTTTCAAGGCTAGCTTAAGGGGGCAGTCTTCGCCGGTGACCCACAGGGGAGAGGGTTCTGGTGGCCTCCGGAGGGCACTAGGGCAGTTCCCAGTCACCCGGCTGGGGCATTTGCTCACTTGGGAAATATAAGCTCCGTGAAAATAAGCGTGTGGAGTGCTTGTCTCCTGATAAATCCCCAATACCCTTATACTCCCTAATTTTCAGGATGCACTTTTCATGGGAATTATTGAATTCCAAATCAGCTTTCCATCCTGGGCAATGAACTTACTTCTCTATCTCTTTCCACATCTTTCCGCTGCCTCTTTCCTCAGGCAATGTGTCATAAAGGAGGCAAACCCAGGGAGGAGGAAAGGAAATCTGCCCCCAGAACTGAGGCTGTTTCATAGCTTTCAAAGGCACAGGTTCTCCTTGGGTTACCCACCCAATTAGAACTTGGCCTTGGTGACAGAACACCAGAGAAGACCATTGACAAAAGCTAATGGACATATGTTGTATCTGTGCCTAGAAGTATCAAACTACCTAATTGGGAAACTCAGAATCTTCATGCATCATCTCTTCTCCTTGTCCCACAAGCATAAGCCACACACACACACACACACACACACACACACACACTCAGTGAACTTGGACATAATAGGAGTTTTATGCTTATGACAGGATAATATACAGGTGTCTCCAAAACATGTATACACATTTTAATAGCTGATAGCTCAATTGATGTTTCCCTCTTTTTAGTCAAAGCTTTGGAACAAAGGAAATGCACCCTAAAATGCTACTGGAAATTTGAAAACACAGTTGAAGTTGTATGCTGCCTTTATAATTATTAAAAGTCCCAAAAAATGTATACACACTTTAGCAGCTGGTAACTCGCTTAATTTTTACTCCTTTTCAGGTTTAACTGATTTGAAATGACGGGTCTTTTTCAAAGACTAAGCTTTGGAAAAGAAAATTTATCCCAGCGTGCGATTAGACCAGGCATGTCAAACTCACAGCCCATGAGCCACATGCCTCCTCTGTCCTGTGTTAGCCTTTGAGTTTGACGTGCTTGCACAAAACTGTTTTTATGGGGATACATACAATGTCAAGGTTATACTACAAAACCAGCAACAATTGATGAACTGAGAGGTGCGCAAATACCAAACAAAATGATTCTTTTTTTTCATCTTTATTGTTCAGTTTATTAATTACATGGTTCCCTTTTTTTTCCCCCACTATAGTTCCCCTCCACTTGGTACCCATCCCACCCTCTGCCCTCCCCCGACTCCAATGTCCTCTCCCATAGTTGCAGATTTTTGTCCAGTCTCTTGCTGCACTTCCCACACCCCCTTTCTCCCCAAGAGTTGTCAGTCCATTCCCTCTCTATGTCCGTGATTCTGTTACATTCACCAGTTTATCCTGTTCTTCAGCTTATTAATTCACTTGATTTTTAGATTCATTTGTTGATAGATGTGTATTTTTTTCTTCAGAATTTACACTTTTTTTTTCCTCCTTCCTCTTCTTAAAGAATATCTTTCAGCATTTCATATAATATTGGTTTGGTGGTGATGAACTCCTTTAGCTTTTTCTTATCTGTGAAGCACTTTATCTGACCCTCAATTCTGCATGACAGCTTTGCTGGATAGAGTAATCTTGGTTGTAGATTCTTGCTATTCATCACTTTGAATATTTCTTGCCACTCCCGTCTGGCCTGCATCGTTTCTGTTGAGAAATCCACTGACAATCGTATGGGTGCTCCCTTATAGGTAACTAACTGTTTTTCTCTTGCTGCTTTTAATATTCTCTCCTTGTCTTTTGCTCTTGGCATTTTAATTATGATGTGCCTTGGTGTGGTCCTCTTAGGGTTCCTATATATTGGGGTTCTGTGTACTTCTTGGGTTTTTAAGTCATTTTCTTTCACCAGGTGTGGGAAGTTTTCGGTCACTATTTCTTCAAATAGGTTTTCATTGTCTTGCTCTCTCTCTTTTTCTGGCACCCCTATAATTCGGATGTTGGTATGCTTGAGGTTGTCCCAGAGGCCCCTTACACTATCTTCAATTTTTTGGATTCTTTTGGTTTCTTGCTTTTTCAGCTGAGTGGATTTTACCTCTTTGTATTTCAAATCTTTAACTTGGTTCTTGGGGTGCTCCAGAGCACTTTTTGGTCTTTGTATAATATTTTTTATTTCAGTCAGTGTATGCTTAATTTCTGGTTGGTCCTTTTTCATATCCTTGAGAGTCTCCTTTATATCCTTGAGGGTCTCCTTCATTTCCTTGTAGGACTCATTCATTTCCACGTTGGTCTTGATCATTTCCACATTGGTCTTGATCATTTCCTTGCAGGTCTCATTCATATCCTTGAGGGTCTCGTTCATTTCCTTGTAGGACTCATTCATTTCCTTTGCGGTCTTGCTTAATTCCTTATAGGCCTTGACCTTTTGTTGGAGCCTCTTGAAAAACCCTATAACCGTGGTTTTGAATTCCATGTCCAGTCGTTTTTTTCCCTCCATTTCTTTCACATCTGATTTCTTTCCATGTCTCTGCATGGTGGCTGCTTCCCTGAGTTGGTCAATTAGCTTTGTGTGGTAGACTTCCTACAAGGGACAGTGGGTCAGCCTCCCCAGTTACCTGAGGTGGATATGGGTTGCACAGTCTTGCTGAAGTTAAGCTCAGGTTAATTGTTGTTAGTACTTGGAGGGGTTGACCTCCAGGCCAATTGTCTGTGAAGCTCAGCTGTGCTCAGTTTGGATGGGCGGAGTCTCCGGGCCAAGCAGACAGCGTCAGCTCTGCCCTATGCAGCCCCAGGGACTCTGTGCTGGGGGCAATGGCTGCCAGCACCTCTGAGAGAGAGCTGCTGCCAAGCTGCACTGGCTGCCAGGGAATTCAGACTCTCCCCATATGTGTCTGCACATCCAACGTCTCACCCAGGGTCGTAAAACAAAGCAGTCTGACGGTTTCCCGAATGAGATAGCAAGTCGCGAGTGCTCTCTACGTGGTCACACAGCTGTGCTGTTCCCAAGGTCACACACAAGCTTGCCTTCTCCACAAGCTGGCAGATCCTTGCAGCGCCCGAGCTTCGGCGTGCCCTCCCACTGTCCAGTTTTCACCCCGTATGATAGTGGGTTCCCTGGACTTTGCCCAGAGCTGGAGAATCAGTCCAGTGGAACGGCTTTGTCTCCCCGTTTGAGAAAACTGGCCGGTTTTCAGCCGCCCGCCCTATCTGCGGTGTGCGCTCCAAACCTCTCTCACCGTGCGTGTCTTCAACGCTGTCCGCCGCCGCTCCTCCGAGTCACAGTGTCTTATCTTCACTTTTATTTGTGGAATTTTCACTTGGCCAGCTTTCTGGTGATTCTGGACGGTGTTTGTTCTTTCATTAAGTTGTAGTTTTAAAATTGCTGTGTATGACGGTAAGATAGGTGTTTTGCCTATGCCGCTTGGTTCCTCCAAAATGATTCTTGATGTTTGTGATTCCATTGCTTCGTGTTATCTGCAGTGCCTGGACCAGAATGGTCATGGGTTTGAAAACAGGTTTTGACAAAAAAAAATTCATTTCTGTAGATTCTTTTAAACTTTGGAAATGAACTGTATGTCCATAAACACTGACTTTATAATCATTCAAAGTATGTATAAATTGGGGGGGGGGGCACTAAAATACCTAGCATCTGAAAACTTGATTTTGAGTTCAGCCAAGCACTGACTCATCATGTGACCTTGGACAAGTCCCTTCACCTCTCTGATCCTGAATCTCCTTATCTAGGTATGTGATTAGTTTGCTAGTAGTCTTGCTCTTTTGCCAAAGTCTCCACGGCCTGTACTAGTGCTCAATCCTGAAACCTAGCACTTAGTTTGGGGTGGAGGACAGACCCCTTTTCTAGGTCCCCAACAGCTCCCTTTCCTCCAGGACTAACTCTTGCTTCTCATCCCTTCCACCTCACCTTAAACAAACTTCCCAGGGTAAGACCCACTGCCTCCTCCCTGAGGATGCAGCCAAGATCCCATATTAATCTCCATCCCCAGAGTGAGCACTCAATTCAAGCCAAGCTTGTTCTGTATTGTTGCCTACCCATCTCCTGGGGTTGGGGGGGTACATCACTTCTGTTCAGTCCTACCTTTGTCCCCGTCCCCTGGCAGGAGCTCCCAGAATGCAATGCTGGCAGGAGTGTGCTGTTCAGGGCATCTCTTGGAGTTGTCATTGAAAGGAGTTAAAGCAGAATTAGGTAGATAGGGTAAAGAGGGGAAGAAGGGGGAATCGTGGAGCCGACCAAAACAAACTAAAAGATGTGTTTTGCAGAAAACAGGATGGCAGAAAAACAGGTTGGATAGCAGAATAACAGGGTGTTCTGAAACAAGAATGTTTTTCTTGCAAGTGCAAAACAAAATATTCCAAAAAGGCCAGGAACCAATCAGAGAACGGCACAGAGAGACAAAGAGGGGGTCTTTTAGCAGCTCTAAGGGGACGAGCAGAATGTGGCACCCATTTAAATCTCCCTCCTGAGCTGGTAGCCTGTGTTTGTTTGCAATACACTCCTGCCTTGTTTGAATGCCCCTGGTTCGTGGCTTCATTCTTCGATTCCATGAGACACAACCCCCGAAAGAATTCCTGCTCACCAGTTCTGAGGGCATCATGATGATGAGGCAATGACAGTATGAACGTCAAAGACTCTAAGCTCCTTATCCTGAATTCAAGGCTTTGCCGTAACATGACCCCAAGTTTCCCCTACATCATCCCACAAGCCAAGGCATTTCTCTCATTAGTCCCTGAGGTCCTGGGGAGTGGGGAGCAATTCCTAGCATAGAGCTTGCCATATGGTTAGTGCTCAATACATATGTTGAGTGAATGAATGAGCACATCAATAGGAAAATGAATGAATGAATGAGATTTGTACAGATGACTTCTCATCGGCAGGTTTTCTCGACTGGTCCCTTTTCAAAGGCTGAGCTGCCTCTTGGGGAAATTTGTCTGAAACTCCCAGAGTAGGCAGTGGCGGGAGGGGTGGTAAGTAAGGACCCAGGGCACTGGGAGTGAAAGGAATCCTGGCCCAGAGGTACCTACTATCCCTGCCTCTGGTCTTTCTTTTTTCTTTCTTTTTAAATATTTTATTAATTTCAGAGAGGAAGGGAGAGGCAGAGAGAGAAACATCAGTGATGAAAGAGAATTATCGATTGACTGCCTCCTGCACACCCCCTACTGGGGATTGAGCCCATAGCCCAGGCAGTGCCCTTGACCGGAATGGAACCTGGGACCCCTCAGTCTGCAGGCCCACGCTCTGTCCATTGAGCCAAACCAGCTAGGGCCTCTGTGGTCTTTCTTGCACCCACTCTGGTGAGGACCCATTCCAAGCCCCTGATGACACTCAAACAGCTGCCCAGGGCAGCAGACCCAGTTCTCCAGGACATTCAGAAACTCTTCCCACTGCCCCCTTCCAAAGCTCCCCGAAAGGCTGAGATGCTCTGGAGTGAAGTGCACACAGAGCCACTGCCAACAGGCTCACAAACTCCTGTTTTGAGAAACGGTGCACAGGAGGGGCCAGGATGCAGCAGACATCCCCGTCTGTTCGTTTGCAAAAGCTAAGCATCTATGATGGGTTTTCCACCCCTCCCCTCTCCGCCACCTTGAGGTGGAATCACCAGCTCTGTGCTGAGCTGGTGGAACAGCCTTGAGTCTGAGGGAATATGGACATTTTTTATCCTTAGCTGTTCCAGCCATAAAGATTTTTATCCTATTACGGCTAAGTGACGAGTACAAGGAAAGAAATGATGATGATCCTTGGCAGCCATTCCAACCGAGTAAATACAAGGAGGGAGACATGCGAGCCCGGGCTGGGCCACCGCTCCTTCATTGCCCAGGATGAAAAGGAGCAAAGGAAAAATGTCCTCCCAGTGAGATGTACTGAAGTGTGGAATTTTCCCTCTAGGCAAGCAATAGGCATCCCGCTGTCTGAACCGTTTAGCACGGCACAGGGCTGGGCGAAGGCCGGGAGACTGTACTGAGGGGAACAAGTACAGCAGCTGGGCCAGGAGGCTGTGGGGGCATCTCCGCTCCAACTCCTTCCAGCCACGGTCCCAGGCTCAGTCCACCCTGCTACCTGCTCTCCTGCAATCAAAGCAACCCCGTAATAAATACTGCTGGGCGACAGCAAAAATATACATTTGCTTCATCAAAATATTTCCACCCTCCTAGAGAGGTGTGCCCCCATGGAAGGGCCTCTTGACAGCCAGATGTCTTATGTGTTACTTGGATGATGACAGATCCAGCTGTTGTTACCAGGATTGGGGGAGGGGTGGTGGGAGCAGGACATCAAAGTGTTTGTTGGGTCAGTCAGTGATTTACAGACAGCAGGACTCACCCCAGCTAGAAGCTGCCTCTTGCTTACATTGTAAATTATTTATGGCCTACCACCCCCCTCTTCCAGACATAGGTGGCCATGACTTATTCCTCCTTGTGGCCCCACAGGACCCAGGTAGTGTCCTGGAAGTTAAAGTTTTCATTGGTGTTAATAGAATTGTGGGCCTGTGGGGGGGGGGGGGGCGGGGAAGAGGTAGGGTTAGGAAGCCCTGAGGCAGGCTGGGAGAGCAATGTGTGTATATGTGTAAACATCTGGGTGGGAAAGCCCGAACATGGGAAGGTGAACTAATCTACAATTGTGTGGTGACCTAAAGAATGATGAGGCTGCCCCCTTCCCGCTGCCCCTTCCTGAGAAGACACAGCCAGGAGAGGAGCAGGGAAGTGAGGAAGGCCATTGCTGGTTACCTCATCCCCAGTCCTCTCACAGGGCCTGAACTGGGGAGAGGAGGATACCCAGCCACACCAAACTTGTGTCTAAAGGCCGATGACACCAGGTCGCAGTTTTAGGTGAAAATGCCAAACATTATAGAAGGGGTGCGGTGGGTGAAGGGAGGTTGTTAACCCCAAAGGGGGAATGAATAGGGGATCCAATGGAAACGAATGCAGACTTTCCAAACCATCCTGGGTACAGGCTCACTCACTGCCCACCCTGTGTACCCCCTTAAGCCGAGGGCTCCATGGGGCAAAGGCCCAAGGGAAAATGGCAACTCTGTCCTACCCCATACAAGGAACTTAAGCCCTCAGCCTCTCTGGGGCTTCTCCTATCACATGACATCACGCCATGACTTGCGTGCAGGGGCTCCACTCTGCAATGCACTAGGCTTTTTGGTCAGCACAGAGACCCGCTTGGTGAAAACCTGCCCCGCATACCCCTCCTCCCTGTCCTCACCCCACCTGCTGCTCCTTGGATCCCCAGGCAGTTCATCCAGCGCCTGCCCTCTCTGTAGCACTGTTCTAATGCTCAGCTAATAGTTCTCTGTTTCAGGCGCTGTCCAAACACGTCCTATAAATAAGAATCCAATTACTGTGGTAAGAAAAGTGGAAGGAAGTGTAATAAGCTCAGACCCCTCCCACAGGTTGTGTCTTCACTCTTCTCTTTTCAGTAATGAGAACTTTTCCAGGAAAAAAGCTTTTTTTCCTTTAACTGAGTCTGTTCTCCAGATCCCTCATCTGAATACCCTGAGGATGGAAGGATAAGACAAAGAGACGTCTTTTAGCTCCTCTCCCCTCTTTGCACACACGGCAGATGGGAGGGGGAAGTAAATGATCTTTCCACTCTTTCTAGTACTCTCCCTTTCATTACTGGTTCAGCAACATTTCCTGAATTCTTATCACACAACAGGCACTGAGGATGTTACCAAATATCACTCCCCCTAGAGGGCAATTGGTGTCATAACTAGTAGAACCTTAGAGGCAAGGCATGATGGGAATAGAAAAGTGTACCAGTGGGAGAAAAGCCTGTATTGATGGTGTGGACCAATGGCCATCTGTCCAGGAGTGGCCCCACAGTAGGAGCTTCTTGGTGAAGGTGATGACAACTGCCTGGAGGATGGCTACGTGGAGATTCTGTAGTTGAAAGGACTGGGAGAAAGGGGAGAAGAAATAAGAAACCAGAGAAGCCAAAGCTCTGCACATGGCCTGAGACGGAAGTCATGTCACCTGGATGGAGGGAGCAGGCTGCAGCACGTGGGGCGGCTGGTGGCCTTATTCCAGGCCTTTCCTTTCTACTCAAACCCCGAGTCTTCCAACTAGACCAGCCACCCATAGACTTCATCTGAGCCACAAAAGCAAGCACAGAATAAGCCGGTGCCCTGTGGTTTTCAAACTTGAGCGGGCGTCAGAATAATAACCTGTCATGCTTGTCAAGTCCCAGGTGGCTGGTCTGCACCCCCAGGGTTTCTGATTCCGTAGTTCTGGGATCTAGTTGCTTTTCTAACTAGCTCCCAAATGATGCCAGTTGCTGTTGGGCTGCTAGTTTGTGGAACCAACTTTGAGAATTGTTGTTCTGAGTCCTTGCTATTCGAAGTGCATCCCAAGGACTGGTGGCATCAGCGTTGCCAGGAAGCCTGTTAGAAATGCAGACCCCAGGCCCTATCCCAGATCTGCCGAATCAGAGAGTGTGAGAAATACCTACCTGGAGTAGTGGTTCTTAACCTGACTCATTAGAATCACCTGGGGAGCTTAGACAAAAGGCGACAGCTGGTCCGAGTGTGAGAATCAGCATTTTTAACAAGCTGCCATGTGGTTCTTCGAAGGAAGCCTGGATTGAAAACTGCTGAGGTCCATGCTCGTGTCCACACTCTACGCCCATATGTATGTGTTTGACTCCACCGGTCCCGTTTCTCTAGCATTGAACTCAGCCTTGAAATGCTCTTCCGTCCCTCCCTGCCCTCCACCACTCCTGACAACTTAGGGGTCTTCCTAGTGCTCCTCCCTGATACCTGGGATTAGGGTGCATCTCTGGCCTGAGCATCTTCAGTTTTCTCAGGAGAGCCCTCCCCTTCCATTCCAGGCCCCGTGTCAGCTTGCTCATATTATTGCCCTGTACAGTGACTACAGGGGGCATGCTTTGACTCTTTATTCGGAGTAGGTAAGTACTTTATATGTATTTTAGTTGATCTTTACGAAAATCGAATTAGGTAGGTATCGTTATTGTTTTTTTTAATCCCTCTTTTTCAAAAGAGGAAGTTGCATCCAGAGAAGCCAGGCACTAGTGAATTCCCTGAGCTAAGTCCAAGGCACAGCCATGGCCGGAAACAGGGTGACCTGATCCCGGAGACTGCGTCCTTCACCCCTGGGCTGTGCTGCCTTCTGCTTGGTTCTGCCTTCGGGCATCAAAGCAAGGCGAAGTCAGTACACAGCAAGGAGGCAGGATCCACGGAAGGATTCGGGACTTAGCTGGTGACTTCAATCTCGTGAACACAGGCTCCCTGGGAGGCAAAGATCGGAAGTGGGGGACCCTATAGGTCACCCCGCAATGGGGCCCATTTCAGGGAAGAACACCAGGCTTTGCTGGCAGTCTCTGGAATGTTCAACCCCAGAAAAATGATGTGGGCACAGCTAGCCCTTTACCTCTCAGCCTGGTGGCTATCCAACTGGTGGCTTTTCACAATGCTAGTCTGGGGTTTGCACACAGTAGGTGCTCAATACCCCTGCCATGACTGCTGAGTCCCAGGTGCTTGCCCTTATTCCCAACTCCCTGTCCTCTCCCCTTCCTGCTCTTCCAGATTAGGATCCATAAGTCTGAAATGCTCTGAGCAACACACACCCAGCTCTCACAGGGCAAGGTTAGTGTCCCGAGGATGACATATGGCTGGTACACTTTTCCTTTTTGTCTTCCCAAAGGGTGTCTGGATTTCATCTGAAATCTCTCTCCTCCTCTTGCTGTGATCCCAGCAGATCACATTATTGAACAGATGGAACTCACTGGGTTAGTTGCAGAGCTGAGGACTGGACCAGGGGAACTTAGGTCTTTGGGGACAGGCTCAGTTCTTCAACCCCCACAGACATCTGACCTTTGTAAAATTCTCTAATCTCTGTTTCTCAGATCACAGAAGAGGTGAGCACAGAAATTCATTCTACAAGGGGTCTCCTGGGTGTCTGCCTGCTCAGGGGATTCCCAAGGCCTCCCTGCTGCAGGGGAGAGTGCTCAGGGGTGTGTCCCCCACGGCTCTCCCCCACAGGCACCAGCTCCTTTCCTGGGCCACAGACATCTCTTTGCCCCTCTGGGCTTGGCCTCTGGACTCTGGACAAGAGAAACACCACTAGACTAAGACCCAGTGGGGCTCCTCAGCATTCCGTCTCCTTCCTCTTCCCTGTTCTCTTATCTGTAATCTCTGCTCAGAAAAATCAATAGCCTAATTCTATCTAATAAGAGAGTAATATGCAAATTGACTGTCACTCCAACATACAAGATGGGTGCCTCCACATGGTCAAATATGGCTGCCCCCATGTGGACACAAGATGGCTGACACAAGATGGCCAGCAGGGGAGGGCAGTTGGGGGTGACCAGGCCTTCAAGGGAGGGCAATTGGAGGTAACCAGGCCAGCAGAGGAGGGAAGTTGGGGGTGACTGGGTCTGCAGGGAAGGGCAGTTGCAGGGGACCCAGGCCTGCAGGAGAGAACAGTTGGGGGGGACCAGGCCTGCAGGGGAGGGCATTGGGGGCAATCAGGCTGGCAGGGGAGCAGTTAGGCATCAATCCGACTGGCAGAGGAGTGGTTAGAGGGTGATCAGGCTGGCAGACAGAAGCAGTTAGGGCCAATCAGGAAGGCAGGCAGGTGAGCAGTTGGGAGCCAGCAGTCCTTGATTGTTAGGCTCCTACTGGATCGGGCCTAAATGGGTAGTTGGACATCCCTCGAGGGGTCTCAGTTTGGAGAGGGTAGGGACTGAGGGACATACACTCCTGTGCATGAATTTTGTGCACCAGGCCTCCAGTATTCAAGTAAAATTCTATCAGAAACCAAGGACCAGGTTCAGTGCTAGGGGATTTTAAAAGACTGACTTTCAGAAGCTTTCAGGTCAGCAGCAGGGGATGTTCTCAGTAGAGTCCATCCCCTGGGTCTCTGATTGTCAGAGACTTCCAGTCCCTGCTGCCGGGGAAAGAGGCCTCCCACCCTCTCCCAACCATGAGCAGCACAGAATGTGTAAATTACCGCATCGCATGTAAACCCTCTAGCAACCAACTGGCAACAAATGGTTTGCCTGCCCCAGGCCTTGGCAACCAGCACTCACAAAGTGAGCCTGCTGCTGATGTGTCATGACCACAGGGACGGGGAGAAAGTGACAGAGGAGGAGTACCTCAGATGGCGAGTATCCGGGATGGCCCGGTTGCTGGCGATCCGCTCGCTCTCCCGCTGGTTGAAAGCATACAGCTTATAGGGATCGTCACCCACACGCCACTTTTTGGCATTCAGATACCGCCGCTCATCGAACTGGTCCCACGGGTCATCCCAGTCAGCATCCAAAATCTGTGTGACATGAACGGGAAGTCTGTGAGAATGGCTCCCGGCCCTCTACCGGCCCCTCCATCTGTCTGTCGGTGCCCAACCTTGTTTGGGAAGGGTTAGCTCAAAGATGAGGCCAAAGGTAGGCCATTGATAAAATTCTCAGCCACGGAATAAACAGAATGACCATAAGGGCGGCTACTGATCCTGAGCACTACACAGCGGGTGCTGTGCGGGGACAGTCACTCGCGAGGCCTCGTGTATTGCTCAGAGAGGCTCTATGAGATGGATAGTGCTCACATTCCCGTTACGCAAGCAAGGAAACAGCCTCGCCTGGCTAATATCCCACCATTAGGAAATGAACTTTAGTATCCGGACTCCAAAGACCACCTCTCCAGGGTCATTTGAGAACATGTGACTGAAACTGCTGGCACAGTAGGTGGCACATAGTAGGTCATTCCCATAGGAAGGCGGTGAGGAAAAGTAGGCAATCCAATGTGAAATGGTTTGCTACTGCCCTGATCAGTGTAGTTCAGTGGTTATAATGTCAGCTCCTACAAAAAAGGGAATCAAGCAGCTGATTCCAGGTCAAGGACACGTACCTAGGTTACAGGTTGGATTCCCTGGTCCCAGTTGAGGCTCATGTAGGAGGCAACCAATCAACATGTCTCACATCGATATTTCTCTCTCTCTCTCTCCCTCTCTCTTTTTCCCTCCCTTCCACTCTCTCTAAAAAGCAATGGAAAAGATATCCTTAGATTAGGATTAAAAATAATAATAAATAAATTAATAATAGAATGGTGTGCTACCCTCTGGACAGACACCTATATGTTCCTTTCTTCCTCCAACCCAGGAATCTGTGATTATTTATTTTTTTGGTTAATCCTTATTGGAAGACATTTTTTCTATAGATTTTTAGAGAGTGTGGAAGTGAGCAAGGGATGGAGGAAGAGAAGGAAGAGGAGGAGGAGGAAAGAGAGAGAGAGAAAGAAACATCAGAACTAGAGGATTTTAAGAGAGACACATCAATTGATTGCCTCCCCCATGCATCCCGACTGGGGCCGGGGATCGAACCTGCAAACCAGGTATGTGCCCTTGAGTAGGACTTGAACCCATGACCCTTCAGTGTACGGGCCGATGTTCTAACCATTGAGAAACACTGGCCAGAGCTGTAATCATTTTTAAGAAGCATCAATGGGGGAGAAAGTCATAACCCTCACCATATGGGGAGACAGCACTTTAGAAGGTAGGTGGTTCCCTTATTCATGGTCTCATTTCATCCTCCCCCAAACCCTCCACACTGAGTCGGGAATCAAGGTTTCCGCAAAGGTGACTGTCTTGTCTGAGGTCGCCCAGATGGAGAGCGGCAGAGCCCACAGCAGAGCTCATTCTCCCGCGCCCTCCAGAGCATTTGCATAGCGGAGGAGGAGAGAAAATTTTCACCAGGAGTGGAGGCCTTCCGCCAGAGCCTGGGCTGCCTCATCTACCCCACCCACACCAGCCTCACAGCTAACAGTGCCTTTCTGTAAAGCCAGCAGGAGGTGTGGGCTTCAGGGCCTCAGTCGCTGCATGTTTCCCTTGTCCACCACTAGCTCTGTCACCCCGAGGTGACAGCCGGTCAGTATCCAACCAAGCTCAGACCTTGTAGGCGCATCAAAGTCAAAAGAACACCGAGTCTCTGAGAATAACCTATTGACCAGGGTCTGACCTAGGATCCAGGGAAGGGGGGCAGAGGGGAGTGCTGGGACCCTGGGTCTGGCATCGTACTAGGATGAGATGCTCATTCAGGTGCTACAAAGCCTAGTTGCTGTGCAAGTATCCAAAGCTACCCAGATACCGCCCATCCCATCACTGACCAGGATGCCCTTCTTCACTGGGGGAACCTGACAGGTGGCTCAGAGCAGGTGCTCAGACAGCAGTGCAGGTGCCTGGCCCACACGTGGCAGGTAAGGGGCCGCTTGCCAGCGTTCACTTGTACCTCAGGCGCCACTCGATCTTATCTGGTAATTGATCTCTTTCCCTCGTTATCTCCTTTTCAAACAGCATTCTCCTGCTAATAGCACAAAATGAAGCTTTAGAAACCAGTGATTTTTATCCAATAATTGAATTTACTAATGCCTTGTGATACTGTTCCTACAGAGGGGGAACTTGAGGGTGTTTGTGAAGCCTGTGCTGTGCAATGTCACAGCCTGACAGCTGTCACCTGTGCCTGGAACTTCACCGCAGGGCGCCCCGACCTCCCAGTTTCCAGGCAAGGAGCACGGGGTCCTGATCCACCTCCTGCTGGCTCATTTCCGATTTAATTCCTTGCAATTCTCTAATATGCTGCAAGGCGCCACAGCGCTCTGTGCTCCGAGGGGCGAGGAGAGATGGGAGGCCCCAGCCCTCGAGGGGGTGGCAGTGCTGCAGACATGCATGAAGACACCTGTGACGTCTCTAACAGGCATGAGCGAAATGGAAGCGCTTCCTGAAAGAAGTGTCAAGTGAGTTAGAGCTGGAAGGCTGGGCAGGAGTTTTACTCTGTTTAAGGGGAGATGGGGAAGGAAATGCGTGTATAGTGGAAATCCAGATACAAGGCAGGGAGGCCTGGAGGAGGAAAGTCTGCTCAGGGAATGGCAGCTTAGAAATGGGGAGGCCATAGGGGGATGGCAAAGAGCAGGAGTGAAAGAAAACTCCGGAACACAGTGGGACTTGTCTGAAGCAGGTCAGGGGACAATGTCTCCGGCCACATGCGGGATGGATTGGGGGGAAGGGAGCTCCCGCAGGAGGCCATCTGGGAGGTGACCCCAGTAAACTTACCTGGTGGGAAGGGCAGCCTGAACAGGGGCCCTGCTGGGGCCCAGATGGATGGGTCCAGCATCAGCGAGAGAAGCAGGTGGAGAGGGAAGGCAGCCAACCGCTTGGCCTCATCCCCTACTCCCTGTTCCCACTAGACCAGGCCCACAGCCAAGAGGGCACGAGGCTGGTGACCTGCTCAGCCTGGCAATCGCCACCCTCGGGGCAGTTAAGCCTCGTTGGCAGGATCTGCCTCCTTGGAGATGCTGCCATGAGAACTCAGTGGGGTTCTGGCCCCTAGAGAGCCTAGAGCCAGAGCTGCAGCCAAGCTGGCAAGAGAGGTGACCTGAGCAGTCAGGACTAAGCTGGCCTTGGTGGGGTGGTGGTGGTTGGGGAGCCTGCTCCCTCAAATGGCCACACGTACTGAGCTGGGCCACACTCTTCTGCTCTGAGATCCACTGGGGGGAACACCCTGCAGGGAGAGAGAGCTTCCTATCACAATATCTGGAAGGTATTTAATGATGAACTTGTGTTTAAAATTAAACCACTACCACTTGAATGGCAATTTCTGTTTTGTTTTTTAATATATTTTTATTGATTTCAGAAAAAAGGGAGAGGGAGAAACATTAAAGATGAGAGAGAATCATTGATTGGCTGCCTCCACACTGGGGGCTGAGCCCACAACCCAGGCATATGCCCTCAATGGGAATCGAACCGTGACCTCCTGGTTCATAGGTCGATGCTCAACCACTGAGCCATGCTGGCCAGCCAATAATTTCTGTTTTACAAAGCAGCCTGCACAACTGCCACCGAATCCGCACACAAGCCCATTTGGACAGGGCTGGGTCGACTTATGGAAGTCCAGTGGCTTGCCCAAGCTTGACAACTAGTTAGTGAAGGGCCAGCTGATCGAATCCTTCCCAGAGTATCCCAGGGCCATGGTCTGCTCTGTCTTCTTAGGAGCAGAAATGAGGGGCATCTTCTCTGCTGAGGGTGAGGGTGAGTAGGTCAGTTGGGGTCATGCCCATAGGAAAGGTCAGCCACTCTTTTCCTGCTTGCCCCCAGAATAGACTTGCTGTGGGCCTCCTGGGATTTCTGACGGGTCATTGACTCCCCAGGTATTTCCAGGACAATGTGGGGTTGGCTTCCAAGCCCCACAATTCATGGCCCCATGACCAGCATCTGAGGGTCCAGAGAGAGTGCAGTACATCATACCCACTTGCTTCCTGTCTCACGTGACCATCCAGGAAGGCAACTGAACAGCACCTACCCCTTCACAAACCTTCCCAGTGCAAGAAGCGATCCTCCTCCAGGAAATGAGCACCCACTCCAGGTACCCCCACGGGACACCGTCCCTGCACTGTGCCTACTGCTGGGTGGCCTGCAACACCACCCATGCCCCCGAGCAAGCCCTACTTAGCTTTTGAAACATAATTTATTCATTCTAGAGTGTGTGTGGGGGGGGGGTGTGCCAGACAATAAGTACGATGCCACAAATGGAAAACAACCCTTTAAATAGAAAATATCTGATTAAGTCAGCCAAACCCGGGCCAAGATCGCAGCTTAAACAACTTGGCACCTAAAACGAAAGCTCAAAAGCACATCTGTTAAGTTGCTTCATTTCTTTGCTCCCACCATGCTTCCAAGAGAAATCTCGCCTTCCCTCTCCTCCACCCTTTCCTGGCCTGTTTTCCCTCACTCTGGTTTCAAGCTGGTATTTGGCTCAGGAACCCGGGTGTCATCCTGCTCTTCTGTTTGGTTTTGAAGTGCCTCAGTTTCCCACTACTTCCATTCCCTTCCCTCCCCCTGGGTATTACAGTTCTCCTGTATTGTCCTAATTCTCCCCCTTTGCATCTTTAAACCAAGAACACCTCTATCTATTCATAAGGCTTGGATCCTATACTGAACTATGCAGATCCTGAATAAAACTTCTCAAACTTGCCCAATAATAAAACAGCTCACACATAGAGGTTCCTATCATGTGTCATAAATACTTACATTTAATCCCACAATCATAGATGTTGAAAGCACTGTCCCCGTTTTATAAGTGGGGGAAACTGAGGCACAGAGGGATGGAGTAACTTGCCCAGTGTCACCAAGGAAGCGTGTGCAGGAGCTGGGATTTGAACCAGGGCACCCCGGCTCCAGTTCCCGTGCTCTCAACCACAAGGTGGCACTGCCTGTCACAGCCTCACTATCACTTTCTTGGGTCATCTTCAAAGATGACCTCTGTGCTTCCCATCATCTTTCTCAGCCACGTTCTCTCTTTGCTCAGGGATCTTCTTCCCTCAAAGGATGTCTGTACAACTTTCACCATCACCCCACCTGCTCTTCACTCTCCTTTCTGGGCAGTTTTTCTCCTCCCAGCAGTAGGCTTCTTCCTAACATCCAAGGAAAGAAAAGTCTGTAGTCATGGGCTTGCAAGAAGGTGAGAATGTGCTAGGCCAGTGGTGGGCAAACTGATTAATCAACAGAGGCAATTATCAACAGTACAACGATTGAAACCTCTTTTGAGAGCCAAATTTTTTAAACTTAAACTTTTTATAATGCCACTTCTTCAAACTAGATTTGCTCAGGCCATGGTATTTTGTGGAAGAGCCACACTCAAGGGGCCAAAGAGCTGCACGTGGCTCAAAAGTCGTAGTTTGCCGACCACTGTGGTAGGCTAACACAGGGAGAAGGTCACCACCGAAAAAATTTGATGCGCCCAACCAGTGTGGCTCAGTGGTTGAGCGTCAACCTATGAACCAGGAGGTCACTTCTCCATTCTTGGTCAGGGCACATGCCCAGGTTGGGGGCCGATCCCCAGTGGGAGGTGTGCAGGAGGCAGCTGATCAATGATTCTCTCTCATCATTGATGTTTCTATTTCTCTCCCCTTCTCCCTTCCTTTCTAAAATCAATTAAAAAAACTTTCATAAAAAGAAGAAATATGACATAAAATATTATTTAAAGACTAGGGGCTCGGTGCACAAAATTCGTGCACTCAGGGTGGGTGATCCCTCAGTCCAACCTGACCCCTCACACATACTGGGAGCCCTCTGGCCGAGGCTTTAGGCCTTGGGCACCCAGCCATCGCTCTGCAATGGGGCAGATGGCTGGCTTCATCCCAGCCCCACCCCCTCCACTGCTCCAGCCAGGGCCTTAGTCCCAGCCGGCTCGCCCCTGGCTAGCACGGGCCTTGGCCACGCCCCCCCCGTGGTACGGGCTGCCTTGGCCACACCCACACACTGATTGGCTGGTGGACATGGCTGGTGGGTGTAGCTAAGGCGGGGTCAAATTTGCATATTACTCTTTTATTATATAGGATGATGTAATTAAACTATCCACTCAGTGTTCGAAACCTCAGCATACCATTATATTGTCCAGTGGACATCCCTCCTGGGTCCAGTCAGGGACATAGACGTCCCCTGTAGCCCCCTCCAACCTTCAAAGGACTGTAGCTTCTAGAAATTTCCTTCTACTATTGAACCAGAATCTGTCTCCTGGCAATCTCTCCCTTTGGGGTCTGGTTTAATCTGCAATGCTATTTGATACAAGTTTAATCTTTCTAATACTTTTCAAGCATTTAGTGGCAATTACTGTGTCTCCCGGGTCTTCCACTCTCTGGTTCCACCAGCTGATATTTACAATTCGAAAAAAAAATGACACAGAAAGATGCCAAGGTACAGTGAAGGATCAAGGGGAACTAGGTCAACCGAAGTCAGATGGGGTGCATCAGGGAACTCAGACACCCCGGAAAGCCTTCCATTCAAGTGGTCTGACCAGGGAGACCTTGCTCACATCATGATGGAGTCTAACTTGGATAGCCAGGTTCCTAGACAGAAGCTGTTATGTGGAAATGATAGGCCTGTGACAATGCCTGGCATTTTATTTTATTTATTTTCCCATCACCATGTATCCCCTCTGTGCTCTCTTACCTCTCCCCTCACCCCACTGCCATTTATTGGGCACACAAAATTCACTACCGCGCCTCTCCTTGTCAGGGAAGCCATGAGCATGGGGGGCCTCAAATTATCTCTCATTATCAAAAGCCTAACATGCAATAGAAAATTGTATTCCCATTGTCCAAGTGAGGAAACTGAGGCACAGGATACATGATTTGCCAAAGTTCGTATGGCTAAGAAGCATCTGTCTCGAAGCCCACAGAGCCTATCTCTAAGGCAGCTGTGTGGCACTGGAGTTCTCACCCACTTGTGCCCACAGCCTTTGGCTCCCCCAAACCTCTCCAGTGTCCCTGCTCCTCACCCGCTGGGGCTTCTGCTTCTAGCACCATGCAGACCAGATACTCCAGGGAACTCATGCTAAACTACAACTAGACTGCATTAATGACAACAAATGTGTATGCAAATACATTGCTGGGTTTTCTAGAAGGAAAGTGTTTGCAGTGAGAGGAGGGATGAAGCTAGGGGAGAATACAGGGTGTGGGAATCAGGGCTATGATAGTTGAATGCTAAGTAAAGAAAGGTGAGGCTGCCCGGAGGGGAAAGGCTGCTGAGAAAGTAAACGTTGGCCCCAAAAGGTGGCAAATCTGAACCTGTCTTCCATGACTGAGGCCAAGCAGGGGGTGGAAATGATCCAAGGTCAACTGATCCAGGGCTTCCAGCAGAAGCGAATGCAGATCCTTTCTGGAGAAAAGCATCTCCAATTCAGGCTCCCAGGATTCCCACAAAGCTCCCCAAGTGATGAAACCCAGTAAAAAGTATAGATCAGACACACGAGGAAACAAGTCACTGTAAGGGGGAGTCACAGGAAAGTAGAAACAATATATTTTGATCTTCTAAGGACATCAAGTACAGGAAATACATATACAAAATAAAGCATAACTGTAGATAAAATGGTTAAAATATGGAATAGAAAAATAGCAAAGAACAAACGTTCTCCAAAAAAGAACCAGTGTAACTTTTAGAAACTAGAAGTCTAATAAAGATGAAAGTTCAACATCAAACCAGCCCAAGGGAAATGTGTATAACCTGCAAAGGATTTTACTGAAATACCTCATTTGTATTGCCCCTAAAAAGGAGGTGGGCCTGTTATATTGTTCCCATTTCACAGATAAGAAAACTGAGGCTCAAGGAGTTTGCACAAAACCACATAGATGGTTAACTACTGAGACTCTAACCCAGGATTTCTGCCTTCCAAGCTGATGTTCCTTCCACATCTCCAGATGGTTCACGCTTCCACAGGGTCAGTTTTTTCCCCCCTGGGCAGTCAGGGGAATGTCAAAGTATCTGCTCACTCCTATGCTGTTCTATTGTCCTCCTAGCTGGGCACGGACCTCATTTTTCCAAAGGCCAGTTAAAGGGAAGAGGACAGCCTATCCGCTGCTCTGTAAGTTCTCCCTACAGTGCCTGGTCTGGGAAAAGCATGGCTGCGGCTAACAGGCGCCCCCCAGGG
Organism: Antrozous pallidus; assembly: GCA_027563665.1. Classification (NCBI taxonomy): domain Eukaryota; kingdom Metazoa; phylum Chordata; class Mammalia; order Chiroptera; family Vespertilionidae; genus Antrozous; species Antrozous pallidus. The sequence goes on along the minus strand of CM050523.1, from coordinate 58,266,988 downwards.
TGCAAGACCAACTCAAACACAGAAGGAAGGGCAAACCAGCGCCTCGCTCCCCTGAGCTCATGACAAAGGGAAGAGCTAGAAGAAAACCCTTTTTCCTTCATCTGGGGATAGCACATCAATTGCAGATTATTAGATAAGATCTTCATTGTAATATTTCCACCGTGTATTATCACCTCTTCCTCTCACTGCAATTCTGTCTGGGGAGTTATTTAAATGATGTGCAGAAATCTAAATTTAATTTATTATGATCTAACTCACTTTAGAAGCCAAATTATCCTGCACGGGAGAAGGATCAAGTCAATATCCCACTTGGCTTTCTATTTATCTTCTGCAGGGTTCTCTCTCCTCTTTAGCATTCATTTTATCTCCGGTGCTGCTAATACATTTAAATTTTCCTCAGAATTAGGCAATTGCTTCTTCAATGCTGCATCGTAATGGTTAGTATTAATTATACGAAAGTCACTCCTTAAAGGGTTGAGTAGATGAAATGGACATATAATAGAGGGGGAAAGGGCTATTTCTTAGACCCAATGAGGTAGCATGTGATCAGCAGGGCTGAGTTTACTCTTCTACCTCCTTCTGTCTCTTTCCCCCACTTTGCTTCTCACCCTGCCCACCCTCCCTCGAAAGCCAGGTGCCTATATAATGCTGGGAGCTGACTGCAGGGGCCTCTCTGAGCGACGCCGAGGCTAGAGCCTTCTAGAATGCTGGCTTCTTCTCCATCCGGCTTCAGTCTCATTTAGTCTCTGACAACAGGAGCCACCACCGCCTGGCGCTCTCCTCCCCGCCACTGCACTGATAGACTCGCTCACCACTTATATCCTAATCGCACACCACATGCAAACACAGCTCTGGGGGATGCCTCATGCTTTCTGGAGGAAGAGAAGTTCTGATAATTGTAATTGCCCAAAAACTCCAACTGCAAAATATAATGTGATTAACGGAATGGACAGAAGCCCAGCTTTTGTTTCTGGAATAGATATAAAGAAACTCACACCACTTGGACCCTATATACAGATTATTTTGCTTACTAATTAGCATGAGAGGGGGTGCCAGGAAAGTGTAAGTCAGCATGCCTGGGAAGACAGCTGGCTCCCTTGCATGAGTCAGGTGTGTAATCACGAATGCGGATGTGTCTGCTCCCTATAAACCCCACCACCACCACAAGCAAAGCCCAGAGCTTCTTTATGGGGATAAAGGCATCTCAAGTCTCCTGTCGCTCCCAGTGGTGGTGAGCATGAGGACTGAGAGAGCTGGCCCCACCCACACCATCCTCTTCCACACCTGCTTCTCTGTGTTCAAAGATTGGACCTGATCATTGGCCCCTGGGAAGCCTCTGTCCCTCCAGCTCTGGAACCCAGGGAACAGGAGATCAAGGGGGAAGGGAACCAGGAACGCACATGGGGCCCAGGAGAAGGAGGGTTTGGTGGTCTGCATGGAGGCACAGGAGAGTGGGTTGCTTACTCTGGAGGCAGCAGGCAGTGAGAGGTGGGACTAAAGAGAGGGCTTGGACTTCGGGAAAGAAGAACCAGAAGCAGGGAAGTGGGCTCAGGAAGGGAGGCTCCGCTGGACAGAGCTGAAAGCTGAAACACGCTGTGTCTGGTGTGGAGAGCTGAGCTGGCTGGGGTGCAGGGCCACCTCAGCCCACGGAAGGCAGGTCTGTAATGGTGATGGTGTGGCCACCTACCAGGGCCGGGGTTCAAGAGAAGGGGAGGCCAACTCCTCCTGGGGTGGCCCAACAACATGGCCAGAGTGGCCTCCAGCAGGACAGAGATGGGACCTGGTAGTCAGAGACTCACCCCACTGGAAGCCACTTCTAGAAAGAGAGGGGAGAAAAATAACACTAAAAAGAAGATTTTGATTTCTCAGCGACAGAAGTGGGCTCTCTCTAAAATCCGTCCCCTCTCTCCACCTTCGCCTGCATCGGCCAGGAAATACCTTCAGGCATCATCAGACACTGTTAGCCTCAGGAATAGCCACAGGGGCCAGCAAGTTCAAGGGGCCCCACTGAACCAAGATATCCAGAACATGCCTTCAGGGTCACTGAGAAGCAAAATGTAAGCGAGTACCACTCCTGCCCAATAACTGCCAGTTGCACTGCTTGAAACCTCCCTTTGGGTGAAATTAAATAGACCCCAGGGCCTAATCTGGCCTGTAGGCCACCAAATTGCATCTTCCATCCGTTCTGTACCTCAGGGACGGTAATGGATGATAAGGAGACGGGTAAGAGAGACAAAGGAGGGGGAAATAAAACCGAAGGAAAAATGCTCATCCTATGTGACTTCTTTTCTACTTCCAAGGGGCTCCCTATACATCTCAAGCCAATTTCACCTGGCAGAAATAAATGCGGGGCAGCAGGGGGCGGAGCTGGGCAGGGAAGGGGAAGTACAGCAGTAGGATGGCCCTGTCATTCTTCTCCCCAGTCCCACGGAGGCCCTGAGAGAACAGGAGAATGGAAAGCCAGTCCCAAGCCTGGCTCTGCTCCCCACGTTCTTTCAACCTCTTGTGGTCGCTTTCTTCCTCCCGCCGTCCCGAGAACAATACTAATCTCCACCCCACGCAATTTTGCAGAATGAGATCTCAGAAATGAGATAAGACATGAAAAATTGCTTGGCTCAACAGAATGTGTGTGTACCATATTATTATCGTCAACATTGCTGCGGTTACCATTATTTCTTTTGGGGACTTAATGCTAATGGAGAGAAAATGCCATTTGCAGTCAGCCAATTTATGTTTCGCTTCTTCCTTGCCGGGGGCAGCAATTGGGGTCTCCGACAGCATCCGCAGGGGACTGGATCCATCACCTGCTGTCCGGCGGTGAGGAGAGCAACGGTCATTATGAACACCGATGTTTCCTGAGACTCAGCAGGTCATCTCAAACAGTCTGAGCACAGTGACGTGCCAATGATAGGACAAGAAAACTGCTTTACAAAGCATAATGCCTAAGATTATCACCAGCTTAGAAGCCTGGAAATTGAACTTCGCGTGATCTCTGTTAACCCCCTTTTTATGCAGGTGGAGGTGGGGCAGAAGCTGGGCTGGGCAATCAAGGGGAAAGACCTGGGGATCTGACCCAAAGCCTGAACCTGCTTGAGACCCCAAGTCTCCCACCTGGCCAAGGAGCCTGGACACCTGTCAGGTCTCCCTGCTCAGCTACTGGCCCCCCTTCTCCACTGACATCAGCCAGAGGGTCCTCTCCAGGCCTCTTGAGGCGTGGCTTCTGAGGGCTAGAATGGCCAGTCCTGCAACTACGCTCACAAAGAATGTGTTCAGTAAGGTTTGCAGCCTGTCCATCTCTCCTCTGGGTGCCACTCTGGCAAAGATGACCGTGGAGAAATCAAGGTGGAGGGAGCTGTGGAAAGCCAAGGGGAGGACAGATTAGAATGGGTGATTAATTCTCACACTGGACACGGCTCAGAACAAGCACAACTAACAGTTTTGCAGAGTTTACTCTGTGCCAAGCTCCGTCCTAACCATGTCACTCATTGAACATGGAGAACAAATCTGAAACAGGTGCTATGATGAACCCTATTTTACTGAAGGGGAGACTGAGGTTTGAGGAGTTAAAGGGACTCAGCCAAGTTCAAGGAACTAGTGAGTCAGGTGTTGGGATTAAACCCAGGCAGGTGGACTCTGTCACATCCTTAACCGGAACCCATATGGCAAAGTATCATTGGTAGAATGAGACTTCCAGACAGACACTGCCCAGAGTAGGAGGGAGACAGGAGGAGATATGAGGAAGAAGGAAGGAGGGAAGAAGAAGGAGGAAGAAGGGGGGAGGAGAGAGGAGGCAAGAGGAAGGATGGAGGAGAGAGGGGGAAGAAGAGAAGAGGGAGGAGGAAGGAGGAGAAAGGCCCTGCCAGAAGCTCTGTCTCACACTTTCTGCTGAGGTTAAGCCTGGAAGCACCTTCCCCGATCCACACCCCGAGAGGTGCTCAACTGCGACTTGGCTAGTTTCAGATTCGAGTATCCCCTGAGCCCTGTCATTCATTCCCCTGAGGTCACATTAGGAAGAAGCCTCGAGCTCGAGCTGCCAGGGAGATCTCCCAGACGCTGTGTGAAGCCAGGGCCCAGAGCTGAGCGCATTTTCCATCCAGTCTATAAATAAGGTGACATCCAGATACCCTCTGGTTCCCTCAAAACTAGGTCAGCCGCTGGATGCTGGATGTGTAGGTGTGGGGTGGGAGCGAGTGACTCTGAAATGACTTTATCTCTCAGGACTGCATGGGGGCCGCTGGCTGGCTCTTTCATGAAAGGGGCTCTTTCTATGTCAAAAGCAGACCCGCAGTACCGGATGTCAGGCCTGCTAATTTGGGTGGGGGTGGGATGCCGGCCTCAGCCAAGGGCAAATTAAGTGCTGCAGGGGATACAGCAAGTGATGAAGACAGTGGGCCGAAAAACTGGGAGAAATCCTATGAGCCTATCCTAATAGTGACCATCTTTACAGCACAGCAGGAAACTATTCCAGGGCATCTTGCATGATATAAAAAAAGGGGATTTATCATCATCATCATGGATAAATCAACAAACAACAAGTGCTGGTGAACATGTGGAGAAAAGGGAAGCCTCGTGCACTGCTGGTAGGCATGCACTGGTGCAGCCACTGTGGAGAACAGTACGGTGTTTCCTCAAAAAGTTAAAAATGGAACTGCCTTTTGACCCAGTGACCTCACTTCCTAAGGTTCCCCGAAATGCCAATTAGAAAGTATATATGCACCTCTATGTCCATAGCAGTGTTATTTACAATAGTTAAAATCTGGAAATGGCCCAAGTGCCCATCAGTAGATGAGTGGATAAAAAAGCTTAGGTACATTTACACCATAGGAATACTATGCAGCAGTAAAAAAGATGGAACTCCTTCTCTTTGTGACAGCATGGAGGGAGCTGGAGAGTATCGTGCTAACCGACATAGGTCCGTCACAGAAAGACAGGTACCATAGGATCTCACTTAATATGTGGAATCTAATGATGAACAAAGTAAACTGACAGAATGAGGGGCATGGATACATGGGGCAGACTGATGGCTGTCGGAGGGGAGAGGAGATGAAAGAAGGTCATTAGCCAGAGAACATCTATGCATAACCCACAGACACAGACAGCAGTGAGGTGATGGCCAGAGGGATGGGAGGGAAAACTGGGTGGAGACGGGCAAAGGGGGAGGGAAATGGGGACATCTGTAATAGTCTCAGCAATGAAAATAAACTTAAAAAATAAAAGCCCCCCCACAAAGGGGTTTATAATGTACTTGCTATGTAAATGAGACCCATGGGAGAGTTTCCCCCACCTTAGGAACCTCCCATAATTGCTCCCCAAATGACATGCTTGTCACTGATCATTCCTGTCTAGTCATTAGGCAACTGTGACATGATGCCTCTTCTATAGGTTAATCCTGAGTTGTCATAGGCATGGAGGGAGCCAAAATGATATGCCCATGTCTCCTGCACTCGAATTCCACTCCTCATCCACAGCAGCCTTCTCTTGGCTGCCTCAGAATGAGACGTACTCTCATTTTCATCATAGTCAGGACGGTACGGGAACCAGATGTGCACTGCAGATACATTGGAAAGAGATTATCACTTCGCCAGAACCGTTTTGGTTCGAATTTTACTTCACAGGATCACTCACTACAAGATTCCTCTAAATACTCCATTTCCTTAAGTGCATGAAGATTACATTCTGATGACAAAGAAAATTCAGTACCCAAACTTTTCCAGAGCCCAATGCTGGGAAATGGGGTGAAAATTATTGCTCACGTACATTCTCACCTCCACTCACAGCAGTGGGGACTCCAAACTCTCTGGCCCATGGCCCCCAGGCAGGACACTCCTCCCGCCATGTGCTATGCCCTGAGGTTGACCACTGTGTCTCAGTTTCCGCCTCTTCCCAAAAGAAGGGAGAGAGAGCCAATGGCATGAATCTACCCTCAGATTTTTCAACATCATCCTCATCCTTCAATTTCCCAGGGACCAGATTCTGACAGTCCTTCTAGTCTCCAGATGGTGGATCTGCCTGGGCGTGGCATCCTCTCGCTTCATTCCCTAAGTGCTCAGTGCTGGGCTCCCCTGGCCTGGGCGTCTTGGGCCCCATCAAGGAGCCTCTCCCAGTACATGAAACAGTAAGGCTTTCCAGGCAGCAGAGACGACAGTCCCTGTGGTCTGTCTCTGAAGCGAGACCGGGGAAAGAGGCAGCCGAGTGCAAGTGGCGGGAGGGCGCAATGTGTAGAGAAAGTAGGTCATTAGTGGTAAAGACTACAATTTCCAAGCGGTTGTTAATGCTTTGTTTATATGGATTTCTCCAAATGTGACATTTTAATGGCATCATAATTGTGTGATTACAGTGCAGGCAACACCGCTCAGGGAGGAAAGGCGACAGGGACTCCGGCGACCTGCTGGGCGAGGCAGCTCCCTGCACGGGCAGCTGAGGGGACTGGCTCGGTCCTGCTCAGGCTGGGATGCCTGACAGGCATGAGAAGTGGCTCCCCAGGGGACCCTCGACCAGACAGGAGCCGTTGGTATCCAGGAAAGTTGCACCCAGTCTAGCTCTTGGACAAAATCAATGCCTGGCTGCGGGTGGGGCGAGGAGGAAGTTAGAGCCCATCTCAGAGACCCATTCACAGCTACACATGTCATATGCTTCTTCATCCACTGATGCCTGTATTCATTCATTCACTCGGTATTTCTGCAATCTCACTGTGAACTGAGGGAAAGGCCATCCTCAGGAATAAGAGAACAAATTCAGAAGGAGAGAG